>CP139502.1:98674778-99874778 GCA_021014915.2 Artemisia tridentata subsp. tridentata
CCCCCCCCCCCCCCCCCCCAAAAGGTTTTCCAAAAAAGGAGGGCTTTAAATGCTATCATTACTGGGAATGACAAAAATACCCCTACGTGGGCACACGTGGGGCAGTTGAGGGAAAAATAGGGCCCCGCCCAAAAGGGGGGACAATGGGTGAAATTTGGGGGAAAACCCCAATGGACCATCTTTAAATTTTTTATTTAAAATTAAATTTTAAAACATTTTTAAATTTGGTGTATTCTAAAATTATCTTGTGTATTTTAAAACCCCAATGGATATTCGAATTAAATGGATCAAAAAATTTTTAACCTAATGTGGATGACTTATCAAAAAAAAATTGTTTTGTGTGAAACATGTACAAATATTAAAAAAAAAGGTGGAAAAATTTTGGTGAATATAATAATATTTTTTTCACAACGCAATTCTAGTTAAACTAATAATTATTACTCACATTATTAAATCAAAAAGATTTATTCCTTTTTTTTTTTTTTGTTTTTTGCACCAGTTACAGAGTTACCAAAGGGGGGTTTATCGTTGCAATTTGGGTTAACTGATTTTTAGAAAAATAAAGCTTATACAAGATTGTTACAATAATGAGAAATTTAATTTTTTATCACACGACATCCTCAAACTCACATGACCACCCAAAAGCTGACTAGGTTTCTGGTTTTGTCTTTTTTCTTGCCCCCCAAAAATAACAGAATTTTTTCTGCTAACAAAAAAATTTACTTGAAAATTTCCAAAGGTTAAAACCCGGTTTTTTTGAATTGAGCCAAATCAAATCTAGATTTATATTTGGGGGGGGATCTGATGCACTTACTTAAGTAAACAAAAATAATTTTTTTTTAAATATGGATAATTAATTTAATGATCTAAGTTGTCCCTTTTTCTTTTTGTTCAACATTCTTTTTTTTTTCTATTAAATGTTAAAGTTACAAAAACCCCTACTCTGTGTAAAAAATGCTTGATTAAGTAAAAGTAAGAAAGACACATTAACCCTTAAACCATAACCCCCAATTCCAAAACCCTTTAACAACTTTGACACGAATTACTTATATCAATACACAAACACCCCTTTCTTCTCCCCCCCAACCCCCCCCAACCCCCCCCCCCCCCAAAACCTCGGTTTGAGTCAATCTTGCGTTTGGCCCCGGTACAATTCGGGCCTTTTTTTTGATAGCTCATTTTTATAAAAACCTTTTTTTGTTTAGGTATAACTTTAAAGCAGTCCATGTGGGGCCCCTTACAGTCCCCCCTTTCTTGACCCCCAAAACCCAAAGTCCCTGTTTTATTTTCCCCCCACCTGGTGTACCCAGATATCAGTCAATCCATGTTTTATTACACCACACAACACCATATGCGCACTAAAACCCCCCTTTAAACCTCCTTTTCCCCCTTTTTCTCCCCTTTTCCCCCTCAAGAACAATAGTAATTTGGTTTTCTTAATGGCCACCAAAAATCATCAAAACAATACAAGTTTAAAACCACAAACACCAATATTTGGTCACTGTGAGTTTTGAAAATCAACCCCAACAAAAAAAGTTAAAAACAAAATATTATCTGTTCCATTCTTTGTACCTGGGGTTTTTGAAAAAAAAAGTTAAAAAAAAAACCACCACCAACAAAAAAAATTAACACAAACGCCCCACCAAATCAAACCAATGCCATGAATAACTAACCAAATTTAAAAAATCAAATTTTTTAAAAATTTCAAAAATCACCAAAATTAATTGGGTAATTAAATGAGTTGTTTTTTTTTTTAATTTTCCCCTAAATTTGATTTTTGAAAACAAATTGAATTAAAAATTTTGAGAAACATTAATAAATTAGGGTTTTAAAAAATTTTTTTGGGGTTTTTTAAAAAAGATCAATATTAAAAATCAGGAATCTAGGAAACTTTCCCCGGGTTGTTTTTGGTGTTTGTTAATTCGGCTTCCTACTGTTTTTTTGTGGATGTTGGTATTGGTTTTAAGTGGTGTGTTTTGTTTAGTAGAGTGGGGAAAAAAAGGGGGGGGCCGGGGGGCAGGGCACGGGGGCAGAAGGGACGGGCTTAAAAAGGGGCCTGGCTAAACGGGAATGTTATACAAATCGCTTTTTTGAAGACCCAAAATGCGAAAAAATTCCTTAAACGTAAAAAACCCCATTTTTTTTAAAAAATTAAATATTATTAAAATTTTTCTTCAAAAAAGATTATAATGTTCCTAATTGAAGAAAATATGTGCCCCTTGTCCCCCTTTCTTTCAAGGACTAAAAAGGTTCTTCAAAAAAAGATGGGGGGAAAGTGCCCAAATCTTTTTCAAAGATTAAAATTGCCATTTTTTTTTTTAGTCCCAAATTGCCACCTTTTGTATGTGTGGTGATTGATATGATTTTTAAAAAGGGTTTGGTTTGGGTTAAATTCTATAAGGTGATTAAGGTGTCATGTCATCATTTTTTCTTAATTAGGTAATTTGTACATACAATGGACAGAGGGGGCCCGCGGTTGCGGCTGCGGGACCCCCGAAATAAAATTTTCCCCGGGAATCTGTATTTTAGTTTTTTTTTTTTTTTTTGACAATAAATTTCGGTATCAAATTTGTTTAGCTCGTCCCGTTCGGGCTCGACCTATTTGGCCCGTGCCCCCTTCGGGCCGAGCCCATTTGTCCCTTGCCCCCTTTGGCTTGAGTATTTTTTAAGTGCTTTTTTTATTGTATTTTTGACATTTAATGCAAGAATTTTTTTAAATTGGTTTTTTCAAATGCTTGAAAGTTAATTTCTTGTAAGGGGTGTTTTAATAAAACAATTAATGTATTATTGACCTGTTAAAAATTAATTTATTTTTAATGTCATAAGTTTTTTTTTTATTTAATGTTAGTATTTCAAAATTTTTTAATTTTTTGTACTTTGGTTAAAATTAAATGTTAGAAAATGTGTTTTAATTACTTGTACTTGTACATTAGCTTAGGTAGTTGTAAATGTTGGTGGGGGGTATTAAATTTTATGTATTTATTTGTATTTTTTTTAATTAATTGTACTTTGAATTTTTGAAATTTTTTAAATGTTAAAAAATGGTTTAATTATTGTACTTATAGCTTTGAATTGATGCAATTTTTTAAAATTTCAAAAATAGGGGGCCCTTTTTGCATTATAAAAAATTAGATAATTACTAACTTCTGACATTTAATTGGGGGAAAAAAATGCTACAAAACGGAAAAAATAAAAAATTTTGGATATTTTTACAATTAATTATCTCTTTTAAATTATGGATTAACCCTAAACTTTTATGTACAATTTTTTCTTTTCCTTTTATGAAAAAACTTATTAATAATGTCTTTTGTGGTATCATTGGGAAAAAAGATGAGCGAAAAAATTAATCACCTTAAAATTTTTTTAAAAATATAGTATACCTTTTATGATAAAAAAATAGCATTTTTTAAAGTCGCTTGGGGAAAAAACAAAATTGGTACCCAAAAGAATATATATATAATAACCTATAATTCATATATGTCATTCTTAAATTTTAAAACTTTCAAAAAATTTAAATAACTATTAATAAAAATTTAAAACTCAAAAAACATATAACATAACGAATAAAAAGTTGTTTTCAAAAGTTGAACCTTACATCCTTAGGGTGAGCAATAAAATATTTTTTTGTTATCTCCTTTTTTTAAAAAAACTCAAGCCCTTTAAGATAAAATCATCCCAAACAGGATCCAACAAAAATCCCCCCCCTTTAGTTGGGGATGTGGAGGTCCCAAGGGTTTTAAAAGGGGAGATGGGCGGAGGTACAAATGGTTTGGGGAGAAAAAAAGGGTGGTGGTCACATATCCCCAAAAAAGGATCCCAGATGGGGTCCCCAAGATCCCCCCCCACAGATTTGATGGGAGGGTGGGGAAGGGGAAAAGAAAAGTTATGGGGGATTTACGTTTTTGGTGGTTAGAAGGGTTTTTAAGAGCGTTGGGATTTTGTGATAATTTTGGGGTATTTTGTGGTTTGGGGAATTGATTTTGGAAGTGGTTTAAGTATATTGGGGCTAGGCAGAGTTGGAAAAAAGGTCGGTTGCCCTTCACACAATTTGTCTTGTAGGCATTTTTTTTAGTAAAAATAAAAATTTACTTTTCGTCATTCTACATTATGAAATTTGTTTTGGGATCTCACGATAATTTTTTGAAGCTCCGCCCTTGAGGGTAAATGAGGGGGTCAAAAAGATAAGCCAAAACGTTTAAAATTGAGTTGAACGAAAAGGGGTAGATGATCAAAGGCGGTTTTGAGTGAAAAACCCGGTTTAAAAGCTATCGAAAAACCGATCGTTTTGGGGTAATTTAATGGGTAATTAAAAAAAATGTTTTTAAAAATTATGAATAAATTATGAAGGTGGTGTTAAAAAAAAAATTTAAAAATCAAGAAGTTTTAACTAAAGGGAAAAAAAAGGTTTTTTTTAAGCCAAAAAAAAAACTTGGGAAAAATAAAAAAACGACCCCCCAAAAATTAACCGTTTTTAAGGCAACGTGCACCGAAATTTAAAAACAACACACAAACCAAAACCCACCAAAACCCAAAAAAATGCGCACCACCACACCAAAACACACAAAAAACCCTTCCCCGGAACCCCTAACAAACCATCAGCAGCAGACCCCCAAAAAAGTGGCTTAGCAAGGGGTAGATTTTCAAGGCTGTCTCATCGGCCGATATTTAAGATCGGCTGATGTCTTTTAGAAGCTCTTTTTTCGGGACAACAACCTTCTCCCCCGGGTTCGAATGCCCTTTAAATGATTTTAAAAAAGGGGGGGGTTTATGAGCAGTATTTGCATGATTTAAAAGCTTGGTAAAATTTTTTTTTTAAAAGGTTTTAACGTAGCTGTCTGTAATATAAAGTTAAAAAAAACTTAAAAGTATAAGAATATTTGTTGAAAGGTAGGAGTGTTTTAAAAAATAGATTAGACTAAAGGTTTTAGTCGTTTTACATTTTTTAGGGGGTTTAATTTAATTTTACTGAAAAAAATAGATTAACTTATATATAGGTCTTTTTTAAAAATAGTGTAGCTGTTAGCTACTACAAACGTAACAATATAGTAGTATAGTTAGGGGTGGAATTTGTTCGGGTTGACCTATTGGGTTGGGTGTTGTATAACCTCTACCCCAAAAAAAAACCCCTTTTTATGTGTCAAGAAATCATCCCTAACCCCCACCCCCCAAAAACAGTAAACCTGTTTTTTGGCCCATTTAAATTTTAAGTAAAAAGGGCAAGCGGGGGAATAAGGCTTTGGTTTGTCATTCAATAGTTTAAAAAAAAAAAGTGATATGACGATCTATACAATGATAAAAATAAAAAACAAAAAATAACGAAAATTTAATGTTATCTTAGTTAAATCAGAAGCTAATATTAAGAATAACAAAATAATTTAATCCAAATTCATAAAACCAAGTAATTACTGTATTTTATTTTTAGGGCTTTTCTTAAAGGGTTTCCCCAATTGACCTTTTTAAAATTATCAACCAACCCAAACCTTTTAACCCGTGTTGGTTCGCTTATTTATTTGTTGTGTCGAAAATTCCCCCCCCGTATATTGTAGTATTTTTGTTTGTTTTATTAACCGTAGATGTAATGTAAAATTAAAAAAGGATAAGACTGAAAAGCTAACGTTTTAGTTATAGTTATTTTAAAATTTTGATACAAAGTTTATGTAATTTTTGGAATAAAAATGGCCCTAATTGAGGGGTAAAACAAATAATTTTAATGGGTTTTTCTTACTAGTTTAAAAAGTTGACCACTTATCAGTATTTTAGTAGTTTTCAAAATTTTACGATTGACTTTTATTAAGTTAAGTATATAAAAATTGATGGGAAAAAGTTTTTAAGAAAAATAGAAAGAAAAATCTTTTTGGGATATGATCTGTACCTATAGGTTAATCCATTGGCCTTCAACCCCATACCAAATTAAATTTTTTCCATTCATCCAAATTCTCTAAAAAAAATTTTAAAAAAGGGGGATGGGTTTAAGGTTAGATAGATGGTAAAAAGTAATTATGTTTTCATACAAAAAGCTGTCGTAAACTGCTTGCTGAGAACTGCTAGTTGCCCAAAATGACTACCAAAACCCCAAACCCGCTTATCTGTGAAAACTAAGCAGCGACAGAGAGAGAAAGAAAAGAAAAAAAATCCCACACCCCTTTTTAAATAATAAATTTGGTTTTGTTTTAGTGTGAACGGGTCGTTTAGTTTAAAAAACCCTTTACAGACAATTTTAAAATTCTAAAAAGGGAAAAGTATAATATATTTGGGGGACAATTTTGTCTTGATTCTGAGTGTTGCGGATTTCTCAATCTCTTTACCTTTGTGGGGGGAAAATTGGGATTCTGGATTCCCACGAAGCTTGATAAGAAGTAATTCTTGGGTTCACATCCTTTAAATGTGGGGATGGCGCCGTTTTGGTATGCAGGAAAAACGACAGCTTGCGGGTCAGGCTGGAGCAGTTTTGACAAACCCCCGGTGTCCTTAGCTTCTTAGATTTGTTTGTGCTTTTGTTTTTAGTTTCCGTTGCTTTTTTGCAGTTTCTGTAATTTCTGAAAGCATTTTTTCTATCTTTTCTTTAATGAACTTATCTTGGTGGGGGAGACTAGGTTTGTATGTAGGTTGTTAGCTTTAATTAACTCACTAAGTTTTTTCTAATTATCAGGAAACTATTTTGGCGAAATTAATAATAACTTTGTACTAAAGACTGTCTTTTTAATTGTGCAGGTGGCTCTGAAGGTTTTTACTGATCAGAAGCGAAGTTTTTCCTCATCTTGGGGGGATTTGGAGGGGGCCAAGCGCGAAAAGTCCCACCGAAACCCACTGAATCAAAAGAAGATTTCAGGGGAATTTTAAGAACCGTGTTAGATGTTCTAACGGGAGAAAAATTCCCCAGATTTCAAAACTTTTACCTAAAAACGTTGGATTGGTAAAAGGAGCCTCATTACTTGCTATTTTCCAGTGGCATTTGGATGAGCCCCAAAAGATTGGTTTTTTTACAGTTCCGGGGAAAAACCCGATCTGTTTTGGGGGTGCAGTTGCGGTGACAGATTGCGTTTTTGAGTTGTTCCCCCCCCATGTATTTAGGCGGGATATCATTCATCCAAGGTTCGCTTGTCCATGAGCAGCTTTTTTTTCCCGGAGAGGTATTTTGCTATGATACTCCCCATAGATATCTTACATGCTTATTTTTTCTGAAAATATGGGGGGTGAAATTAATTAAAATGTCATAAACAAGTTTTTAAAAATTATTGATTTGATGTTTGCTTGCTTCAGTTTTTCCTTTTTGCCATAGAATTGCTTGGCCCCCTATTATTTTTACAACCAAATTTGATGCGAAGCACACATATCTGTTATTATAAACTTACTAAAAAAAACATTGAGTTTGAACCCCCCAACATGAACAATTTATAGGCACTTATCCGGTCCATCCAAACAAACTACGGTTAGTACAAAAATTTACAAATTTGCCCCCTAAAGAAAAAAAAATGTAAAATTTCTTTGGCCTCTACTATTAACTTTTGATGGTCCTTTTAAACTTTTTAAAGGGGGGGAGCTATGTACATGCGGGGGGGGGTTTTCAGCTTTTAACGTTTCAGGAACTCACGGTAAGAGATTTTGGATATTTGCACATTAGCTAAGTGCGTAAAAAAAAAAAAACTGTTACTTTTAAAATTCCCCACAACCCCTTTCCCCCGATTTGAATGTTTCTGTTTTCCCCATTGCAGGAACATGCTCCAAAACTCCACAACATTTTTTTGTCAATGCTGAGACAGCAAAATTCCTACTGGTATACTTTAGTATTTAGGAAGATATTATATACACATTGCAATAAGTGTGTTTGTTTTAATTTTTTTGAAAATTTTAGGGGATCTGGCTATCAAAACCTTCTCAAAATTTGCAGATTGATTTTTCAGTAGTAAAACATAACTTTTAAAATTTTTACTTGGCTTGGGGGGATAAAGAAAATTTTAAAAACATTATGCTGAGTAACGGGAAGCTATGTCAAGGAAAAAAATCAGCTTGTTTTTTTCCCCCTGTCAGCGTCCTATAAAAATTTCATTCAGTAAAACTTTTTTCCAGTTCATCCAAGTCAAAGCATCAAAGAATACCCTTATAATTGGTTTTTTAAGAATCATATTTCCAATTTTTTTCGCGTATGGAAAGTTTAGATCTGGAATTAAATCCCCCGGGCATCTCAAATCCCAAATTCAATGCCGCATAGAGTTATTAAGTTTAAGGGGGTTTTTTTGATTTATAGTGGTTTTTTTTGGGGGTTAAGATGTTGGTTTGTGTGGTGTTTGGGTATTAGGGTTTTGGGTTTTAACCTAAATTCAATTGGGGGTATAATGCCCTTATTGAGCTTAAAAATTTGTAAGTCCCCGGGTTTGGGTTCGCCCCCAACAAAATTTTGTGAGATTTGTGATTTTATTATAAAAAAATAAAAATTTTTTGTTTCGTTGGCTCGTAATCTTAATTAGCATTATTTTCTCTTATATTGTTGTTTTTTAGACTTTTTTTATGGAGTTACATGTTGATCAATTTTTTTTTTTAATTTTAACAAGAAAAAAAAACGAAAATTTTCGAAAACAAACCCCGAAAGCATGTTGGTTAAAATTTTTTCTTTATTAATTGTTTCCCCATTAAGGGGTGGTTTTTTTTATTAAGAGGTTGAATCAAAACTGAACCCCGCAGTCTAATTTTAATCTGATGCTAAAGTTGTTTTTTAACGCTTGAACAAAAAAAAAAAAAAAGCTCATTTTAAGGGGGGAAAAAAAAAAATTTTTTTTTTGGTTATTTTGTGTAAACAAGAGACTTCCCCCCCGCAAAAACCCCCCTCCAATTTTCCCCTTTAAGATCAAGTTGAACGCGTCTAAACGAAAAAAAAAAAAAAAAAGGGTCAAAACGAAAAAATTTTTGCCCGTTCCAGCCATTTGCCCGTTCGGGGGGTTTTTTTGGGAAAAAATAAAAAAACAAAAGCACCCAAATTTTCCACTTCCCCTTTGACTAAAACCCCATTAATAAAATTGAGCCCTCCCATTCGGCCGTCTGGCAAAATAATTTCCCTCCCGAGGACAAAAAAAACGCTCCCCCCCCCCCCCCCCCCCCCCCCCCCCCCCCCCCCTTGAATTTTGGGTTTGGTTTCCTTGCTACGGGGCCCAAACAAAGGGCCCCCCTCTTTTTTAAAAATTGATGTTTGGGGCCCTTCAGCATGAAAGAATTAAAGGGTTAGGGTGTGTGTTTTTTTAATTTTTTTGTTGGTTTTTTTTGTTTCCCCGCGGTTTCCTTATACGGTTTTGGTTTAGGGAGAGAATGAGTGGCATGATGTGGGGACTTTTTGGCTCTTTTTACCCTTTTAGAATATGTAATGACCCCAAAACCCCGCCAATTAGCGCCAAAAAACTTCCTCTCCTAAACCAAACACTGGTGTAAGGATGAACAGACACAAAAAAACCCCAAAAAAAAAAATTAAAAAAAAAACACACCCAAACCTCTTTGGCCATTGCGCCCAAAAAATTTTTTTCAAAAATTGGGGAAAAAGGTACAATTTTGGAATGGTATAACTTCCTTTGGGTTTAAAACAAATATTTCATATGTTTGTCAATTTGTTTAAAAATAATGCTAAAGTTTTTTATTTCCAAAGATAGTTTTTTTTTTTTTCCATGGCTTGAAACCTTGCAAATTTTAAACAAATTCTGACAAAAAAAATTCCAAAATTATCTTATGTATTCCAAAAACCTTAAGATTCCCCAAATTTTCACAAGCTTTTGAAATCACATTCCCCTCTTGCCTTTAACCCCGTTTCTGATAGATGAAAGCAATTTTTTCTTCTTATTTGTATTTTGTAGGGGGTATTCAAGACATATTTAAGGTGGTTTGGTTAAAAAACCCCCCGTTTTTTATTTTGGTATGGCTAAAAAAAAATCACGTTTGACCATATTCACCAATTTTAATAGTAATTGATTATCCCTTTTTGTTTGGTTTTAAGTAGGGCGGTTTTGGTTTACATCAATGATAAAAAGAAGATCTCTGTTTTTTTTTTAATGTCACTTGAACTTATTTGGGAAAACATTAGTGTTAACGGATGGAACTTGTTTTAATATATTTTTTTGAAATGTTTTACGTTAAATTTTATCGTATTTTGGTTTGATTTATTTTTTAAAGGTTGTTGGGAAAAATATTACAAAAATATAAATAATACAACAACGTGAGAGGTGCGGGAAGATTATTAATACAAAAATTTAGAGGATACAACAATCAAAAAAGAGAAATTGAATCTAGCAACTGATATTTTTCCATGATGGAGATGGATGAGGTTTTTTTTTTTGTTTTTTTGATTATTCCAAAGTAAAAATTCCCTCATTATAGGCCAGGTGCCCCTTAAAACGTCAAAAACCCCCTTTAAAGGCCCCTTTGAAACCCTTTTTTTCGTCAACAGTCAAAAAGGTTCACAAAAAAAAAAGCTTTAGCGACGACCTAGCGCAGAAAACCCTCGCTAACTGAAAAACCCATAAACAATCGCGATGGTTCGTCATTTATGTTTTTTAATAGTATAACCCCCACCTTTCATAACGGTCTTCCCAAAAAGGGTTTAACAAGGGGTTTTGGACACAAAACTGCCCCAAAAAACCCTTTTCCTTTTGGTAATAAAAAAAATACAAAAAAATTTAATAATGCCCCAAAAATCCCCCAAATTTTTTATTAAACAAAATAATAACTTTGAATAAAAATAAATAATATAAAGTTACTTTTTAAAATTTTTTTTCCCTCAATGTAATTACAGCATCAGATTGGTGTCTTTTAGATTAACCTACCCCAGTGAGTACATATCGTTTTTTTAGAAGTAAACATAATCTTGAACTCCCCTTTTGTAGTAAATCGAGACAATAAGTACCCCACAAACATTTTATCCAAAACAATTCTTACTTGGTTATTTCGGTCGTAACTTCCTTATTCACGAGAATTTTAGAAACTTACCCTCTGGTTCCCAAAGATGCACCCCATCAATCTATTTGGGAATCCCAATAAAAATATTGTAGTATTCCATTTTAAAACCCCTTTTTTTAAAAAAATTAGTTTACCCCAATCATAAGGAAAAACAAAAAAATTCATTTTGGGGGAAAGGGGGCACCCCGGGTTTAGTATTTTGATTTTCCCCTCAACTATTTTTCTTTTAAAACCTACCCCATGGGATTCCAATTTTGTGGTTAGTTTCCCGTCGAGAAGTATTTTTGTTTTGGTTTTTAACCCAAAAACCCCCTCGATGAAATTTTGTTTTGTTCTCTACAAAGGGGCCTTTTGAAAAAGGATAATACTTTTTCCTTTGACTTTATGTTGAGGAAATGATTTTTTTTTCTCAAAACCCCTTTATCGTATTTGGGGCGACGTCTTATATGTCTTGATTCCGTTATAGATTGATTCTTTGTTAAAAGTGGGAACCTACTATCCAATGTATACACACAGTATACGGTTTTTTTGGCCACAAGGGAATACCTTAAAAAAAAGTTAAAAGCCTTCTGTTCTTTCAACAGCTTTCCCAAAAGGTACAAATTTTGCTTCCTAGTTGATTGGTTTTAAAAGTTTGCTTAGATGATTTCCATATACAGACCCCCCAATAAAAATCATAGCCACTTATGGCTTTCCTTCTTAGGGTTTGGGAAAATCCAATTGGGGGCATCACAAAAACTTTAAACGGGAGGTTTTTTAGTGTAATGTAACCCAAAACCCCATTGTATGTTAAAAGATATAAACCCCCTTTTATAGTGCACCCCAAATGATTCTCCCAGGGTTGTGTGAATATCGACAAGGATTACACTATATGCCAAATTGCGTGTACAGTTCATTAAACAAAAAGTTCCTAATATTGGTATTTGTAAGAGTATGCTTTGTCCTTTGTTCTTTTGTTAAAACCTTTGGGGTCAAAAAGGAGTTACAATGGTTGTATCATAACCCCCCAAATTTCTTAAGGGTCTTTCAATGTAAGGTTGGGGGTAAGGATGTATCCATTGAATTTTTTTTGAATTTTTTATGCCAAAATTTTAACATCAGCTTCTCCCATGCTTTCAAAACAAAAAAAGAATGAAGCATTTTCGGTTTTTTGGTTTTTTTAACATCCATATTTTTCAAAATCAATGTCCCCCCAAAAAACATATAAAAAATGCTTTTTGTATTTTTAAAACATAAACACATTTACACACTCGTTTTTGATACCCTTTGATAATAGATTTTTAAAAAATTTATGCCATTGCTTTGGGCTTTTTAAGGGCCCCGTAAAGAGTTTAAACCCCAATTTTTAATCCTTATGCTTTAAAACCTTTTTGAAAAAAAACCCCCTCGGGTTTTTTATAGATTTCTTATCTTTTCCATTTAAGAACCAGTTTTCCATCCATTTATGTATAACGGTTTAAAATTGTCCTTAGCCTTAACTTTTTTTATAGGGGTTTTCCTTGTAACCGGTGAAAAGTGTCAAAGAAATTTCCCCTTATTTTTGACGGAATTTGGCTACTAAAGGCCTTAAAACTTTTCTATGGCCCCTTGGTCTTTTTTTTTTTTTGGCCATTAGGCCCCTATTGTTTTTTCCCCGAAAAAATAACCCAAATTTTCCATGTATTGCTATGCACATTGAGTTATTTCCTTTGAATCCCCTTTTCCCCAATAAGGTGCTTTGATACCCAAACCCCCTTAAAATTGTTGTGTTTTCATTAACAATATGGTCAATAATTGGCCCAAAAAGTCTTTAGAGACTTTTGCACGTTTCCCCTTCTTTGGGTTCACATTTTTGTTGAACCTCATAATTGTTGTTTTGACCTTGAAAAATTGATCATAAAAAACTCTTTTCCTTGATTTAGATTTGTTTTTTTTTCCTTTAAGGGGGAAAATATTTTTCAAGAAATCTGCTTCAGCAGTTTATAATTGTTTTGTTGCTTATTCTTCTACATTGGTTTTTTAAACCGGAAAATAAAGACCCATTTTTTGTGGACGAGTAAACAAAAAATTTTTTGGGCCAATTTTTGGTTTTTTTGGGGAAAGGTATTTGAACCCTTTCCCCAAAAACCCCCATTTATTTTTTAAAAAAGGTTACTTTTTTTCCCCAATTGAATGGAGTTTTTTCATCTTCTTATGAGGAAAAATTTAATTTAACACTTTTTTTGCAGAAAAACTGCTTCCCCCCATAGATTTGGACCCCCGAAAATTAAAGGGGAATTAAAACAGTTTTCATGTTCTTTTTATTCCCAGCCCTTTTGTTGTGGGGTGTATGGGGTGTTTTTGGGGTTTTAATACATAAGTAAAAAAAATTCAGCAAATCATTGGATTCTATTTTTCCCCCTAAAACCTTTTGAATTTGATCTTTTTGTCTTTTGATTTTCAACTTCTGTTATATGTTTAAAATATTCGGTTATTTGGTTTTAAAAAATAAATAAAAAATTTGCGCAATCTTAAAAGAAAAAATATAAAATTTTTTCCCCTTCCCTTTATGGTGTTGCTTTGAAATACAAAAATCGTATGGATTAAACCCAAATTTTTCATTTTTTTTTACAATTTGTGTGAAAGATGTGTTTTTGATTAACCTATTCCCTTTGGGTATTTTATATTGTGTTTTGGCCCCCCCAAGTTTATCATTTTGCGGAAAGGGAAATTTAAAGGCCTAAAAAATACTAAAAAAGAAGGATCAATTGTACCAAAAGGGGGGGCTAGTCCCCGGGTTTTTATTATTAATAACTTTTTTTTCATTAAACCTTATTTTTAAAAAAGCCCCCCCATCAAGGAAAAATTTTCCCCACATAAAACCCCCTTGGTGATTAAAAAATTTTTTATTCAAATAAAGTTAACCCTTTTACTAAAAAAAGGAGAAATCAGATTCTTGGGATGTTGGCACATGCCACTTTTTTAAAAACAAAAGATTTTCCCAAAATCAACTCAAATGTTTCCTTTTCCTTAATCTTTGGAAGTTCATTCCCCATGAACATTGGTTCATTTCATTCCCCTTTTGGAAAAAAAAAAAACTTCCTTTGTTTTTAATTGTGTTTTTGCCCGTATCAAACCCCAAAAAACATATTTGGTCAAAGGTTCGTTTTTTCCAGAAAAATTTTTGGAGATTCCCAGGGGTTTTCTTGGTTGGAAAATTTCCTAGATTTCCCCCTCCATATTTTTCTTGTGGCGACAACCCCTTTGGGTTTTGCCCCGGGTTTTCCCCCCAACCCAACAATGATAAACTTTTTTGAAGTTGTTATTTTTTTGTTGGGTAAAAACCTTTTTTTTCCCCTTGGAAGAATTCTGTCCTTCCCCTAGGGGGTCTTTGGGGTTTAGGACCCCTGAGAACTTTTTAAAAAAAACCGTTGTCAAAAAAAAAATTTTTTAGTAAGTTCCAACAAGGTTTTGATTATTGTTGCACATCAATTGCAGTTTGTATTGTTTTGATTGCAGTTGCATCCACTTCTCATGGTGGTTGGTTCTTTTTTTTTGGGGAAGGAAAAAAAATTATGTCTTGTGAACCCTCAATAAACAGAAACAAAAGTTACATCATTTTAGAAGTAATTTCAAGTTCTTTTCAAACCTCATTTTTTTCCTGCTCTTATTTTGTTGTGTGTTTTTTCAAATTACAAGATAGATACATTTTTACACACGATAAATAAACAAGTAATTTCCCCTTAAAATTTGTCTAAAAGAAGGCTTCAATTTTAGGGAATTTCAAAAAAAAAATTGTTTCATTTTTTTTAAAAGGTGAATAGAAAAAAAACTGAAAAAGCTAGTTTTTTTTTTTTAAAAAAATGTCAGGAAAGAGGGGGTTTCATGGACCACTGGTCCAAAAAACCCCAAACATTTCTACCCCAGTCTTATTAGTAAACCCAATAAAAAAACCAATAAAGGGAATCAGTATCAGTAATTTAGCTTTTTGTTTTATAAAGTTTTTATTTGAGTTATATCTAAAATTACAGATCATAAGGACAAAAGCATACTCCCCTTTTAAAACAGCAAAGATCACATACAAGGGACCCCTCAATGAGAAAACAAAAATAAACACCTTTTTTCATTGTTTGCGTTTTCTGGAATTTTGGGCATTTATTGGGTTTTAAAAATACAAATAAAAGCAGTATCCCCATATGAACTTTACATTTATGGATAGGTTGTTACAATATGCTTTTCGGCCTTAGGATTTTCAAACATCTGTATATCTTTTATATTTTTCTATTTCCCCCAAATTTTTTTTGCTAAATAACTTCACAAATGTGTGCTAGGGGGGATTGCCCCATTTTTTTCCCCCGGGCCCCAGCCCAACAAAGGGGAAAAAATTGCCCCCGCATGTTTTTTTTTGGGTGGTCTTTTTCCAGGCGATACTGAGCGAGATGGATTAAAAGAAAAATTTTTTTTTAAAAAAAGAAAGAAGGTATGAAGCGCTCGTGACCTTTCAGGATGTTATTATAGTTTTCGGGATAGTTGTTGCCTTCCGTTGTTTTCCCCTAAGAAGAAATAGAAAATTGTCCAGTGTTTAATTTATTTCATTCAATAAATGTTTTGTATTTAAAATTTGAATGCATGATCCTGAATAAAAAGAAAATTGTCGTGGAATCAAAATAAAAGCATTTAATTTGCCTTAAGGAAATAATTAAAAAATTTTTGTTATGGTATAAAAATTAATGGATAATTGTATAAGTAATTGGTATAATAGTGTATAAACATGAAAATATTTTATAAATATTCACAAATATTCATAATCCTTCTTTTAAAAACCAAACGCTTTATAAATCTGATTTCCAAGGCTTTTTTTTCAAGGTTTACAATTACAAATCTCAGTTTTATCTTTTGTAGGGGGTGAGCGATCCATTAGGGGTGTCTGCGTCCCCGTGCCCCTTTTTGGAATTTGTTGTGGTTCCATTGCTCCCCTTTGTTTTTTGGTCATAAAGTTAAGAGAAGGCTTTTTTCACATCAAAAAGAAAAAAGATTTTCAATGTGTTCTATGAATAAGTTTATTGTTACCTGGGGTTATCACTAGGTAGAGTGTAATTACTAGGAAAAATGCGTTTTTCATAATACAGTACTTTTATCTAAGAAAAAATTTTTTTAAAAATTTTTTAAATTTTTTTTAATACAAAATTTTTTAAACTTAAATTTTTTTTAAAAATAAAATTTTTAAAAAATATTAAAATATAAAAAAATTTTTAATTATATAATTTAAAAATTTTAATTTTTAAAAAAATTAATTTTTATAATATTTTAATTTTTAAAAAAAAAAATTAAAAAATTTAATTAAAATTTTAAAATTTTAACAAAAAAAAATAAAAAAATAAAAAAAAAATTAAAATTTATATTTAAAAGGGAAAAATTAAATGAAATTTAATTTATTTTTAATTTTTAAAAAATAAGGGAATTTTTTAAATTATTTAAAAATTTTAAAAAAAAAATTTTTTTTTATAAAAATTTTTTTTCCCTTTAAAAAAAAAATTTGGGGAAATTTTAAAATTATTTAAATTTTTTTAAAATAAAAAAAAAATTTTTTCAAAAAAAAATAAAATTTAAATTATAATAAAATTTTTAAAAAATTTTTTTTATTTTTTAAAAAAAAAGTTTTTAATTTTTATTTAAAATAAAAATAAATATAAATTAAAAAAATAAAATAAATAAAAAATAAAAAAAAATTTTTTTAAATTTTTATGGCCGGTTTTTTTTTAAAAAATTTTAAAAATTTTATTTAATATTTAAAAAAATTAAATATAAAAAATTTTTAAAAAAAAAAAATATAAAATTTTTATTTTTAAAAAAAAATAAAAAAAATTTTAAAAAAAAAAAAAATTTTGGAAAGGAAATGGGATTTAAAAAAAAAAATAAAAAATTTTTAAAAAAGGAAGGGGCACAAAAAAAATTTGGTTTAAGGGCCCCCGTTTTTATTCCCCGGGAAATTTTTTTTAAGGGGGAACCCTTTGGGGAAAAGGGTTTAAAAAGAAAATTAAAAAATTTAAAATTTTTAAAAAATTTTAAAAATAATTTTTTTGGGGAAAGTTGTGGTATTTTAAGGGGTTTTTTTAAAAATTTTTGGGGCCCAAAAAAAATTTATTTCATTAAATTTTAAACCATAAAAAACCCTTTAAAATTTTTTTTTTTTAAAAAAATTTTGGGGGAAAATTTTAAAAAAATTTAAAATTTTAAAAAAGGGGTTTTTTAAAAATGAAAAATTTGGGTTGTTTTCCCCCTGGGGAATAAAGAAAATAAAAATTTAGGGTTTTTTAGGGGGTTTAAACAAAAGGGGGCCCAAAAAAAGAAAAAAGGGAAAAATAGTAAAAAAAAAATCAAAATTTTAAAGGGGTTTTTACATTTTTTAAATTCAAAGTTTTTTGGAATTTCAAAAAAAAAAAAAAAAGGGAAAAAAAAAAAACCCCCGAGTAAAAAAGGGGAAAAAAAGTTTAAAAAGAAAAAATTTAAAAAGAAAAAAAAAAAATTTTAATTGAGGGTTTTTCCAAAAAGGGGAAAAAAAAAATAATTTAAATAAAAAAATTAAAGTTAAAAAAGGGTTTTTAAATTAAATTTAAAGTTTAAAAAGGGAAAAAATTTGGAAAAAGAGAAAAAAAAAAGGGGAAACAAATGCAAAGAAAGAAATCAAAAAATGAGAGATTGAAACAAAAAAAAAATAAAACAAAAAAAACTTTAAAAAAAAAACAATAAAAACCCAAAGGCCGGGGGGGGGGGAAAGGGCATAAGAGAGCCATAAGATTTAAAGGAAAACCCGATTAAGAAAGCATCAAATCAAGCAACAAGAAATTTGAAAAGAAGATCGTATACAAGTACAAAAGAAACTATTTTTGGAGATGCAAGAATAAAATGATACAAGAGAAGAAAGTGGTGACAAAGGTAACAAAGATGTGGATGAAATTGAAGACAAGGAAAAAAGAGCAAAACAAGAAGAAAGTTAAGAATAGTTCGGTTTAAAAAAACAAGACAAAGGAAGTGGAAACAAACCAAAGTTAAAGAAAAGGTGGAGCTTTAAGATATCAAGACATGGGTTTAAAAATTTGGGAGGAGATTGGATACTAATTTATCTAATCCATAAAAGGGCAAACATGAAGTAAACACGAAAGTCAAAATCAAAAACAAAATATGTAATAAGTCAAGTGAGTTTTTTACGGTTAGGGAAAAAAGGTTAGAGTAGTTATACCCATTAATGAATTGGTGTGTTTTTTATTGTGTGATTGGGAAAAATATAAATCCCTGTTAAATACATTTGTAAATAAAGATTGTTTATCAAAGAAGTCTAGTATTTTTATTATTATTATTATTGTTTAATGAAAGATAGAAGATTTAAAAAAAGACATTGCGGTTTTGGTATGCCCCAAAACCCTTTGGGGGGACACTACACTCGCTACAAAATTTATCTTTTTAAAAAATTTTTCATTCACAATCTTAAGGGTAATAATTTTTAAAACTTCACGTTTTAACCCTTTGTATAAAAAAAATTTTTATCATTTTTTAAATGGAATCCAACAATGAGAAACTTTCAAAACTTGTTCTTATTGACACCCAAAATTTTAAAAACTGGTTTTTATTGCCCCTTTAATGGATTTCTTTAGCAAAATCAGTTCGTCTCTGTAATCTAAGCTGCAACCTCACCAACTCATCTCTCCATTCACTAACCGTTATCATTTTCCTTAAACACTCCTTAACAGCCTCCACTGTCTCATCCGTTAATTCTTGCACAATTACTTACAAAATCCTCTAGAACTCGAAACCAACTCAGATGGAAAAAGCGACAAGTTGGTTCCCTCCCGCCCCCGGTCTAAATCGGCTATGAACCGACCCATTAGTCCCCTCTCCACCATTCCAAATATCAGTACTATTTCGAGTCACGAAACAACTAGGATTATGCGAAAAGCCATTCGAATACAAAAACGACAACGAATTACATGATAAATCATTTCTTCTCCATCCGTCACAAAATAGTTGTCACAAGACAAAAAGCAGACGGTTTAAGAAAATGAAAATCATAACTATTATTGTCTTATCCCTCTTACTTTTTTTTGCAGAATGACAGTTTTACTAGTACTGCAGTATTGAATAAATAATTAATGACTTTTTTAAAGTTTGTAACACTAATTTCAACCAAAGGTAATATGATAAGCTCGATCAAACTTACTATCTATTTTTTGTAACGGACAATTAAATAGGGACATTCTAAAAAGAAAACGTAGACTATTAATTTAAGAAGAAGGGAGTATTAGATAAATCTAAGAGGGAAGTGTGTGGTGGCATGCTGTTTGGCATGCCGTTTCGCCAAATCACCGCCACCACAGGATTTCACATTTCACATTCACACACCAATACCCCCTCTGTAGTGGCTCAAGCCATTTGCGTGTTGTTTCGCAGTTTTTGGGCCCCGCAATTTATTTTATTTTATTTATTTTTAATTTTTTTTCAAACAAACTAAATTTTCATTTATAAAATAAGATACAATATAACATTAAAGATAAAACATGCGAAATAAAAAAAACGTTACGAAAATTAAAAAAACACATACGAAACTAAAAAAAAATACAATAACTAATTTTGTTGTTGTCGATATTTCCTCATTATTTCATCTTTTTGCATTTCAATGTGGAAGGCTCGGTCTGGTGGCAAATTGTGGTCGGTTCGAGTATTGAGAAACCTCAATTCTTCCATTTTTAGTATGCTATTGTATTTCTTTCTCGCAGCCTCGTACACCGCTTGAGTGGCTTCTCGTTTGAGTTGAAACTAATTTTGCATAACACCCGCAAATTCCGGCAGGTTACTTCCCGCGTTGCTTGACGAAGTTTTTGATTTTTTTTAGGCACGTGGCTTGCCCGGGGGACCTGGTCTCGGATCATCGCCGAATAGCTCGGCATATCTAGTGAGATGAACCGGGTCGGCGAATCCCACTTGGCGTGTTGTTTCAATATTTCCCACGCCCCGTCTTGAGTAAACGCTTTATTTCCTAATTTGGACTCATCACAATATGCTTGCCTAACACGCTTCAGAAGATCATTGTCGATTTCCCCACTTCGACCCACATGTTTTAAACATTTGTAGATAGCGTTGAACCTTTGACAATTATGGTTCAAAGTTGCTCACTTTCCCGTCAACATATCCTTGGTACACTTGTGATGAGAAGCTTTGAACTCGAAAAGAACCTTATTCCAAAACGAATCGTCCTTTCGGTCATTTCCGAATCGGTTATCCTAGGAAACGCTAACATAACACGAGGCTAATAAAGTTTCCTCCGCCGCCGCCCAACGACAATGAGCTCATATGGGTTCGGGTTCATCTTCCTCGTCGGGTATCTCGATTGTGTTACGTTTTGCGGATCGTTCTCCTTTTCTTCAAAACTTTTGTTCGCCGCGGGACGACGTGGGCTCGGTTGGTGGGGGCATCGATTGTGTTTGTTGTGGTGGTGGATTTTGTTGAAGATTTTGTTAGACCCGAAACCCGTTTTCCAACGGGTGTGACTCTAGATGAAATTGACTAAGACTTTTATGAGCCGGGAGACTCAATATGATTGGTTAGTCAATGGATGTTAAGTTGAAGGCGTTATATGATTGGCTAGTCAAACCCGATAATTAATCTAATAGTCAAAGAATATGTAATATGGTTATAGAAAGATTGATGTGTCACAAATATAAGAAAGATGGACTTAAAGGACTAATATTGTCATGTAGTAAATAAGTAATAAAGTTACGTGTGGCTGAATTAGAAGTAAATGGACTTGAGGGGCTTAATGTGTCAAGTTGGGAAATAACTTTGGGTTGAAGAAAGATAACCCTAGAAATATCCAGGTTTTTAGATAATTCAGAATTATCAAAAGGTGTGAGTGTGTGTGTGTCGACATAGCCAAGAAGGAGGGAAAACCATGTTTTCCTTGATGATCAAATTGGTGAAAGATTAGTGCTCGAAATCAAGAATTAAGTTAGTACCAATCATCCTTTCAAGCAAGTAATTACTTATCTTAAGTTAATTGATGATTGGAAGGTTAGGGTTTATGAACCCTAATTGGGGGAATTGGGTAAATGATGTTTATAAACTAAATTACGGATTTATAATGAATATGAGTTAAGTATTATTGAGTTAAGTCAATAAGCTAATGGGATTAATTATCATATAATCATCATATGATTATGTGATAATTAGTAATGGTTAGAAATGAGTTATGGTTATTGTGGCCATGACATAACTGATTAATTATGTGTTTATGCCTATAGTGGTGTTGGCTTATGTTGATATAAATAATGCCTAAAAACATTATTAATACATCTTGATATCTCTATGTTTTGATAATCACAAAATGTAAACTCATTAAACATAAACTTATTAAATAAACAAGTATTTAGTTGTAAAAATTCAATTTTACAACTTAATTACTTAAGGTATGAATAAACAAACGCTTAATGCATTATATGATCAAAGGAACATTTTCTTAATCACTTGATTTTTTATAAAATGACACAAACATTTTATATCTTTTAGAAAATCATTTTTGGTATTTAATAAAAATGTTTAATCCATTATAAATTTATGAATTCAAATTTTCAACCAAAAATGGCAAAAATGTTCCAGAAAAACCTTCCTCACAAAAAGACAAATCTGAGCAACGTTCGGGTAGGGCGGCCCCCTTAATTTTACTAGGCGGCCCCCTTAATTTTAAGGGGACCGACCACCTATTTAAGGGGACCGCCCCGCTCCTCCAGCTGTCAGATTTTGCCTATAAATACTGGTTCATCCCTGGACTTTTTCCTCACCTTTTGCACCCCCAAACCTTCTGTTCTAAATCTCTTCTTATCCTTCCAAATCCTTTCTAAATCCTTTGATCATATATTCTTAAGCATTGGTTTCCAAGTGATCCAAGCTTCTACCATTCAAGTGCAAAAGAAGAATACTCCTTCAACAACTAGAGAAGAAGTATTGCAACTTAGTATCATCTTGCTACCTAAGTTGTTTGTGTAATCATTCATTTATTTGTGTATAAGTTGTTAGATAGGTGTGAACATAATTGTTTAGGCTAGATTAGTGTGGTAGTGGTGAAGTTGTGAAGAAGTTAAGGTGTGTAAGTAGTGAAAGTGTAAGGAAGTAGAAGAGTATATAAGTAGTGCTAGGTTGTGAAGTAGTTGTGAAGCCGTCGTGTAGAAGTTGTGAAGCCGTCGTGAAGAAGTTGTGAAGCCGTCGTGAAGAAGTTGTGAATAAGTCGTGAAGAAGTCGTGTAGAAGTTGTGAGATTGGTTCTAGCTACGATTAGGACCCGACATCTAGCTTTGTGTCGTTAAACCGGTGTAAGCGAAAGTTGTGTAAGGTTTTCTCCGCCATAAGGGAGCTTGTTGACATAGTGAAGAAAACTCTCGAGTTAGGTGCTCGAGGAGTGGAGTAGGGCAAGGAAGGTGTCCTTGTAGCCGAACCACTATAAATCCTTTGTCTCGCGGTTCGATCTTTCCATCTCTATCTTTCATTTCATTTCATTACTTTACTTGCATTGTTTATTTAGATTTACTTATATTTGTTCATATTGTTCAAGAGTTGAGTTCACATAAATTCGAATCTAAGTTTTTAAAAGTAAACAAAGTTTTCATAATAAAATTAAAAAGACGTAAAACTATTCAAACCCCTTTCTAGTTTTCCACAATTGGTATCAAGAGCCAGTTCAAACAAGATTTTTAAAATAAACTGTATTTTAAAACTTGAATCGATCTATGGAATCGGAAAAATATTTAGAAGGGCAATCTATGCAAAGACCACCGCTATTTGAAAGTAATGGTTTTCTTTATTGGAAAAATAGATTCGAAACTTATGTGAAATCAAAAGATTTTGATCTTTAGCATGTTATTACCTATGGTGATTTTTCCCCTATTCAAAATAATCCTTTAACTAAAAGAGATGAAATTGTACCTTTTGAAAAACAAAATGATGATTTAAAAAAGAAACTAGCTAAAAATAATGAGGCAAAAATGGTTATTTATAATGCGTTACCACGTAAAGAATACGAAAGGATCTTTATGTGTGAAACCGCAAAAGAAATTTGGAACTCCTTACTAATAACTCACCAAGGTAATAGTCAAGTCAAAGATAATAAAATAGATCTTCTTGTTCAACAATATGAACAATTTACGATTCCGGAAGAGGAATCAATAGATAATGCTTTTGCTAGGTTTAACACTATCATCACAAGTTTAAAAGTACTTGATGAGAACTTTTCTAGTAAGAATTTTGTTAGGAAATTTCTTAGGGCTCTTCATCCAAAATGGCGGGCTAAAGTTACGGCGATTGAAGAATCAAAGAACTTGTCAACTCTTCAACTTGATGAGTTGATCGGCAACTTGCAAGTCTACGAAGCAATAATAAAGAAAGACTTCGAGATAGTCAAAGGAAAAAGAGAACAAACCAAGTCAATTGCATTGAAAGCTAGGAAGGAATCTAGTGACGAGGATAGCTCAACCTCCGAAAGTGATGACGAAGAATATGCCATGGCCGTAAGAGACTTCAAGAAGTTTTTCAAAAGACGAGGAAGATTCACAAGACAACCACAAGATGAAAGAAGATCGCTTCAAAGAAATAGGAATGATAACTACGGGAAAAGAAAGTGCTTTAGATGTGGAAGCCCAAACCATCTCATTGGCGAATGTCCAAAGCCACCGGGTTATGATTACCAAAGCGCCTTTGTTAGTGGAGCATGGAGTGATAGCGACAAAGACGAAGCGGACAAAGCAAACGACGAAAAATGTCTTATGGCAAAGACATCAAATGTGGTACTTTCCGAAACCGAATACTTTAGTGACAAAAATCAATCATTAGACGAAAAAGACCTAGATAATGAATATAATAGGTTATGCAAATTAGGTCAAAAAGTCATGGCTAAAAATAAATCACTAAAACATATTAATAATCGATTAGAAAATGAAGTACTCGAATTAAAAAATAAACTACAACATTTAGAAAAAGGAAAAGAAGTTTTTATAGAATGTAAAACATGTCTAGAGGTCAAAAATGAAAACGAAAAACTTAAAGATGAAATTTCCAAACTTGACAAGTTTAAAAATAGTAGTAACTCACTTAAGAAAATAATAAGTGGTCAAGGAACTTCGGGAGATAAAACCGGTCTAGGATTCAACTCAAATAAAGTTTCAACTAGTGAAAATAAAAATGTAAAGTTTGAATGTCAATCTAGTAAACAAAAACCATTAGAGTCAAAACCTAAGTATATACTTATAAAATATAGAAAAATACCTATTGCGAGTGATGAGGAAGTAAAAAGTTTTTATAAACCATCATTAAAAGCCAAAACCGGATTTTCTAAACCGAAATTAAGATCTAAAACTCCACCTCCAAATAGACCAAATAATCCTCATCCTCGGTCTAAAACCCCTCAATCTAGAAGAAATCAAGGTAGACAAGACTTTCCTAACAATAATAATCACCCAATGTGGAATTATTCACTTCAACCAAGTTTCAACCCTTGGGGAATACTTTCACCATACATGCAAATGCAAACCATGTTTGGTTAAAACAATTTTGGACAAATGGGACAATGGGGACCAAGTGGCTAAATCGTCACTCATTGAATTATTCGGAAACTCATCTATGTTTGGCTTCCATAAGTCAATATGACACCTTGAAGCGTTTGAAGAAAATCTACTGAAGACTAAAAGGTACGCTTTCCTTTTAAGTTTATTGTTATAATATATGCTTAGATTAATGACTAGTTATTTCATGCCTATTTTGCTCATAATGCCTAGTTATCTATATACACATAATAGCTTATATGAATCTACTTAGAACCTAGAATCACTTGTTCTTTTCCCTTTGGCCCTCTTAAGCTATAACATTTACAATGGAAATCTTCTATGTCCACTATTAGAAAACTCATGGTGATGAAGTGAAATGAGTTAAGTGGTGATGCGCGTGATGTGTCGTTGCGGTTTAGCAGTTTTAATGCCTACTCAAGTTTTAAATTTATATTTAGCCGACTTATCAATAACACACACACTTAACGAGCAGTGTACCCGGTCAGTATGAATATAATGGTAAGTAGAGTGTCGATCACTAAGAGTGGAACGTATTATCTCTTTATTTTAATCAGTATTTTAATATCCTAACGCAAGGGGGTTTCAGCCTGAGAGACTGGCACGATTTGTTTGCAATTAAATAATAAAATAAACCAATAGGCACGAATCAGCAAGTAGCACACACGTACACAGATAAATACTCGAGACAATAAGAGGGCTGTCCTTATAATTAAGTAGATTGTCACTTGTTTTATTGATAGCTTTATATGAAGTGTATGTAGTTAACCCTTTCTCGTTGGTCCTAATCTTATCGGCGAGTAAACCCTTAATGATTACTTATGTCTAAAAGTTATTCCTAAGTGATCAATTTAGTAATAACCGTGGGAGCCACATTATTTTCCGCAGTCAAATGCCCGCAAGCCACTAATAAACACAGAGGTTATCAATGCACTAATAAGTAGTAACCAAAGACATCAACATATAAACTTTAATTGATGGGAAAGCAAGTATTAAAGGGAGTGCAATCTTTCGTTGTCACATTACACAAGCCACCAATCCTGATGAATTAAAGTTTGCTAACACAATAAAACAAAACTACTTAATGAATTAAACACATGCAGCACCTTCTTACAGCTCTTGTATCTTCGTTTGGTGTGTCTTGTGCTGCCTCCTTGACTGAATTCGTCCTAGGGTTCTGTCCTTCGGTTCTGATATATGTCTGACCAAAAGCTTTGGAATTCGTCTGGTCTTGGGGTATTTATAGTTTCTGTCTGAGGGAAGATGCGGCGCATCTAGTAAGTAGATGCGGCGCATTGACTTAACTTCGCGTGGGGTCCAAGATTATAATATTCAGGAATATTCGTACACCGCCAGAAGATGCGGCGTAACTCCATGATTAGATGCGGCGCATGTCCTCTTGTATCTTGGATCGTATCTGGTGATATCTTGATAGAGATGCGGCGCATGTCATGAGTGAGATGCGGCGCATCTGGAGCAGATTAGTCTTGATCTTCTTCATTTCAGTAGACTCTTAACTTTATGCATGTTTTGCTCCATAATTAGTACAAAATCGCTAAGTTTCACCAAATGCTTGTTTTTACCTGAGAATTACAAAAGTAAACGATTAAGTATCAATCCTCATACATAATATAGTAAAACAAGTCAAATTAATAGGATAAATGATAGTAAATAAATGTACTTATTTGAGTTCATCAAATATCCCCCCACTTGAACTTTACTTGTCCCCAAGTAAACCTTAGAATTTCTCTTATGAAAATGTATCCTAAAAGATGTTAGGATTTATTTTTATATTTAAGCATGTATTCGTTTATTTCATAATCACACAACTAAACACTTAACGAATTAGAAGTAAAGTAAAATAAGTCGATAAAAGCAAATCTAATCGTTTAACTGTCCAGTCGTGACGAATATTCTATCATAAGCTTGGCAAGTATACACATCTCCTCCACTAAAGCTAAGGAATAACAAGTATAAAGCGGTAAAAAGGGTTTGTAGGCTTAAGGGTTAATTATTCTCTTTCACTATCAATCTCAAATTCCAGAAAAGGCGACAAAATCACAAATACATGATCGAATCCACGAACACGATACTTGCAATTGCTCAAATCCTTAACTCGAATAGGCTAAAGATAGGTCCAAACTTCACCAATAATAATATATCAAAAAGGGCGACAAAATCATAAATACATAGCCGAATCCACGACTACGATACTTAAGATTGCTCAAATCCCTAATCTCAATAAATCAAAGGTTTGGTTGGATAAAGAATAATATAGGGTATGGATAATATTTGGGATATAAATTGGTGTAAAAATAAAAATAAACAGAACGAATAAATTAAAATCCTAAGTGTGGTTAATCACTCTCCCAACCATCCCATGAATAAGACTCATATCATTGAATAACTCACGCTTTAACACTTGAAACACACGCTTTAGGTAGACACGAATTATACTCAACAAGATCTTAATCAAAGAATAAACCTTAATTGGCGTTCCATAACTGCCAATTCCCATTCAATCCATAGATATAGTACAACAAATAGTGGCCATATGAACCACTTACATAACTTTACATAAGTTGGTTGAAACAAACTTCCAACTTTTCTTTCTTTTTTTTTCTTTTCTTATTTTTTCGATATATATATATATATATATATATATATATATATATATATATATATATATATATATATATATATATATATATATATATATATATATATATATTAAACATAGACATAGATGTGTAAAATTTCACCACATCACTATAATGATAATTCTGGATAATTTTTCCATACTTCTCATACTTCAGAAATAACGGTAATAGTGAAAGTAGTAAACACACGAAAAACAAACTCAAAGATATACAATATTTACTTTCACTCCAATTGCATTGTGCAATTTCCCGACCTAACCAAAGATAATGAATTACGCACGCGAACACAGGTAATGTAAGGAAACACACTTTGCCTATAGCAATTAACCAACCACGGATTCTAATCTACAGGGTAGGCTAAGGTGTAAGGGTGTAACGAAACATTTTAAACATAGGTGTAAGAAACGAAAGGAATGGCTCTGAGTGTTTTTCTAGGGGTATCTTACTCTAAAAATGAGAGTAACAAAAGGGTTTATACGGGGGTTAACTAACCAGTGTAGTTAGTTAATAACACATAACATATAAAGGCTATTTGGGTGTAATCCTAGAATTTTACCAATTTAGACAAGTCATTCCAATTATATAAATAATACTCATTATGGTGGTCTCGAATAGTATACAAGCCAAGTTCTAAAGTTTACAAGTCACCGGCACACTCATAGATTTGTGAATTTTGAAAAATCAAAATTTTTGAAAATAACGTCTTGTGTGCAGCTATGCAACTTAGATCTTAAACAAAAACATGCTAAAAATTTTTAAGTTTGATATATTAAGCATAATTTTTGCATAATTTTTGAAAAAGTTTAGGACAAGTAATTGTTAAGTGTTCTAATTCTCCAATCCCCCCACTTAAGTTAAACAACGTCCTCGTTGTTTGTATAAAAGGTTAAAAACTGGAAAATAAAAGAATTAGAACAGGAAAACTCCCCTGAGATTTGCTCGGTATGATCCTCCATTAGTATAAGAGCAAAAATCAACTTCTTGTGGATGAGAACGTTAAAGCTTCATACTTGATGTATCCACAGGAAATCCAGGAAACTATAATACCACCAACACTTTAAAACACACCTAAGATAAGAAAGGTTCAAACTTGCATAATACATTAGTAGTTAGATAAAAATAAAATATAAAAATTAAAACTGAAAATCATCAGGTCAGTCGATGCGCCGTATCTTATGGAAGAAGATACGCCGTATCGAGCCTGGAATAAATACGGATCAGAATAAAGATGCGCCGCATCCTTAACCAGGGATGCGCCGCATTAAGATAAACTGATAAATAGTTTTAAAGTCGAAAATAAAAATGCAGAAAAATTAAAATAAGATATGACCATTGCAGGAGATGCGTCGCATCTCAGAATTGAGATGCGCCGTATCCTCATGCGGGCCTGACTGACTCCACACAGAAAACAGAATAATAGAAATTCTCCGGGTTGTCTCCCGGCCAGCACTTGTCTTTATTCCAGAGTCTTCAAGTTAGACTCACGTTCAGCTCTTTAATATCGATCATTGAAGGAGTCGGAAACATCGCGCTCCTTCATCGCCAATTCAGTAATATTGAACATTCCTTGCTCGTCCTTAATTTCCACGCCGTTCTTCTTTAATATCTGCATAAACAAAGTCCTGTCCCTTACGGGCAGAGATGACAAAATGATAGACGGGAAATTCTTATTATCATATAGGCACAAATAAGCAATGTGGGGTGGTAGTTCAATAAACACATCATTATTCAAATTCGTTTTCTCAACTATTCTCCTACGTTTATTAATTACTACACAATCATACCACTCATCATCAGAATCATTAACAACATTGCGTCTAAGTTCGATAGGTACATTAAGGTCAATGAATTCCTCAAAGTTCTCATGATTAGGATTAGTTGAGTTGTTTTGAATCAATGTTTCTCCCATAAGTCTAGCTTCAAGATCGAGGTCCATACGCTCTCTTAATCCTAGCACATAAACACCTCTAATTATGCTTTTAACCGGATCTTGGCACTTATAGACTAGTTTATTATTCCCTACCCCTAATGAGATTTTTCTCTTAAACACATCAATCTTAGCATGGGCAGTAGACAAGAAAGGTCTTCCGAGGATTAAAGAAATCTTAACATCCTCAGGCATGTCTAGTATAACAAAGTCTACGGGAAAAATAAACTGCTCAATCTTAACTAGCACATTATTAGCAATCCCTTCAGGTCGTTTTACCGTTTTATCAGCCAATTCAATAAGTAACTTAGTTGGTGCTAATTTTCCTAGTCCTAGGGTAGCGAATGTCTTAAGAGGCATAACACTAACACTAGCTCCTAAGTCAGCTAACACATTATTGAAAGATATATTATTAATAGAACAAGGTAGAGTAAAACTTCCTGGGTCTCTTTCTTTATGAGGCAAGGCATTTGAGTCGGTTGCAGGGCTCTCTTCTTTCATTGTTGCCTTGATCTCCTCTTCAATCTTTGTCTTCTCTTTTAGTAGTCTCCTTAAGCTGATTGAAGAATTAAAGAAAAATTCGGGTCTTGCACCATCATTACCATTCATCGATCTTCTAGGTATATTAGGAGTGACTTCTTCAGTGGTGCTTATGGCCTTGACATGATCTCTTGGGTTGGTTTCAGTTGAGCTCGGTAAACTTCCATATCCCCTTTCTTGAAGAACTTTGCTCATTTGACCAATTTGTTGTTCCAATGCTTTGATCGAAGCTCCTTGATTTCTTGTAGTAGTGTCTGTTGAAGCTCGGATTTCTTTGATCATAGCAGTATTCTCTTCATGTCTTTTAGCAGCATCGGTCATAATTTGCTTTAAAGTATCATCTAAAGTCTGCCTCCTTTCTTGATAAGCTGGATTGAAGTTGTTCTTTTGATAGAATCCCGGTGTAGCTTCCCTAAATCTTCCTGAAGGTCGGAATGGTTGTCCAAATTGGGTGTAATATGCTTCTTCAAACGTCTCACTTTCATTCTTGTTCGGGCAATCTTTAGTGTAGTGAGGTCCTTCACACTTTTCACATCCAACTTGGGCAGCATACGCTCTTTCATCACGCTTCTTCATTTCTCTACTAATTTTATCCAATTGAGCTTGAATAGCAGCAATCCCGTCAAAATTAGTGCTGCTCTTAGATCTAGTAGAGGTCCCATCGTGCCATTTTTGAGAATGATCGGCAGCTTCTTGGATTGCTTTCCTAGCATTAGTTGCACTCATTTGAGGTACAGCTCCCTTAGCATCCAAAATCTGTCTTGTAGGCACGTCCAATCCTTGATAAAACAATATTATCTCCTGCATAGGGGTTAGATAGTGTTGAGGACATTTTATCAATAAATCTTTAAATCGTTCCCAGGCTTGATAAAGAGTTTCATCAGGCTCTTGCTTGAAACTATTGATAGCCTCCATCTTTTTAGCAGTCTTAGCAGGTGGACAATATCTCTTCAGGAATTTGCTCTTCAAATCTCCCCATGTAGTGATTGAACTAGCAGGTTCATTCCTTAGCCACTTGTTAGCAGCTCCTTTTAGCGAGATTGGAAAGATTCTTAGCATGAGTTGATCGGCAGTCACTCCTTCTGAAGTAAACAAATCTGCAATCTCCAGGACCTTTTCAACATGCTCATTAGCATCCTCATGTTCCGTCCCACTGAAAGCATTATCTCTTAATTCCTTGAGAAACTGACCCTTCAATTCAAATTTTGACTTATCATCAAACTTAGGTCTAGCAACTCCTGAAGTGTAATCAGCACGGGTACTGTTCATGTATTCCTCCATAGTAGTGTTTTCGCCCATTGTTTCTGTTTCAACTTCCTCTTTTTCTTCAGAAAAGTAATCAAGCTCGAGTGAACTTGAAAGATCAAAGCTTCTTGTGTTGAAAAGCCTTTTAAGCGAATGTAGGGCTCGTTCAGGATCTTCGAAAGGTTGAATCAAGTTCTTCGTAGAACTCCTGGTCATGCACTTCCTGAAATCAACACAAAAATATCAGTAGGGTATGCTCGAGAAAGTAATATATCAGATAATTAATAACGAAAACGGAATACGAAAAATTAAAGTTACTGATATCTGCAGACGATGCGCCGTATCCAAAAAGTTAGATACGCCGTATCTTTTAATCGTTAAAATTTAATCAGACTTTATCCAGAAAATAGATACGCCGCTTAGAATTTATGAATGCGCCGTATCGAATTAATTAATCAAAAATCGATATTTATTTAAAATTATATGCGTCGTATTAACGAAAGTTAATGCGCCGTATTTTCGTTACGTTTAAAAATACAAGATTTTTGATTCAGAAGATGCGCCGTATCGATAGAGATCGACGCGTCGTATCTGTTTAATAATTCGCAAACTGTTTTTAATTAAAATAATAGATACGCCGTATCTGCTAAAGCAAATGCGTCGTATGGCGTTAACGTTTAGAAAAAAAATTTTTATCAAAAACAAATACGCCGTATCTGCTAAAACAGATGCGTCGTATTACTTTATCGCTTAGAAAAAAATTTCTTATTAAAAACAGATACGCCGTATCTTGGGGAAAAGATGCGTCGTATCGAATTAATTAAACGCGTTGTATTTTTTTAAAAAAATTAAACGCAATACGCCGTATCTGGGAGATCAGATGCACCGTATCGTTTGATTTAGCACAGTACAACGATAGCAGAACAGAAAATACAAAAAATAAAAACAAAAAATTAAACACACAAACAAAAATAAACACACAAAAATAAAAGAAAACAATTAACACACAATACAACAAATATGCAAAATAATACAATGATGCAATTAATCTAATAAAAAGAAAAACCTAATTAAAATATTAATCAAATTAACAGATAATAACAATTCACTCCCCGGCAACGGCGCCAAAAACTTGATGCGCGTGATGTGTCGTTGCGGTTTAGCAGTTTTAATGCCTACTCAAGTTTTAAATTTATATTTAGCCGACTTATCAATAACACACACACTTAACGAGCAGTGTACCCGGTCAGTATGAATATAATGATAAGTAGAGTGTCGATCACTAAGAGTGGAACGTATTATCTCGTTATTTTAATCAGTATTTTAATATCCTAACGCAAGGGGGTTTCAGCCTGAGAGACTGGCACGATTTGTTTGCAATTAAATAATAAAATAAACCAATAGGCACGAATCAGCAAGTAGCACACACGTACACAGATAAATACTCGAGACAATAAGAGGGCTGTCCTTATAATTAAGTAGATTGTCACTTGTTTTATTGATAGCTTTATATGAAGTGTATGTAGTTAACCCTTTCTCGTTGGTCCTAATCTTATCGGCGAGTAAACCCTTAATGATTACTTATGTCTAAAAGTTATTCCTAAGTGATCAATTTAGTAATAACCGTGGGAGCCACATTATTTTCCGCAGTCAAATGCCCGCAAGCCACTAATAAACACAGAGGTTATCAATGCACTAATAAGTAGTAACCAAAGACATCAACATATAAACTTTAATTGATGGGAAAGCAAGTATTAAAGGGAGTGCAATCTTTCGTTGTCACATTACACAAGCCACCAATCCTGATGAATTAAAGTTTGCTAACACAATAAAACAAAACTACTTAATGAATTAAACACATGCAGCACCTTCTTACAGCTCTTGTATCTTCGTTTGGTGTGTCTTGTGCTGCCTCCTTGATTGAATTCGTCCTAGGGTTCTGTCCTTCGGTTCTGATATATGTCTGACCAAAACTTTGGAATTCGTCTGGTCTTGGGGTATTTATAGTTTCTGTCTGAGGGAAGATGCGGCGCATCTAGTAAGTAGATGCGGCGCATTGACTTAACTTCGCGTGGGGTCCAAGATTATAATATTCAGGAATATTCGTACACCGCCAGAAGATGCGGCGTAACTCCATGATTAGATGCGGCGCATGTCCTCTTGTATCTTGGATCGTATCTGGTGATATCTTGATAGAGATGCGGCGCATGTCATGAGTGAGATGCGGCGCATCTGGAGCAGATTAGTCTTGATCTTCTTCATTTCAGTAGACTCTTAACTTTATGCATGTTTTGCTCCATAATTAGTCCAAAATCGCTAAGTTTCACCAAATGCTTGTTTTTACCTGAGAATTACAAAAGTAAACGATTAAGTATCAATCCTCATACATAATATAGTAAAACAAGTCAAATTAATAGGATAAATGATAGTAATAAAATGTACTTATTTGAGTTCATCAAGTGGATTAATCATTAACATAGAAGTAAGATTAGATTTCTCGCGTTAGAAAACTATGGATGAAACAAGCTCTCCTAGACTATGGCTTGAAGTTAGATAAGTGTGCGACAACAAAGGAACTATAGATGTTAGGTTATACCCCATTCAACACTCTCGCATCAAACATATATAATTTCGTCATCGCTTCCTTATGACCATAGGATATGTAGAAACGGGTAGCATGTGACAATAGCCTTAACCAATTACCTTGAGCATGAAATCTTTAACAGCCATTTTTTAAAATCTAGGATTAATGGTTTTTGTTGTCAAAAATCTAGTATCTTTAAAAATGTACAGAAACTTCACATTTTGGAAAAATAATATTTTAGATGACTATTTCACTTTTCTATTAACACGTTTTACTATCTCATTTTTCTTCTTAATCTATGTTCATAACTCTGTTTCGATCAAAGTAAAAGATTGAGAATTCTTTTTCTTACCCATTCTTCATAAACACATTTTGAAATAAAACCCAATCTATTTTATTCAAATAACTTTAACATCTACATAAAAACCCACTTTCAAACATTGTTGAATAATGCTAAAAATATTTTTTAAATCATGCATGGTGATCTCATATTTGTCATCTATATTTATGTACATGACATTTATAAGTGAACTAAGTCAAATCAAGCGGACCATGGTTTGTCTATTAAGATTTTGTTTGTAACAAGTCTAGAAGTCCATGCTATCTTAAGTTCCCATTTATTGCACATAGGCATACATTAGGATCCCTCAAATAGTTCATTAATCTTCCCACTTACATATAATTAAGAAAATACTTGGTGTAGTTTATTGCTTCCTAGTCCATATATATTACTTGCTTGATGAGTATGTTTGCATGCTAGATGAAATTACTTGATTGCTTAATCTCTTTAATTAACATGTTTTGCATAAATATCTATTACATGCTTAATTGCCTCAAAGAGTTGGACTTGCTTGAAACTAAACCCAAAAACACAACCCTTTCTACAATTTTCTGCCAAAAACCCATTTCCAATAATCTGGAACCAACAGATGGGCGGCCCCCTTAAATCATAAGGCGGCCCCCTTAATATTTAAGGGGACCGACCCCTTAATTAAGGGGACCGGCCATCTGATGGTTGAAGGTGCTGTTCCCTTTTCTATTTTTTTTTTGCCCATTTCATCCTACACTTCCCAAAATTCACAAACATACCTTATTCCAATCCATCCAACAAATTATCCATTCCTTAATCCCATCAATCCTACACTATAAACACTCCCATTCCTCATAATCTTCCATCATCTCATCACGCCATCTCCCATCAAACCAAAGCCAAAAACCTCAAGGTTAGCAAGGACGACCGAAAAAACCCGTTTAGAAAAGAAAACCTAACCCCCGAAACAATGCAAGTCTATCTCAACAAATGATGTGGCCAAAAAAAAAAAAAAAACACCTCCACCCACATTTGTTCCCAACTATACTCCCAATCCTCAAGCTCATTCCAATGAACCCTTTCACAAACCTCATCATAATAACTAGCCATCCATCTTTACTCCCAAAAATACACCTTCATCTCATCCATATGATTCATATGAAGAGCATGATCATCCCCTAAACAATGATTCCAATCTCATTCACAACACCTCACATCCTATTCAACCTACCAATGCACCATCCAAAACACTCACCACTCTTGGAATATCCCATTCTTCCATATCTCCATCCTCATCCACTCATGATTACCCAAGCTCACAAATGTCTCCACCACCAAGAGTATCACCACCACCTCCTACCAACTCACATGTTACTTCTATGTTGTATATCCAAACATCCATCCAAAATAACAACCACACTCCACCATCATCACCTTTTCCAAACACTTGAAGTTCATTGAAGAACTTAAAGAAGCCCATGAGCTTTGTGCTCTTCTTGCCTTACACCCTGCTCAACGCAAGATTGGATCAACTCCCTTCTAGCCCTCCTTCATCACAAAATAACCTCAACCTCCACCTTCGTTCCAAACTACACATCTCAACCTTAAACCAACCTCATTTAAACCTTTCAAAACCCTCATCATATTGGCCAAACATCCAACTTTAATTCCAAATACACACCCCAATTTCATCCACTTCCACCAAATGACCAAATACACATTCCCACGGAAAAGGAAAAGTTCCGTGAAGAGATAAACCAAATCCATGACCATAGTGATCTCCTTGCTATGCACATTGCAACAAGGGCCAACCTCCATCCTCCATCCTCACCCTACTCAAATTGCTTACCTCACCCCCCACAACTTGAATCAAGTTGATAATCATGTCAACTATTTTCCTTGTTGTGTCCTTCTCCAAAAACAAATCATTGCCTTAAATAAACATTCCACTTGTACTGAGTATCTTCTTACTAGATCTCATCCAACACCTCCACTAGCACAACACTTTAACCCTCATTCAACCGATTCCGCTCCAAACTTTCCACCTCCAAAAATATACCTCTATTAATCAAACATCCTTACCCTCACTCAACCAATTATATCCCAAACAATCTACCATCAACCATCTAAGCATAACTATATGCTTATTTTCCAAGCTTTCGTGTCGCAAGCAAGTCCGAAAGCTCTCTTCGGCAATTTAGGACATTTTTCTTGTTATATGTTTCAAGCATACTAATGAATGTCTTGCTATGTGTTCTTAATATTTGTTTGCCATGATTGTTGTTTGCCATGATTGTTGTTTTTATATTCCATATTTTGCTATGTATGCTTGTACTTCTAATATATTTTTTGCAAGCATTCCATATCTCGATTCTTTGATGCCCTCAAACGAGGGGGAGCACACATCAAGGGGGAGTTCTCGTTCAGACAATTTTTGTATCAAAAACTTGTCGGCATAACCTTTTTGATTCTACAAAAAGGGGGAGAAGTGAATATAAACTCACTAAATACTTGTTCAAAAATAAATTTTTGGATTTAATGAGTTTAAGTTTTGTAATCATCAAAAAGGGGGAGATTGTTGATATAAATAATGCCTAAAAACATTATTAATACTTCTTGATATCTCTATGTTTTGATAATCACAAAATGTAAACTCATTAAACATAAACTTATTAAATAAACAAGTATTTAGTTGTAAATATTCATTTTTACAACTTAATCACTTAAGGTATGAATAAACAAATGCTTAATGCATTATATGATCAAAGGAACATATTCTTAATCACTTGATCTTTTATAAAATGACACAAACATTTTATATCTTTTAGAAAATCATTTTTGGTATTTAATAAAAATGTTTAATCCATTATAAATTTATGAATTCAAATTTTCAACCAAAAATGGCAAAAATGTTCCAGAAAAACCTTCCTCACAAAAAGACAAATCTGAGCAACGTTCGGGTAGGGCGGCCCCCTTAATTTTACTAGGTGGCCCCCTTAATTTTAAGGGGACCGGCCACCTATTTATTGGGACCGCCCCGCTCCTCTAGCTGTCAGATTTTGCCTATAAATACTGGTTCATCCCTGGACTTTTTCCTCACCTTTTGCACCCTCAAACCTTCTGTTCTAAATCTCTTCTTATCCTTCCAAATCCTTTCTAAATCCTTTGATCATATATTCTTAAGCATTGGTTTCCAAGTGATCCAAGCTTCTACCATTCAAGTGCAAAAGAAGAATACTCCTTCAACAACTAGAGAAGAAGTATTGCAACTTAGTATCATCTTGCTACCTAAGTTGTTTGTGTAATCATTCATTCATTTGTGTATAAGTTGTGTATATTTGTTAGATAGGTGTGAACATAATTGTTTAGGCTAGATTAGTGTGGTAGTGGTGAAGTTGTGAAGAAGTTAAGGTGTGTAAGTAGTGAAAGTGTAAGAAAGTAGAAGAGTATATAAGTAGTGCTAGGTTGTGAAGTAGTTGTGAAGCCGTCGTGTAGAAGTTGTGAAGCCGTCGTGAAGAATTTGTGAAGCCGTCGTGAAGAAGTTGTGAATAAGTCGTGAAGAAGTCGTGTAGAAGTTGTGAGATTGGTTCTAGCTACGATTAGGACCCGACATCTAGCTTTGTGTCGTTAAACCGGTGTAAGCGAAAGTTGTGTAAGGTTTTCTCCGCCATAAGGGAGCTTGTTGACATAGTGAAGAAAACTCTCGAGTTAGGTGCTCGAGGAGTGGAGTAGGGCAAGGAAGGTGTCCTTGTAGCCGAACCACTATAAATCCTTTGTCTCGCGGTTCGATCTTTCCATCTCTATCTTTCATTTCATTTCATTACTTTACTTGCATTGTTTATTTAGATTTACTTATATTTGTTCATATTGTTCAAGAGTTGAGTTCACATAAATTCGAATCTAAGTTTTTAAAAGTAAACAAAGTTTTCATAATAAAATTAAAAAGACGTAAAACTATTCAACCCCCCCCCCCCTTCTAGTTTTCCACAGTTTAGATGACAAGAATGGAGATGATGATGTACTTGGTTTCATTAGCTTGGGATCGAGGTATGTAAACCGGTTATTAGTTAATGTTATATAGATTTCAATGCATTATATGCTACGTGTTGTTGATGTTAAGGTGAATGAAAAACTTGATGTGTATGTGCTTATGTGAGGCTAGTTTTGCATAACTAGCATAAGAATGATACAATAGGTTGGAAGTGGATTTGAGAATGAATGATGATGCTTAAGAGCCTTAAGGTATGTGTTTACGATTAATGTTGAATTATATCCGCTTTACTTACTAAGCCTCGTGCCTATGGTTTAAGTGTTTAATGTTTTGTAGATTGTGCAATGATGCTTGACTTAGACTAAGGTCAAAGGTTGGATTATGCGAAAGTTAGAAGATGGTAAGAAAGTAGAGCTTAGATAGATACCGAGCTCAAGTCAATGTTGTACCCCCGCGTTGCTTGACGAGGTTTCTGATTTTTTTTAGGCACGTGGCTTGCTCGAGGACGTGGTCTCGGATCATCGCCGAATAGCTCGGCATATCTAGTGAGATCAACCGGGTCGGCGAATCCCACTTAGCGTGTTGTTTCAATATTTTCCACGCCCCGTCTTGAGTAAACGCTTTATTTCCTAATTTGGACTCATCACAATATGCTTGCCTAACACGATTCATAAGATCATTGTCGTTTTCCCCACTTCGACCCACATGTTTTAAACGTTTGTAGATAGCGTTGAACCTTTGACAATTATGGTTCAAAGTTGCTCACTTTCCCGTCAACATATCCTTGGTACACTTGTGATGAGAAGCTTTGAACTCGAAAAGAACCTTATTCCAAAACGAATCGTCCTTTCGGTCATTTCCGAATCGGTTATCCTAGGAAATGCTAACATAACACGAGGCTAATAAAGTTTCCTCCGCCGCCGCCCAACGACAATGAGCTCAAATGGGTTCGGGTTCATCTTCCTCGTCGGGTATCTCGATTGTGTTACGTTTTGCGGATCGTTATCCTTTTCTTCAAAACTTTTGTTCGCCGCGGGACAACGTGGGTGTTACACCTCGTGCCCGCTTAGAACAAGAATTAAAACTTTTTGAGCGGAAACGCATGACTTTTACGGACATCCTGTTACTCTTTTGACCATTTCTAAAAATCCTTAAACATTCAGACCTTGAGACTATTTTTAAATGAAACTAGACTCAATTACCTTCAAAATGACGGGTGGCACGACCCGTAACGATTTACGGTTTAAAAGATATGATTTTTCGAAAATCGCCAAAAACTGAAAAATGGCTCCCAACCGCCGGTTGGGCTCCTCAGAGAGTCACAACCGCCCAGGTTGAGATCTCAACCGCCGGTTGGGTTCCTTAGAGAGTCCCAACCGCCCCGGTTAAGATCCCAGCCGCCAGTTGGGGTCTGCAACTTCAAAATACTTTTCGTTTCTAGTCCATTTTCGCTATATACAACCCATACGACTTCCGTTTTACATCAAACTTGGCCAACTTCATTAACTTAACATAACAAACATGTTCCATAGACACTTGACCCGTTTACAACCCAAAATAGGTACTTTCACACTTAATCCAAACGCCCCTTTAACTTTTACAATAAACACTTAAAACATACTTTGACACACCGTTAGACCACCAAATCGTTATGACACCATTAATATACATTTTAACGCTTGACACCACTTTACAAACCATTTATTGAATCACGGGGGTAACATCTTGAATGAGCTCGGTATTCTACCTAGCTCCTACACATATCAAACCTCCTATCTTCCATATTAGTCAACCTTAATCCTTAGCTCAAGCTTACCATTCCCATCGCACATAAACCTACAAAACATTAAACACTTAAACCGTAAGCACGAATGCTTAGTAAGTAAAGCGGTTATAACATAACATTATACATCATTCACACATTACGCATCTTAGCCAATAATCCATTAACACATTAAACATAACACATACCTTAACTACTTAAACCTTAACATTTCTTTCCTTAATCCACCCTTATCTAACCCATCAACTAGCCTTACACTTACTTGCACATAACATCCACATACAAACCATTCATAACCTTAACATATATAAACACATAAACACATAATGTATGGAAATCACCATAACATCATCTTATATCCGGTTTACTTACCTTGATTCCAAGCTAAGGCTATCAATAACATCATTATCATCTTAATCTTTTATCATCATCATCATCATCATCATTACTTCCTAAACCACAATCATCATCAAAGCTCATTAACACAACACATCATGATCAAGGGTTATATAACCCAACTAAACTTACCCATCATCCTTTCTATATCATCATATGATCATATCATGATCATATGATGAAAACCCACTTAAGTCATAAACATTAACCTTATAACATCAAGATAGGGAGAATACTTACTTGTGATTGATAATTGCTAGGACTTAACCCTTGGATTAGGGTATCAAAACCCTTCATGACTTCATCATCAACCCACCTTGTTCCCTCCTTTTTCCTCTCTATAATCCGGACCTCAAACACCCCTTTAACTAATGTGGGAAACTCTAGAATATCCTGGATATATCTAGCTAGACACAAGTTGAGCCCTTTGGCACATTAAGCCCCTCAAGTCTCATTCCTTCTATTTTGGCCACATCACATTTTATAACATGTATGGCTTATGACAACTTAAGCCCCTTAGGTCCATTTCCTTTATATTTGTGTCACATAATATTTCTCATAATCTTATAACACATTCATTGACCATTAATGACTTCCGGGTTTGACTATAACATTACATTTATTGACTAGCCAATCACGTAAGGCCTTTGGTCCACTTTCATCTAGGGTGGGGTACAAGTACCCGGGGAACGGGTCTAACAATTCTACCCCCTTATTTAGATTTCATCCCCGAAATCTCTTGTCTAAACTATGCAAAACCTAGTCCCATCTTACTCCCATTCTTAGCACTTTCCTTTCTTCATTCCTTTTAGTTGCAACAATCTAAGTGATCTTGCAATTCAAGGTCCACTATTCGCACTTCATACCCTTAACTTATTCTATTTCTAGCTTAACTTCTCTATTCTTTCATTTCTTTTTAATCATTATGTCATTCAAGACATAATCCTTGCCACTAATGCATGCCATTTAAGCATTCCTACGTCTATCACATAACCTTCTAACTCATTCCATTTTAACTTTCCCGTCAAGGACTATGTGTCACTTGAACATTACACACTGTTCTAACTTTCCATAAGTTAACATTTATTAACCTTCTACCTTTACCATAACCTTTTTACTATTCCATTAACATTTTATTACACGTTACGTTTGCCTTTACTTCTTTTCTCACAATTTTATAGAGCCTTTAGTCCATATTAGCGTTTATTAGCATTCATTACTCCACATTTTCCTTCAATTCACATTGCAAACAAGCATATCATTTCAAACTTTAATCGTTTCAACTCACACTTAAACACCTAAGTCCTATACTTCACTTGACGTTTCCCACCTAGGGTCGTCATTCAACTCATTATCTATCCACCTATCTTAACTCCTTATGACTTCTAATCATCCTAGACTCCCTTTTTACCCTACTCATGCCATGTCGGAAACACATAAGCCCACTCATTCATACTTCCTCATTTACATGGAGAGGCGTCCCAAACGATGTAAATCAAGAAATACAAACTCATGGTTCGGCGATTCATAATTCCTTTATTCAAATGAAAAGGCGTCCCAATCCATTTAAATAAAGAAACTATAAACCATCCTACTTACATACTTCTGACATAACACTCGCACTACTATTACTTGCTTTAACTTTCATATCCATTCATTCTCATTTTACATTTCATTCATCATTTAAACTTTTTCATCTTCTAGCTTGGATCCACTTTACTTTAACATTTTCCCCGAAGGGACTATTACACATGCCAAGGATATAGGCAATCTTTGCCGGTGAAGGCAATACGTTTTATCCCGAAGTATCTTTAACACATCCCGAAGGATTCTTTAACATTCATTGACTTGGTCATCCCGAAGGATACCACCTTTAACATTCATCCCGGAGGATCATTAACATTCATCCCGAAGGATCTTTAACATTCACACTTTATCACTTTCACATTATAGCATTGGATCCAACTATTAACATTTTAACACACACACCTTATCTTATCCATTTTATTTAGTGAACGCAAGCTCATAGAGCATATGAACCTGCTTATTATAAGTACACATTTCTATGTGTTTATCATCTTACGTTTTAAATCCGCATTAATCATTTTCACCCTCTTACTTTACCCTTTAGTCTACCCGACTCTTCCCACTTTTAAACCTTGCATAGGTTAATTTTCATTCATTCATTAGCATCATTCATTCTTCTTGCACATTTTAAGTCACTTACACATTCTTATCACGTTTAGCTTTCACGACACATCATTACACTCAACTCATCACATTTCCATTCTTACACCTCAACTTATCTCTTTAATTTTCCTTGCCTTTCAAGCAACATCGTTCTATATGATCTTTTACCTATTATCTTACTTTAATCTCATTCTATAACTTTACATTATTAGACACTTGGAAGTCAAAGCGTTAAGCCAATCTTACTTCCATTACTACCTACCATCACATCATTCATCCTTGTTACACATTCACATCCATACTTAGATTCTCATACCTTACTTACCCTTAACCCGTCTCTATACTACATTAATGTCAATCATTAGACATATATACGTATAACGAGACCATATGTTGGCCATTAATATCTTACGGACCATAATCATTACATGTCGTTATTCTTTAGCCTCATTCTTTACCCTTCATACCTTCAACACTACCTCGTTAGTACATTAGTTTCATCTTATCTTCTCACGTTATACTTGAGCACATTTACAATGTTCCGTACTTTAAACGTCAACATTTAAATTTACTTATTAACCCATCTCTAATACCGATTACCATTCCTATTCACATTCCATTACCGTTACTCTAACATACATTCATATAATCACCGACACCAACCAAGGTGCGCGGTTAACTAATCATTTAAACATTTAAAATCATCCATAGACTCATATCACATACACATTAGCACATAAGACACATTTATCATTCATCAACTTAGATTCACATAACGTATCACATATTCCTCCTTCTAACTTAAGCATTTACCTTACGCATTCCTTACACCTACGTTCAACGTTTCTACGTGTGGTTTAAGTCTAGGCAATCCTAAAGAAAACCTAATTCAATTAAACCGAAGCTTTGATACCAAGTTGTTACACCCCGTGCCCGCTTAGAACAAGAATTAAAACTTTTTGAGCGGAAATGCTTGACTTTTACGGACATCCTGTTACTCTTTTGACCATTTCTAAAAATCCATAAACATTCAGACCTTGAGACTATTTTTAATGAAACTAGACTCAATTACCTTCAAAACGACGGGTGGCACGACCCGTAACGACTTACGGTTTAAACGATATGATTTTTCAAAAATCGCCAAAAACTGAAAAATGACTCCCAACCGCCGGTTGGGCTCCTCAGAGAGTCACAACCGCCCCGGTTGAGATCCCAGCTGCCGGTTGGGGTCTGCAACTTCAAAATACTTTTCGTTTCTAGTCCGTTTTCGCTATATACAACCCATAAGACTTCTGTTTTACATCAAACTTGGCCAACTTCATTAACTTAACAAAACAAACATGTTCCATAGACACTTGACCCGTTTACAACCCAAAATAGGTACTTTCACACTTAATCCAAACGCCCCTTTAACTTTTACAATAAACAGTTAAAACATACTTTGACACACCGTTAGACCACCAAATCATTATGACACCATTAATATACATTTTAACGCTTGACTCCACTTTACATACCATTTATTGACTCACGGGTTACCATCTTGAATGAGCTCGGTATTCTACCTAGCTCCTACACATATCAAACCTCCTATCTTCCATATTAGTCAACCTTAATCCTTAGCTCAAACTTACCATTCCCATCGCACATAAACCTACAAAACATTAAACACTTAAACCGTAAGCACGAATGCTTAGTAAGTAAAGCGGTTATAACATAACATTATACTTCATTCACACATTACGCATCTTAGCCAATAATCCATTAACTCATTAAACATAACACATACCTTAACCACTTAAACCTTAACCTTTCTTTCCTTAATCCACCCTTATCTAACCCATCAACTAGCCTTACACTTACTTGCACATAACATCCACATAAAAACCATTCATAACCTTAACATATATAAACACATAAACACATAATGTATGGAAATCACCATAACATCATCTTATAGCCGGTTGACTTACCTTGATTCCAAGCTAAGGCTATCAATAACATCATCATCATCATCTTTATCTTTTATCATCATCATTACTTCCTAAACCATAACCATCATCAAAGCTCATTAACACAACACATCATGATCAAGGGTTATATAACCCAACTAAACTTACCCATCATCCTTTCTATATCATCATATGATCATATCATGATCATATGATGAAAACCCACTTAAGTCATAAACATTAACCTTATAACATCAAGATAGGGAGAATACTTACTTGTGATTGATAATTGCTAGGACTTAACCCTTGGATTAGGGTATCAAAACCCTTCATGACTTCATCATCAACCCACCTTGTTCCCTCCTTTTTCCTCTCTATAATCCGGACCTCAAACACCCCTTTAACTAATGTGGGAAACTCTAGAATATCCTGGATATATCTGGATAGACACAAGTTGGGCCATTTGGCACATTAAGCCCCTCAAGTCTCATTCCTTCTATTTTGGCCACGTCACATTTTATAACATGTATGGCTTATGACAACTTAAGCCCCTTAGGTCCATTTCCTTTATATTTGTGTCACATAATATTTCTTATAATCTTATAACACATTCATTAACCATTAATGACTTCCGGGTTTGACTATAACAGTACATTTATTTACTAGCCAATCACGTAAGGCCTTTGGTCCATTTTTATCTAGGGTGGGGTACAAGTACCCTGGGAACGGGTCTAACAGTGGGCTCGGTTGGTGGGGGCATCGATTGTGTTTGTTGTGGTGGTGGATTTTGTTGAAGATTTTTGTTAGAACCGAAACCCGTTTTCCAATGGGATGACTCTAGATGAAATTGACTAAGACTTTTATGAGTCGGGAGACTCGATATGATTGGTTAGTCAATGGATGTTAAGTTGAAGGCGTTATATGATTGGCTAGTCAAACCCGATAATTAATCTAATTGTCAAAGAATAAGTAATATGGTTATAGAAAGATTGGTGTGTCACAAATATAAGAAAGATGGACTTAATGGACTAATATTGTCATGTAGTAAATAAGTAATAAAGTTACGTGTGGCTGAATTAGAAGTAAATGGACTTGAGGGGCTTAATGTGTCAAGTTGGGAAATAACTTTGGGTTGAAGAAAGATAACACTAGAAATATCCAAGTTTTTAGATAATTCAGAATTATCTAAAGGTATGAGTGTGTGTGTGTGTGTCGACATAGCCAAGAAGGAGGAAAGACCATGTTTTCCTTGATGATCAAATTAGTGAAAGATTAGAGCTCCAAATCAAGAATTAAGTTAGTACCAATCATCCTTTCAAGTAAGTAATTACTTATCTTAAGTTAATTGATGATTGGAAGGTTAGGGTTTATGAACCCTAATTGGGGGAATTGGGTAAATGATGTTTATAAACTAAATTACGGATTTATAATGAATATGGGTTAAATATTATTGAGTTAAGTCAATAAGCTAATGGGATTAATTATCATATAATCATCATATGATTATGTGATAATTAGTAATGGTTAGAAAGGAGTTATGGTTATTGTGGCCATGACATAATTGATTAATTATGTGTTTATGCCTATAGTGGTGTTGGCTTAGATGACAAGAATGGAGATGATGATGTCCTTGGTTTCATTAGCTTGGGATCGAGGTAAGTAAACCGGTTATAAGTTAATGTTATATAGATTTCAATGCATTATATGTTATGTGTTGTTGATGTTAAGGTTAATGAAAAACTTGATGTGTAAGTGCTTATGTGCTAGTAGATTATAAGGCTAGTTTGGCATAACTAGCATAAGAATGATACAATAGGTTGGAAGTTGATTTGAGAATGAATGATGATGCTTAAGAGCCTTAAGGTATGTGTTTACGATTAATGTTGTGGAAAAATGAATAGTTATGATGTGTAATGTATGAATGATGTATGATGTTGAATTATATCCGCTTTACTTACTAATCCTCGTGCTTATGGTTTAAGTGTTTAATGTTTTGTAGATTGTGCAATGATGCTTGACTTAGACTGATGAACTCAAATAAGTACATTTTATTACTATCATTTATCCTATTAATTTGACTTGTTTTACTATATTATGTATGAGGATTGATACTTAATCGTTTACTTTTGTAATTCTCAGGTAAAAACAAGCATTTGGTGAAACTTAGCGATTATGGACTAAAAACGGAGTAAAATGATCAAGATTGGAATTGGTTGTTGGAATGAAGAGAATGAAGACCACTGCCTGACTTTGAAGAATGCGCCGCATGGATTTATCCCATGCGCCGCATATGAAACTTTGGTCAACGAAGAATAACCAACTTGTTCTGCTCCAGATGCGCCGCATCTCACTCATGACATGCGCCGCATCACTATCAATATTTCACCAGATACGATCCAAGATACAAGAGGACATGCGCCGCATCCAAAGATGAAGATACGCTGCATCTTCTGGCGGTGTACGAATATTCCTGAATATTATAATCTTGGACCCCACGCGAAGTTAAGTAAATGCGCCGCATCTACTTACTAGATGCGCCGCATCTCACCCTCAGACAGAAACTATAAATACCCCAAAGACCAGACGAATTAAGAGGTGAGCTTTAGTGACATATATTATATACGAGACCGAAGACCAGAAACCTAGGACGAATTCAGTCAAGGCAGCAGCACAAGACACACCCAAATCAAAGATACAAGAGCTGTAAGAAGGTGCTGCATATGTTTAATTCATTAAGTAGTTTTGTTTTATTGTGTTAGTAAACTTTAATTCATCAAGATTGGTGGCTTGTGTAACGTGACAACGGAAAGGTTGCACTCCCTTAAAACTACTTTCTCATTAATTAAAGTTTATATGTTGATGTCATTGGTGACTTTTATTAGTGCATTGATAACCTCTGTGTCTAGCTGAGCGTTGATCGGGTCGCCATGCCTCTGCCCTCGCCTGTTTATTAGATGCCTATGTATTCTATGGTCTGTAGAAAAGTAGGAGAAAGATAAACGGGATAGTCATAAGTAATCATTAAGGGTTTACTCGCCGATAAGATTAGAACCAACGAGAAAGGACTTAATCTCGGTGCGTTGCATCGAACTATACACTTCATATAACACTAGCAATAAAACAAGTGACAAACTACTTATCATAAGGACAACCCTCTTATTGTCTCGAGTATTTATCTGTGTACGTGTGTGCTACTTGCTGATTCGTGCCTATTGGTTTAGTTTATTATTTAATTGCAACCAAATCGTGCCAGTCTCTCAGGCTGAACCCCCTTGCGTTAGATTAGATTGTACAGCTAACTTAATATATTAAAATACTGATTAGAATAACTAGATAATACGTTCCACTCTTAGTGATCGACACTCTACTTACCATTATATTCATACTGACCGGGTACACTGCTCGTTAAGTGTGTGTGTTATTGATAAGTCGGCTAAATATAAATTTAAAACTTGATTAGGCATTAAAACTGCTAAACCGCAACGACACGCACGCGCATCAAGTTTTTGGCGCCGTTGCCGGGGAGTGAATTGTTATTATCTGTTAATTTGATTAGTATTTTAATTAGGTTTTTAATTTTTATCTAACCGCTAACTTTGTTGTGTATTAGATTAATTTGCATTCATTGTACTATTTTGCATATTTTCTGTTTTTGTGTGTTATTTGTTTGCTTTTGTTTGTGTTTATTTTCGTGTGTTTTTTATTTTTTTTTAATTTTTCGTATTTTGTGTTTTCTGCTATCGTTGTACTGAGCTAAATCAAACGATACGGCGCATCTGATTTCTCAGATATGGCGTATTGCGTTCAATTTTTATAAAATACAACGCGTTTAATTAATTCGATACGACGCATCTTTCCCCAAGATACGGCGTATCTGTTTTTAATAAGAAATTTTTTCTATGCGATAAAGCGATACGACGCATCTTTTCCCCAAGATACGGCGTATCTATTTTTGATAAATTTTTTTTCTAAACGTTAACGCCATACGACGCATCTGCTTCAGCAGATACGGCGTATCTATTATTTTAATTAAAAACAGTTTTCGATTAATTAAACAGATACGGCGTATCGATTTTTATCGATACGGCGCATCTTTTGAATCAAAAATCTCGTATTTTGAAACGTAACGAAAATACGGCGCATTAACTTTCGTTAATACGACGCATTTAATTTTAAATAAATATCGATTTTTGATTATTAAAATTGATACGGCGCATTCAAATTTCTAAGCGGCGTATCTATTTTCTGAATAAAGTCTGATTTAATTTTAACGATTATAAGATACGGCGTATCCAACTTTTTGGATACGGCGCATCGTCTGCAGATATCAGTAACTTTAATTTTTCGTATTCCGTTTTCGTTGCTAATTTTCTGATATACTACTTTCTCGAGCATACCCTACTGATATTTTTTGTGTTGATTTCAGGAAGTGCATGACCAGGAGTTCGACTAAGAACTTGATTCAACCTTTCGAAGATCCTGAACGAGCCCTACATTCGCTTAAAAGGCTTTTCAACACAAGAAGCTTTGATCTTTCAAGTTCACTCGAGCTTGATTACTTTTCTAAAGAAAAAGAGGAAGTTGAAACAGAAACAATGGGCGAAAACACTACTATGGAGGAATACATGAACAGTACCCGTGCTGATTACACTTCAGGAGTTGCTAGACCAAAGTTTGATGATAAGTCAAAATTTGAGTTGAAGGGTCAGTTTCTTAAAGAGCTCAGAGAGAATGCTTTCAGTGGGACGGAACATGAGGATGCTAATGAGCATGTTGAAAAGGTCCTGGAGATTGCAGATTTGTTTACTTCAGAAGGAGTCACTGACGATCAACTCATGCTTAGAATCTTTCCAATCTCACTAAAAGGAGCTGCTAACAAGTGGCTAAGGAATGAACCTGCTAGTTCAATCACTACATGGGAAGGTTTGAAGAGCAAATTCCTGAAGAGATATTGTCCACCTGCTAAGACTGCTAAAAAAATGGAGGCTATCAACAGTTTCAAGCAAGAGCCTGATGAAACTCTTTATCAAGCTTGGGAACGATTTAAAGATTTATTAATAAAATGTCCTCAACACTATCTAACCCCTATGCAGGAGATAATATTGTTTTATCAAGGATTGGACGTGCCTACTAGACAGATTTTGGATGCTAAGGGAGCTGTACCTCAAATGAGTACAGCCAATGCTAGGAAAGCGATCCAAGAAGCTGCTGATCATTCTCAGAAATGGCACGATGGGACCTCTACTAGATCTAAGAGCAGCACTAATTTTGACGGGATTGCTGCTATTCAAGCTCAATTGGATAAAATAAGTAGAGAGATGAAGAAGCGTGATGAAAGAGTGTATGCTGCCCAAGTTGGATGTGAAAAGTGCGAAGGACCTCACTACACTAAAGATTGCCCGAATAAGAATGAAAGTGAGACATTTGAAGAAGCATATTACACCCAATTTGGACAACCATTCCGACCTTCAGGAAGATTTAGGGAAGCTACCCCGGGATTCTATCAAAAGAACAACTTTAATCCCGCTTATCAAGAGAGGAGGCAGACTTTAGATGACACTCTCAAGCAAATTATGGCCGATGCTGCTAAAAGACATGAAGAGAATACTGCTATGATCAAAGAAATCCGAGCTTCAACAGACACTACTACAAGAAATCAAGGAGCTTCGATCAAAGCATTGGAACAACAAATTGGTCAAATGAGCAAAGTTCTTCAAGAAAGGGGATACAGAAGTTTACCGAGCTCAACCGAAACCAACCCAAGGGATCATGTCAAGGCCATAAGCACAACTGAAGAAGTCACTCCTAACATACCTAGAAGATCGATGAATTGTAATGGTGGTGCAAGACCCGAATTTTTCTTTAATTCTTCAATCAGTTTAAGAAGACTACTAAAAGAAAAGACAAAGATTGAAGAGGAGATCGAGGCTACAATGAAAGAAGGGAGCTCTGCAACTGATTTAAATGCCTTGCCTCATAAAGAAAAAGACCCAGGAAGTTTTACTCTACCTTGTTCAATTAATGATATATCTTTCAATAATGTGTTAGCTGACTTAGGAGCTAGTGTTAGTGTTATGCCTCTTAAAACATTCACTACCCTAGGACTAGGTAAATTAACACCAACTAAATTACTTATTGAATTGGCTGATAAAACGGTAAAACGACCTGAAGGGATTGCTAATAATGTGCTAGTTAAGATTGAGAAGTTTATCTTCCCTGTAGACTTTGTTATATTAGATATGCCCGAGGATGTTAAGGTTCCTTTAATCCTTGGTCGACCTTTCTTGTCTACTGCCCATGCTAAGATTGATGTGTTTAAAAGAAAAATCTCATTAAGAGTAGGGAATAATAAACTAGTCTATAAATGCCAAGATCCTGTTAAAAGCATAATTAGAGGAGTCTATGTGCTAGGATTAAGAGAGCGTATGGACCTCGATCTTGAAGCTAGGCTCATAGGAGAAACATTGATTCAAAACAACTCAACTAATCCTAATCATGAGAACTTTGAGGAATTTATTGACCTTAATGTACCTACCGAACTTAGACGCGATGTTGTCAATGATTCTGATGATGAGTAGTATGATTGTGTAGTAATTAACAAACGTAGGAGAATAGTTGAGAAAACGTATTTGAATAATGATATGTTTATTGAACTACCACCCCACCTTGCTTATTTATGCCTATATGATAATAAGAATTTCCCGTCTATCGTTTTGTCATCTCTGCCCGAAAGGGACAGAACTTTGTTTATACAGATATTGAAGAAGAGCGGCGTGGAAATCAAGGACGAGCAAGGAGTGTTCAATATTACTGAATTGGCAATGAGGGAGTGCGATGTTTCCGACTCCTTCAATGATCGATACTAAAGAGCTGAACGTGAGTCTAACTTGAAGACTCTGGAATAAAGACAAGTGCTTACCGGGAGACAACCCGGATCTATCTTTTAATTTTCTGTTTGTGTTGAGTCAGTCAGGCCGCCGAGGAAACGGCGCATCTCAATCCTGAGATGCGACGCATCTCCTGCAGATGGTCATATCTTATTTTATTTTTCTGCATTATTTTTTATTTTCGAATTTAAAACTTTTTATCAGTTTATTTTAATGCGGCGCATCCCTGGTTAAGGATGCGGCGCATCTTTTATTCTGATCCGTATTTATTCCAGGCTCGATACGGCGTATCTTCTTCCATAAGATACGGCGCATCGACTGACCTGATGATTTTCATTTTTAATTTTTATGTTTTATTTTTTCCTAACTACTAATGTGTTATGCAAGTTTGAACCTTTCTTATCTTAGGTGTGTTTTGAAGCCTTGGTGGTATTATAGATTCCTGCATTTCCTGTGGATACATCTTATATGAAGCTTAATCGTTCTAATCCACAAGAAAGATGATTTTTGCTCTACTACTAATGGAGGATCATACCGAGCAAATCTCAGGGGAGTTTTTCTGTTCTAATTCTTTTATTTTCCAGTTTTTAACCTTTTATACAAACAACGAGGACGTTGTTTAACTTAAGTGGGGGGATTGGAGAATTAGAACACTTAACACTTACTTGTCCTAAACTTTTCAAAATATGCTTAAAATGTGCTTAATATATCAAAATTTAAAATTTTTAGCATGTTTTTGTTTAAAGTATAAGTTGCATAGCTGCACACATGACGTTATTTTCAAAAATTGTGATTTTTCAAAACTCACAAATCTATGAGTGTGCCGGTGACTTGTAAACTTTAGAACTTGGCTTGTATACTATTCGAGACCACCATAATAAGTATTATTTTATATAATTGGAATGACTTGTCTAATTTGGTAAATTTCTAGGATTACACCCAAAAAGCCTATTATATGTTATGTGTTATTAGCTAACTACACTGGTTAGTTAACCCCCGTATAAACCCTTTTGTTACTCTCATTTTTAGAGTAAGATACCCCTAGAAAAACACTCAGAGCCATTCCTTTCGTTTCTTACACCTTTGTTAAAATGTTTCGTTACACCCTTACACCTTAGCCTACCCTGTAGATTAGAATCCGTGGTTGGTTAATTGCTATAGGCAAAGTGTGTTTCCTTACATTACCTGTGTTCGCGTGCGTAATTCATTATCTATGGTTAGGTCGGGAAATTGCACAGTGCAATTGGAGTGAAAGTAAATATTGTATATCTTTGAGTTTATTTTTCGTGTGTTTACTACTTTCACTATTACCGTTATTTCTGAAGTTATGAAAAGTATGGAAAAATTATCCAGAATTATTGTTTTGGTGATGTGGTGAAATTTTACACATCTATGTTTATGTTTCTTAAAAAAAAAAAAAAAAAAAAAAAAAAAAAAAAAAAAAAAAAATCGAAAAAATGAGAAAAGAAAAAGAAAAAAGAAGAAAGTTGGATGTTTGTTTTTAAACCAACGATGTAAAGTTATGTAAGTGGTCGATATCACCACTATTTGTTGTATATTATATCTATGGATTGAATGGGAGTTGGCAGTTATGGGAACGTCAACTAAGGTTTATTCTTTGATTAAGATCTTGTTGAGTATAATTCGTGTCTACCTAAAGCGTGTGTTTCAAGTGTTAAAGCGTGAGTTATTCAATGATATGAGTCTTATTCATGGGATGGTTGGGATAGTGATTAACCACACTTAGGATTTTAATTTATTTGTTTTGTTTATTTTTTATTTTACACCAATTTATATCCCAAAAATTTATCCATACCCTGTATTATTCTTTATCCAACCAAACCTTTGATTTATTGAGATTAGGGATTTGAGCAATCTTAAGTATCGTAGTCGTGGATTCGGCTATGTATTTATGATTTTGTCGCCCTTTTTGATATATTATTATTGGTGAAGTTTGGACCTATCTTTAACCTGTTCGAGTTAAGGATTTGAGCAATTGCAAGTATCGTGTTCGTGGATTCGATCATGTATTTGTGATTTTGTCGCCTTTTCTGGAATTTGAGATCGATAGAGATTAAGAATAATTAACCCTTAAGCCTAAAAACCCTTTTTACCGCTTTAGACTTGTTATTCCTTAGCTTTAGTGGTGGAGATGTGTATACTTGCCAAGCTTATGATAGAATATTCGTCGCGACTGGACAGTTAAACGATTAGATTTGCTTTTATCGAAATATTTTTATTCTACTTCTAATTCGTTAAGTGTTTAGTTGTGTGATTATGACAAAAACGAATACATGCTTAAATATAAAAATAAATCCTAATATCTTTTAGGATATATTTTCATAAGATTAATTCTAAGGTTTACTTGGGGACAAGTAAAGTTCAAGTGGGGGGGGGGGGATATTTGATGAACTCAAATAAGTACATTTTATTACTATCATTTATCCTATTAATTTGACTTGTTTTACTATATTATGTATGAGGATTGATACTTAATCGTTTACTTTTGTAATTCTCAGGTAAAAACAAGCATTTGGTGAAACTTAGCGATTATGGACTAAAAACGGAGTAAAATGATCAAGATTGGAATTGGTTGTTGGAATGAAGAGAATGAAGACCACTGCCTGACTTTGAAGAATGCGCCGCATGGATTTATCCCATGCGCCGCATATGAAACTTTGGTCAACGAAGAATAACCAACTTGTTCTGCTCCAGATGCGCCGCATCTCACTCATGACATGCGCCGCATCACTATCAATATTTCACCAGATACGATCCAAGATACAAGAGGACATGCGCCGCATCCAAAGATGAAGATACGCCGCATCTTCTGGCGGTGTACGAATATTCCTGAATATTATAATCTTGGACCCCACGCGAAGTTAAGTAAATGCGCCGCATCTACTTACTAGATGCGCCGCATCTCACCCTCAGACAGAAACTATAAATACCCCAAAGACCAGACGAATTAAGAGGTGAGCTTTAGTGACATATATTATATACGAGACCGAAGACCAGAAACCTAGGACGAATTCAGTCAAGGCAGCAGCACAAGACACACCCAAATCAAAGATACAAGAGCTGTAAGAAGGTGCTGCATATATTTAATTCATTAAGTAGTTTTGTTTTATTGTGTTAGTAAACTTTAATTCATCAAGATTGGTGGCTTGTGTAACGTGACAACGGAAAGGTTGCACTCCCTTAAAACTACTTTCTCATTAATTAAAGTTTATATGTTGATGTCATTGGTGACTTTTATTAGTGCATTGATAACCTCTGTGTCTAGCTGAGCGTTGATCGGGTCGCCATGCCTCTGCCCTCGCCTGTTTATTAGATGCCTATGTATTCTATGGTCTGTAGAAAAGTAGGAGAAAGATAAACGGGATAGTCATAAGTAATCATTAAGGGTTTACTCGCCGATAAGATTAGAACCAACGAGAAAGGACTTAATCTCGGTGCATTGCATCGAACTATACACTTCATATAACACTAGCAATAAAACAAGTGACAAACTACTTATCATAAGGATAGCCCTCTTATTGTCTTGAGTATTTATCTGTGTACGTGTGTGCTACTTGCTGATTCGTGCCTATTGGTTTAGTTTATTATTTAATTGCAACCAAATCGTGCCAGTCTCTTAGGCTGAACCCCCTTGCGTTAGATTAGATTGTACAGCTAACTTAATATATTAAAATACTGATTAGAATAACTAGATAATACGTTCCACTCTTAGTGATCGACACTCTACTTACCATTATATTCATACTGACCGGGTACACTGCTCGTTAAGTGTGTGTGTTATTGATAAGTCGGCTAAATATAAATTTAAAACTTGATTAGGCATTAAAACTGCTAAACTGCAACGACACGCACGCGCATCACTTAGACTAAGGTCTAAGGTTGGATTATGCAGAAGTTAGAAGATGGTAAGAAAGTAGAGCTGAGAGGATCTAAACACACACCTTGTGTTAGAGATACGTTGATGTAATACTAACTAGCACACGGAATTTACTAGTTAATACTTAGAAGATATTGTATGTATGATGTACGAATGGAACAGTAATGTGTATGAACAAGGAGAATAACCAAAACGATTCAATATTATTGATAATAATACGAGTGATCTTAACTTATCACTAGGGTTACAAAACCTTGAATCTTTTACACGGATACGTATGACTGATATATATAAAACCTAACCTTGGATCTCCTTTTATAGACTAAGGAGTCTTGTACAAGTAAACTAATATTCGTATCAATCTATAACTATAAGATATACATCAAATCTATTCTATATTTATCTTCAGTCTCTGTCTTGATCACATAAGCAGTACAAAGTATCTTGTGCTACCAGTACTAACTCAGTTAGTACTGACAGTTGAAACATTTAGCCTGACAGTTTGTACTGTTAAGTTTAATTCGTAACAATCCTTCCCTAAACTTATGATTTCTCTCCAAATCACTAAATTTCTTAATTAAACTTCAACTCTGATGATGGGGGGATTCTGCCAAACACTTTATCTTCTTTTTCTTTCAAACTGATCATAGATTTTCTGAATCAGATTTCGAACTACTTCATTTTCTTCTTCACATCTGAGCTTTGAAGAAATCATCACTAACTAGTACAAAAATGGGATTTAGTCACACATGTGGTTTTTCGAACAGCCACACAGTAACTTATTTGTGTGACTAAATGTACCAGAATAAAATAAACAGCCACACTTGATCCGACTTGTGTGACCATTTCAGAATTACATCTGAGGCTATAGCCACACATTTGAATATTTTCGTGACTATACGTATCTGGTAAAAAAAAATTGATTTTTTTGTCACTTATAATTTGGGACGTGTGACGGATACAAATAAGGTTGAAACATTAGTCACACTATATATATACATATGTGACAAATATATGTCATGCAATTGAAAATTGTGACCAAAATCCATATATGGTCACACGAAGTAATTGTGTATGTGGCTAAATCATATACTCAAGTTTGTCACACATTATTTAAGCGTGTCTGCTAGTTTTTGTTGAAAATTTAGCCACATATGAATTTGAAATGTGTGACAACTGAAAATTAAGTTTGAAGCACAGTCACGGTATGCATTTAAAAGTGACAAATATATGTCACACACTTGAACAGTGTGTCCAAATGTCATATATGGTCACACTAAACCATAGGCATACATGATTAAGTGTGACCAAAATTCGATACAAATGGTCACGTAAGTTAATATGTGTGTCTAAAGTTAAGTGTGTGTTTGCCTGCCAATTCCTAATGTGTATGGTCACATTTAATTGTAGCACAATCATGTGACTATAGGCTATACAATAGTCACACCATACCACAAATGTGCATCTAAATTATGTTTATGGCCACATTATAAGGGTATTATATGTGACCAATACATTGAAAATAGTCACACTGTGAAATATTCATGTGACTAATATGTATAGCAAAATGTGAACTCAGTTATCATTAACCTTGATATTAGTTACATTGAGTGTTTGTGTGACTAAATTCAAGATGTTACATATGGTCACATGAAGTATTTATTTAGGTGTCTAAATCATAGAGTCATATTTTGAGTTCAGACTGTTAGTAATGACTCTTCATTTAATTTGCCCCATTACAATGCTGGGATTTTATAGTCTATCGAGTTTAATGCAGTAGTATGTAAGTATGTTACTTGCCCCTAGGAACCAGATTACTTGACTTTCTAAAGTTGATTTTCAACTTTATAATGAAGTAACATGTTACTAAAGTGCCTGCAAGTGCATATACATGATAAATGGAAACTGCAAATACAATAAAGCTTGACTGCAAGTGGATATAACAGTGAAAACTGCAAAAAATTTCATTGCCATTGAAAAGCTTGACTTTTTTGAGTCAAAATCCATTACAACAGGCTAAATTACAGGAACAACTATTTAATACTAAAACAACTATTCATCTAACAGTACTAACTTAACAATACCAGCAGTAACCTTGCACTTAGCCTTGAGCAGCAGTCTTAACTTCAACCAGCAGCCTTAACAGTTACACTAGCAGTCTTAACTTGCACCATGACATGCTTCACTTGGATTTTCGTATAACAATACCTTCAGTGTCGGTTCGATAGTAGTCACTTCGTGATTCCTTGCCCAAGTCTTCTTTATATACACGTGGCAATACGTTTTCATTTTCCTCGTGAATGACTGTACTAAACTCCTCATTGACTTCATCATATGTATCTTTGTAATTCTTGGTAGGTATTTTAAAGACAATGGACAAATTTTTTTGTACCTGGTCTTTCACATAAAACACTTGTGTTGCTTGTGACGCTAATATGAACGGATCATCCTTGTGGCCAAAAGTATTCAGGTCTACCAACGTATAACCAAGAGTATCGTGTTTGACCCCATGAGTTTTGCGATTAACCCAATCACATTTGAAAAGAGGAATTTGCCTAAAACGGTAATCTAGTACCCATATCTCTTGTAAAACCCCATAATAACATGTTTTTTTTGTGGTTGCAACTTCTTTGGATATGTGAACATCTACTGCCTCAACACTAACCCCACTGTTCTGGTAAACTATGCCATCATTACTTTTCGTACGGAATGTATACCCATTGATGTTATGCGCCTCGTATTTCACTACGCTGGCGCGTGGTCCAAATGATATCCACCTCACAGTTTCTGATACACTATCATTGGATATCTCTAACTCTCTCTCAACCTGAATTTCATTACAAGTATATATTACCTTTAAATTGCAGGAACAACAAACAAACAATTAAAGAATAGGAGTGTTTGGGATAATGAAATTGTGTGCTGGTCGACCTCTATCTAATGTCATATACAGGAGGGACAATTATGATGATAGCAACAAACAAACAATTATAAACAACATACAAGTAATTACCTCTTCGAGTAACCACTTAGCAAAAGATTTACTGTGCTCATTCTCCAGCAATGCAATTTTTTTACCCGGGTTTTTTCTTTTCAAAACTTCCTTGTGTCGCCTGAAACAAATAAATGTCTTTGATTATTATATTTAATAGAACATTTTAAGCAACGAAATCGACATGTGTTAGTAATACTTACTCGATATACGGTTGAATTTCATCCGTATTTTGTATTACACACAAATGTGCTTTCTGAAAGGATTCTCTGGAAACTTCACTTGGTTTGCCGGCCGACAATGGCTTTCCGTCCTCATCTTCATTGGTTACATGTTTATCAGCTGGGATACCAATAGTTTTCATGGTTTTATGATATTCGCTAAAAAACTCTATTGTTTCTTCCGCGATAGTCTCCTCGGTAATGCATCCCTCTGGTCTATTTCTGTTTCGCACATGTCCTTTAATAACCTTCATACATCTTTCGAAGGGATACATCCACCGGAAGCATATGGGACCACATAATTTTACCTCCCTAGTTAGGTGCACAGTCAAGTGTATCATAATATCAAAAAATGACGGAGGAAAGAACTTCTCGAGTAGGCACAGTGTAACAAGAAGTTCTTCTTGCATCTTATCTAGTTCTTGCACGCTGATTTCTTTCCTACATATAGATTTAAAGAAAAAGCAAAACCTGATAATAGCATATCGTGTGGGCGGGTGTATGACTGAACGTATATCAATGGGTAAAAGCTCTTGCATTAGCATGTGATAGTCATGCGATTTAAGGCCAATGAGCTTCCTATAATTTAGGCTGACCAAACTAGAGAAATTTGAACAATAGCCTTGTGGTACCCTGATGTTGCTTAACGTTTCACAAAAGATGTCTTTTTCAGCATTCGTTAATGTGTAACCTGCTGGAGGTAGTGTTGTTTTGTCTGCTTCTTGCCTAGCAAACAACTCTTCTTTTATCCCCAACTCTTCCAGATCCAGTAGAGCATTCATTCCATCTTTTGTCTTTCCAGGAACATTCAGCAAAGTTCCGAGTAGACTCTCACCAACATTCTTTTCTACATGCATGAAGTCAATACAATGCGGAACAGAATGATGCCTCCAATACCTTAGCTTTCGATACCAAATGTTGAATTTCTTCCAATATGCTTCATTTGCTTGGCTTGAACTACCCTCTTCTTCTGTTGTTTTCCTTTTCTGCTTTTTAATCTTCCCACCTCTGCCTCTGGTATCTTCTTGGTTTTTCAAGGTTTTTCCTTTTCCCCACTTATTTTTAATATGTTGTACCTCGTTGTACATTTGTTCCCCGGTCAATGGATTTGGAGCATGAAGTGATTCTTCTTGTCCATTAAACGCCTTCCTTTGCGTTCAAAACGGATGGTTGTATGGTAGATATCGTCTGTGACCAGCATAACTTTGCTTGGATGAGGCGGAAAGTCTAACACAGTGTGTATCTTTCCCACATACTACACAACCTTTGAATCCACTGTATGGGCATCCACATAATGTACCAAGTGCAGGGTAATCATTTATCGTCCATAACAGAACGGCACGCAGATTAAAGTTTTCTTTTTTAGAAGCATCGTATGTATCAACCCCTTCCTCAAATAAGGTATTCAGATCATCAACCAACGGTTCTAAAAATACATCGATATCATTTCCCGGGTATCCCGATATCAATACCAAAAGCATGATAAACTTTCTTTTCATACACAACCATGGAGGAAGGTTGTATATGACAGATAAAACTGGCCATACACTGTGATGCCTATTTCCTGAGTTGACGTCAACCCCATCAGCCGATATTCCTAGCCGTAGATTTCTCGGATCTTCAGCAATTTCGGGGAATTTTTCATCTATGGTACGCCATGCCTGTGAATCTGCGGGGTGACGTAAAACACCATCTGTTATCCTCCTTGTTGCGTGCCATGTTAGATCTTCTGAAATACTTTCTAACTTAAAGAGGCGTTGCAGTCTTGGTATAATTGGAAAGTACCACATTACCTTTGCCGGAATGTTTTCGTACACTTTATGTGTCTTACTATCCACCTTCCATCTTGATGTCCCACAAGTTGGACAAACAGTCAACTCCTTGTTAACCTTCCAGTGGCTTCTCCGCGTCAAAGAATGCAGTTGTTGAAACTTGGCAAGGTTATCCTCATCAAAACATTCTTTTGCACCATTAACCATGTTCACTGTTGCTGGGCCATCTGTTGGAATTTCTGGAACAAAATCCATGTCGAAATCCGTGTCGTCAACAAACTCCTCTGTTGTAGCATTAACAGGTATTTGGGCAGTTGTTGCTTGCTCATCATTTTCTCCATGTTTATCCCATTTTGTGTAGCTTTGATTAATCCCGTGGCAGAATAAATGGAACTGCACATCCTCCACTTTATGCTCTATGCGGTTTAAACATGAGATACACGGACATGGCATCTTAAGCTGTTGTTTATTACCTCGTGGGTCGATGTTCCTCATCTTCTGCAAGTTGTGTTCTGCATACTGAATAAACGCTTGTACTCCAGCACTATATTGTTTCTTGGTCCTACTAGTTTTCATCCAAGACTTGTCCATGCTATTGTTGAGGTCAAATGGTAACGTATGTCTCCTACAAGTCACAAATTAAACCAATATAAGCATCAAATCATTTGTACATAAGTAAACCAAGTATTTACCACTACTAGTACAAAAGATACTACTGCTAGTGAAAGTTAGTACTGCTATTATAAAGTTAGTACTGCTAGTACAAGCCACAAATTAAACCAATATAAAATTGTAAATGTTTGATACGTTTGGGCCCAACTCTAATGTGGGATAAAATGTTTATTTTGAAAATATTACAACTATAAATTAGTAAAATCTAGTATTAATGGTTTTTGTTGCAAATTGCAAAATTAAAATAATACTCTGTATAGTATTAATGGTTTTTGTTGCAACTTGCAACTTGCAAGTAATTATGGGGAAGGCTATTTCATCATTACACACTATTCACATTGCTACAATGTCAAGTGTGTATTACACCTAAATGCAGGAAGTTACCTGCACATACCAACCAAGCCTTTAATGGCATTTACTTATACATTGAACTATGTGATCCTCTTTACTTTAAATGGCCATTACATAAACACAACATTACACACAACATTACACCATCAAAAACCTCATCCATAATGACTTCCAAGCCAAATGTTATTGAAATATCCTCTGATTCATCAGAACTAATGTCTCCTAAACCTGATTGGAATTTCCCCTACCCTCCTACAGGTAGCTTTCATAAGAGAATACCACCTAAGGGAAAGGTTGTTGACTCAAGCTCTGACGATTTAGCTCCTACAGGTAGCTTTCATAAGAGAATACCATAGGATCTTAAGTAGGATCCCGATTTTGAAAACCTTTCGTGTGACATTTGGGATAAAAACAGAACACACGAGGGCTATTGGACTATTCGAGACATGCTACCCGTACACTAACATATTTGGATTTATTGGACTATTCGTTTGGTTATTGTTTGAGTTACGGATTGGTTTAGCGTTTAGGGTTTAGAGTTTAGGGTTTAGGGTTTACGCTTTAGGGTTTATATAAATACTCGTTATATTATAAATTACTCGGGAAATTAATTTTCAATAAAGTCTTTTGACTTGGAAACGTTCAATAAATGAAAGGGTCTTGGCGAAATTTTGTTATTTCCAAAGATTAATTTTGTCGTAAGTCCAAACTTGTTTTAAATCATAAAACGAGTATACCTTGTACTAATAAACGGGATTATGGGAAAATACCGACGATTACCAATCGACGACTCATCTTATTTGATATGTTTGTTGTTAGTTATCTCTTTTACTTGTTTTCGTCATCTCGTCTCGACTCGAGTTATTGTCAATACTCTTCTCGACTATTAATTCGGATATTCGTTTTTTTGGAGTGAGTACTCGTGAGTCCGTGTTCTCTACCGTTACACGAATGAGGATACCAAACCTTTTTAAAAGGCTAAAACGAGATTATTTTTTGAAATGAGAATGATTAACTTTTAAAACCTCTTGCGCATTTGATTTTTTTGGTGAATATCGTGCTGAGTACGTTGCATTAAATCGTTTGATACGATATTCATTTTCTTTAACTTTTAATTACGGATAACCTCGATACCCGCGGGGAAACTCGAAAAACCGATGGATAATATTAATTGGGTATCCGGTGGGATATGGGGCGGGTACGGGTATATTATAAACGGGTTCGGGTACGGGTACACTAAAACCCTCCACGAACCCGAACCGTTGCCATCCCTAGTTACCGGCTATAGTCGGTTTTCACCGCCACGCCAACACCATTAGCCTTTTTTTTTTTTTTTTTTTTTTTTTTTTTTTTTTTTTTTTTACACATCTTGCCACGTCTTAGTTAAACCAAACCACCACTTGATCAATAGTAAAGCGGCAATTAATCCCTTTACCGATCAATTGTAAACACACACAAAAATCAATAAACCCTAATCAAAACACACATTCTTCTGGCAAACAAAAACACGCAAACAATGAATCCAAATGACAACAAAGGTATGTTTTTTAATGTTTTCACATATCAGTTGATGATTCATTGCACAATAATTAGTAACAGGCTTTTGATCTATAAATGGTGATGTTTGGGGTTGTTATCGATTCTAATGTAAAGCTGTGTGAATTTATTGTTGAATGTAAAGCTGTGTGAAGTTTTAATTTATTCAAGTTTATGCTTTAACAGGTTCAAAGACCAAAATTCCTAGGTCCAAATTCAAAAACATTTCCAACAAGGTATACTAAAGTTGTTATATGTTTGTGGCTAGCGATGAAGAATCTGGTGATGCTGACACAAAAGGTGTGAATTTATTGTTGAATGTAAAGCTGTGTGAATTTTTAATTTATTCAAGTTTATGCTTTAACAGGTTCAAAGGCAAAAATCCCTAGGTCCAAATTCAAAATCATTTCCAACAAGGTATACTAAAGTTGTTATGTGTTTGTGGCTAAAGTTGTATACCTTTATACCATTAAATTAAATTTTTTGAAACACATGGTATGTTGAACTATTAGGAGGTATGGGAAAACACAGATTGGAAGAGACAGAGCCCTTTCTATTTCTTTAGCGATGAAGAATCTGGTGATGCTGACACAAAAGGGGTAATAATGGTCCATTTAATAAGTGTTGTTTCGCTACCTTTATCACATTCTCAAGACTTAATCCATTATACTCGTTCAACTTGTAGGTAAATGACAAAGATGAATCCTCTGAAGCTACTCCCAAAACTCAATCCTCTCAAATACCAGTTGAAAAGACACACAAAAAGAAATTTACTCAGGATATTGTCTTGGGACTGCCGTGTAATTAAGAAGATGTTGTATCAACCGATGGCCGTGAAGAAGACTTCTCGTACATTAAATGTGTTGAGAATTATGTAAAGGTGGTGATCATCTCGACTATTATGAACTAGAGGATAATTAGTTTAATATGGTACGTAGTAGCAGTTCTGATATTTAATTTGGATAAATGTAATTATTAATGGTGCAGTAACTGGTAACTAGTAGTTTAACTGTATCTATTTTATAATTGTAATGATAGTATTTTGGTTTGTTAAATGGTAGCAATTTGTGTTCTTGATGTGATGATTGCACAGTTAGATCTAATGGTAGCAGTTTCTGTTGTTGATTTGATGATTGCACATATTTATTTAATGGTAGCACTTTGTGTTCTTCATTTCATGTTGGTTTATGATTTAATGGTAGCAGTTTGTGTTAAATGGTGTCAAGTTGTGTTCATGATCTTGGTGTAATAGTGTAAATTTGAGTTCTTGATTTGATATGCAGTTTGTGTTCATGATCTTTGTTCTAGATCTTGGTTCATGATTTGCGATTAAGATAATGATATATAACATTTGGAGCCAAAATTTTGATTTTTTCAAGTTTATGCTTTACTAAACAGGTTCAAATTAAAGGCAAAATTTTCAAATAATTCAATTGTTATTTTGAAATTAGAATTTGGAGCCAAAATTTTGATCCAAAATTTTGAAATCGCCTAATTAGAAGCAGGTACCAAGAATAAGGTACGATTCATCTTCTTCCTATACCCTCTTTTCTCTCCTAAAAAAAACTGCAAAGAAAACACAAAAATCAATTCTTATATCACCATTACTCTCAAAGCCAGAATCATTTTCTTGTACCCATTGTTACTCAAGAGTCATGGGAATTCAACCCATTGTTGATAATCATCTTTTGCTTCCTGCTGATAATGAACATGATGATAACAACATAGACTATGAATCCGAAAAGTATTCTGATGAGGAAGATCTAGCTAAGAGAGGCATAACCAGGCTATTTAAGTTTCGCATGAAATATGGCAACCCTGGTGGAATAAAGCTCAAGGTAACCTTCGATGCATTGAATAGGGTATCAGGGTTACACAGAGCACTGTTTTCGAGTTTTTTAGGAGATCTGGTTCGTGAGCACATAGGTTTGAAGAATCTTTCCTGGAGGAATGTGAATAAAGAAGAAAGAGATAAACTATGGACTGACATCACTGTACATATATACTACTGTATTTTTTAACCCAGTACTACATAATTTTATCTATGCAGTTACATTATGTGCAACTAATTAACAACATTGTGTTAATCTTTGCAGCGATATTTTGATGTTGACGTGACATTCAGAAAATTGGTAATGACTCGTCTTGGTAAACTGCTAAGGACTTTCAAAACGAAGCTCAGAGAAGAATACATTTTGCCCCACCTAAATACACCTTCCAAACTGAATGAAGTCCCGGCCAAGTATAGTCGATTTGTGAAATCAGAAGACTGGGTCGAGTTTGTAAACCACACGACCACCGATGCATACAAGGTTTTAATTAGTCATCTTTATTTAAGTCTATATGTCATTTCATAATTTTCAGTTTGCCGCATTACCACATGTAAACGCCTTATGATTTTGTGTTTTTAGAAGATAGCTGATAAAGCTAAAATGTCGCGTTCCAAAAATATTTATCAGCATAAAATGGGACGAGGTGGATATGTTTATTTGAAAGAGAAAATGGTAAGATCACGTGTATGCATCTTCATATTTTCGTTTATCTTGTTTTAACTTTACATGTGTATGCATTTGATGTTTATTAGATCAAAAATAAAGAGATTGAAGCAGATGAAGAACCCCCGCGTGGTATAATGTGGTTGAAATGAAGGGTAAACAACGATGGCGAATTTCCAGATGATGAGATCACATCAGTGGGAGATACACTTGTAAGTTTGACTGCAAATTCTATTATTATGCTTATATACCAGCAGGATTAACTGTGTACTCGCAGTAATAACTTGTGTACCATCAGTATTAAGTGCGTACTAACAACAGTAACTGTGTACTAGCAGTGGTAAACACTAGCCATATTTGTAATTGAAGTTCATGAGCATCACTAACTCCAGCTGAGCAGCATTGACACAAATAAGAGCATCAGTTACTCTAACAGCATCAAGAAGACTTTTAATCCCAACATTTCCTATATTTTTTTTTTTGCAGAAAGAATCTGATGACCAGATCAAGAAATTGTCCAATGAGATTACAGAAACAAAGAGAATACTTACTCAACTGATGGCACAGTTGAGTCAACAAGGGGTGCAGTTAAATTTGTCATCTCAATTGCCAGTAGCCTCAAATGCAAGCCAACAAGGGTCTAAAGATTCCCAATCGCAAGGAAATGTGTCTCCAACACAAGGGGTACCAACAATATGTATTTCAACATGTTTCTTGTTATTCTTTTGTTTATATAATGTAACGTGTTTTGTATATACATATAAGAACCTGCTAAAACTGTCGGACCTAAGAAAAAGCCTAAGTCACGACAAAACGGGCCTCCAGATTCCCAATCGGAACAAAATGTGTCTCCAACACAAGCACTGCCAACAGTATGTATTTCAACATGTTTCTTGTTATTCTTTTGTTTAAATAATTTCTGATATGTACATGCAAAAATTCTTTTTTTTTAGCCATTTAAGTGCAAACTGTGGCACTTAAAGAAATCAAATATCGTTGCTTTGGGTACATACATGTGTTTTTTCAACGTACATATATATAATTCTTGATATATAATTCAATGTTTGATACAAGCGTCTTTTGTTACTACAGGTTACACCGCCAACTACAATGCAAAAGAAAAGTGACAACAACTGTGGACCAACAGCACCATCGAAGCGCAAAAGTAATGTCTCTATTGAAGCCCTAAAGCAAGCTAGGCCGACGAAGAGTCAAAAGTCTTTAAATTATGGTACTTGAGAATTTGATTATGTCTGACATTACAATTGTATATTCTGTTCAGTTATATACATTCGAGTTTTATTCAATTTCAAATTTCTTTTTGTTTATGATTCTAATATATATATATATATATATATATTTCCAGCAGCACTATCATAGTACTAGCAGTAGTACTATCATATATATATATATATATATATATATAGGGGGCTTTATTTTCAGAACCCTGTTAAGTGCGGGAACTGCGAGAACCCTTCTAGACCAATGAGCTTTTTTTAAATATTAAAGATTAATATTTAATCTAAAGGGTATAATAGTAAATGACATTTTTTTTTTTTTTTTTTAAATAAATTTCCCTTTTTTTAGCACTTAATTTTCGTTTTTTTTTTTTTTTTTTTTTTTTTTTTTTTTTTTTTTTTTTTTTTTTCAGCGTGCTTTGTTTTTAAAATTATTTGTGCATATGTGTTTTTACGAATTAATGTTTTTTATTTTAGTTTGTGCAATAATTTTTACAACATGCATGTTTTTCAAATAGTAAAGTGCATACGTATTTTTTTAATAATGTAAATTTATAACAAACCAAGAACATATATGTTAAACACAAAAGTCGATATCAATTGAAATACAATTAAAATACAAATTTCTAAAAAGAAAAAATACTTGAATCTAATCGATCTATACATGTATGCACTAATAATATTTAACGCAAACGGACATATGTGCAACTCATTGTTATCAATATTTTTAGAAGTCGAACATATATGCGCGCCTTCAATAATCGTATTTCTTCAAACGCCGCATATTATCATCATGTATCTATGTGTGCATCCACTTCTAGATCTTCATTGCTATCACCATCTTCATTAATCTGGTACAAACATACCAGAAAACAATTAAACCTCAACTAAATAGGAAATGAACTTTTTAATCATATTTTTAAAACATACATGTTTTAAGCATACATGTTTATAGAAAACATGTATGTTTTTACCATACACCTTAATAAAGCTAATAGATAAACATGCATGTTCATAAAAAACATGTATGTTTTTTACCATACTATTAAGAAGAAACATGTATGTTTCACATTCATATTGCTTCAGATACAAAACCATAACTACCAATTCGATTTTAGCACCCATGTTCTCAAATTAATTTACAAATTTGATGCTATATATATAAAAACAACGTTGTACACTCAAATATTAACCATCTTACAAATGATATAAAAAATGCGTATACCATCTTATAAATGATATAAAAACACTTGAGATAAACATGTATGTTTCACATTCATATTGCTTCAGATACAAAACCATAACTACCAATCCGATTTTAGCACGCATATTCTCAAATTAACTACCAATCCGATTTAAGTGTTTTTATATCATGTTCATAGAACATAGGTGCTAGATCACCTCGTACCATTTTTCAGATCGAAACACAAAAAAATTTTAAAAACGTTTACCTTTTGTGCTTAACCCCGAACAAAGATCAACAATGAATCCAGATTTAAAAAACGTTTACCTTTTGTATATACAGCATCAAATTTGTAACTACTCAATATTACTACAGCAATATTACTACAGCAAGAATTGGTAAAATCGAATTAGTTAATTTGAGAACATGGGTGCCCATCTTCTAATCTTTTATAACTACTCAATTAGCAATATTACTACAGCAAGAATTGGTAATATCAAATTTGTAACTACTCAATATTACTACAACAATATTACCCATGGGTGCCCATCTTCTAATCTTTTATAACTACTCAATTAGTTAATTTTAGTCACATAAAACAATATTACTACAGCAAGAATCTATATTTTTAGATCAACCTTCGATCTATCTCCAGAACAATAAATCAATAAATCAACCTTCGATCTAACTACTCAATTAGTTAATTTTATTCACATAAAACAATAAATCAACCTTCGATCTATCTCCAGAACAATTTATAAATCAAGCTTCGATCTATTACTACAACAAGACGTGACCAGAACAATTTACCTTCGATCTATCTGCCGCCACAAAACCACCAGGCCCACCACCGATCACATCGAGATCAGCCCGCCATAATACCCATGGAGATCGCAGTTCTTTAGGGAGGTCGTATTGATGGTTGTTGGGATGGAGGCTAGGGTTTTGAGGGAGAGAAAAGCATGTGAGAGAGAAAGAGATAGAAAATATAACTGATTTGTTATGAAAGAGAAATTTTAGATCCAATCCCGTTTTTCTAGCATGAAATTATTGATATCGTGTATAAAGTTAAATACCTTTTGTACCCTTTTCATTATTGTTTCCTGGAAATGAACTTTCATTTAATTACAAAAATGCCATGGTATCATCTTAACCATTGATCATGTTAATCCAATGGTAGAAAGTGGGTTCTCGCAGTTCCCGCACTTAACATGGTTCTGAAAATAAAGTAACACTATATATATATATATATATATATATATATATATATATATATATATATATATATATATATATATATATATATATATATATATATACTCATTCCAGCAGCACTATCATAGTACTAGCAGTAGTTACTCTGCTTCAGCAGGACTAACTTAGTACTAGCAGTAGCAACTATGCTCCAACAGTACTAACTTAGTAATACCAGTAGTAACCCTGTGACTAAAAGATGCAGTCACGTATTATGGTCACGCTTATCAACATTATTGGTCACTCTTTGTTTAATTCGATGTGTGACTAAATATTACAAAAGGCCACCCAAACATAAAATTCAAATGGTCATTGGATGATCAATAGTCACACAAAATACAAATTTCTTCACTTTAAACAGCATATGGTCACACTTATTAACACTTTTGGCCACTTTATGCTTAATTGTATGTGACTAAATACCCAAAACAAACATGCTTTGTGTGACTAAATATTACAAAAGGCCACACAAACATAAAATTCAAGTGGCCATTGGATGATCAATAGTCACACAAAATACAAATTTCTACACTTTAAACAGCATATGGTCACACTTATTAACACTTTTGGCCACTTTATGATTAATTGTATGTGACTAAATACCCAAAACAAACATGCTTTGTGTGACTAAATATTACAAAAGGCCACACAAACATAAAATTCAAGTGGCCATTGGATGATCAATAGTCACACAAAATACAAATTTCTTCACTTTAAACAGCATATGGTCACACTTATCAACACTTTTGGCCACTTTATGCTTAATTGTATGTGACTAAATTACCAAAACAAACATGCTTTGTGTGACTAAATATTACAAAAGGCCATACAAACATAAAATTTATGTGGCCATTGGATGATCAATAGTCACACAAAATACACATTTCTTCACTTTAAACAGCATATGGTCACACTTATCAACACTTTTGGCCACTTTATGCTTAATTGTATGTGACTAAATACCCAAAAAAATATGCTTTGTGTGACTAAATATTACAAAAGGCAACACAAACTAAAAATTCATGTGACCATTGGATGATCAATAGTCACACAAAATACACATTTCTTCACTTTAAACAGCATATGGTCACACTTATCAACACTTTTGGCCACTTTATGCTTAATTGTTTGTGACTAAATACACAAAAAAAAAAAAAAATGCTTTGTGTGACTAAATATTACAAAAGGCCACACAAACTAAAAATTCATGTGACCATTGGATGATCAATAGTCATACAAAATACACATTTCTTCACTTTAAACAGCATATGGTCACACTTATCAACACTTTTGGCCACTTTATGCTTAATTGTATGTGACTAAATACCCAAAAAAAAAATGCTTTGTGTGACTAAATATTACAAAAGGCCACACAAACTAAAAATTCATGTGACCATTGGATGATCAATAGTCACACAAAATACACATTTCTTCACTTTAAACAGCATATGGTCACACTTATCAACACTTTTGGCTACTTTATGCTTAATTGTATGTGACTAAATACCCAAAAAAAACATGCTTTGTGTGACTAAATATTACAAAAGGCCACACAAACTAAAAAGTCATGTGACCATTGGATGATCAATAGTCACACAAAATACACATTTCTTCACTTTAAACAGCATATTGTCACACTTATCAACACTTTTGGCCACTTTATGCTTAATTGTATGTGACTAAATACCAAAAAAAACATGCTTTGTGTGACTAAATATTACAAAAGGCTACACAAACTAAAAATTCATGTGACCATTGGATGATCAATAGTCACACAAAATACACATTTCTTCACTTTAAACAGCATATGGTCACACTTATTAACACTTTTGGCCACTTTATGCTCAATTGTATGTGACTAAATACCCAAAACAAAAATGCTTTGTGTGATTAAATATTACAAAAGGCCACACAAACTAAAAATTCATGTGACCATTGGATGATCAATAGTCACACAAAATACACATTTCTTCACTTAAAACAGCATATGGTCACACTTATTAACACTTTTGGCCACTTTATGCTTAATTGTATGTGACTAAATACCCAAAACAAACATGCTTTGTGTGACTAAATATTACAATAGGCCACACAAACTAAAAATTCATGTGATCATTGGATGATCAATAGTCACACAAAATACACATTTCTTCACTTTAAACAGCATATTGTCACACTTATTATCACTTGTTGGAGTATGCTCGTGTCATAATTAATAATTATATGGCTAGACATATGTGAGCCTCTGGGGTCACACACATATACACTGAGGTGCCACTTTATATATCGTGTTTATCATATTTACGATATATAAATAACCGTAAGTAACTAGGAACCGCTATTGGGCTTCTAATGACTAAGTAATGGACTTATTCTATTGGACTTGGAAACAAAATGGGAAGCCCATTTTGAGTCCAATAGGGGCCGGCCTTTAGGAGCTTTCAAGGGAAGTTTTATTTTGAATTTTGGTCAAAGATATTAGTGATATCTCCTCATAATTAAGACAACCAACTAACCAAAATACTCTCTCCCTCCCTCCTCTCAAAAGGTACGGCACAATCAAACACCCTCCTAGGGTTTTGATTATCTTCATCTCTTCTTTGTATCTTGTTTATTCAAAGAAGACTAGAAGGGTTACGGTGGTGAAGGACTAGCATCCATTGGCATACGGTGACGTGTAGTGCGGACATATCATAGAGGTGATCTCCTTTGGTCACTTGTGGTTCTCATTCTAGTCGATCCATAATCATTGGTGGTGACTCCCGGATCACGCTACAAAGGTATAACTTGTTTGTTTTTATTTTGATTGATCATATGACTCTATGGATCCAATGTTGGTGATGTTTTTCCGCTGCGTTTATATTGTTAATTGTTAATTTATATTTACATCACCTATAGTGGTATCACGAGCCATCATATGATGTCATATGATCATCTAGTATGCATAAAAATGACTAAAAACGCATGTTTTTAATGGATCTAAAAGTATATCTTCAAAACAGCCCCTAGGGCTAATATTTTCTGAATATGTCGACCCATATAGGGTCTTAAGATCTGGACTTTTTCATCCCATGGTCATTTGTTATGCATACATTAATTGTTTACTTGATCGGTACCCGTAAAATGGCCTAAAAACGCGTTTATTTGATAGTTTTGTGAAACGATTTCAAATCAGCCCATGAGGCTTAATTTTCTGTGGTAATATGATGTTAAGAAGGTCCTAATATCAGTGGGTTTTGAACCTATGGCCATTTGACACGCGTACCATTCGGGGTTTTAATTCTTGTTAATTAATTTCTTTGATTCGTTGGCTAACAATTTAATTCTTGTTATTTATTTTGTTGTCCATGGCAAATACATGCATGTTTGTCCATGGAGTTAGCCAACACCTTGTAATGACCATAATTTTAACGTATTATTATGTGTATATGCAAAGCCGATGAAAACCTAGACCACTTATGCATTATGATGTTGTGATTGTTGGTTGTTTTGTTTGTTTTTGGGGTTTGCCATTGTTTCGGCACTTTTGAAATGTATTTCATTTTGGTTTTGCCATTGTTTGGGCATTATATATATACTAATAGTGGTTGATGATGTGACTAAAATGATTATACTTAAGAATCCTAATCTAAAACTCTATTCGTCCATTAATCATAAAACATTACATTCACAGTGGCATAAGCGTGTGTGTTCATCTGCTATTGGTTGAAAGAAGGGGCAAAATTTACTGTTCACTATAATTTTGTGTTAACCACACACTAATACAGGTTTATTATACCTCTTTATACCAAGAAGAATCCAGATACACAATATCTCTTCTCTCTCTCATCTCTACACACTCTTTCTTATTTCACCAATTAACACACGCACACACAACAAATTCCGGTTACCCCAATCCTGAGCACCACAAATTAATCACCAAAGGGAGAATGATGATAAAGTTGATTGTATGTATCTTTTGGATTTTTTTTTTGGTTGGAGGTAATTGATCAGCCATCAGAGGGAATGAGGAGGCAAGCCCCCCCATCTTCCGCAAGAAAGTGTTGGTCATACGTAACTCTTTTTTTTTTTTTTTTTTTTGCTCTTTATGCTTGATTATCATTTAGTTTGAGTTATTTCATGACTAAATTTGGATATTTGATTTATTTTAATCTTTAATTGAAATTAGGGTTTTGTTAATTTAGGGGTTTACTCGATTTGTTTTGCAGGTTGCCTAGGCGATGATCTTTGCAACTAAGGCTGTTAAGGTATTTGTTTCCAACTCTGTTCTTCGTAAACCACCAAATATTTGAAACCATATGCTATTTTTTTTCCTTCTTTTTTAATGTGCAAAGGCACCTCTCGGGTTGAGTAATGGGTGAAAATGGAGTGATTTGGTTGTCTTTGATTGTGGATGAAGTTTGATTATTTGAAATTGTGAATAGAGGTTTCGGTGTCAACATTGGTGAGTTTTCACTTTTACCTAATAATATCATGTTCAATGGTGTTTGGGATTGCTTATCAATTATGATTTAAGTTATTGAGTTTTGATATAAGTAGATAAACAGTTTCGTGTAAACAGTAAAAAAATGTTTACCAATTTTAGACTAAGGGGGTGTTTGGATTAGCTTAATTTATGAGCTTATGAGCTTATTTGAAATCACAAAAGTGGGATAATCTAAAATTTCATGAACAATAAGGAACTTCACTGTAAGGAAAGATATGCAACTACACTGTAAGGAACTTAGAACCTATTTAACTCACTCCTTTTTAGAAGTTCAAATAAAAATGTTGCGATTCTGAAACAGAAGTCACGAAACTCAGGTCCTCAAAAGCCGACTGCTTGACTGAAAAGATAATTGATATATGTACACAATTGACTTGGCTTATGATCTCTTTTGTTGGTGAGTTTTAGCAATCTTTATGCACTAAAAATTTCGTACAGATCTTGCTTTTTGAGACACACAAAGATAAGATATTATATAACCTTACTAAATACCTTCCTATAAAATACCTTATATTCATTTGGTAAAAGAACTACGTTCTGTACACTTATAGTTTATAGGCTTGGATTCACATACTATAAATATTGTCACATGTGCTAAATGTGTGCGTGGTGAACCACCCACTTAGTACATTTAACACAGAGAAAAATGGCCCGTCGTATTGATTTACAAATTCACTCTATGTTATCATCTTGCAGATTATAGGATCTTCAAAATGAAAAAGTGTCGCGACGGGGAGGCGGCAGGGTTAGCTGCATGTAAAATGGAACCAACAACTATGGTTGTGCCTAAAGGACCCAATTGCAAATCAAACATGATTTTCCAACCTCATCACCCTATATTCACATCTTATTTATTCAGGACGATTTGCTAAATTGTTTAAATTACGCTAAGATCATAGGTCCCAAAAAAAAGAAGCTGGGAATCACGACTTCGTCAACGGCTCCAATTCATAAAGTTGGACGGGATAACAATCCGTGGAACTGATGCTATTGATAGTTTTGGCTCGGGATGATGAACCGTCGAGTCAGTCATTAACCTAACTGTAAGAACTACTAAAGCTAATTGCTATTGATTATGGGACGACATCGAATTCCATTCAGGTTTGGATTTTGTATTTTGAACTTAGGTTTAGTGACTTTGAGATTTTTGCTACATTATGTACTAATTACTCTTTTTTCATTTATCAGTAAGTGAAAAATCCTTACCTGAGTGCGTTGCGAATCGATAGACGATCAACCAATCATAGAATCAGCGGGAGGAAGCTTTCACAATGGGAATTTCATACAAAGGATGTGAGAGAAAGCTGCTACTCTACCCAAGTTAGTACTAGACGTCTGCATTTTATGAAGTTGCTATTCAGTGTTTTTAAAACATATCGTTTTCTTTCTATTAACAAACTTCAGTTTATTTTCAGTGAAAAACTGGAGTAAGTCACTGTCACATCCCTTCTTGAAGACGAAGGAATTATAGGAGGAGGTCAACATAAAACCAAATATGGTGAAGTGGTAAAAGCATTTGCACCTCTCACAATTTTCTGTGATGGTTGTTTCTCTAATTTGCACCGTTCTCTCTCCAGACCATAGGTACATTATACATTCTTTGATCAGTATATACATTCTTATAGGAAGTCTCAGTAATCACTTATAAAACTCATATCCAAACACCTGCATCAGCTGTATGCCAAGTTTTTTTTTTAATATATTGGGCATACGAAAGTAATAGGAGTCAAGAAGATTGTGTACCCATAGCCCACCAAGATTGTGTACCCATAACCCACCAAGATTGTGTACCCCATAACCCACCAAGATTGTGTTGTTACTGACGTTTTTCATTCAACCAAACTATACACAATGTTGGTACACAATCTTGGCAAGTGAATTGTGGAAATTGCCGAACAATGTTGGTGTCTCCATATGGTGCCCCATCAGTTGTGAGAACAACGACCTACTTTTTGAATATATATGGATACAGAATCACACACACACACACCACCTTCAGTGTTGAGTTTCAGTGTTTTTACGATCTGTTTATTCTTTGTTGTTGTTGTAGATGCTTTTAACACTGACCAATTGCTAGAGTACGCTTAAAAGCTCAAACAAGGAAACTCAGTACAACTTTCCACCTATGACTTCAAAAACCACCACAGGTGTTCCGACATATATATATATATATATATATATATATATATATATATATATATATATATATATATATATATATATATATATATATATATATATATTATTTTTGGTATTTGAATAGCACACAGGCCCTATTTCAATTTGAAAATGGGTTGTATTTTACTGATAATTTTTTTGTGATATTTGCAGAAGTCGCTGTTTTTTTTTTTTTTTTTTTTTTTTTTTTTTTTTTTTTTTTTTTTTTTTTTTTTTTTTGTGGATGAAGAGGGTTTGATAAGATATTATTTGAATTTTTGTGTTTAGCTGAATCTTGCATGATTTAAAACTTATAAAGCTTAACAAATGTTGATGGCTGTGTTTCGGCCCTTAATGGATGAGGCATTAGGGGCTGAGATACATAAGTTGTGTGTCGTGTTGTGCACTTGAACTAAATTTATGATGTCTATTATGGTTTATGAAATTGTTTGGCAAATGTATGTTGTGTAGTTGGAAAGTGCATGTCAAATGAGCATCAACACAGTATTCCCGTAGCAAAGCGCGGGCAATCATGCTTGTTTTTACAGTAGATAGAAAGTAGATTAGATGTACTTTACTTTATATATCTTGTAACCAAAATGTCACACCTCGCCAATGGCGGAAACGCGAGTGTAACATCATGGATATCATCACAACACTTGGCGTCTAAATAGAGAAATACTACATGCAACTTAATAGAGCAAAGTACAAACACAAAGTGTCGTAACGATACCCCAAAATAAAACAACCAAAAACAAACTCCAAGGTATCTCCATTAAAACATAAAGTATTAATGAACGATATTAAATGTATCATAAAACAAATCCAACTTAATCAAATAAAAACACAAAGATAGTCATCCTCAAATGCAAACTAGGTCTCTTCTAATCGCGCCCTTCTATCTTAGCCTTAGAATGCTCACCTGAAAATGATGCTTAAAAAGTCAACATAATGTTGGTGAGATTCATAGGTTTAAGACACACAAAACACCTCGATCAATCGTTCACTGTGATTATAAAACATAGCAGGACAGCAACAACATAGTTATTATACAACTAACATGCAATCATAGCTTACGGGACGGAACATGCCCACCGATCCAAAATGGGACGGAACGTGCCCACCGATCCAAATAAACACAGGACGGAACGTGCCCACCGATCCAAATACCACCACCATTGGGACGGAACGGCCCACCGATCAAGATAATTATAATGAGTAGAGCCACTAGGACTTTCCCACTCAAATAATCACCACAATTAAACACCACAATAACATGCAGTATACATACAATAACCATTAAAGTCCATGCATTTTAACAACACATAATCATAGTAACTCAAAAACAATTTTAACAAGCATCATCTCCATCCCAATTTAAAACAAAGTAAAAATATGGGACTTATGAACTCACCTCAACTCCGACAGCTTCCAAACAAGCAACTCACAAATCTATACAACACAATAATATCACATTACACGCGACCAAGCCAAAAGCTATAGTCCATGTAACACATATATATGATGGATGTCTAAGGTTCATATAACCCACTATGGATTACCTAGACTGCATACTAATCATCACTTAATACTTTACACTCACTAAATCCCTTTATTAAAACTTTCAGAAAACGCAGATTTGTAGGGTACTTTCACCCACATAAAATAACAGTGAATAAAGCTTACAACTCACAAAAAAAATTCACCATGATCCTTCATAAGCATACAAGCTTGTCCCAGAAGGCCATGCACTAAAAACACACACAAGTACTCAATGAAAAATCAAACATGTCATCTATCCAGATTCGGATCTGATGGACATCAAAAAGTTTTGACCTCGTAGACCTACTCGCACAACTTATTATCGCCTAATTTTCACGTGGAAGTCTAATATAATATAAACTCAATTCCACAGAAGCCTAACCCTAATTACACATTAAAAACCACCATTGACCTTAATACTTTTACCCTAATTCTGTCCCGGTTTAACAGTTTTGACACCTTAACTCACAAAATTCGTTTGAATTGACTTCCCTACCTCAAAAACACTCGTGGTCGGACTTTTTGGAAAGCTCTTTCTCTGTACTACAATCTAGACATAAAATTCGTGATCTAACTCATACCCATCTATTAAATAAAATCGAATCTTTATAGCCTATTAATTCTGCCAGATTCGTAACTCATTAATTAACATGTTTAAAACCCTAACTACTTTACCAATCATTATAATATCACTAATTAATGACTCTAACATGTTTAATATCATTAATTTACAGATCTAAATATAAACCCTAATCCATCACAATTTGTATTACATGAATCATAAAAATTATTTAAACATAAGTATTAAAATTTACCTTAATTCTTGAAGAATGAAAACCCTAAAAAAAATCTCTTCTCTTCTTTTTCCTTAGGTTGGTCGAAATTTATGATTAGGGAGGAATAGGGATTTTGGTTTTGTATTTATAATGGTCTAAGGATTATTCTAGATAACTTTTCCTCCAAGATTTGTAATTAGAATAAGATTTTGTTTCTTTTTTTCCCTTTTTTTTTCCTAGCCGATTTTTAATACAATAAATACATAACAACAAAAACAAATATATATATATATATATATATATATATATATATATATATATATATATATATATATTTATTAAATTTAATTATTACACTTAAAACCTTGTATTCTTTATATTTTATAAAAACCCTATACTTAAATTAACACCTTACGCGATAAACTTCGTTTTTACGACAATCCGGAAAAAATATCATTTTCAAAATAAAGTTTCCAAAAATAGAATTTTCACACTTAACATTAATATACTCCATAAAAATAACCTCCACGTAACTTACTAACGCTCAATTATTTGAACGAAGACTTGTTACGCAAAACCACCAAAACACCAAACTACACAAGTCATTTCTACACCACTAAGGCGATCAAAATGAACTTCTCCCAAAACTCACACTACTCAACATGATAAAAATCTCTCATCAAGGGATTTAGTGCTAACACACGCTACTTATTACCCATAAACCGCACATATACCGAACATAAGCAATATTACACATCACATAAAAGTTAAATAGATTGAAACTATTAGTCAAATTAACCTGCTAAAATCACGGTTGTTACATCATCCCCCACTTAGGGAAATCGCGTCCCGAGATTTAACAGCTCGTCTCATCAACCTTCTCAGCAAACAACTTCGGGTACTTGGATCTCATCTGATCCTCACGTTCCCAAGTAAACTCAGGACCACGTTTGGAATTCCAACGTACCTTCACCAACGCTATCTTACCACGCTTCATACTCTTGACCTCTCGATCCATAATCTCAACAGGTTCCTCAACAAAGTGAAGAGTCTTATCTACCTTAATCTCATCTAATGGCACATGCAAACTAGCATCCGCCAAACATTTCTTCAAATTAGATACGTGGAACGTATCATGCACACTACTTAATTCCTCAGGCAATCTCAACCGATATGCCACAAGTCCAATCCGCTCTGTAATTTCAAACGGTCCTACATACCTTGGTGCTAATTTGCCTTTCTTACCGAAACGCACAACACCTTTCCAAGGAGACACTTTTAGCATTACAAAATCACCAACACTAAACTCCAAAGGTTTACGGTGATTATCCGCATAACTCTTTTGGCAACCTCTTGCTGCCTTAAGTCTTTCCTTAACCCGAAACACCTTATCCGTAGTCTCTTGCACTATTTCAGGACCAATTAGTTGGCTTGTTCCAACCTCTGCCCATAGAATAGGTGATCTACACTTCCTTCCATACAACATCTCAAATGGTGCACATCTAATACTGGAATGATAGCTGTTGTTATAGGAAAACTCAGCCAAAGGCAAATGAGTATCCCAGCTTCCTCCAAAATCAATAGCACACGCTCTAAGTAAATCCTCCAAAGTCTGAATCGTTCGCTCACTTTGCCCATCAGTTTGTGGATGATAAGCAGTGCTCATATCCAAACGCGTATCCAACGCCTTTTGCAACGATTGCCAGAATCGCGAGGTAAACCTACTATCGCGATCAGAGATAATCGACATAGCACAACCATGTCTCGCCACAATCTCATTAATATAAATTCTCGCCAGTTTTTTCATCTTATAATCTTCACGAATGGCCAGAAAATGTGCAGACTTCGTCAGCCTGTCCACTATGACCCATATCGTGTCATGTCCATTACTAGTTCTAGGCAACTTAGTAATAAAATCCATTGTTATTCTCTCCCATTTCCACTCAGGAATCGGCGGCTGCTGTAACAATCCAGAGGGTTTCTGATGTTCAGCCTTAACTTTCAGACAAGTCAAACATTGGCTAACATATTCAGCTATTTCCCTCTTCATTCCCGGCCACCAGTAAGCATCTCTAAGATCATAATACATCTTATCCGATCCTGGATGAATCGAATATCTCGATTTATGAGCCTCATCCATGATCAACTTCCTTACACCTCCTACCGATGGAACCCATATTCTATATAAGAAATACAGTCCACCATCCTCCTTTTCCTCCATTTGTTGATCTAAGCCACGCAGCATCTCAGAGATCGCATTCTCATCCTTAAGAGCTTCTTCTCGTGCTGCCAATATCTTACCCTTAATTCCTGACTGTTAACGTCATACACATTGCTCGCACACGTTAGGCTTAACCCGCTCCTTTCTACTTAAAGCATCAGCTACCACATTCGCCTTTCCAGGATGGTAGCGAATCTCGCAATCATAATCACTAAATAACTCAATCCACCTTCTTTGTCGCATATTTAGCTCCTTCTGATTGAAAATATGCTGAAGACTCTTATGATCCATATAAACAACACTCTTTGTGCCATACAGATAATGTATCCAATTCTTGAGAGCAAATACTACTGCACCAAGCTCCAAGTCATGAGTGGTATAATTCTTCTCATGAATCTTGAGTTGCCGGGATGCATAAGCTATCACCTTACCCCTTTGCATTAATACACACCCAAATCCTTGATTCGACGCATCACAATACACAACGAAATCATCTGGCCCATCAGGTAACGTCAGAATAGGTGCATTACACAAACTATCCTTTAATGACTGAAAAGCCACCTCCTGCTCTTCTCCCCAAACATACTTCTTGTTCTTCTGAGTCAAAAGGTAAGGGGTTTAGCAATCTTCGAAAAATTCGCTATAAATCTTCGGTAATAACCCGCTAATCCTAAGAACGAGCGTATCTCGGACGGCGTCGTAGGAGCCCTCCAATTCTTGACCGCTTCTATCTTACTAGGATCTACATGAATTCCTTCACTATTCACCACATGTCCAAGAAAATGTACCTCCTCAAGCCAAAACTCGCATTTTCAGAACTTGGCGTACAATTTCTCCTTCTCCAGCACTCCAAGGATCAACTTCAAATGTTCTCCATGCTCCTCCTTCGACTTAGAGTAAATTAGAATGTCGTCTATGAACACAATCACGAATTTATCCAAGTAAGGCTTGCAAACGCGATTCATTAAATCCATGAATACTGCGGGTGCATTTGTCAGCCCAAATGGCATAACCGTGAACTCAAAGTGTCCATAACGCGTCCTAAAAGCAGTCTTCGGAATATCCTCCTCATGCACTCTCAGCTGATGATACCCAGAACGTAGATCAATCTTCAAGAAAAACCGAGCTCCTTGTAGTTGATCAAAAAGATCATCAATTCTAGGAAGATGATACCGATTCTTAACCGTTAACTTGTTCAGTTCCCGACAGTCAATACACATCCGGAACGAACCATCCTTCTTCTTAACAAATAACACAGGTGCTCCCCACGGAGAATGACTAGGTCGAATAAACCCCTTCTCCTGAAGCTCTTGCAACTGTGCGGACAACTCCTGCATCTCAGAGGGTGCTAAACGATATGGGGATTTCGCCACAGGTGCCGCTCCAGGAACCAACTCTATACGAAATTCAACTTGACGGATTGGAGGTAATCCGGACAAGTCCTCAGGAAAAACGCCAGGAAACTCACATACCACAGGAATCTCTTCTATCTTACGTTCTTTAGCCTTCGCAGTCTTAAGGGTTTTCAAGTCCTTCCATAAGCACTCTCCTTGTATCCGAAGGACACCACCACTCTCCAAAGGTATACGAACTACCTTTTCGTGGCATATGACCTCGGCCCTATGCTTAGACAACCAGCTCATCCCTATCACCACATCAAAACTCCCATGCCCAAAAGGTATCAAATCAATCATGAACGGGATACCCTCTAACACTATAGTACACCCACGAATAACCTTGTCAACCTCTACTCCTACCACTAGCTATTTCAATCACAATACTAGGTTTAAGTTCACTAGGCTCATCATTCAATAGTCTAGCAAACGAACCAACTTAAATATCACAACATTAGTACCAACGGACAATCGAGGTATCAGTATATGATAGGTAGAATGGAATCCTACCACCCACACACTCCCACATACAACGATTTCCCAAACGGTTAAGAGAATACATCTCTAACCATACAACCATCATCAACATGATATCACATAACACCTACCACAACATATAACAACAAACATCAATCAATGTAATCATGGTCACAAGTCCACGTGTGTGATACCCTTATAATTATGTTCGCGACCATAGTTATAAGGCCTATTCCACACGCATACTTGCTTCCAAAACCACACATCTCAATGATAACGCATATATACCACATAGCACCTAATATACAACACAATCCATGCTATCATACTTGCAAGTCCACTTGTGTTGTGAAGCATGTATAATTATGTTGGCCACCATAATTATCTATGCTCCCTTTCACAAGTGTACTTCCTCCTATGACCACACTTCATGCAAACAATCATCTCACATGGAACAATTCCAACGATCATGGAACAATTCCAATGACCACTTAACTCTATAGTCAAAATCACATAGATAAAACTAATCCAATATTCAGGAGTAATCGTGCTCCAACATGGCTCCCGACGGCAAAAGATAATATAAGAATTCCAAAACATGACACAAAACAAAAGACGTCGCACAATGGCTCAAACTCCACTCTCGCACTTGCATCCCCACTCAGATCGGTTAAACTTACTACCTGCTGCGGACTCCAGATCCGATACCACGTCATTCCATCCTAACTCCCCTTCATTTTTGCTCAACCACCCATTCCTGTTTCTCTCTTCCAATCCGCATGATCCACAGTACATACAACTCACTAGGTTTAGACTAACCACCTTTCCTTCATATGAGAAGTGAGGACACTTCCTAGAGTACTTGGTATCGGCTCCATCTCCAACTGTCACCGTGGTTGCAAACCTCTCCACTTCTTCTCCATAATGTTTTCCATATACATCCCATCCTTGTCCGAACATAGATTTATGCTAGCGGGAACTCAGATTCTGCGGTTAGTCCGCTTCATCCTACCACTTCCCTTACAACCGGTAGCAAAATGATAGCCCAACGAAACTTCTTACGCGAGGGAGGTCGACGTATACAATACTAAGTATGAGGGTCCAATCGGCGTCCGAAACTCGACGAAACTACTCATAAACTCAAGAAAAATAGACACATAAAATACCATACTCACACATAGGCCCTAAATGCAACTATATGAGGGACTCCTAGGTTATAGTCTAGGTTCAACCACCTACTTCTCTATAACCAAGGCTCTGATACCAATCTGTCACACCTCGCCCAATGGCGGAAACGCGAGTGTAACATCATGGATATCATCACACACTTGGCGTCTAAATAGAGAAATACTACATGCAACTTAATAGAGCAAAGTACAAACACAAAGTGTCGTAACGATACCCCAAAATAAAACAACCAAAAACAAACTCCAAGGTATCTCCATTAAAACATAAAGTATTAATGAACGACATTAAATGTATCATAAAACAAATCCAACTTAATCAAATAAAAACTCAAAGATAGTCATCCTCAAATGCAAACTAGGTCTCTTCTAATCGCGCCCGTTTATCTTAGCCTTAGAATGCTCACCTGAAAATGATGTTTTAAAAACGTCAACATAATGTTGGTGAGATTCATAGGTTTAAGACACACAAAACACCCTTGATCATTAGTTTCACTGTGATTATAAAACATAGCAGGACACAACAACATAAGTTATTATACAACTAACATGCAATCATAGCTTACGGGACGGAACGTGCCCACCGATCCAAAATAGGACAGAACGTGCCCACGATCCAAATACCACACATGGACGAAACGTGCCCACCGATCCAAACACCACCATCATTGGGACGGAACGCGCCCACCGATCCAAGATAATTATAATGAGTAGAGCCACTAGGACTTTCCCACTCAAATAATCACCACAATTAAACACCACAATAACATGCAGTATACATACAATAACCATTACAAGTCCATGCATTTTAACAACACATAATCACAGTAACTCAAAAACAATTTTTAACAAGCATCATTTCCATCCCAAGTTTAAAACAAAGTAAAAATATGGGACTATGAACTCACCTCAACTCCGCAGCTTCCAAACAAGCAACTCACAAATCTATACAACACAATAATATCACATTACACGCGACCAAACCAAAAGCTATAGTCCATGTAACACACATATATATGATGGATGTATAAGGTTCATATAACCCACTATGGATTACCTAGACTCCATACTAATCATCACTCAATACTTTACACTCACTAAATCCCTTTATTAAAACTTTCAGAAAATGCAGATTTGTAGGGTACTTTCACCCACATAAAATCACAGCGAATAAAGCTTCAAAACTCACACCAAAAATTCACCATGATCCTTCATAAGCATACAAGCTTATCCCAGAAGGCCATGCACTAAAAACACACACAAGTACTCAATGAAAAATCAAACATGTCATCTATCCAGATTCGGATCTGATTGGACATCAAAAAGTTTTGACCTCGTAGACCTACTCGCACAACTTATTATCGCCTAATTTTCACGTGGAAGTCTAATATAATATAGAACTCATTTCCCACAGAAGGACTAACCCTAATTACACATTAAAAGCCACCATTGACCTTAATACTTTTACCCTAATTCTGTCCCGGTTTAACAGTTTTGACACCTTAACTCACAAAATTCGTTTGATTGACTTCCCAACCTCAAAAACATCTCGTGGTTGACTTTTTGGAAAGCTCTTTCTCTTACTACAATCTAGACATAAAATTCGTGTCTAACTCATACCCATCTATTAAATAAAATCGAATCTTTACAGCCTATTAATTCTGCCAGATTCGTAACTCATTAATTAACATGTTTAAAACCCTAACTACTTCACCAATCATTATAATATCACTAATTAATGACTCTAACATGTTTAATATCATTAATTTACAGATCTAAATATAAACCCTAATCCATCACAATTTGTATTACATGAATCATAAAAATTATTTAAACATAAGTATTAAAATTTACCTTAATTCTTGAAGAATGAAAACCCTAAAAAAAATCTCTTCTCTTCTTTTTCCTTAGGTTGGTCGAAATTTATGATTAGGGAGGAATGGGGGTTTTGGTTTTGTATTTATAATGGTCTAAGGATTATTCTAGATAACTTTTCCTCCAAGATTTGTAATTAGAATAAGATTTTGTTTCCTTTTTTCCCTTTTTTTTCCTAGCCGATTTTTAATATATATATATATATATATATATATATATATATATATATATATATATATATATAAAATATATATATATATATATATATATATCTTATTAAATTTAATTATTACAATTAAAATCTTGTATTCTTTGTATTTTATAAACACCCTATACTTAAATTAACACCTTACGCGATAAACCTCCGTTTTTACGACAATCCGGAAAAACTATCATTTTCAAAATAAAGTTTCCAAAAATAGAATTTTCACACTTAACATTAATATACTCCATAAAAATAACCTCCACGTAACTTACTAACGCTCAATTATTTGAACGAAGACTTGTTACGCAAAACCACCAAAACACCAAAACTACACAAGTCATTTCTACACCACTAAGGCGATCAAAATGAACTTCTCCCAAAACTCACACTACTCAACATGATAAAAATCTCTCATCAAGGGATTTAGTGCTAACACACGCACTTATTACCCATAAACCGCAGATATACCGCACATAAGCACATATTACACATCACATAAAAGTTAAATAGATTGAGACTATTAGTCAAACTAACCTGCTAAAATCACGGTTGTTACAAAAAAGCTTGGAAGCAAATGGCAAAAGAATGAAGAGTTTTGGATCAAAAGTAGCTGCTGGACACCTGATGGGAAAATGCGATTTCCAGGAGATTGGTAAGGTATTTTGGGCTAAATTTTTTTGTACAGGTTCACAAGACATATGCCTACAACTTTGTCAACTGGGCCGAAGCATGAGGAGGTCATCTTCTAGGCCGTTTGGGCCTCCAAAGACAAAAAAACTGGGCTGACAGAATCATGTTTTCATGTGCATTTTGGGCCTTTACTTGCCCATGATTGTCTTGGGGCAAGTGGGAGCCCTCCGTGTGGTTATGCTTATGTCCCTAGTTGACTCTTGGTTCTTGTGATGGCTCACAAGACCAAGCATAGGATTTTCATCGGTTGAGGCTTTGCATATTATGGTTGTATGTTTGTTTGGTTGTTTTATGTATGTTGTGACTACATGTAAATGAAAATTCTTTTCTTAAAACTTGAAACAAAACATAAACCATTGTGAACTAAGTCCTATGATTTAGTTTAACTAAGTCTAAATATGATTTGAAACTTAACATCATTGTTTTCTAAATAACACTTAAATAGTTAAGCTTGTTTATTTATTTATTTATTGTATTGTCCAAACTTAATTATAATCCACTTAGGATTTATATTAGTCTTGAAAATGGACAACTTGACACACATAAATTAAAACAATGATTAGACTTAAGTTAAGAAAAGTTTTTAACTTGTGCTACAAAGAATGAATGCATGCTTCTTTCGTACACGTTTTTTATCCACATCAAAATATTTTACCCGTCAAAATTTAAGTCATGCCGTCCAATTGTTGAGAACACTTGCAATTACCATTTGCCTATGCGTGAGACCTAGGTGAATTGTAACCCAAGGTGACTATTCTCTATGTGTGGGACCTAGATATATTCTCACACATTTTCAAATTGGATGACTTAATCGAGTTAAGTGGTTAGACCTTGACCCGAGGCAAAGATGGGACTAAACATGCCTACATGACGCTAGTTGTTTGACACTAGATGCCATGAGTCCCATAAGGATCTAAGAGTTGTACTTGTAATACAATTGGTGATCGTCGCCTACCAATTGAATCTACTATTGCTAGCAGATCAACTGATGTGATAGTAGAAGCACAATGTGGATCTTAGCCTTTTCGTAAATTAATTGTTTTAAAATTCTAAACATGGGGTAGTTAATTTATAAAAGGATAATTATCGAAAATACTAAAAATGAACTTTGTAAATTCAATTAATGTATTAATTCAACACAAGCCGTAAACAAGAGTTTGTTCTTTTCTTGTTAAAAGGACGAACTAAGTCGATCTTTCCTTGTAAGAAAGAGACTTATTCCTATCCTTTTTCTTTATGAGGAAAAGCCATAATAGGAATATTTGAATTTTCCTAATTCTAATAAAACTCAAAGAACACCTACTCTAGAAATCATGATGTCTTGTAAAAGTCAAAACGGTTAAGTATGGTTACACATCTTATTCTTTCAAGATTGTTTTATAACCCTAGTTTCGGTTTTGAAACATTGAAGAAATATAAGATATTTGGATAACTAGAGAACACGTTTTCTATAGCTACCAAACTAAAATGAGTTAAATAATTAGAAGACGGAAATATCAATAAACCGCAAAGAGGTAAAGGCAATTACTAGCATGATTACCTAGCAATTTGTCTTAACCCAATAAGCCTACTAAGGTCCTACATACCCTTGTGGTAAAGTAGACCAATTATGGAGGAAATGCATGCCTATTTTCAAGTTAAAATAGCAATGATGGCTAGCCCATCATCTATATGTTAGAACTTGATGCACTTTCTTGAATACCTAAGTACATGTTTACTAGTCAAAGTGACTCACATTAGCAATAATGTGTAGATATCCAAATAAAGATGGAAAGTATCCAATCGCCACTCACTCTCCACTGGTGATGAAACACATGTAATGTTGTCTAACCCAGTGGGAGCTACGTGATTATATTACTGGTGACGTAACACATGTAATGTTGTCTAATCCAGTGGGAGCTGTAAGCTTTATTACCTTGCAAGTTGCCCATCTTATTTCCAGATTGTCTTGAAATAATACATTACTTTCCACATGTTAAGCATCATAGTTTATATAAGAACCATTGCATAAATTTTATAAGATAACTTGTCGCGTTCCTGATGTTGCTTCCTGAAATGTTATCTATAAAATTGTTATGCATGATTCATTATTAAAACGATAAAGTTCTACATATCTATATTTGATTTTGACTAAAAATCATATGTTATCTTAGACATTGTCATATTGCTCTCATGATGTTGTGCCATGCACAAGTGGGAGAAATCTTAATTGTGTGCAAGGTACAACATATAACAATATGACTAATAGTTTTTCTTGACTGCAAGGTAAGAAACTAAAATTCTACTAGGACTTCTACACATAAAATGTATGTTGCCCTAATTAGAACAAATATCAAGATAACATGAAAAGCTACTTCAACATATTCACTGAATTGTTTAGTAAATATGATTATGTTTTCTTGTAAAGTCATAATCATGAAGTATGAAATTAACTTGAATTTACTATTGAGGCCAAGTGATTCGTCTGAAAATGTATATATAAATATTATCCAGACGGATACAGGTGAATAAATACAAATCACCCCTTTAGGAAAAAGGATACTTGCAAAAACTCACGTTTGTGTGTGTGATACCAGGTAAGTGATTACCCGGGTCGTTTCCCAACGAGGATGGAATGGACAACCGTGTAAGGTTCGGATTAAAGTGACTGATAAGTGGGATAAGAAATTTTTTCTTTTTTATGATGTTCTAATTAAATAATGAGAAAAAAATTCTCAAAATAAAATTAAGGTTAACAAATTATATTAAAAAACGCGAAACAGAAATTCTAAAAACGGGATTAAAACCAAAATATTAGAAAACTAATCCTACAAGTGTAAAATTATTTTTCTTAAATCCTAAATAATAAAAGAAAATTTTAGAAAAAAGATTTATATTTTTCTGATTTTTATGTTTTTTATTATGAATTAAAAACTAATTAAATTATTAAAAATACTAAATAACTTTAGAAAAATATGAAACTTTGCAGGAAAATCTAAAATATTATTCTTAATCTAGGAAAAATAAAATAAAAAGTTATCTAAACCATAATAAGCAAATGGGCTAATAAGCAGTTTGGAAATAAGCACAAAAATAAGCTAAAAAGCTCTAAAAATTACCAAAGGCTCAGAAGTAGTTCAAACAACTTATATAAGCATAAAACAACTGATTAAGCACAATTAAGCACAAGAAATAAGCAGATAAGCAGTAGTACAGTAGTAACAAATTATGCAGAAACAACAGGGAAATCCCCAACTTGCAGAGCAAAATAAGCACTTCAATTAAGCTGATAAGTGGAACTTTATGGGGCAAAACCTTCCTAGTATTATAGGCTATTCTAAAATATGAAAATGCCCAAATTTAACTGCTCAATTGAACTCCAATTTTAACCTAGATCAGGTGGTGTGAGTAACTGAGGTTTGTGCAGGCTCAGGGCAGTGAAATAGGGGAAATTGCAGACCTGATAATAAGCTATGAAATAAGCTCTATATTGAAATCAAAGCTCAGAATCATAAAGCCTATACTATAAGCTATCTCTAAACCAAAAATCATGCAATAAGAAGTACTAAATAAGCAGATAATGAGCACTCAATAAGCTGAGATGGACCACAATATGTGCAGGTCTGCACATTGTGGTCTGATGCAGCAGAGTGGGTCATATGTCCTTAGCTCTTGCAAAACCAAATGAAACTAAATGAAACTCAGAATTCCTACTATAACAACTATATTACACCTAATATTGCCAAAAGTTGGGCTTAAATAAGCTCAGCTTATAGGAAAGCTTATTGAGGCAGTTGAGAATCTAATATTGAGCTCACAAACTTAAAACCTCAAAACAACTGAGAACTTATTAACACCTATCAGAAACTACTTAACTATCCTACAATAAGCTCAAACAAAACTTAGGAAATGACAAATGAACAGTACCTGGAAGCAATTACACAGCAGAGGGTAAATCCAAACACCCCTTAAATTGTCTGATTTTGAGAATAACACTAATAACCACCAAAACAACCAATGTTTCTGACTTAAACATGATCAACTGACTTAATGAACATGAAATAGGCAAACTCTAATTTGGAAAAAAACACTAAATAAGCTATAAGCTAATTTTGACTTATGAACTGATTTTAAGTTTTTTCAAGAGAAATGAGATTAAACCTTATACTAACTATCAAACTGACTTAGATTAACTTAAATAACATGAATAAGTACTGAAAACACAAAGTAACACACAAATAAGCAGTTGTACAGTGAAACCATGAAAAGTGAAATTCTTACAAATTGCTTCTGCTCCAAACAAGAACTGAGCACTAGTCACCATATGAATTTATAGCTTCCCAAGAAGCACTAAACCAAAGGCCATTCATGATAAACCCTGCTCCATCTTATTCTTGACCAAACAGCTTATTTGTAGCTTAATTTGACTTATTTTGACTTTTTTAGAATTTATTGATTCGGGCTAGTTTAAATTACTTTAAACTTATAACAAGCTTTAATAAGCTTATATAGGTTTTAATGAACTGAAAATAAGCATAAGCAACCACTGATTATCTTAATGTAATTTAACAGTCACACCATAAATTTGCTAACTTGGAATTTTAATTGATAAGTGGAAATTGAACAAAGATGAACATTTAACAAACTCAAAGTAACTTGAACTGATTACTGGAATTAAAAATTGAGAATACTTGCATAATTAAATTACAAAACGATTAAGCTAAATTAACTACCCGCCATTACAGGCTTACATTGGCCCTATTTATACAAAAACTAAGGTGGGATTTATCTCTTATCTTCTTCTGATCCATTCTGCACCTTTGGATTGGATTCTTATGATCTCAGCCATCCAAACGGATTTTGGCGCCAAAAAGGAGATAGTGGAAAAATCCACTATCTCTGATAATCTTGAAAATGGGGAAGAAGCATTAATTGCTTTTGGTTTGTTAGGTGGAGTGGGATAGGAGAAAAGGGTGAGGTGTGGTGGTATTGCAGGGATAAGGCGGTGGCTATGGTGGTTTTGGTTTGGCGGTAAACGGTTTTGAGGGAAGAAGGTTTGACCGAAGGTCAAACATTTTAGTTAACTAAGGGGTCGGGTTTGGGTTTATTTTTAGTTGGGCTTGGGTTATTTAGTGAGTGGGCTGGGGTGGTTTTTAGGATTGGGTTGGGTTAGATTTAGCAGCTGGGTTTTGTGAATTAGGATTTAGAATTAGATTAGGTTTATCTTTAAGGGACCATTGATGTAAATTCTGAAAATCCAAGGACTTAAGCTGCCAAAAATCAAATCTATTTCCAGGGACCATTTGTGTCATTTTGGGATTTTGGGGGTTGACTTTGACTCTGTCTTTGACTTTCGTCTTCACTTGATCAAATGTTGTCAAGTCGATCCAAAAATGCTCGATTTCATTCTGTTTTCAATTCTTTTGCACATGAAACAGATAAAAACACAATTCAAGGATATTTTCTGTATTTTGAAGCATTTCTGAGTGTTTTTAAATGTTTTTGCAGTTCAGATGGGACAAAAATGATGAGTATTTACACACTCATCAATCCCCCACACTAAACTATTGCTAGTCCCTAGCAATCCTTTTTGAAAATTTAATGGATTTTATGTCTCTTTACCAGATAGCCATTACTTCTGGAGTAGCCAATGTTTTAGTATGATACTATGGTACATTGATAACCAAATGATTTTAAGCAAATCATCAGCTGTCAACGGATTTGATTTGTCTTTACCAAAAGCCGTTTGCTTTTGGACTAGCCAACTCTTTGATAGAATACAGTTATCATCTTGGCGAGCTGATTACCAATTATGGTTTTCTACTGCCTTTACCACAAGCCATAACCTTGTGGGCTAGCCAACTCTTCGCTATCAAAGATATGGTGAGTTGAATACCATGCAATTTTTGGCAAATTGTCAGCCATAAACGGATTTGATATATCTTTACCTAGAGCCGTTTGCTCTCGGATTAGTCAGTCCTTATGTGGGTTAGACATGGTGGACTGATAACCATTTGTTGTGTTAGTGCAAAGCACTTCCACCTAATGAAAATTTTTTAAAATTTTGGCCAAAACGGGGGTATTAGGGCACTAGAAGGTACTCATGTGATCAAATTCGCCAGAATTCCCCCCCCCCCCCCCCCACACTTAGAATTGAATATTGCCCTCAATATTCAAAGTACCGGCTATTATGCCGACACTTAGAACGTAAAAAGGTAATACTACTAGCCAAGCGTGGGAACACAACAAATTTTTTTTTAATTATTATATATATATATATAATATATATATATATATATATATATATATATATATATATATATATATATATATATATATATATATATATATACACAACAGCAGGGGCAACTCCCCCACACTTAGGTGTTAGAAAAGAGAAAGAAGTCAGAGACATGGGTGAAAACCCATGTTGTGCTAATGTTTTTGTTCACCGAGTCACTAGCTTGACTCGACCCCGAATTTATTGGTTCATGGGGAAGTAACATGTGGAAGAAACAATCTCCATCAGACTTTCATTCAAGATGTTTGGATAAACATTGAAGTACGTGAAAGTTTCACACCGATGAGATATATGCCCGGCTCACAAAGAATGGTAAATGGAAATGCCGGGGTCAAAGATAGTATCCTCACTCCCGAAAGAGTAAAGAACAGGAGATGTCACCGTGTAGGTGAAGAAAAGAAAGAAAGTCATGATAAAAATCATGACAAGATGTTCATCCTCAAAAGGAGAATTCATGATTTCCACATCATGAATCTCATCATTTAAGCTTGGCTGATCAAGACATATTCTGGGTGGGAGGGATGGGATTTTGATATCAAGCAAATTCTCAGTGTTGAGAATATTTCCCTCCAGGACATAAAGATAATCTTTGTCAAGATCAAACTAGAAGTTATCATACTCCGGCGGAGATATGATATGAGTGAGTTCATCGGAGAACTCCTCGAAGGCAAATGATTCATATTTGGGGAGAGAAATATGAGAATGAGAAGTGGATCTGCCACTAGTCTTCTCTCCCATATGATCAAAATGGAAGGCTTCAAATTCCGGTATAGAGTCATCGGAAAACAGGTCACTATCCTTTATGGGGATAGGAGATGAAATGGATTTTTCATTGAAAGCCTCGATTTTAGAAATGAGAAGATTAACATTTAATAATGTTTCACGAAGAGTTTCGTCTTTGATTATTTCTTCATCATTCTCTTCTTCTAAGCTGACAAGCTCAGAAGGTAATTCCTCCATATAAATGATGTCTCCACATGATAAAGTATCGTCATTAGTGGAATCGGAGAACATCTCAACATAATCTTTTGAACACTCAAGAGGAGGAGGGATATCACACACATGATCAAAAATTCCCCGTGACTCACTTGGGATTAGGACAAGGTTCTCAGCACTAGACTTTATGAATTCGTCCGACTCCTTTTCAGGAATAGTGCTAAGATGCTCATCCCTCATGCTCAGAGAGTTAGTGGGAACTTTGGGTGTGATAACAGCTGACTGAGGGAGTTGAGAAGGACTAGCATACATGGATTTTACAAATTCTATTTGTTCTTCTGCTAGTAATTCCATCATGCTCTTTTCTCCCTGAAAAGTCATGGAAGGAGTCTTAACTGATGAACTTGATGAATCACCATCAAATATATCTTCATCATCACTGTCATCAGGAATGAAACATAATCGAGAGCTAGATTTGGCTGCTTTTTCTTTTGCAATTGTTTCCCTAACAGATTTTTCAAAGGCATCTTGGGAATTTATTTTAGCAGCCTGCTCTTCAGCTAACAATTCTTCCATGGGTTTCTCATAAGGATTTTCTTGGGCATTTTTAACAGCCAAATCATTAAGTTTATCTCGCACATCTTGAAGTTTTTGGAATACATCTTCGAAAGATTCTTCAAGAGGTAGCTGAGGCTGAGTTTGAATCGTTTGATGCTGTGGAGGCTGGTAGTGATAAGAATAGTCGTAATTGTTACAAGGGACATGCTCATAGACAAGCGGGGTCCTTGTTTGACAATCGGATTCATAATGTGGACCACCACAGTATTCACAACAGTAAAACTGTTGTGACTGACTCGTAGAATCATATGGATATTGGTCATTACCAAAGTTTTGATTACATGGAACTTGCTCGTTGACAAGCGGGTTCCTTGCTTGACAGTCAAAATCTTGGTGCGGACCTCCACAATACTGGCAATTATCATTTGGCACATTTTGAAATGATGTGTCATCGAAGTTTTGATAGCACGGTTCTTACCAAAATGAATTTTGAGGAGGGTTGAAATCGTTTTGAAAATCTGGATAAGTAAGCGTATTTTCGATTTCAGAAGTGCAACACGTACAAAGTCTATGAGTAAACCCACATCCTTTGCAAAAACATCGTTCACAAAGTGAATCATCCCCCAACGGATCTTCACATATAAAACAATTATGCTGAGTGAGTGAAGATGGCTGGGGTTGTGGAGGGTGTTCGGGAAGATTTTGAGTATTATCGATGGAATTAAGCTTTTCTTTGAGGGCTACTTGACACCAATAACAATATCCTTTTGGTGCATGATTTCCACACCGCTCACACTTACACTTGGAACAACGAAGATTATCACCCATTTGACCTTTACAATCAAAACAGTGATAGCCCAGTGACGACATTGAGAATTAAATATTTAAGGAGGGTTTAAGAAGATAGAATCAAAAGGTTTAAGAAGATGAGGAAAAATATTTTTGGGTTTTTGGTTTTTCAATTCAAATTTTTTTTTTGGATTTTTGGAAAAAACTTAAACCTTAAATCAAATAATTCAATTAAAACAAGATCGAAGCAAAACACAAGGAACTTAAACCTTAAATCAACAAGCGTACGGCAGCTCTCTGACTAAAAAACGCACAGAGTGGCGGAGAAGCAAAGGTGGGCAATAAATGCTCCTTAAAAACCCGCTTCTTTCGGTTCGACAATTTAATATCAAACCCTCCTTAAACCTCCGTTATAGTTTGTTTATCAATCAAAGGTGAGCCGAATTCGCAAGCGACACAAAGGCAAGTTTTAATATTTGGTTTGGGAACTTATTATGATAATACCCAAGTTGAGGAATATTATATTAATTTTGCTTTTATCTTTTATTTTAACAATAAAACGGAAAATGTTTTTGGGTTTTATTTTTTATATGATATTATATATATAAAAGAAAAGAAAAATATTTTTGTATTTTATATGGTTTATGAAAGTGGAAACTTCTGAAAGAAGGATCTCAAGTCACTAATCGTTTAAACTTTAAACAATATTGTCGCAACAAAACCTCCCCGGCAGCGGCGCCAAAATTTGATTCGTCTGAAAACTTATATATAAATATTATGCAGACGGATACACGTGAATAAATACAAATCACCCCTTTAGGAAAAAGGATACTTGCAAAAACTCACGTTTGCGTGTGTGATACCAGGTAAGTGATTACCCGGGTCGTTTCCCAACGAGGATGGAATGGACAACCGTGTAAGGTTTGGATTAAAGTGACTGATGAGTGGGATAAGGAATTTTTGCTTTTTTATGATGTTCTAATTAAATAATGAGAAACAAATTCTCAAAATAAAATTAAGGTTAACAAATTATATTAAAAAACGCGAAACAGAAATTCTAAAAACGGGATTAAAACCAAAATATTAGAAAACTAATCCTACAAGTGTAAAATTATTTTTCTTAAATCCTAAATAATAAAATAAAATTTTAGAAAAAAGATTTATATTTTTCTGATTTTTATATTTTTTATTATGAATTAAAAACTATTAAAAACTAATTAAATTATTAAAAATACTAAATGACTTTAGAAAAATATGAAACTTTGCAGGAAAATCTAAAATATTATTCTTAATCTAGGAAAAATAAAATAAAAAGTTATCTAAACCCTAATAAGCAAATGGGCTAATAAGCAGTTTGGAAATAAGCACAAAAATAAGCTAAAAAGCTCTAAAAATTACCAAAGGCTCAGAAGTAGTTCAAACAACTTATATAAGCATAAAACAACTAATTAAGCACAATTAAGCACAAGAAATAAGCAGATAAGCAGTAGTACAGTAGTAACAAATTATGCAGAAACAACAGGGAAATCCCCAACTTGCAGAGCAAAATAAGCACTTCAATTAATCTGATAAGTGGAACTTTATGGGGGCAAAACCTTCCTAGTATTATAGGCTATTCTAAAATATGAAAATGCCCAAATTTAACTGCTCAATTGAACTCCAATTTTAACCTAGATCAGGTGGTGTGAGCAACTGAGGTTTGTGCAGGCACAGGGCAGTGAAATAGGGGAAATTGCAGACCTGATAATAAGCTATGAAATAAGCTCTATATTGAAATCAAAGCTCAGAATCATAAAGCCTATACTATAAGCTATCTCTAAACCAAAAATCATGCAATAAGATGTACTAGATAAGCAGATAATGAGCACTCAATAAGCTGAGATGGACCACAATATGTGCAGGTCTGCACATTGTGGTCTGATGCAGCAGAGTGGGTCATATGTCCTTAGCTCTTGCAAAACCAAATGAAACTAAATGAAACTCAGAATTCCTACTATAACAACTATATTACACCTAATATTGCCAAAAGTTGGGCTTAAATAAGCTCAGCTTATAGGAAAGCTTATTGAGGCAGTTGAGAATCTAATATTGAGCTCACAAACTTAAAACCTCAAAACAACTGAGAACTTATTAACACCTATCAGAAACTACTTAACTATCCTACAATAAGCTCAAACAAAACTTAGGAAATGACAAATGAACAGTACCTGGAAGCAATTACACAGCAGAGGGTAAATCCAAACACCCCTTAAATTGTCTGATTTTGAGAATAACACTAATAACCACCAAAACAACCAATGTTTCTGACTTAAACATGATCAACTGACTTAATGAACATGAAATAGGCAAACCCTAATTTGGAAAAAACACTAAATAAGCTATAAGCTAATTTTGACTTATGAACTGATTTTAAGTTTTTTCAAGGGAAATGAGATTAAACCTTATACTAACTATCAAACTGACTTAGATTAACTTAAATAACATGAATAAGTACTGAAAACACAAAGTAACACACAAATAAGCAGTTGTACAGTGAAACCATGAAAAGTGAAATTCTTACAAATTGCTTCTGCTCCAAACAAGAACTGAGCACTAGTCACCATATGAACTTATAGCTTCCCAAGAAGCACTAAACCAAAGGCCATCCATGATAAACCCTGCTCCAGCTTATTCTTGACCAAACAGCTTATTTGTAGCTTAATTTGACTTATTTTGACTTTTTTAGAATTTATTGATTCGGGCTAGTTTAAATTACTTTAAACTTATAACAAGCTTTAATAAGCTTATATAGGTTTTAATGAACTGAAAATAAGCATAAGCAACCACTGATTATCTTAATGTAATTTAACAGTCACACCATAAATTTGCTAACTTGGAATTTTAATTGATAAGTGGAAATTGAACAAAGATGAACATTTAACAAACTCAAAGTAACTTGAACTGATTACTGGAATTAAAAATTGAGAATACTTGCATAATTAAATTACAAAACGATTAAGCTAAATTAACTACCCGCCATTACAGGCTTACATTGGCCCTATTTATACAAAAACTAAGGTGGGATTTATCTCTTATCTTCTTCTGATCCATTCTGCACCTTTGGATTGGATTCTTATGATCTCAGCCATCCAAACGGATTTTGGCGCCAAAAAGGAGATAGTGGAAAAATCCACTATCTCTGATAATCTTGAAAATGGGGAAGAAGCATTAATTGCTTTTGGTTTGTTAGGTGGAGTGGGATAGGAGAAAAGGGTGAGGTGTGGTGGTATTGCAGGGATAAGGCGGTGGCTATGGTGGTTTTGGTTTGGCGGTAAACGGTTTTGAGGGAAGAAGGTTTGACCGAAGGTCAAACATTTTAGTTAACTAAGGGGTCGGGTTTGGGTTTATTTTTAGTTGGGCTTGGGTTATTTAGTGAGTGGGCTGGGGTGGTTTTTAGGATTGGGTTGGGTTAGATTTAGCAGCTGGGTTTTGTGAATTAGGATTTAGAATTAGATTAGGTTTATCTTTAAGGGACCATTGATGTAAATTCTGAAAATCCAAGGACTTAAGCTGCCAAAAATCAAATCTATTTCCAGGGACCATTTGTGTCATTTTGGGATTTTGGGGGTTGACTTTGACTCTGTCTTTGACTTTCGTCTTCACTTGATCACATGTTGTCGAGTCGTTCCAAAAATGCTCGCTTTCATTCTGTTTTCAATCCTTTTGCACATGAAACAGATAAAAACACAATTCAAGGATATTTTCTGTATTTTGAAGCATTTCTGAGTGTTTTTAAATGTTTTTGCAGTTCAGATAGGACAAAAATGATGAGTATTTGTTGGGAATAAAATGTTCAAAGTCAAAGAGCCTGCCAAATATGTCAAAGAGCCTGCTAGTTGATTCTGAAGAGTATGAAGATGTACTAACAGTACCTTCTGGGTAGAAGGTACGGCTAGTTGACAAAGGTCCTGCCAAGCTATATGTCAAGTTGATTAGATATTTTGTAATAGATATTTAGTTGAATTATTAGTCTTTGTACATTGTTATACGTTATGTAGAAGTAGTTTAGTCTTCTGTGGTGTACAGAAGAATATTGCAGAGTTGTACATTGGTAGTTGTATTTAATTGTAGGCTAGAATAGTCAAAGTAAAGTATTATATTCAACCACTTGACAACTTGTAATTAGGGTACCTTATCGTATAAAAGCTTCCCTAAGTCACCACTTCATGCATGCATCTTTCCAACTATTAACCAAAACCGAACTATCTCTCAAGTAACTTAGTTACTCAACTCACAAATCCTTTTACAATCTAAGATTCAAGATTACTTTGTAATCTCGGTGATATTTAGATCATCCGTATTATTTCATCAATAATATTGAATCATTTTGTGTTAACTAAAGTTGTGTTCCTTGTTCATTGCATACTCTCGTTTACATAAACTCACCACCTTGTGTTCTTTTAAGTGTGTTGTAGTAGATTCCGCATGCTAAACACATTCATACATAAATATCTCACAAACACGTTACTAAGATTCACATCCTAAGTGTTTGTGCACAATACAAACCTTTCCACAAGTGGTATCAAAGCTAGGCTGATATTTACAAATTAAAAGAACAATGGATGTTGAACATATTCAAACAAATGTTGCAGCTAAACTTCCATTACTCAAGCAAAATGAGTTTGATATGTGGCGACTAAGGGTAGAACAATACTTTCAAGTGCAAGACTATGCACTTTGGGAGATCATTGAAGAAGGCAACTCATTTAAACCCTCAATCACCACTACTACTGTAAACGATGCACTTGTAACACAAATACAAACACAACCATCAAGTGCAGAAGAAAGAATTCAGAAGCGAAATGATCTAAAAGCCAGGAGTATGTTACTGATGACTATTCCAAATGATCAGCTTTTGATCTTTAACAAATACAAAGATGCTAAAACCCTTTTTGAAGCTATTGTGGCTAGATTTGGTGGTAATGATGCTACCAAGAAAACACAGAAAACACTTCTCAAACAGCAGTTTGAGAACTTCACAGCCACAACAAATGAGTCTTTGGACAGTATGTTCAATAGACTTCAGAAGCTTTCAAGCCAATTAGCCATCCATGAAGTGATGATAACTCAAGAAGACCTAAACTCTAAATTTCTTAGGAGTTTACCTTCAGAATGGTCCATGCATGTCATTGTTTGGAAAAACAAGCCAGATATTGATCAGATGAGTCTTAATGATCTCTACAACAATTTCAAAATAGTAGAGCATGAGGTAAAGAAGACTACTGGGTCAAGCTCAGGAAATATGGCTTTTGTTTCTGATGCGTGGTTTTGCGACCTTACAACAGGTTTTACCTCTCGAGGGATCTCAAGAGGCTTGCAATCCCCACCAGGCAGTGTACCTGACCGATGTAGTATAGTGAAGTGGCAAGTACCGGGGGATTGATCGTTCTCTAGGGGAATAGTGTCGTTAGGATTGAAAAACTATTCTAATAGGTCTAAGGGTGAGGGAAGATTCTTTTTGTATTTTTATATTTTATGAAAGCAAATAAAATCTCGGGTTTGAAGGAGTGGGCGGAATTAGTTGCTAGTCAACTAACCCAAATTACTACAAATGCAAATAAAATAAAATAACTGAAAATGAAAAGGTTGTGAAACTTATGTGGAGAGAAATGTGTTTACTTAGATTTCCTTACTCCCTAACTATCTTTTACCGGTTGATTAGTGTGTATTAATTGTGTGGATGACGGGTGTATTCCTTAATACCAATCGTGGGGTGGCGTACGTACTTCCCCAACTCTACAAGCTCCTACTTCACTCCTATGTCGAGCCGGCTAAGAAGCTCCTAACATGGGATCACTAGAATTCGCTCATGCATTAAATACAACCATATAAACCTAGTACGCATTGGTTCATGTTTCTTAAGACGTTCAAGCAAGTTACCGTATAGGAGGTTAGCCAGTTTTCTTAAGCCTAACATCGATAAACAATCATCCAATACAATCAATAACACACTAACAACTAATAATCAATAGTTAGGTTTCATTAGATCTAAGCAAACACAAGATAAATCTAGCCTAGCATGTTAATCAAAAGACAAGAACAAGATATAATCAAACAACACATAAACATATTGATTGATTAAGTGATTACTTATCTTCAATTAAACATGGGAGATCCAAGGGTATGAAAACCCTTAAAAATGGCAGAAATTCGTCTTAGGGTTTCTCCTCACAAAGTTGCACACTAATGACAAAAAATTGCAAAACTATATATAGAACTTAGTATCTGACGGCGTCACGTTATAGATCTTGACGCCGTCACCTCGCCGTGGCTAGGGTTCCCGGATGGTCTTCCTGACGCCGTCCCTCTTTAGTCCTCCAAAATCCTCCCTGGCTTATCAAGGCTTGACGCCATCAGAATAAAGCTTGACGCCGTCTCTCTTTAGCTTAAACCGTGACGACCTTGATCACTTCAAAGGGTGACGCCGTCAGACTTCCTTTGTAAAACTCCCTGGCTTATCATGTGTAATTTTCATATCCACCTCTTTTGCCAAGCCGTGACGCCGTCAAGAGCAATCCTTGACGCCGTCAAGTGTACTTTTCCAGCAGCTTTGGAGACTTTGTCGTTTTCTTCACTTTTATGCTCCAAAAACGTCCAAAATGCTTCATTTTCCAGATTTCTTCTCCAAAGTACCTAAAATGACAAAAGGAACGATTTAGGGCAATATTTGATCAAATAAATACGATTTAGGGCTTAAATGACCCCCTAAAAGCGGTACACTTTTCGCTTCATCAGTTTCATCACCAAGCACCTCAAAGGTTGTTAATGAAGAAAAAGATGGCAGAGAAGAAGGTACTGCCAACACAAACTTTAGTACTGCTAGTACTTCCAGTAGTACCAAAACCATTTTAGATGAAACAATTGGGTGTGCTTTTCTTACATCTCAACACAATGGGTCCATACTAACATTTGAAGATCTTCAAGAGATTCATCCTGATGATCTTGAAGAGATGGACATAAAGTGGCAACTTTCACTTCTAAGCATCAGGGCTAAGAAGTTGTTGATGAGGACTGGCAAGAAGATAATGATAAATGGAAATGAGCCTGCTGGGTATGATAAGTCAAAAGTGGAGTGTTACAACTGCCACATGAAGGGTCACTATTCTAGAGAGTGTAGAAGACCTAAGAAGCAAGATGACAAGGGTAGAGGGTTTGACAACAGAAATAAAGGAAGCTTTGAGAAGAAAGGAAGCTTTGAAAGCAAGAGTAAGGTTGTAGAAGTTGCTGAGCCAAAAGCAATGGTTGCTATTGATGGCATGGGTTTTGATTGGAGTTTCATGGGTGAAGATGAGTCAACTTCTGATGAATTGGCTTTGATGGCATTCTCCACTCCTGAGGTACAAACTATCAAATGTTCTAATAATTGTGAATTTCTTAAAGAATTAGAATTTATAAGAAAATCTTATGATGCACTGACATTAGAACATAGAAAAACACATCAAACCTTAGTTGATTATAAGTGTGGTATGGCCAAACTAGAAAAACAAATCATTCACTTTAGAGAAAATGAACTCACCTTTACTGATGCTAAAGCTGCTCTTAATAGACAAATATTTTTGAAAGATTCAGAAATAGAAATGTTAAGGACTGAGTGTACTAAAGTGACATTGGCTAGAGATAATATTCAACTGACTGTTACTAAATTGGAAATTGCTTCTGATTGCACTAGAAGCATAGTTGAGAATCAGTTGAATAAAAGAATCAAATCAGGGATAGGATACAATAAATGTGCACCTCCTTATAGAGGAATTCCTTGTCCCCAAGGTAGTGATCTTGCAGCATCAGGTTTACATGAATTTATTAACAAACCATTGGCTAAACCTGTAGAGAAAAGTGAACCTTCTGAGAGTGCTAAGATTGCCTCACTCTCCAAGGTGCTCACTGATAAGAGACCAGATATTCTAATTATTGAGGATTGGGTATCTGATGATGATGAAGATGAGACTGTTCCTATCAAAGGAATCAAAGTAGGACCAATCAGTCCTAAGAAAGTAGAAATTAAGGCTAAGGCTAAAGCTGTTTTGAAAACAGTTGAAAGTTGTGAAAAATGTAATAACAAACCTAGGGGAAGCTAAAGAAATTGGAACAACCTTAAGTCACAACAACTAGGTGATGACTTTGTTATGTTCAATAAGGCTTGTTATTATTGTGGTAGCTTTAATCATCTTCATGCTTATTGTAATAAATGGGTTTCTGGGAGTAAATCAAAGTCTAAAACAAATGTTACTCACCCCAGAAAAAGTTTTGTTAAGTCTAACACCCCAAAATCTAAACATACTGTTAGACAAAATAAGCCTGTTATTACAAAACCAACTGATAAGGGTACAAGAAACACTTTCAAATATGTACCAAAAGTTGTGAATAGTCCTATTCAAAAGAAATCTGTGGTCAAAACACAAATTTAGAAACCAAAAACCAAAGGTCCTGCTAGATCAAATGGTACTGCCAAAATTGGTACTACCAAAATTGGTACTGATAGACCAAAGACCACAAAATGGATTAAAAGGGAAAGTGCTGTTAAGTCCTCAGCATGTTGGATCTGGAAACCAATCCAATCAAAAGGTGCATCAACAATCCTGAAAAGGTTTGATTTCATTGATGCAAGAGGCAAACCCAAGTCTGTTATGGCTTGGGTACCCCAAGGAAACTAATATGTTTATTCATGTGCAGGAACATTCATCTGATATTGGAGATCAAGGATATGTAGATAGTGGATATTCAAGGCACATGACAGGCAACATGTCATTCCTCTCAGACTTCAAAACATTTGATGGAGGATATGTTACCTTTGGGGGAGGAATAAAAGGAAAGATCACTGGTAAAGGTACTATCAAAACCAGTAAACTAGATTTTGAAAATGTGTATTTTGTGAAAGAACTTCAGTTTAATCTCCTTAGTGTCTCACAAATGTGTGACAAAAAGAACAATGTTCTATTTACTGACAATGAATGTATGGTTCTTTCTTCTGATTTTAAAATGCCTGATGAGAGTCAGATCCTTCTTAAAATCCCAAAAAGGAACAATATGTACAGTGTTAATTTAAAGAACATTGATCCTAAGGAGAGTTTAACTTGTTTGGTAGCAAAAGCCTCATTGGATGAATCTATGCTTTGGCATAGAAGGCTTGGTCATGTAAACTTTAAAACAATCAACACTATTGCAAAATATGATTTGGTAAGAGGTTTACCCAAAAAGATTTTCCAAAACGACCAAACCTGTGTTGATTGTCTAAAAGGCAAACAACATAGAGCTTCTTGTAAGCCCAAGACCCAAAACTCTATTTCTCAGGCTTTACATATGCTTCATATGGATCTCTTTGGTCCTACTAATGTGTGCAGCTTGAATGGTAAAAGATATTGTCTTGTTGTTACTGATGACTATAGCAGATTTTCATGGGTTTTCTTTTTAAGATCTAAACATGAAACTAGTGAGATTCTTAAATCATATATCACTGAGGTAGAAAACCAATCTGATAAGAAAGTCAAAGTCATCAGATGTGACAATGGGACAGAGTTCAAGAATAGGGTTATGGATGACTTTTGCAAGGAAAAAGGCATAAAAAGGGAATTTAGTGTAGCTAGAACCCCACAGCAAAATGGAGTAGCAGAAAGAAAGAATAGAACACTTATAGAGGCTGCTAGAACTATGTTAGTAGACTCTAAATTGCCTATTTCATTTTGGGCTGAAGCAGTTGGTACTGCCTGTTATGTACAAAACAGGGTTCTTGTGACAAAGCCACATAGAAAGACACCTTATGAACTTTTCTTTGGTAGAACACCATCTTTAAGTTTTATGAGACCTTTTGGTTGTCATGTCACTATTCTCAATTCCAAAGATCATTTAGGCAAGTTTGATGGAAAAGCAGATGTAGGCTATTTGATAGGGTATTCCTTGCAGAGTAAGGCCTATAGAGTGTTTAACACTTGCACTAGGCTAGTGGAAGAGAATCTTCACATAGAGTTTCAAGAGAAACTAACAAATGTGAAAGGAATTGGACCAGATTGGATGTTTGATATTGATAGGCTTTCAGAATCTATGAATTATGTGCCTGTTTCAGGTACAAATACTAATGTTGATGCAGGTTTTGAAGATAATGTTGAAACTCCTAAAGATCAAGATTACATCTGGATGCCAATTTGGAAAGGAATGGATCTATCTTCAAGTCAAGAAGAACCTTCAAACACAAGAAATGAAGGCAATGAAGATGATCATGGAACTCAGAATCAAGAGAATCAAGAAAGTGGTGCAAATGACAATGGTACTGCTAGTTCAACAGATGGTCCTGCTAGTTCAAGTATTGATACTGCTGAGCCATTGAATATTCAAATAGATGATTCTTTACAAGAAGAGGTGGGGATTAGCAATCTTTCATCTACCTATGAAGTTCCTAAAACACCCAACACTAGAATTCTCAAAGATCACTCAACTGATGATGTGATTGGTAGCATAAATTCTGGTGTTAGAACAAGATCTCAAGTTAGCTTATCTCAAGTCTTGTCTTCAGACGAAGAAGGGTTTATCTCCTCTATTTATGAAGAAAAGAATCATGATATTTCCAATATATGCTTGTTTTCATGTTTTCTATCTCAGGCTGAACCCAAAAACATAAACAAAGCTTTAGATGATGCAAGTTGGGTGGAAGCAATGCAAGAAGAGCTTCTCCAATTCAAGATTCACAAGGTTAGGATATTGGTTGATTTGCCCAAAGGTCACAGGGCAATTGGAACCAAATGGGTGTTCAGAAATAAGAAAGATGAAAGGGGTATAGTGATCAGAAATAAAGCAAGATTGGTAGCCCAAGGATATACTCAAGAAGAAGGGGTAGATTATGAAGAAGTGTTTGCTCCAGTTGCAAGACTTGAAGCAATTAGGCTTTTCTTGGCCTATGCTTCATTCATAGGCTTCACTGTCTATCAAATGGATGTTAAGAGTGCATTTTTATATGGTGAAATTGAAGAACCAGTGTATGTGTCTCAACCTCCAGGCTTCATTGATGCAGAGTATCCAGACAAGGTTTATAAGGTTACCAAGGCTCTATATGGTCTACACCAAGCTCCTAGGGCATGGTATGAAACATTGGCTTGTTTTCTACTAGAAAGTGGATTCCAAAGAGGCAAGATTGATCCAACTTTGTTCATCAAAAGAACAAAGAAAGACATCTTGCTAGTGCAGATTTATGTTGATGACATTATCTTTGGATCAACAAACCAAGACTTGTGTGTAGAATTTGAAAAACTTATGCATAGTAAGTTTGAAATGAGTTCCATGGGGGAACTTACTTTCTTTTTGGGTCTTCAAGTGAAACAATCAAAAGAAGGCATATTTATCAGCCAAGATAAGTATGTAGCAGAGATCCTAAGGAAATTTCAGTTTGCTGATTCTAAGGTTGCAAGTACACCAATGGATCCAGATAAAGGGCTACTCAAGGATGCTGAAGGAGAAGATATGGATTTGCATAATTATAGATCAATGATTGGGTCTTTTATGTACCTTACATCTTCAAGACCAGATATCATGTTCTCAGTATGTGTATGTGCAAGGTTTCAAATACATCCCAAAATCTCTCATCTCACAGCAGTCAAAAGAATCTTTAGATATCTCAAGGGTCAACCTAGGTTGGGTCTTTGGTATCCAAGGGAATCATCTTTTGAATTGATGGCTTATTCGGATAGTGACTATGCTGGTGCAACTCTAGACAGAAAATCCACAACTGGTGGATGTCAATTTCTTGGTTGCAGACTCATCTCTTGGCAATACAAGAAACAAACAATGGTGGCCAACTCTACAACTGAAGCAGAATATGTTGCTGGTGCAAGTTGTTGTGGGCAAGTTCTTTGGATCCAAAATCAAATGCTTGACTATGGGTACAATTTTCTTAACACCATTATTTATATTGACAATAGCAGTACTATATGTATCATTAAAAACCCAGATCAACACTCAAAAACAAAACACATTGAAATCAGACACCATTTCATAAGGGATTGCAATGAGAAAAGGTTAATTCAAGTTGTTAAAATTGATTCTGAAAAGAATTATGCAGACCTTCTCACCAAAGCTTTTGATTTAGGTAGATTCAAATATCTTGTAGGAGGTATTGGAATGATAAATATTTGAAAAAAAACATGTGTTTTTGTTCATAAAATTAACTGGTATTGGCTTTTAAACATGGTACTGCTAGTTAGTCAAAAGGTACTGTCAATTCATAATTGGTCCTGCTGATATAAAATTGCTATGTTTTGTTCATATTGATGCTTAAATGTTTAAAATGCTATAGATCAAGTGCTTTGCACTTTGTTCTTTTGGTTTGCAACTAACACATTTCAGGTTGATAACAAAACAAGAGATCTTTCAAACAAAAAGGGGAAACAAAAGTTATATTAATCTCAGGGGAGGTAACAATCTCAGGGGAGGAAATAATGGCCCAGAATGGAAGAAAAACCAATTTATGAAAGAAAAAGACAAGAGCATACAAGATGATGCAGAGGTTGAAAAAGATAGGATTATATCACATATCTAGAAGGGATGAAGCATTCCTAAAGGAGAAAGTTCTATCTAGATCAAACTAAGGAAAGTTTCAACTCAAAGGCATGCAATTAGATGATTTCACTTGCTGAACCAATCATCCAAGATACACAGCATCATTGCCTTTTTAATTTCCTCCATCCAAGGAAATTGCACCATCTTTAGGCCAATTTGGCTTTTGGTATTCAGTTCACCAAGTTTTTACAAACTTAAGAGCTGGCTAGTCCATAAGTAAACGGCTTTTGGTAAAGACAAATCAAATCCGTTGATGGTTGATAGTTTACCAAAAACTATATGGTTGTTAACTAACCATACTTAATTGTAAATAGTTAGCTAGTCCTTAAGCAAACGGATTTTGGTAAAGACAACTCAAATCCGTTGATAACTGGTAGTTTGCTAAAAACTATAAGGGATTTTTATAAAACTTTCAAAGGTACTGGTAGTTCAAAAAATTGGTACTGCTAGAGTAAAATGGTACTGCTAGATAGCCGTTGAGCCTGTCAGAAAAAGTTTTAGCAGTTGGGCCTGGTAGTTAAAATTAGCCGTTGGGGTAGTTATGTAAATTACTGATGATTATATTATATTATATTTCACATATAAAAGATCTTTTTAACAGCCTTTACATTTACTTATTATAATCTTTCTTATTGTCGGTTAAAAGTAATTCTCACAAATTATCTTTCATCAGTCCTTATCATAATTCACATACACCTTTCATCTTCTACCAGTACCACCAACAAATACCACCATCATATTCAAAATTTTCATTATGGATTCCACAGTTGTTCTAAACTTTGTCCAACGTCACAATCAATTAGCATTTTTGGAGAAGTCAGAGGATAATGCCTCGTTTCATCAAGTAGTGGACTTTTTAAATAACTCCTATATCAGGTTTGCTTTACTAGTCAATCCCACTATTTATGAATCTCAAATTTTACAATTTTGGCAATCTGCTAAAATTAAAACTTCTGAAAATGGGGAACAAAGGATTAAGGCCAAAGTGGATGGCAAACATTTGACTCTTACTGAGTCATCCATAAGAAGACATCTTCATTTGGATGATTCTGATGGTATTAGTCAGTTGCCAGATACTGAAATTTTTGAAAATTTAGCAAGAATGGGGTATCATGCTACTTCTACAAAACTCACTTTTCTAAAGAAGCATCTTACTCCACAATGGAGATTTTTGATTCACACAATCCTTCATTGTTTGAGCCAGAAGAAAACCTCTTGGGAGCAATTTAGTGGAAACATGGCTTCTGCTCTCATCTGCTTGGCTACAAACAGAAAATACAATTTTTCCAAACATATTTTTGAAGGATTGATTAAAAATGTGGATAGTGAAACAAAGTTTTTGATGTATCCAAGATTTATTTCATGCATCATTGCAAAATCAAAACATTTGTTACTTCCCCATAACACTCTTTATGCAACACCAAAACTTTCTCACAAAGTATTTTCAAATATGAGAATTGGTTTCAGAGGGGAGGAAATACCACTATTTGATGAAATGTTACCACAACATCCAGAAGAACCAACACCATCAGCTGAATCACCATCATCTAGTTCTTCAACTGGTTACATCTCACCAACACATCAAACATCACCAATACCATCTCCAGTACCATCAGCAACACCACCAACATCATCACATCATGTATCACAAACCCAATCACCTCAGACAATGCAAGAACTAAAAGAGAAGGTGAAGCTCTTAGAAGATGCTCTTAAAAGTCAAAGCAAGAAGTTTTCTGAGATCAACATCAAATTAGTCAAGAGGGTAAAGAAATTGGAGGGTGAAGTGAAGAAGCTAAAGGGTAAAAGATCTACAAGGGTTGTTTTATCTAGTTCTTCAAAGTCAGATGCTGATAGGTTAGGTCACTCTTCCAAAAAGGGGAGGATGGATAGTTCTGAAGATGAAGAGGAGGCTCAATTTGAATTCCATGAAGGAACTCAAGTTTATGATGAAGAGCCTGCTGATGCAGGGCAAGAGCCTGCTGGGCCAGAACAAGAGCCTGCTAGGATAGAGAGGCTATTGGCTATGGAGTACAAAGGGTCTGCTGAGAAAGTGTACAAGAGAAAGAGGGATTTAGAGCCTCAAGGGAATTTGTTTGTTCAAGGGAGGATTTTTGTTGCTGATGAGCAATCTTCTGCTCCATCTCAAGAACCAACTCCAAAGGATAAGGGCAAAAGCATTATGATTGAAGATGAGCCTAAGCCCAAGAAGTTGAAAAGAACAGAGCAAATTCATATGGCTTTAGGAGAAGAAGAGGCCAAAAGGGTTCATGAAGAAGAACTGAAAGCATTTGAAGCTTCAAGAATGCTTGCAGAAATGAAAGAGCATAAAGATGCTGAAGATGCTGCTCAGACTCTTCTTGATTCTCAAATTGCTCAAGAAACCTTTGATGCACAGATGCAATGGATTATTGCTAATGATCCAATTGTGAAAGGCCAAGCAGCAATAATAGTGAATGACAAGAATCTCAATTCTGATGAGAAAACAGCAGAGCTTGAATCTTTTATCAACAAGAAGTATAAAGAAGCAGCTCTGGCTGACATTTTTGAAAAGATGAAAGAAAGTCAGAAAAGAGGTTTTAAGGTGGGCCAATCTCAGAAAGATCAAGTAACTTTTATGAAGAGATTTCTAAAAGGTCAAGCAAATTGGACTGATTATCAACTGAAGAAGAAATCTGCTGATGAAATCTACTACTTGTATCTTCAAGCCTACAAAAGTCTTTACTACAAAGTTCCATCTGATGCAAAGCCCTCTATGAAGAAGAAAGATGCTCAGAAGAAAGAAGTAGCAAAATTGGACTCAGAGCAAGTAAGTAAGATGTTAATTACTTTGCCAACTATCATACATGCTGATCCAATTAGCTGTAGATGCCCTATTATTGATTGGGAGATCAACCATGATAGATTAGGAAAGTCATGGAAAATAATAAGGGTTGGGGGTCAGTCTGCTATCTTTAAGAATTTTGAAAATCTAGTTAGAGCATGTGACAGAGCAGACTTGGAAGAATTGTGGAATCTAGTGCAGATTAGGCTAGACACAAATTCTAGTACTGATGCTAAGGAACAGGAACTATGGGTAGAATTCAATAGGATGTTTGATCCTGATCCCAAAGATGTTCATTGGAAATTTCCCTATTATGATCCTTCAACAACATGGGAATTTCTAAGCCTTAGCAATATTCATCATCTTTACACACAAAGTGGGATAGAACTCTTTATGTTGGCTGAGAAAGAGTATCCACTTAGTTTTGAAGTGCTTAAAACTATGATCTCCAAGAGATTAAGATGTGACAAAGATGAAGAGAATTCAGAAATTGTTCAAAGTTTGCTGAGGAGCATATTTGAGCAATGAGAAAGAAAAAGGAAGAACAGAGAGTGAAGGTTTTTGGAAGAGTTCCCTCAAATCCTCAAGGTATGTATTTTATTCATCAGAAACTTGTGTATTTTAAAGGAAATAACAAGTTTAGGGAGGATTGTTGGGAATAAAATGTTCAAAGTCAAAGAGCCTGCCAAAGATGTCAAAGAGCCTGCTAGTTGATTCTGAAGAGTATGAAGATGTACTAACAGTACCTTCTGGGTAGAAGGTACTGCTAGTTGACAAAGGTCCTGCCAAGCTATATGTCAAGTTGATTAGATATTTTGTAATAGATATTTAGTTGAATTATTAGTCTTTGTACATTGTTATACGTTATGTAGAAGTAGTTTAGTCTTCTGTGGTGTACAGAAGAATATTGCAGAGTTGTACATTGGTAGTTGTATTTAATTGTAGGCTAGAATAGTCAAAGTAAAGTATTATATTCAACCACTTGACAACTTGTAATTAGGGTACCTTATCGTATAAAAGGTTCCCTAAGTCACCACTTCATGCATGCATCTTTCCAACTATTAACCAAAACCGAACTATCTCTCAAGTAACTTAGTTACTCAACTCACAAATCCTTTTACAATCTAAGATTCAAGATTACTTTGTAATCCCGGTGATATTTAGATCATCCGTATTATTTCATCAATAATATTGAATCGTTTTGTGTTAACTAAAGTTGTGTTCCTTGTTCATTGCATACTCTCGTTTACATAAACTCACCACCTTGTGTTCTTTTAAGTGTGTTGTAGTAGATTCCGCATGCTAAACACATTCATACATAAATATCTCACAAACACGTTACTAAGATTTACATCCTAAGTGTTTGTGCACAATACAAACCTTTCCACAGTATTTAGACACTCATCACCAAGTGTCGGCGCTCGTAATTACTTTAGTTGAATATGTGTAGGTCTCTTGTAAAGACACAAACATCAATTCCGTTAATTGTTGAAAGACAAAAAACGTAAAGTAAGACGTTGATTTGTTATGTATTCTTGTTAAGACATGTACACTTACGACGTATAATATTAAATGTTTATGTTTTCTAGTCAAAACATGCACATGAAGTAAAGTATGCAGTAGACTGAGATTATTATTGATGCCATCTGGTTTGACCTAGTTGGCAGATATGTAAGCCAAAAGTATAAGTTCATCTAATGAGTTGTGTGATAGTCTCACAACATCAGTCCACATGGAATACCACAACTATTATGGTATGTCCATCATGGAAAATCAAACTCTATTAATATTGTTTGATCTTTGATGACTTAAACTGTTTTACCTCCAAAGCTATCAAGGTTAGAAAATTGGATGTGCCATGTGTACACTCAATATGATTCCAACCCAGAAGGAATTTAAGACACCATTGTATTATGGCATGGGATGAATCTCATTATGTCCTGATTAAAGTTCTGAATTTGTTAACTACCTAAGAGTAAGTAATTAACAAACTAGAGTCAAGAACTAACAATGTATTTTGGATGTCCCACTTGAAAACAATTTATTGTTACTCAAGATGCTGAGTATCTAGAGATTAGTCTCTACATACAAAAGCAAGTGGGAGTAACTTTAGACCTTGAAGTTATTCAAGAACTAAATACACAACCTTCTAAGTACACTTGCAAATGTCATACTATGGTTGAACATGCATATGTTAAACCATAGATTGATATCTCTCATTCATAAATCCGCAAGGATACCTCTTGCACCTGAATGATATAGTTTTTATATCAATGCTGAGGGACATAAGTTAGAGGATCATGGTGAACCTGCTAACTACTGAGATGCATTATCAGATATTGTATATGATGAGTAGCTCAAAACTATGAATGTTAAGATGCAGTCCTTGAAAGACAATCACTCGTGGAGTTTGATTGATCTCTTACTAATTAGTTAGACTGTGAGGTTAAGAATGAGTTTCTTGATAAGAAGACTCAAAAGGGAAAACGTGTTCACACATTTAATGCACGACTAGTAAAAGGAGTTTACTCATACTCAAGAAATTGACTATGACTAAATCTTTCTACCTAGAAACATTAAATGTATAAAGATGATTAATAGTCATACCTGTTTTCATGTAAATGAAATATGACAATAGGATATCAAAACACCTTTCTTGTTGATTACCTTTGCGAGGACGATGAGTAATCAAAAGGGTTTATGAATCCATATAATCTTTAATATGTATACAAGATGAAATAATCCATGTGTGGATTAGATCATGCATCTAGGAGCAAAGATCTTGAGTTAATTATAAAATCATTAATTTGATTTTGATTAATAAGATTACTCCTAAGTACACTGAGAGCAAGTTGGAGCATTTTATTTATTTTCTTAAATCTCATATGTCATTAACATATTAGAAAATATATTCCATCTAAACTAGACTTTAATCCTTAGCTTGGAATGAAGTTTCTCTTGAGGGATTTATAAAATGAGACATACAACCTTGTTATATATATGTTTATTAGAATAAACATAAGCGGTTATTAAGTCTAAACACAATATGACATATTATTGAGGGGAGTCTCAATGATCAGTCTCACTTGATGAGATTGAACACATGAATGGAAATCTTAAGTTCGACTAAAGGATTCATCATGTAAGTCATATTACGCATTGGGCTATATTTATCATTTGCATGAATGCAAGATGAGTTGATAACAACACATATCTAAGTGAACGTCATTAGATAATTGTTAAACGAGCATTATAATGGACCTACGAAGGACCAAAGATACGTTCAAAACGTTTACGGATATTTGAGGAACTCTGTTTTGTTTGCATACACTGATGCTTATTTAACTGAGATGATACTCAACCCTAGTCGTGGTAGGATGCCATCATGAATGATGAAATTGCTGACTAGATGTGCTTGACTGAGAGCATTAATGCGTTATACATTAAAAGAATAAGAATACTTTACAGTTTGAGAAACTGTTCAAATGACTGTCTAATGTAGGTGTTTTGCTGGCTTCAAACACCCTATGTAATGTATTGTTGCAATACTCGTCTTGTACTTGAATGCACACATACAAAGAAAAATCATCATTTAAACCTTTCATGAGTTTTGAAACAAGTATTCTCAAAGTTTACTCGGATGACTACTTTTTGTCTTGTACAACATAATTTGATCATGGTGGGAACATCAGATTTTGACCTATGACTAGTCTTATGCATATTTGTTTTAGTATTTGGATAATGGAACTATAAGCAGTAGTATCATATAATGAATTGATATACCTGGTATGATCGTCTTCATTTATACTACTGTGTTCTATATTTGCATGTTTAATCCATGAATAATTTATTTATTCTAAAATTGTCCATTGCCAGTTGACGATACGGGAGTATCATCAAATTAAGGCAAATGTGAGCGTGTTGGTGATTTATTTGCCAAACTCACATGTTGTTCATTGTGATGAACATTGGATTGACCCAACCTACGAGTTTCACTACATGGATCGTCGTCAATAGTGAATCTCGCTAGTGGTTATGTCTCTTATCCTTAGACTTGAGATGCAAGCAGGTCTTGCATGTGTGGAATTTCATTCCTTGATATGGTTAAACGCTGTCCTGAATAAGGTAGTTATAAAAGCCATTATCAGGAGTGATATGAAGCATGTGAATGACAGTGTAGTCAAAACGGGATTTGTTCCTCCACATGTTATGGAGTTAGATACTATTGGGCCCCTCGATGAATTGGACAGATGTTTGTATGGCCATACCCAAATGAGATTAAGATGAATTTTAACCCACTTGGTAATCTTGTTCAATATCTATATCGAGAAACATAATAGTTGAACTATTAGAATGACATTTGATCCATGTCTAATGTTCAACACGGTATCTGTAACAAAAGGATAGATGACATATAAACCATCTAAAATGAGACGTTTAAGAAACTACCCTCACATATTTCTAGGGGCATTGGCGTGTTGCTAGACGCTAACCATTGCTTGTATAATTACTTGATTATTATGATGTCGCAAGTGGGAGCTGTTGGAGTATGCTCGTGTCATAATTACTAATTATATGGCTAGACATATGTGAGCCTATGGGGTCACACACATATACACTGAAGTGCCACTTTATATATCGTGTTTATCGTATTTACGATATATAAATAACCATAAGTAACTAGGAACCGCTATTGGGCTTCTAATGACTAAGTAATGGACTTATTCTATTGCACTTGGAAACAAAATGGGAAGCCCATTTTGAGCTCAATAGAGGCCGGCCTTTAGGAGCTTTCAAGGGAAGTTTTATTTTGAATTTTGGTCAAAGATATTAGTGATATTTCCTCATAATTATGACAACCAACTAACCAAAATACTCTCTCCCTCCCTCCTCTCAAAAGGTACGGCACAATCAAACACCCTCCTAGGGTTTTGATTATCTTCATCTCTTCTTTGTATCTTGTTTATTCAAAGAAGACTAGAAGGGTTACGGTGGTGAAGGACTAGCATCCATTGGCATACGGTGACGTGTAGTGCGGACATATCATTGAGGTGATCTCCTTTGGTTACTTGTGGTTCTCATTCTAGTCGATCCATAATCATTGGTGGTGACTCCCGGATCACGCTACAAAGGTATAACTTGTTTGTTTTTATTTTGATTGATCATATGACTCTATGGATCCAATGTTGGTGATGTTTTTCCGCTGCGTTTATATTGTTAATTGTTAATTTATATTTACATCACCTATAGCACTTTTGGCCACTATTTTTTAAATTGTATGTGACTAACTCGAAAAAAACAACACACGTTGTGTGACTAAATCATCACAAACGTCACATTTATTATATTTTCATGTGGCCATAGGATGGGAAATAGTCACACATACTAATGAATCCAACAAAACTTGTGCCTAATTAGTCACACATATTCGGGTTTTGGTCACTCTTTTTCAATGAAAACGGCCACAAACTAAACAATGTAACCATATGATACCTACGGTGGCGCGACTTTTTGTCACGCACACCCAAAAAAACGTGTGTGACTATATGCATATAGTCACGCATTTTTGTTGTGACGAAAGGTGAAATCTGTACCAGTGACTGCAAGTACTTCATAACTCAATGGATACTCCAATTCTGCTAACATAAAGATTTCAACTCCACCTTGTGTTGACAAATGATGCACATTGCAGGAACTATAAAACTCCCATGAAGTAGATAAATCATAAATAGGAAAATTCCAATACACATCTGTAGGATCTGGTTCATATAACCTCTTGAATTCAATCCAAAGCTCTTGTTCTTTCACACCAGTCCTCTTCTTTCTTTTGAGCTTCTCTTGAACTAATTTCCACAAAGTGTCCAGATCTTCTCTATCACAAGCTCTGAGCAGATTTTCAAAATTCTTGAAAACTGTTGTCTCTCCACCAACTCTAGTAACCTTCCAAGCTTTTCCAAATTTGTCTTTATAAATCTCCCAGTCAACAATTGGATGTCTTGCTTGAATTGGATCAATACATAAAGCTTCTGGCACAGTAACTAACATATTACTCATCTGCTCTTGTGATAATTCTACTCTTTCTGCTTGAGCTTCTTCTTTCTCAGTTGGTTCTTTATCAGCAATCTTAAGTCTTTTTGAAGATCTTATCTCTGTGTCCATAGGAATAAAGTCTTGAGCTCTTCTGTATGCCTTGTAATACAGATATTCAATTTCTTCATTTGACTTTCCTTTCAACTGAGCAGCTTTCCAACCAGCTTGATTTCTTAAGTACATTTTCATTCCACTTATGATCTGAGCCTTTGTTGGTTTCCTCTTTCTTTTCTGACTTTGATTCTTTCTAATATTCTGCATTAGCTCATCCAAAGCCACTTCATCACTCCTTGAATTTATGAAATCAGCAAGTTGAGCTGACCTTTCTTCAACACTTAGTCTTTCATTTGCAAGTAGTTCTAAGGCCTTTTCTCTCACAACTGGATCAGTATCAATCAAATGTTGTATCTGCTCTTCAAGTGATTCTTGAGCTACAATGGCATCTGATCTAATTCTTTCCTTCTCCAATCTTTGAGTTTCCATAAAACTTGCTACTTCATCTTCATGAAATTTTCTTGCTACTTCTTCATCAAAATCTATCTGAGCTTGTGTCCTCGGCTTGATTTCCTTTGGTTGTGGCTCATTTTCAATCAAAATGCCTTTACCCTTATCTTGAGCAGTTTGTACTGCTTCCTCTACATGTCTTGAACTTGTAGCAGTATCATGAACATCTTCTTCAAGATTTACCAATTCAGTACCTTCTTCAAGATCCACAGGCTCTGTATCTTGATCTTCATCCATATCAACATCATCCTCATTATTACCACCCTCTTGTTCTTCAAAATCTAATTGCCTCCCCTGAGTTTCTGACCCTGTTTTCCTCTGAGTATCTTTCCCTTTTTTCCTCCCCTGTTTGGGAGAATTACCTAAATCATCATCATCTGAGTCAGAAGGACTTGAAGAACTTGTAGAAAGAACCATCTTTGATCTTTTACCCTTGGACCTCTTGACTTGAGCTTCCAATTACTTTACTCTTAAGGTTAATTTGGTGTAGATCAGGGCAAAATTCCTTTTGTGACTCTTTAATTCAGCCTCCAAACTAACCACTTTGTTTTTGAGATTGGTACATAATTCCATCAATTCATTGAGTTTAGAGCTGCCCTCATCACTTCTAGCTGTGTTACCTGCTAGGAGAGGTGAATCAAGGGGCATAGATTCAGATTCTGCCCTAGTTGGACTAGGATGTACTCCTGAACCACCCATGTAGTCCATTTAGCTTGGGATTACATCACCTGTGGCAAGTCTTTGAGGACTTGGCACATTAGATGTTGCCATGGTAGGGGTCTTAATGATGTTTACACTGCCCTGCCCAGCTACTAAGCCTGAAGCAGTAGTGTAAGCCCCATCCATACTATCAAAATTGATAGCCTCATCTGCTACAAAAGTTTGAGGAGGAGAACTAAGCTGAGAGACCATAGTTTCCTTTCTGGTTCTTCTCCTATAGGTGTTGGTTACTGGGGGTGTATGAGTAACAACTGGAACCACAATGGGTGTGTGTTGGGGCTCAGTTGGGATGACTGACCCTTCACCCTGAAAATTTTGAATTCTTTCCAACATTTCAGGAAATAGAGGTATTATTACCCCATTGAAAAGTCTACTTGCCATTGCCATATTTTGAAAAATCTTTTGTTGCAAGCAAGGTGTTGGAAAGGTTTGCTTATGTTTCTTTAACTGATTCTTTTTCTTGTTCAAAAATGCTTGCACAAACCTTGGATACATCAAAAACTTGGTTTTACTTTTCACATTGTTTACCATACTCTCAAAGATGAATTTTGAAAAGTTAAAAACTTTGTTTGTTGATAAACAGATGAGAGCAATAGCAATATTGCTACTGAATTGCTCCCATGATGTTCTTTTTGGACTTAAACAATGTAGGAGAGTATGTATGAAAAACCTCCATTGTGGGGAGAAACGTCCTTTTTGAAAAGTCAGTTTATGATTGGATGTATCATACCCCATTTTAGCAATTTCTTGCCAAATTTCAGTGTTTGGCAAATCATTGATACCATATGAATCTTCTAACTTAAGATGTCTCCTAATAGAATTTTCAGTAACAATGAATGATATACCATCCACATTAGAATGTAATTCTATGTCTCCATCTTCACTAGTTATGACAGTAGCAGTCTGCCAAAACTCTGTGATTTGAGAAACATAAAGAGTAGGGTTAATTGTAAGAGTATACCTTATGTGAGTTGTGTTCAAGAAGTCCAAAATCTCATGAAAAATAGGTCCATCACCCTGCTCTATTTTCTCCAAGAAGGCTACCTGATTGTGTGTCTTGACAAATTCCAAATTAGCCATGATAAATTATGCAAGTTATACAAGAAAAGTGATCGTTTGTGGTTTAATTTATGATGTGAAAAGCCAATTGGGTTTTTATAGAGATACTGTTAGCGTTTGATAATTTTGCGGAAGGATAAGAATTATCTTTAGAAAGTAAATAAGAGTAATATTTAGAAAGAAGATAATTATCCTTGAGAAAAACCCTATATATATGGAACAAACGGTATTTACCCAATGGCTAGATTAAAAATTAGTTACTGATATAACAGTTACAACGGCTAGTTCAGCAGTACAAAGTTTTAACTATCAGTACAAACTTTGCACTAGCAGTACTAATTTTTAAAGAAAAAATTTTAAGGAGCAGTATAATCTCAATATTGATTTAAAAACAATACTGCCCACTTATATTTTTTAGCAAACTATCAGCTATCAACGGATTTGATGTGTCTTTACCAATAGTCGTTTGCTTTGGACTAGCCAACTCTTCACAGTGAGATATGGTGAGTTGATAACCATATAGTTTTTGGTAAACTATCAACCATGAACGGATTTGAGAAGTCATTACCAGAAACAGTTTGCTCTGGACTAGTTGGTTCTTGATGTAGATTAGACATGGTGAACCAATTACCATTTGTTGTGTGCAAAGATCACACACTTATAGCTCCAAAGCACCATACAATCCAAAGCATAAAGCACTTGTAACTCCTTTGTGCTTAATATCCATACCTACATTTTTTAGTCTAAAACCAAGAAACAAAGTGCAAAGAACTTGTCTCATAACATTATAAGCATATGACTAACAGTGCAAACAAAATAAGAAAATTAATTTCCTTGGGAAACCTAAACCATCACTGACTTAGGTTTGCCTCTTGCATCAATATAATTAAATCTTTTTAGAACAGTTGATGCACCATTGGATTAGATTGGTCTCCAAACCCAACATGCTGAGGCTTTAAATCCATTTCCCATATTTGCCCTAGCAGTGTTTTTAAGATTACCAGTACCAACTGTTTGCCTAGCAGTATTAACTGCTGGCTTTGCAGCTGTAACCTTAGGTTTCTAAATTTGTTTCTTTACCACTGCTTTGTTATTAAAGGGCCTTTTAGCAGCTTTTGGTGCATATTTGAAAAGAGTTTTTGCACTTTCAACTGCTGGTTTTGGGTAAAAAGTCTTATTTGGTCTGGCAGTATGAACTACTGGTCTGGCAGTATGAACTACTGGTCTAGCAGTACTAAGTAATTTTGGGCCAGACTTTAATAAAACTACTCTAGGTGTCATTCTAGCAAAATTAGAGTGAAATTGAGATCTTTCTATGTTCACCCTATGGTTTGTATACCCAGTTACCCTTTTGTTGCAATAAGCTGCAAGATGGTCAAAAGCACCATAATTAAAATAAGCTTTATTGTATAGGACAAAGTCATCACCTAGTTGGTGAGACTTGAGGTTGTTCCAATTCCTTTGGTTACCTCTGGGCTTGTGTGTGGTTCTATACATTTTATTATACCTTACTGGTTGCCTAACTTGTCTTACATTAGTTTTAGGCCTAACAGTATTATCCTTGACCACCTTAGGAACACTTGTTCCTTCTACCTTAACAACATCAGGTTTAGCCATAACCTGATCATCCTCATCATAAGATGTCCAATCCTCAATGGTTGGAGCATCTGAGTTCCAACCAGAGGACACCTTGTCCTCAGTGAGTGAAGTATCACTTGCACTCTCAAAGGGTTTACTTACTTTTTACAGGCTTTTCAACTAGTACATTTTCTTTTGGTTTAGGACCATATTCTAGCTTAGGTAGTTGAAATTCAGGCAAACATGTGTGTTCTAGGACTATATTCTCTGTTCATCATATTGTTTCCTAAGAGTTTCTAGTTCTTTTAAAGCAACACATGTTTTAGAACACTTAGCAATTTGTACCTCAGAATCAGAGAAAGCCATGAGTGCCATCTCAGTAGGTGCTGCTTCCTCTTCTTCCATAAAGCTCCAATCAAATCCTGATCCATCAATGGCCACCATAGATTTTGAGCTTGAGTCAGTAATCTCTACTTCCTTGGTCTTGCTTCCAAAGCCTCTGCTCTTGGCATCTTGTTGTCTTGGCCTTCTGCACTTTCTTGAAAAATGACCCATCTTATGGCAATTATAGCATTCAATCTTTGACTTATCATAACCAGCAGTATCATTGCTGTTTATGGTTATTTTCTTCCCTGTCCTCTGATGGAATTTCCTAGCCCTCATGCTAAGAAGAGAAATTTGCCATTTGATGTCCATCTCCTCCAGATCATCATCATTGATCTCTTGGAGGTCTTCATATGTCAACATGGATCCATTGTGCTGAGTTGTCAGGAATGCACAGCAAGTTGTCTCATCCATAATGCCTTTAGTACTGCTTGATGTGCTAGCAGTACCAATATTTGTGCTAGCAGTACCAACTGCTGCAACAACCTTCACTTCTTCAGAACTTGAGTTACTAGGAGATGACACAAATGCCATATTCCCTGTGCTTGAGCTTGTTCCTGCAATCTTCTTCACATCTTGCTCCACAATCTTGAAATTGCTATACAAGTCCATCAAGCTCATGGAATCAATATCTGGCTTGTTCTTCCACACAACAACATGCATAGCCCATTCTGATGGTAAACTTCTCAGGAATTTGGAGTTGAGGTCTTCCTGAGGTATTTCAATTCCAAGAATAGCAAGTTGGCTTACAAGCTTCTGAAGCCTGTTGAACATATGATCCAATGATTCATTGCTAGTTGTTGAGAAGTTCTCAAAATTTTGCTTGAGGAGTGTCTTCTGTGTCTTTTTGGTGGCTTCATTCCCACCATACCTAGCAACAATGGCCTCAAATAGTGTCTTGGCACACTTGAACTTGCTGAAGTTCAAGAGTTGATCATTAGGGATAGTCATTAGCAGCATGCTTCTAGCCTTGAGGTCATTCTTTATCTGAATCTTCTCCTCTGCAGTCACTGGCTTTGTCTGCACAGTTGTCTCAACCTTACCATCAACAGTAGATGTAGTGGTTGAGGGCTTGAAAGAATTCCCTTCTTCTATGATTTCCCAGAGTGCATAATCTTGCACCTGGAAGTATTGCTCAATCCTTAACCTCCACATGTCGAATTCATTGGGCTTAAGTATTGGCAACTTTGCAGTCACATTGGTTGTAGAAGTCTCCATGTCCATCTTCCTTGTTGAAAGAGAAAAAGTTCTTCTCGATCTTCTAATTCAAAGTATCAGAACCTGGCTCTGATACCACTTGAGATGATCTAAACACACACCTTGTGTTATAGATACTTTGATGTAATACTAACTAGCACGCGGAATTTACTAGTTAATACTTAGAAGATATTGTATGTATGATGTATGAATGGAACAGTAATGTGTATGAAAAAGGAGAATAACCAAAACGATTCAATATTATTGATAATAATACGAGTGATCTTAACTTATCACTAGAATTACAAAACCTTGAATCTTTTACACAGATACGTATGACTAATATATATAAAACCTAACCTAGGATCTCCTTTTATAGACTAAGTAGTCCTATACAAGTAAACTAATATTCGTATCAATCTATAACTAGAAGATATACATCAAATATATTCTATATTTATCTTCAGTCTCTGTCTTGATCACATAAGCAGTACAAAGTATCTTGTGCTACCAGTACTAACCCAGTTAGTACTGCTAGTATTATCTTCCAACAGTTGAAACATTTAGCCTGACAGTTTGCACTGTTAAGTTTAATTCCCAACAAGAGTTTAGATAGATTCCGAGCTCAAGTCAATGTTGTACCCCCGCGTTGCTTGACGAGGTTTTTGATTTTTTTTAGGCACGTGGCTTGCCCTAGGGACGTGGCCTCGGATCATTGCCGAATAGTTCGGCATATCTAATGAGATGAACCGGGTCGGCGAATCCCACTTGGTGTGTTGTTTCAATATTTCCCATGCCCCGTCTTGAGTAAATGCTTTATTTCCTAATTTGGACTCATCACAATATGCTTGCCCAACACGCTTCATAAGATCATTGTAGTTTTTCCCACTTCGACCCATATGTTTTAAATGTTTGTAGATAGCGTTGAACCTTTGACAATTATGGTTCAAAGTTGCTCACTTTCCCGTCAACATATCCTTGGTACACTTGTGATGAGAAGCTTTGAACTAGAAAAGAACCTTATTCCAAAACGAATCATCCTTTCGGTCATTTCCGAATCGGTTATCCTAGGAAACGCTAACATAACACGAGGCTAATAAAGTTTCCTTCGCCGCCGCCCAACGACAATGAGCTTATATGGGTTCGGGTTCATCTTCCTCGTCGGGTATCTCTATTGTGTTACGTTTTGCGGATCGTTCTCCTTTTCTTCAAAACTTTTGTTCGCCGCGGGACGACGTGGGCTCGGTTGGTGGGGGCATCGATTGTGTTTGTTGTGGTGGTGGATTTTGTTGAAGATTTTTGTTAGACCCGAAACCCGTTTTCCAACGGGTATGACTCTAGATGAAATTGATTAAGACTTTTATGAGTCGGGAGACTCGATATGATTGGTTAGTCAATGGATGTTAAGTTGAAGGCGTTATATGATTGGCTAGTCAAACCCGATAATTAATCTAATAGTCAAAGAATATGTAATATGGTTATAGAAAGATTGATGTGTCACAAATATAAGAAAGATGGACTTAATGGACTAATATTGTCATGTAGTAAATAAGTAATAAAGTTACGTGTGGCTGAATTAGAAGTAAATGGACTTGAGGGGCTTAATGTGTCAAGTTGGGAAATAACTTTGGGTTGAAGAAAGATAACACTAGAAATATCCAAGTTTTTAGATAATTCAGAATTATCTAAAGGTGTGAGTGTGTGTGTGTGTCGACATAGCCAAGAAGGAGGAAAAACCATGTTTTCCTTGATGATCAAATTGGTGAAAGATTAGTGCTCCAAATCAAGAATTAAGTTAGTACCAATCATCCTTTCAAGTAAGTAATTACTTATCTTAAGTTAATTGATGATTGGAAGGTTAGGGTTTATGAACCCTAATTTGGGGAATTGGGTAAATGATGTTTATAAACTAAATTAAGGATTTATAATGAATATGGGTTAAGTATTATTGAGTTAAGTCAATAAGCTAATGGGATTAATTATCATATAATCATCATATGATTATCTGATAATTAGTAATGGTTAGAAATGAGTTATGGTTATTGTGGCCATGACATAATTGATTAATTATGTGTTTATGCCTATAGTGGTGTTGGCATAGATGACAAGAATGGAGATGATGATGTCCTTAGTTTCATTAGCTTGGGATCGAGGTAAGTAAATTGGTTATAAGTTAATGTTATATAGATTTCAATGCATTATATGTTATATGTTGTTGATGTTAAGGTTAATGAAAAACTTGATGTGTATGTGCTTATGTGCTAGTAGATTATAAGGCTAGTTTGGCATAACTAGCATAAGAATGATACAATAGGTTGGAAGTTGATTTGAGAATGAATGATGATGCTTAAGAGCCTTAAGGTATGTGTTTACGATTAATGTTGTGAAAGAATGAATGGTTATGATGTGTAATGTATGAATGATGTATGATGTTGAATTATATCCGCTTTACTTACTAAGCCTCGTGCTTACGGTTTAAGTGGTTAATGTTTTGTAGGTTGTGCAATGATGCTTGACTTAGACTAAGGTCTAAGGTTGGATTATGCGGAAGTTAGAAGATGGTAAGAAAGTAGAGCTTAGATAGATACCGAGCTCAAGTCAATGTTGTACCCCCGAAAGTCTAAAATGGTTTGTGAACGTATTGTCAAGTGTTTAAGTATATGTTATGGTTGTTGAAGTAATTGACTCGTCAAACGGTATGTCATAACATGGTTTAAGTGTTTATAGTCATGTTTAAAGGGGTGTTTGGCATAATGTGTGTTTATACCCATTTTGGGTTGTAAACGGGTCAAATGATTATGGAAACGTTTTATTATGTTATATTAATGATGTTGGTTAAGTTTGGTGGGCAAATGAAGTGGTAAAGGTGGTATGTCGTGAAAATGGGTCAAACGGGTATTTAGGCATAATACCCGTCACTTTGTAAAGCACGTTTTTGTGGGTCGTTATGACCAAGTTTATGCATATATTTGATGTTTATAATGTCCTAATGATTTCCGGAAGTTTTGGTGTTATGTCATGTTATAGAAGTCTTTTTCCGAAAAATGGGTCAAAAGTGCACCAAAGGGGTTATAGTGCACTTTAGGGGTCCTTAGTGCACAAGATGGGTTGTAGTGCACTTTAGGGTGCCACTCGTCGTTTTAAAAGTATTTGAGTCTAGTTTCATTTAAAAATGGTTTAAAGGTCTATATGTCTAAGGGTTTTTGTCAATGGTCAAAAGAGTAACAGAAGGTCCGTTATAGTCAAAGCGTTTCCGTGAAAAAGTTTTAATTTTTGGTCAAATCGGGCACGGGCCGTAACAACTTGGTATCAAAGCTTCAGTTTAAGTGAATTAGGTATCCACTATAGGTTGCCTAAAATTAGACCACTCGTAGATGCGTTGAACATAAGTGTAAGTAATGCCGAAAAGTAATTGCTAAGTGAATAGTCGAATTATGTGATTGTTATATGAGTTTAAGATGTAAAGTGTTGGATGTGTTTTATAGTGTTCTTATGTACATTGTGTAAGTCCATGGTGGACTTGATGAATTTAGTTATTAAGATCATCGTGCACCTTACCGGTGTCGGTAATCGTTAAATAATATGTGTGAATAATGGGAACGTGGGATTCTAATAATGGCCTAAGTAAATGTGAATTGTATGTTATAGAAGCGATGAGAAGATGTGGATAGAAGTGATAAGTGGCATGATTGTTTATAGGAAGGCGTGATCGGAATATCGTTATAGTAAGGATTTATAGATGAATACCATAATGATGTATGACTCGTGTGGTATTAATGACCAACATATGGTCTTATTAGTACGAGGTGCCTAGTAATTGACCGTTAATGTGGTATTAGAGATGGGATAATAGTAAGTTAAAGTATTGGATGCATAAGCACGAATGTGTTAAGATGATGAGTGTGTGATAGCATGATATGATAAATCTAATGAGAGTTATAGAATTGGATTAGAGCATGTTGATATGTAAATGACGAGATAGATTGGTATAGCTTAAGTCCTAATAATTAAAATATATGAGTTAAGTTATGTAAATAAGAACGTGATGATATGTTGCATGGTAAAGCACAAAAGATAAAATGTAATGTTTTAGAATGTGTTTAAAGAATAAGTAGATACTAATGAATGTGTTATAGTTGATGAACTATGTAAAGTTTATAGGTGAAAAAGTTGGGTAGACTAAGGTTGTAACATTAAAAGTGGTGAAATGGTCAACACGGGTTGACTGGTAATCAAAGTACATTGTGAAAACACATAGAGGATGTGTGAATAATAAATTAGGCAGTATCTTACCGATCTGTCTAAAATTAAAAATGAGCAAATTGATATATGAGAATGTTTCTAGCTTGGATCAAGTATTAAAATGTTACAATGTTACAATGATAGTTACAGAAATCCTCCAGAGGAATGTGTTATAGAGGCGGATCCCCACGAGGAAAGGCCAATTGATGTTATAGAGAGGCGAATCCCTATAGGGAAGGGCCGATGGATGTTATAGTCCCCTTTCGGGAAATGTTATGGGAAAAGTGGATCCAAGTCTAAAAAAAAGTGTGAAAAGGGAAACATGAAAATATAATGTGGTAAAAGTTGAAAGTAAAACGTGAAAAGCGAAATGTGAGAATGGAAAGATGGTAACTCTTTGATTGATAAATGTAAAAGTATGAAAAAGGAAGAAAGTTAAAAGGAGTAATAGAAATTATAGTGTTATGTCGGAAGTGGGTAAGTAGGATGATTTATGATATCCTTATTTAAATGGATTAGGACGCCTTTTCATTTAAATAAAGAAATTTTAAATCACCGAACCATGAGTTTGTATTCCCTGATTTACATCGATTGAGACGCCTCTCCATGTAAATGAAGAAGTATAAAGGAGTGGGCTTATTTGTTTCCGACACAGCATGAGCAGGATTAGAGGAGTAGAAAATGAGACTTTGGAACTAGATAATTGTATTAGGGATTAAGATAGGCGGGATAGGAACTAGATTGCGACTTGAGTTGATACTTTATGAGAAACCTACGTTTTAAGTGTCAAAAGTATAGATTGAAAGGATTAAAGTTTGAAATGATGTTATAGTATGCGTTGTGGCATGATGGAAATTTATAGAAAGAAGTAGAGAAACGAGGTGTTATAGTAAGAACGTTAATAAAATGATGATATGACGACGGTAGAATATGGAAGTAATAGTCAAGGTTTGACTTAGGTAAAGTCAAGATAGTACAATGTTCTCAAGTGACATGTAGTCCTTGACCAAAAAGTTAGAATAAATGGAGTAAGAACGTAGTGTAATAGTAATAGAGTTTACTAAAGTGATATTTTACCTTGACTAAATATGTCTTGGATGACATAATGACTTTAGTAAGAGCCGCATTGTAATAGAAATATATGTATAGTAGATTGGGTTAAGGGTTTGGGTTGTGTTATAGAATGCCTAGAGTTGCAAGATCACCTAAATCGTCGCAACTAATTGGATAAGTGCTTGAAAGTGCTAAGACGGAATGTGAATGGATGTGACCAAGTTTTTGGTTAGTAATTTACGAGAGATTTCGAGGACGAAATCTAAATAAGGGGGATAGAATTGTTAGACCCGAAACCCGTTTTCCAACGGGTATGACTCTAGATAAAATTGACTAAGACTTTTATGAGCCGGGAGACTTGATATGATTGGTTAGTCAATGGATGTTAAGTTGAATGCGTTATATGATTGGCTAGTCAAACCCGATAATTAATCTAATAGTCAAAGAATATGTAATATGGTTATAGAAAGATTGATGTGTCACAAATATAAGAAAGATGGACTTAAAGGACTAATATTGTCATGTAGTAAATAAGTAATAAAGTTACGTGTGCCTGAATTAGAAGTAAATGGACTTGAGGGGCTTAATGTGTCAAGTTGGGAAATAACTTTGGGTTGAAGAAAGATAACACTAGAAATATCCAGGTTTTTAGATAATTCAGAATTATCTATAGGTGTGAGTGTGTGTGTCGACATAGCCAAGAAGGAGGGAAAACCATGTTTTCCTTGATGATCAAATTGGTGAAAAATTAGTGCTCCAAATCAAGATTTAAGTTAGTACCAATCATCCTTTCAAGTAAGTAATTACTTATCTTAAGTTAATTGATGACTGGAAGGTTAGGGTTTATGAACCCTAATTGGGGGAATTGGGTAAATGATGTTTATAAACTAAATTAAGGATTTATAATGAATATGGGTTAAGTATTATTGAGTTAAGTCAATAAGCTAATGTGATTAATTATCATATAATCATCATATGATTATGTGATAATTAGTAATGGTTAGAAAGGAGTTATGGTTATTGTGGCCATGACATAATTGATTAATTATGTGTTTATGCCTATAGTGGTGTTGGCTTAGATGACAAGAATGGAGATGATGATGTCCTTGGTTTCATTAGCTTGGGATCGAGGTAAGTAAACCGGTTATAAGTTAATGTTATATAGATTTCAATGCATTATATGTTATGTGTTGTTGATGTTAAGGTTAATGAAATACTTGATGTGTATGTGCTTATGTGCTAGTAGATTATAAGGCTAGTTTGGCATAACTAGCATAAGAATGATACAATAGGTTGGAAGTTGATTTGAGAATGAATGATGATGCTTAAGAGGCTTAAGGTATGTGTTTACGATTAATGTATGAATGATGTATGATGTTGAATTATATCCGCTTTACTTACTAAGCCTCGTGCTTACGGTTTAAGTGTTTAATGTTTTGTAGGTTGTGCAATGATGCTTTACTTAGACTAAGGTCTAAGGTTGGATTATGCGAAAGTTAGAAGATGGTAAGAAAGTAGAGCTTAGGTAGATACCGAGCTCAAGTCAATGTTGTACCCCCGAAAGTCTAAAATGGTTTGTGAACGTATTGTCAAGTGTTTAAGTATATGTTATGGTTGTTGAAGTAATTGACTCGTCAAACGGTATGTCATAACATGGTTTAAGTGTCTATAGTCATGTTTAAAGAGGTGTTTGGCATAATGTGTGTTTATACCCATTTTGGGTTGTAAACGGGTCAAATGATTATGGAAACGTTTTATTATGTTATATTAATGATGTTGGTTAAGTTTTGTGGGCAAATGAAGTGATAAAGGTGGTAAGTCGTGAAAATGGGTCAAACGGGTATTTAGGCATAATACCTGTCACTTTGTAAAGCACGTTTCTGTGGGTCGTTATGACCAAGTTTATGCATATATTTTATGTTTATATTGTCCTAATGATTTCCGGAATTTTTGGTGTTATGTCATTTTATAGAAGTCGTTTTCCGGAAAATGGGTCAAAAGTACACCAAAGGGGTTATAGTGCACTTTAGGGGTCCTTAGTGCACAAGATGGGCTGTAGTGCACTTTAAGGTGCCACTCGTCGTTTTAAAAGTATTTGAGTCTAGTTTCCTTTAAAAATGGTTTAAAGGTCTATATGTCTAAGGGTTTTTGTTAATGGTCAAAAGAGTAACAGAAGGTCCGTTATAGTCAAAGCGTTTCTGTGAAAAAGTTTTAATTTTTGGTCAAATCGGGCACAGGGTGTAACAATTTTGAAATTGTTTGTTAAGCAATTGTTGTTGGTATTGTTGATATAGTTGTTCGGGGGTTAATGTAGGCATAGAGAATTGGGTACAAAAGGGATGATATTATGAAGATGATGAGTGTCCAGACGAAGGTGTCGGAAGGTAGACGAGGATGATTATTGCGACATATTAAGAAGATTTTAAAAAAATTGATTGTTAGAGTGTTGAGACATTTACTTTGTAAGTGAAAATGAAAGTAATTATGTTTAGCGTGTAAAGAAATGAAGGTGGAAAGTAAGTAATTGGGTATGGTTATATATTTGGTTTATATAGAGAGGTAAAATGTAATAGTTTTAGTTTTAATTAATTAATTTGTTTATTTATTATTTTTCGTCAACAAAATCTAGTTTGGGGCTTTAAATGGTCAAAAATTTGAAACGTGTATGCTTTTGGCGAGAGTGACTTAAGTCACTTGGGAATTGATGCTGGCCTCCACCGGTGTGGTAACGTGCATTTGCGCATTTGGCGACGCCAAATTACACCTCCACGTAAGAATATGAGTTGCCTATCAACGTAGAGATTATGAGTTCAAGTCTCGCTGAAGGCATTTGTGAGATAGATGATAAAGGTGTGAAAAAAATTACAATTCTAAAAAATAAATAAATAAATAAATAAACAATTTTCTAATAATTGCATATAATCCCTCTCAAAATATCTATTTTCATCACAGTTATCAAATTGTGGGTCATGATAACACTAAATTGAGAAGTGGGATATGAAACTAAGAGCACCCGGTGTGGCTCGTCGTCGCCCTCGCCGTGTTTAGCTGGACTCTTTGCTGAAGCTCGTCGTGATATCGTCGGAGCTCGCCGTCCCTCGCTGTGGACCAGCTGTTCGTCTGCACAGCGAGGTTGAATACTGACAGATCTGGTCCCACAATTAATTCAATTGGTGTTTTGTGTTGTAGTGTTTAGGATTGATTAGTGTGGTGGGGCCAAAATGAGTAAGTTATGGTATGTTATGAGAAGTGAGGGTTGTAAAGGAAGGTATATCATAGTGATGTGGCACCCCGTGATGGCCGAATGAAGGTGAATTTGAACTGGGTTGCGATTGGTTTAATGAATTGAAGGTGAATTTGAAGTTCGGATGTGTTATACATACCCTTCCTATGTTGTTATATCAGTGAGAGTTTGGTCAAACCATACAACTCGCGATGCACACCGTACAAGCCAGCGATGCATCCAATGATTGAATACCCTCTCATATACAAGACAGCGATGCATCCAATAATTAGATACCAATAATTGGATACCCTCCCTACGAGAGTGTAAACCGCACGCTTTGAAGTTAATCTTGAGTAATTGTAATTTTTTAATTTTTATTCTTCACGTAAGCAATGACCCATTGACCTTCGTTTACAGAACATTCCACATCCATCCAGATAAAAAGCAGATAGCTAAAAATATCAACCATTAACAGAACCCTCTAGAACCTACTCCTCCTCAATAATCTCCTATTCTCCTCATATAAATACACACCCAAAACCACCACAAATCCATTCAAACACATCAAAAAAACTAGAAAGCAAATTTACTAAACCAAGCTTTTAATATTTCAATTATGAACGGTCCATATTACAGAAACCACTCCCGGTCCGTACCGGTTCAGCAACCAAAAGTTGTCTCCATCCCGGTTCACTTCGTTTCATCTGATCAAAAACCACAAACAAACATCTCTACACTAAAACATTCATCAGCTCTGAAGATCCAAAAGGTTTTCAAAGGACACACAGTTAGAAAGTCTGTTAAGAAAATCGTTTCAATCAAAAACCAAGTTAACGAGATCCAAAAGAGGATTGAAGACGACGTCGAGTTTGTTAAGCTGTTACGTAACGATGCGAAGGAGCGGTTGAGAGTTAACGAGACGTTAATGTCGCTGCTGTTTAAGCTTGATTCTGTTAGAGGCGTTGATAATGGTGTTCGGGAGGTCAGGAAGTCTGTTGCCAAGAAAGCGGTTGCGTTGCAGGAGAGAGTTGATTCTATTGCTCAATCTTTCCAAGATGACGTCAGCAATGATGAGAAAACAGAGGTTTGTGATGGTGATGACGTCAGCAAAAGTATTGGCAATGAGGTGAATGGAGCAGTTGATGATGACGTCAGCAGGAATGATCAAAATTCGGAATCAGTTGAGGATCATGTAATTCATGACGTCAGAAGCAAAAGTCGTGATGATCAGGGATTGGTTGTAAATGAGGCTATGAATGAAGATCCAGTGAAGGAATGTGATGATGACGTCAGCAGCAATGTTCGAATTCGGGAATCTGTTGAAAACGAACAAGACGCGAAAGAAGGTGTCGAGAATCGCGTAACTGACGAAGGTTCAATGAAGGAGTGTGATGATGATGACGTCAGCAAAAGCTGCTGTGATCATGAAACGGTTGTAAATGAGGATCGCGTGACTGATGAAGGTACAATGGAGGAGTGTGGTGGTGATGATGACGTCAGCAAAAGGTGTTGTGATAAGGGAATGGTGGAGAAACTGATGTGTGATAATGCGAAAATGATGAAACTAATGATACAGATATCGGAGAGGAACGAGATGCAAACGAGGATGATAAATTCGTTGAGTAAAAGGGTGGAGCAGTTGGAGAAGGCGTTTATGACTGATAAGTCACGGAGGAGGAAAAAAAGTTATACTAGGAGGGAAAAAGATGGTTTCTGTATTTAGCTTCATTTGTTACTAGTACTTCGTAATTGTTACTGTTTGTGAAATTTCTTTCAATGTTTTTGTAATGGTTTTAAACGAGTTTTTAAATTGAGATCTAGTATCACTTTTGGCCAATATCTTTTATTCTGGTGTTAGTCATAAGAAAGATATTAAAACTTATTCATTATTAACAAGAGCTAAAGACCCAACAATATTAAAACTTATTCAATATACAGACTTGTTCATATGTACTGACTCAAGTTTGCAGATGCTAGTTTATACTAGGATTGACTCACTTTTTGTTACCGGGGCTGAGTCAGCAACAAAGGCAAGAATCATTCTGCTAACATTAATCAGATAAATCTGCTTACAAATCACTAATTACTAGTACTAATTACACCACTGTTTCTGAGTATTCTCCCATTCTCTGCACTCTAGTAAACCAGCAATCTCTGCTTGCATTTTCATCTTCATCTTGTAATACTTGACTTTACCATTTTCAACAACCTTGAACTCCTCAACTGTCTTTCTTTTCACTCCTCTGATTCATTAAGACACAACTTAGCAGATCTTTGTTGTATACTCTTCGTCCAACTTCCCGATATTTATCCTGATCATCCGTTTATGCCCCTCTCTTGCTTCATTAGCCTTGTTCTGGTATATTCTTGCTTCGGCTTTTTATATCTTCACGAGGCTCTCCACGCTGTCATAACTGTCTTTTTTGGTTGACTTTATCGACCAGCATTCCTTGATTGTCATGTTGTTTCCATTTATCATAGGAGAATTAATGTCGTTTTGGGAAGGATCTTGTAAAGCCAACAAGGGACCTGCTCTGCCACCTAATGTTCCCGAAGTGAAGAAAGTAGTTGATGGGCGTTGAGGTTTGGAAATACACAACGGTTGGTGGAAGATTAGATGTGGGAATTTCGGATATGCCATCCGTGTCTACACATATGCAAATTCTTAAGTTTTCCATGAGAAATAACCTCAGGTATTAGAGGTGTTTGGGATTGCAAATTTAAATGCTTATCAGTTTCTCTACTTATTTTAGGCACATTTGCAGTTTTGGGCCTTTTGGCATTCTAATGTTAGAATAATACTGCTTAGTGCTTACTGCTTACTTGCTTATTTTACTCTATAATATGTACTTTAAAATAAGCAGATAACCACTTTAGCATAACAATCCCAAACACCCCTTACTGTCATTTTATGATTATTTACACAATATAAGCATAGTTATATAATGGGATAATGATATGTAAATGTATCCAACTTGACACCATTTACTAAGTTGTGTAGCGAACTATTAATCTCGTAAAAAAATGCAAGTAACTTACTAATCTTTGTTATCTTGTGTATTAACGGGTGATTAAGGCGTTTACCGTTTGTACTTAACACGCAGGCAGCCACGTTGGATATCCACGCTGGCAAAATTTTTGGCTGCTTATAAAAATTTCACCAACATCTTCATTAGTCCCAATCCTAATTAAACAAAAATCACCATAACCGCTTCACTACTGTATCACCATCATCTTCACACACACACACACATCCATTCTTGATAATGGTGATGAGCTCGTAGCTGGTGTGGAAAAGTGGGTTAAGGAGGCGGTTGCTCACATATCCACAACGCAAGAATTTCTTCAAGAAGAAGCTGATGCCAAGAAGACGTGCTTCAACTTGCGGATGTGTGTCAACTTGAACAGCTTCCATCACTACGGTAAGGAGGCGACAAAAAAGGTACTTTCCCTTCAGCAACACCAAAGAGATGGGGCGGCCTATGAAGGTGATGTATCCGTTCCTACTCCTTTGCTTGGACTCTTGGAGCTCTATCCAAGGGAGAATATTGATGATCTTGATACCCATAAGTCTCTACTCGAAAAGATCACTCAATCTGTCTTATATGAAAAAGGTTCTTTAGTGCTTAACTCACTTAGATAATTAGTTGTGATCAATATTTTAGCTTAATAAAGTTCAATTTAGCATTTAATTCAAAAACAACCATTTAAGGGGGTGTTTGGATTAAGGTTCTAAATGGGTCAATTCGGTGTTAACTGTTCATGTGCACTTGGGTTAAGGTTAATTTAGCTTAAATTTGCTTAAATAAGCTGTTTTTAGTATAAGTTAAGCTCATCTTAAAGGATTCATAGGTTACAGTGGTTAGATATAGGATTAAGGGTAAGTCTGCTCATGATAGCTTTTCATAGGAATAAGCTGAATCACTGCTATGTTTTGTTATTTTTGAGTTCATTATAGTGAGTAAAGAGTGTAATTCAAAGTTGGTTTTGGTGCATATTGATTTGAGTGGGTTTTAGCCCATTTATGCCAATTCTGCACATCAGTGGCCAATTTCCACATCAGTTCTGTCCTTGCTATTTTTGAAGCCAGTTTCTAGAGCTCAAAGGTAATCATTAATGCTTAATACTCTGGTTCTAGTTAATTTGCTACCTTGTCTTTGCTGATTCCAATTTTCCAGGGTTTCCTTTAGCTTATTATAGCTTAAAAATAAGCCCAAAATTTGCCTCAGTAACCATTTTTTTTGCCCTGCACATCAGCCTGGTTGCCCCAAACAGCTTATGTTTATGAATTTTAACATGCTCATTATAAGCTCTATTAATCTCAAAACTGGGACAATTACTCTTTGGTAGCTTATTTACTTGTTCCACATTTTTTGATTTTTTGTGATAGCTTTTAGACAGCTTTTAGGAGGCTTAAAGTAGGGTCAGTAGGACTATTTTAGGCCTGCAAGTTTCATCATTAGCTTATTTGGATTCAGTGTTTATTTAGCTTATTTTGTTGCTTGTTCTGTTTTCCTGTAGCTTATTTAGATCAATTTCAGTGTACCTTAGCTTATTCTAGTTTGCCTTATAGCTTTAGATAGCTTACTAGCTTAATAAGCAAATTGCCTTAGTTCTTTCTTTCATTTTCAGTCAATACCTTATTTGCTATTATGCTATTTCTAGCTTTTTGCTTTTCCATAGTTCTGTTCTCATTAGCTTAAATGAAATTTCCTTAGTTTATTTTAGCCTATTCCTGTTTGCTTAAGTTTTTAGGAGCTTATCAGCTTAATTCTTTAACCTTAGCTTCTTATAGCTCCTATTAGCAGACTGTTTTCAATAAGCTCGTCTATGCCTATTTCACTTTCCCCTTTTCCTTCGTTCAAACACACTGAAATCTACACTACAGACTTGAATATACCAATTGAATTAATCAGAGTTGAAATTTGATTTTTGGCGCCAAAAATCATCAAAATTGGGGATTTCTTCAATACCTAACGAAAATCTAATCAAAGCTCATCGTTGTGTGCGCAACAAAGAGACGAATTGATTGATGAAATCAGAATTGAAATCCGTTAAGAAATGATGAAGAAAATGAAGAATTATGATTTTAAGGCCAGATAGAGAGAGAACTGTAACCCGAAACATTTTGTTGGGATTGATTCTTGTGGGATATTACAGTGTTGATTGTATGAAATTGAATTTGAATATGAATTTGAGCCCTAATATTGGATTTGGGGATTTTTATTTTTATTGATGGATCCATTTTGGATTTGGAATTGAGATTTGTTTGTGTGCAGCTGATGATGAAACGGGTCAAATAACGGTCAAACGGGTCAAATAACGGAGTATTGTAATAATATAACGGAGTCAACACCACATGGCTTGCCAACTCAGCTAAAATCCTTGCCACGTAGATCGATTACACAAGATAGTAAAGATTAGTAAGTTACCTGCATTTTTTTACGAGATTAATAGTTCGCTACATAACTTAGTAAATGGTGTCAAGTTGGATACATTTACATATCATTATCCCTTATATAATCTAAGTATAGTTATATAAAAATATTCATAATGCTCGAACTTTTCAAATAAATAAGTGCAAAGGTATCCAAACATGTTAAGAACTGAAGCACCAAAAAGATAGAAGCCTAATACAATAGAAAACACCAAGAAACTTACAATTGAAAAACTGAAACATGAAGACGCACACATCCGAAGACGACATCACTTTATTATCATGTTTCTGTATCAAATCACCAGCCTTCAAATGAAGCTCCTTCCCTTTATAATCTGAACTCCCTCTAAACATTCTCCAAACACGCTCAAGCTCTTTCCTTTAAGCCTCCAAACTCTATTCCTCCGCACACGACTTGAACATCCTTAGCATAACCAAACATCTTAGAAGCATGTCCACAACCCATACAACGAAACTGAACCTAAGTCGTCCCCGCAGCCCCCTTTAAGCTCGGACCCGACTTTATCAAACTCATCTCTAGACCACAAGCCGTGTGACACCAATGAGGACACATGTCACACCCAACCCAACTACATGTATTATTCGCACAATCAAAGTTTAAACAAACAGGACACACACTTGATGCAAAAACCTTTCTTCGTAGAACAAATCTTGCATTCCTAATCTTCAACGGGTAATACTAGTTTACACTTCACGTTCATACACCTCTCGTACATAAAAATCTCTATCTATTCATTAGTAGGAATACCAACTTTCAAGCTGGTTTTTATTAGCTTTCAAAATATTTTATTTAGTAAAATGAGTTCGTGTCTCTAATCTAAGCTGCAATTTAACCAACTCATCTTTCCACTCACTTGCGCCCATTGTCACTTGCAACATCCTCCAAGAACTCGTAACCAACTCAGACGAAAAAAATGACACATTGGACCCCTCAGACCCCCCCCCCCCCCCCCCGGTTTCTAAATTGGCTATGAACCGACCCATTTGTCCATCACCACCATTCCAAATATTAGTACTATTTAGAGTCACAGAATAACTAGGATTATGCGAAAAGCCATTCCAATACGAAAACGACAACAGATTACCCAAAAAGTCATTACTACTATTGGACCTTACATCACTACCAGATAATCCTAAAGATAAATCTAGGGGTTGTTCTAATCTCTCCAGTTTTGACTTTTTATTAGTTTGACTTTCTAACTTTAACTTTTTATTAGTACTAATTATTTGCATAAAGATTCACTTCAGCATATCTATTATCATTACAATTGCTAAATTGATTGGTCAAATTATTTGTAACAGAACACTTATCGTGTGACAAATCAAAAGTCGAATTATTTACAGGACAATTATTTTGGGACGGAGGGGGTATTAGAGATTGGCAACAACATTCCACAAGATCGCGTCACTAACAACTCTATCTATGGAAAAAGTGATAATGGAGGCAAAGATCACCTTTTCAGCATGGTACATATCTATCATTTCTAGTTATCATACAATTTATTGCATTTGGAATGATATACGATCTATGGATCCGTTACATAGTGATCACACATTTCACAAACACAACGAAAGCTAAAAAAACGACAATGTCCACCAACGGCACCTTCAGCTTTGCAAATAATGCGACAGTTGTGATTATTGAAACATGGTCCCTTGTAGGTCTTACTTGGATGTGAAGTGTGAACACACCCCAAATGTTTCTTCGCCTGTAGTTCTCATCATCTCTGCACTTGTCAAACACTTGTTACCATCTTAACATCGCTACCACTACCAAAAGTTTGTAACAAATAATTGCTCTTTTTCTAACATTAAGTGATTCAAAAGATGTGACAACAACCATTATAATATCATAACCTAAAAAACAACTAATGTACTAAATTATTGGAATCGACCATATTCATAATGAGAGATATAGAGAGATAGAGAGAAACCAGATGCAATGATCACGACGAGTAGAGTAGCTGGAATCGACCATAAATGTATTAATGAAAGAGAATGTCTCATCATCGAAAGAAAAGAGATCTTGTCACTCTGTACGCTTGTTTATATGTCGTTAATTCTTTTATTGTTTGATTTTGGTTAGTCATATAACACGTAATGAGTGGCATCACGTAGTTAACATGCACCCTAAAACATGGACTAGCTAGCGAAGTGTCCTAATTGAAAATTGAGGGAGTTGGGGGAGAAGTAAAAAGAAGTTTCGTGTAATTGAAAATTGATAACTTTGTAGTGTTAGAAGAAACGTCACACCAATCGAAGTGAATTTAAATAAGTAGTGATATTCCTTAATTTAGTTGATATCTTAATCAAACAAAAGTATAGGATATAGATTATTTACATTCTAAAAGTTTCTTGCATATTAAAAGATAAATTACAATTATTATTTTTTTCAGAGGAGAAAAAAACAAAGAATATTACTTAAATATATAATAAATCATTAATCGTTAACCAAAACAAATTATTCCGCTGCGTTGAACATTTTATTATCTTTTCATAAATGGGCAATTTCATATACTTCGACGATATAAAAAATTCCGTTCTTTTTTTCACATTTTCTTTTCATGTTTTTTTAGTATTGAAATTTACATAATATATCACATGTGTTAACACTAATTTGAAATTTTGAACACTAAACAACTGTCTTAAAATTGACATAATTATTTGTGTATAAATTAAAAAGTTTCCTCTCTTTTTGCAATGCAAACCACATACTCATGGTTTTACAAGCATATAACACACATTGTATATCAACTTCTAGATTACAGCAGTTTTTTTTATGAAACCTCTATAATCACATGTTAATCTAATCCATAATTCACATGTGATTTAATGTCTAAAGACGTAGAAGGGGTTTGAGAAAATGGAGGAAATGAGTTCATGGACGGTTATCCCCCACCCCCGTGTGCGAGCGCAGTCTCAACACCTAAAAGGCTATCAACAACAACTTGATCTAGGACAACAGATGTTCTATGGTCAAGCTGAGACCCACCTTTTGTCCTGGATGTTTGGTCATACGTTTGAGCTTCTTTGTCAGGTGACTAGACTCGCCCCGACGAGACTTAGTCGCGATCTTTGTGGAGACTAAAATCCCACCCTTTCCTCCTCGATCTTATCAGTGTTTGGCAGGATAAAACATTGCTCCTCTGCCTGGACATTTTGAGCCTTAGGCGCATGATGTGGGCCCAAGTGTTGATGAACGGGCCATTGCATTTCTGGAGGCCCAAAATCGCGTGACAAAAGGGGCCTCACTAAAATGGGCATAACTTGGGCTACGGGGCTCCGTTTCAGGCCCATGACCAGTCGATTCGAAGCTTGGAATGAGGAGCACGTTGTGGTAAACAGACTTTGTCGGTTTACGAAACTTTCGAGCCCCGAAACACTCTATTTTATGATTTATTTGCATTTTTATGTTTTTTCGGGCCGAAAATCTTCTTGAAAGCTTTTCCTATTGATTTGAAACCACCTCTAACCTCTTCATGCATCTGTTGAGTTGTGTTGAGTAATTCGGTTTGTCGTTCAAATAGGATTTGATCGGTTTGTTCGGAAGGAAGAGGAACTTGATAGTCGGAATAATTAAGTTCCAGGAGATTGTTCACGAACGTCGTGGGAGATGGAGTACTAACACGTGAGGTGCCTTCCTCCTCATCATCATCATCTCTCCGATGATATGTGGAACTACGCGGTGCGAAGAGATTAGGGCGACGAGATTTGCCCTTGTCACTTCGAGATCGACAAAGTTGGCTACGAGTGAGAGGACATAAGACGTGATGAACGAATTGATAGATATCACTCTCAAGATGTGGGTAATGTTCCATGACAAAATGATAAAGTCTAGTGAGGAACATACCATAAGGAAGATTGGCATGTGGAGTATTTTTGGCGGAGATGATACGATGGACAAAGAAATAAGCCAAATTGTATTGTTCTTCCGCAACAACACAATACAACATGTGAGCGATGCTAGCCGTGAGGTGGTCACGGTGTTCGCCGGTACCAAACGCATTCTCGCGAATGAGTTCTTCCCAATGCTTCATGTCAGGGCTTAGTTCTTTGAGAAGAATTTGGTTTGTATGAATGTCGACATTCTTTGACTTGATTCTTCGGCTAGTCGTACCACGTTCTAGCTCGAGTAGTCGACGAATGTCGTCAGGAGTTGGAATCTCAGAATAGTATGGACCACCCTGAGGCCGATTTTTCTCAAGAGATGAGAGATCCCATTCATTTGAGAAAACCGGCTTGACCGTTGAAAGGAATTTGGAGGATTTGACCAAACTGAGCAAGAGTAAGAGTGATGAATTCTTTTTGGATCATGAAGGAGATGAAGATATAACCATATTCATCGGTTTGCACCGTAACTTGGCTATAGAAGTCAAGAATGAAACGAGGAATGATGGGTTCGTTGATTTTGAAAAGACAATCGAGACGAACATTGGAGAACATTCGTTCGATTTGGTCGGATAGATAGAAGGATGGATCGACAACTCTCCCTTCACGAATGTTTCTATCTTCGATGGGACGATAGAAACATGCAATAGCGGGAGAAATGCCGGGAGTAGCGGAGACTTTTGGAATATATTCCTTGGTTTTGGAAACATCACCAACTGTGACTTTAGGCATTTTCACCTAAACAAGATAACAACAAGAAAGTAAGATTAAAAAAAATGCATATGTGACATATACTACTCATGTGGAACGCAAACATACTTCGACTCTAAAATTTTAATCCTAAGAAGTAGTTTGCAATGTTCCTTATTATTAATTTTTAACTCGCTTAAAGTGTATTCTATGATGTTAAGGAGTAGTTATATAGATATTATGGTAAAGAACCAAGAACATCCAAACGCTCATTTGTACATCATAAGCCACTTTGAAATGTGACTAGACAAACATTAGATTGTATGTCTAGCTATTTCTTTCGAGTTAAGTAACTCGTTGAAAAGGTAAAAACGTAGATTTTGACTCAAAAATGTCTTTCAATTTGTTATGCCAAACACTTCCTTTCCTAGAAAAAATAATGTTGGGAATTATATTTTCATAGATTTGATGATACAAAAACAAAGAAGAATGAAACATGAAGAATGCTGAAATGATAAGCAAAATATGCTAAGTGGATGCTGCTGGTAATGTAAATGATTGCTGCTAGTTCAAATCAACCTGCTGCTAGTGTATTTCAAGGTACTGCTGGTTCAGAGCAAGGTACTGCTACTACAAGTGAAGGTACTGCTAGTACAAAAAGGTACTGCCAGAAGGTACGGGTAGAGCAAAGGTACTGCTAGTTGATTCAAAGGTACTGCTAGTACAAACAAGGTACTGCTAGTACAAACAAGGTACTGCTAGTGTTACCAAGCTGCTGCTGATCAGTGAGTCATCCTGCTGCTAGAAGGATAAGATCGAAGAAGATATTTATTTTGTATGAGTCATGTTTATACAAAATATAATATCTAGATATTTTATCAAGTCATCAAGTTGAACACTCAAGATACAAGTTGTATCTTATTGACTTGACACATGTAAAAGCAAGTGGATGACTAAAGACTTATCAAGTTTGTAATGATCTCCTTATGTTATAAAAGGAAGATCATACCCTTTAGATAAAAGTATGTCACTATGTGATTAGTGATCACCAAAGTGCTTAGTACTCTCAAATTACAACACAAAGTTGTGTTAAAATGTAAAGCACTTAAAAGAGTGTGTGTGGGAACATCAGACGTGGGGTCTGATGAACATTGGACATGGGGTCTAATGTTGTTATTGTTGTTAGGAGCCTCAAGGATCTTTGATCCCTGATTAGAGTGTAATCGTGTTATAATTGATCATGTAACATTGGGGCTAAGAGTAATAACAAACGGTGAATTCCACAAAACCTTGTTGTGATAACCAATATCCTAGATCAAAGGCTTAACAGCCTTGAGCCCATAAACGATCAGAAAACTTATAAGTAGTTAGTTCTCTTGTTCTTTAAAGTTTTCAACAAGTGGTATCAGAGCAGGGGGGCTCTGGATTTAGGAAAAGAAAAGGTTTTAGCTAAAGAAAGAAGAAAAATTCGTTTTTGCTTAATTTTTCGCAACTTTCTGCAGAGCAGTTTTGCAAAGGCTATAACTCCTTCGTTAACCGTTGGATTGGGCTGAAATTTTTGTTGAAGGTTCTTGGTATATCAAGGTAGATTCTCACCGAAGGGATCTTCAAACTGAGCCTTAAGTTGCAAGATATGCATCGTTGAAAACTGCTGCAGAAACAGTTGAGGTATTATCGAATTTTTGGTTTTTCTTTCTTGGTTTACACACACAAAGGGGAAGAATCACACACAGAAGAGAGTTGGTTCTTAAAAGATAAAAAGGCTTGTTTATCAATTTATTATTGATGAAAAAAAAAAAAAATCATTAGTTGCTTATTTGAAGTTGAGGTTGAATTTTTCAAGATTGTGTTTTGTCATATCTTTGGAAGAAAAGATAACTTGTTTGTGCTTCAATAATTGTGGTGATGACTTGTTAAATCTAGTTTTCATAGGTCAAGGGGAGGATGGACGAAGACATAGTTAACTATCACTTAAAGGAGTTACTTTGTAGTGCTCAGTGTCTCATTGGAAATGAGGATTTTATCAAGAGATTTCGATCTACTTATATGGTGTTAGTATAAGTTCAAAGTCAGTTTTAGTACAAGATATAGGACACAAGATTGGTTTATTCTGTTTCATCAACAAGTTAGTAATGATTGGTTTTTCTTCATCAGTCATAAAAGCCTACAGAATTGAAGATTCGGAATGGTTAACATATGAGTTTCAGGGGAAGCTTAAATGTTCAGATGTATAACCATTCAATTATATGTGCATCACCACAGGGAAAGTTATTGATTCTCATTATTGTTGATTAGTATTGCAACTGATGGTTTAAAATTTTGATGTCTCAAGTTCATTTTTAGTGCGGAAAGCTTAATGGAGGGTAATTTGAGATATTAGAAGGATAGATTGGATTTGTAATATTAGTTTGTAATTGTAAAGATCATATTTGTAAATTTCCTATTTGTTGATAACAAAAAGGGGAAGAGACGTGGTAGATAGCATAGATTAAGGGGAAGTCAGTATAGTTTTCATTCATGGTGAGATTTAGTTATCTCAATTTCTCTACTTCGTCTAGGGAAATTCGTACAAGAATGTTTTTGTTTTGTAATCATCAAATAGGGGAAGATTGTTGGGAATTATATTTTCATAGATTTGATGATACAAAAACAAAGAAGAATGAAACATGAAGAATGCTGAAATGATAAGCAAAATATGCTAAGTGGATGCTGCTGGTAATGTAAATGATTGCTGCTAGTTCAAATCAACCTGCTGCTAGTGTATTTCAAGGTACTGCTGGTTCAGAGCAAGGTACTGCTACTACAAGTGAAGGTACTGCTAGTACAAAAAGGTACTGCCAGAAGGTACGGGTAGAGCAAAGGTACTGCTAGTTGATTCAAAGGTACTGCTAGTACAAACAAGGTACTGCACAAACAAGGTACTGCTAGTGTTACCAAGCTGCTGCTGATCAGTGAGTCATCCTGCTGCTAGAAGGATAAGATCGAAGAAGATATTTATTTTGTATGAGTCATGTTTATACAAAATATAATATCTAGATATTTTATCAAGTCATCAAGTTGAACACTCAAGATACAAGTTGTATCTTATTGACTTGACACATGTAAAAGCAAGTGGATGACTAAAGACTTATCAAGTTTGTAATGATCTCCTTATGTTATAAAAGGAAGATCATACCCCTTAGATAAAAGTGTGTCACTATGTGATTAGTGATCACCAAAGTGCTTAGTACTCTCAAATTACAACACAAAGTTGTGTTAAAATGTAAAGCACTTAAAAGAGTGTGTGTGGGAACATCAGACGTGGGGTCTGATGAACATTGGACATGGGGTCTAATGTTGTTATTGTTGTTAGGAGCCTCAAGGATCTTTGATCCCTGATTAGAGTGTAATCGTGTTATAATTGATCATGTAACATTGGGGCTAAGAGTAATAACAAACGGTGAATTCCACAAAACCTTGTTGTGATAACCAATATCCTAGATCAAAGGCTTAACAGCCTTGAGCCCATAAACAATCAGAAAACTTATAAGTAGTTAGTTCTCTTGTTCTTTAAAGTTTTCAACAAATAATGACTAATATTTCAATATACATATGAATTATGTATCTTGATGACTCAAAATTATTAGTTACATGTTTATAAACTTGTCCATTAGTTGTGAAATTCATTTTGACTTAATCTTGACAATTTTATGACTCAATCCAAACATCCTCTTATGTTTATAAAATCATTTTTCATGATTTGAAAAATATATTTTTAGGATTTAAAAGTTGTGATATTATAATGTGGTTAGTTATAATAAGTGTTTATGGCATAATTAAACAATGTATAACAAGTTTTGAATGAGAGTGTATGGTTTTTCAAAATTTTGGCATGAGGGTTTTAGATTACTTAGATTCTAGGTTAATTAAGTACTCTAATCCTATGGGAAGCATTTGGCAATGAGTATCCTAGACTTAATTTCAACATATGTTCGAATTTAAAAATTTTAACTAAAATATCAAATTGTGATTAGACTCGAAATTTGATGAAATTAGATGAAATGTGTTTTGGAAAACTTACAATATATGTTGCTAATCAAGATATAGGTGTTTGCCCCTTGCGAATTTAGCCCGAAGTGGTGATTTGGTGAATGGTTTTGGTGCTTCAGTTCGTTCATAGCAGAGGGTGAGGAAGAAGTGTTTGTAAAATGGGGTGTTTGGCAAAGATTTTAGAAGAAAAATTCGTTTTGGTAGCAACAGATGGCCGGTCCCCTTAAACATTAAGGGGACCGCCCCCGTTTACAAGCCGGTCCCCTTAATTTTAAGGGGACCGCCCTACAAAACAGAAAAATTTGTGTTTTGTTTCTGACGGAAAAATATTTATATGTATATATAGATTTATTATATATCAAAAATACGTTGGGTTGTATTGGCACGAGAAGGGAATACTTGACACATTTTATTAACATTTCGTTAAGAAAATTTTCTTGACAATTTTGGATAAAATAATCAAGACGTCAAGCTGACAAAGGTGGGTTTAAGGAATGAAAAGGGAATGTGTGTGTGTGTGTGTGTGTATATATATATATATATATATATATATATATATATATATATATATATATATATATATATATATATATTATGTGTTAAGGTGGGATGTTGAGGGATAATGAGGAAAGGACGGAGATGGGTGCTAACGACGATGGGAGTTTGTTTAATAGTTTTCTTGTGCGAAGGTTCGGCTTCGACTTCTATGTTGATCCACTCAACTCACTTCTCTTCATCACCATGAGTTTTGCGAGAGTGAACATAGAAGATTTTCATGTTGAACGTTATAGTCCAAAAGGGGCAAAGGGGGAAGAAAATGTTCGAGGACGAACAATTTCTTTTAGTTCTAGATAGTCAACAAATGACGTATCTAGGTTATGAGAGGATGTGTATATATATATATATATATATATATATATATATATATATATATATATATATATATATATATATATATATATATATATATATATATATATATATATATGTTTAGATATGCATATAAGAAGAAAACTTACTAACAAACACATAAATATTTACTAAGTATTTAAGACTAAAGGGGGGCATGCAATAGGCTAGTTCATTAATCTACGCATATAGTGGTGAGCATGAAAGAGAGGCGTACCTTTTAGTCTTCAACATGTGGTCTTCAAATACTTCAAAGAGTATTGACTTATATAAGCCAATAACGAAGGAGATTCCGACTTTACCGATGAGTAGAAATTCTAGCCACTTGGTCCCCATGGTCTGATTGGTCCATAGTTGTTTGAACCAAACATGGTTTGCAATTGACTCGGATGCATATATTGTGGAAGTATTCCCCAAGGATTAAAACTTGGTGGATTTGGATAATTCTACATTGGGTGACTATTATTTTGACGGTTTGTTCATGTTCGTTCATTTAATTTTAACCGGACAAATAAAAGGACATGGGCGCTTAAACGAATGAATTTTCTTGTTCATGTTTGTTTATTAAGAAAATAAGTTGTTCATGTTCGTTCATCAAAACACTAAACGAACGCTAAACAAATATCAACGATCGAGTATAAATGAAAATAAACAAACAAACATAAACTTTATCAAATTATGCACAATATATTATTTTATAAGTGTTGTTTTATATAAACTAACCAATTTTAAAATTATAAAATAAAAAGGATATGATATACGAACATAAATAGATAAATGAACTTAAAAGAAGGCATAATCGGACGTTCACAAACATAAATGAACGGACACAACTTTTGTTTATGTTCATTCATTTAACTAAACGAACGTCAAATATTGTTCATGTTCGTTCATTTAATAAATAAATAAACATAAACGAACTTTTTACCGAACGGTTCATGAAATGTTCACTGAACGTTCAGTTCGTTTACGACCCTACTAAGAAGTACATTGTTTCAACTGGAAAAAGTTGCGAAAAATAGAAAGATTCGGTGCCGAGTTAATCACAAAACACACCATGATAAATGTGGTGATCTTTTGGACGACACTAAGATGACGAAAAATGCAAACCATAAAAATAAAGTCGTGAAGAGGAAAATGATGGTTGAAGTGGCTAACATACTCTAAGTAGAATGAAACCGTCCTCGAAGAGGGAGGCACATTGGCCTGATCACTCTCTTGAGGAATCTGTGGATTATACCTATTATTCCATGGATACTTAGCTTTAAATTCTTTTTAACTTTTTTCTGTTTACAGTGTTAGGACTTTCCTCAACCACGGAATGTATTCGAGTAGCCACATATAAAATTTTGAAGTATTTAAAAGCATTGAATAGACACAAGAAGCACTAAACTAGGGCAAACTACCAACCTTGGTTATTCATAGTCGAAGAAAATTAGCGAAGTGACAATAATGTAATTTGACAGGCCAATAGCTAAAGCTCATACAACCGAAATAGGCTCAAAACATGCCAAAAGGGCTAAAGGCCTACAACATACTTTGCCTGAAGAGTTAATCTCCAGGCAACATCTAGGGTCGCAATAAGGTGCGCGTGGGGAACCAATCTCCATAAAACAATTAGCATGACAATTTGTCTTCCCCATACCGCTATTGTACTATAGACACGTGTAAACACCTCATTGGTGTAGATGTAAATTCGACGAGCATTTCGCTATGACATCTCGACGGTACTTTGTACGAAGATTCCCATTATACCAAGAGCCCAGAATATCACGCTACACGTCATTCTTGTGTCCTCCATGTGATGAATCCCACATGTGTCTCCCTAAACCGTTGGATCACATTTACGGGCCTCACACAACCCTAAATACATCCTTATAAATACACATGATTTTCATGAAAATAACCAAGTTCATCTTCTCCACATTTTAAGCGTTACCCCGACTTTAGATAAACACTCTTATCTCTGAGTTTTTACCACTCAAGGAAAACCGAACATAAGAGTGACCTAATCTCACACTATAAATGTATACTAATCCTTGCTTTGCTTGCCAAACGTTAACATGTAAAAGAGAAATTACCTTCGGTATTTATATCACATTAGTATTCCATCACATTAGTCTTAGACACACTCAAATATTGTTGTCCAACAAACAACACCAAAATTATAATATGCTTTTGCTTCAATATGACATATACTTGTTGTATTTGTTAATTAATTATTTTTATTTTTATTTTTATTTTTCACGTAATTGTAGTGGTGGTTATTTAAAAAGAGTGTTCACGATTGCTTAAGTTTCAAACCATCCTTTCGAAAGAAGACATGCTTTCAGAACCTTGGATTGATCATAGCTTAATGACTTTCAGTTGGTACGATTGGATTATGAATCCTAATTTATCGTGTCCACTACTAAAATTTGGACATTTAACGACGGAAGGCCGTTAGCGACGACTGACGTCGCTAAATATTCGTGACCCTAAAAGCATTTTCTAAAAAAGTAATAAATACATTTAGTGACGACATTAGGTTTTTTCTATTTTATTTTTTAGTTTTCTAATAAATACTTTTATCGACGAAATTATCGTCGCAAAAGGTTTTTTTTCTTTATTTTATTTTTTTACTTTTCTAATAAATACGTGTAGCGACGAAAATGTCGTGCTAAAAGATTATATCATTTCAATTTTTAATTTTCTAATAAATACTTGTAGTGAAGATATTGTCGCCACTAAAAGTATTATTATTTTGTTTTCGATATTCTTCTAACAGAAATCAATAGCAACGGCTCGTGGCTAAATGTTTTTTTTTTAGATTTTTTTTTTTTTTTTTTTCCACTTATTGGGTGGGTCCAAACCCTAGTTTCATCTTAATAGGGGGACCCATAGTAATCTAAACATTACTCAAAACTATTTAATTTATGAAACACCCCCTTAGTGTTACTAATTAAGGTGTCGTCACTAAAAGAATGCTAGAGTCGTTGTGTGATAAATCAACCTCAATGAATTGTATTGAGGGTGAGGGAGTTCTTTATATAACAAAAATAATACAACAATCCCTACTATAATTGAGGAGATTGATTACAAGAAATTAGGAAATAAATAATTACAATTGACTGTTACATATTGACCAAATATTATCATCTAATACCCCCTTTCAATCGAAACGGTGGTGGTCCAAGATGAAGCTTTGCTCGAAAGAGTTCAAACTGAGTGTGCGGAAGACTTTTAGTAAAAATGTTTGCCACCTGAAGATTGGTTGGAATGAATTTTGTGTAGAGCTTCCCAGGGTTTACTAGTTCACGAATGAAATGATAGTCTAGATCAATGTGTTTCGCTCGTTTGTGTGAAACTGGATTTTGAGTCATAAAAAGAGCACTTTTGTTGTCGCAAAGTAACGTGGGCCGATCAGGCGATAAAGCATGCAACTCACGTAGTAGATGAGTAATCCGTACAATTTCAGCTGCGGTGTTGGCCATAGCACGGTATTCGGATTCACAGCTGGAACGAGAGACGGTGGGTTGCTTCTTTGCACTCTAAGACACGAGATCCCGCCAAGAAAGATCGAGTACCCATAAGTAGACCGGAGAGTATCTAGACAGCGAGCCCAATCGGCGTCCGAATAACCAAGAATAGAATTCTTGTGTAGACGGCTAAAGGTAAGACCAAAGGAAATAGTACCTTTAACATATCAAAGGATACGCTTGACAGCTTGAAAGTGATCCGTGGTGGGTGCATGAAGAAATTGCGAAACTTGATTCACCGCATAGGATAAATCCGGTCGAGTAATCTTCAGATATTGCAAGGCACCAACAAGGGAGCGATAAAGCGTTGGATCAGAGAATGGTGAACCATTGGTGGTAAAGGACTCATGAGCTGCAAGTGGAGTACTTACCGGTTTCGAATCATAAAGATGTGCTCGTTGAAGAATATCTTTGGCATACTTAGACTGAGTAAGAAAGAGTCCGGAATCAGTATAAGCAACTTCGAGCCCCAGAAAATAATTTAAATCCCCAAGATCTTTGATAGCAAACTCACTATGAAGATGGGATATAAAGGTGGTGATGGCGGTTTCATTGTTGCCTGTGAGTATCAAGTTGTCAACATAGACGAGTAGATACATGATGCATGAATCTTTGTTTAGAACAAACAAAGAGGTGTCGGCACGACTGCACGTGAAACCGTAGGCTAGAAGAATGTTGCTCAATCGATGAAACCATGCCCGAGGGGCTTGTTTTAATCCATAGAGAGCCTTAGATAATTTGCAAACATGATTAGGGTACTGCTGGTTGCTCCATAAATACGGTTTCCTGCAAATGACCATTTAAAAAAGCATTTTTGACATCAAGTTGATGCAATCGCCAGTTGTGCAAAACCGCAAGGGATAAGACAATGCGAACAGTCGACGCCTTAACGACAGGACTGAAGGTGTGGGAATAATCCAAGCCAGGAATTTGGGTAAAACCTTGATCTACCAAATGAGCCTTGTAGCATTCAATACTCCCGTCAGAATGATACTTGATCCGATATACCCATTTGGATCCAACTATGTTGGCCGAGGTAGGTCTAGGAACCAGGGTCCAAGTTTTATTTTGGTGTAAAGCCTCAACCTCATCAACCATTGCTGCCGTCCATTTAGGATCCTTAGCTGTAGTTTTAAAACCACGAGGTTCAGTAATAGTGGATAGGGCCACGTGTAAGGAATGAGTGGTAAGCGAAGCAAAGTTCGCTGGGTACTTGGGTTTAAACACTCCTGCTTTGCACCTTGTAACCATCAGATGAGAATTGATATTTTATTGAGTGGGAACATCAGTAGGATGATGGAATGTTGGGACAGTAGATGTGGTAGGGGTCGGTAAGGTTAGGGTGGTTGAGGTAGGTTGGGCCGTTGTAGTTGGAGGTGGGGTAGGTAGTTGGGCCGTAGGGGTTTTAGGTGGAGTGGGTATTTGGGCCGTAGGGGATGTAGGTGGAGTGGGTATTGGGTCCGTAGGTGGTGTAGGAGGTGTAGTTAATAGGCTGTTGGTAGTGGGAGAATTAATGTGTGGAGTATGGGAGGCTTGGCTAGGTAGATTATGTGAAGGACAAATAGGACATGAGGTAGGTACAGGGCTGGTTTGGGATGGTACAGTGGGCTTGAGAACATCAGGTGAAACGGATCTAGGAGTGTCATCAAGAAAGGTGGTCAAATCCAAGGTGTTGAGATCCGAATTTGAACATGTGGTTTTAAAGGGAAAAGATACTTCATTGAACCGAGCATGTCGAGTGATAAAAACACGAGAAGAGGCTGGATCAAGACACCTGTATCCCTTATGTTGAGTGTTGTAGCCAATGAAAACACAAGAAAGACGGCGAGGTTCAAGTTTGTGTTTGGCATAGTCTCGTAAATACGGAAAAACTTGGCAGCCATAAACCTTAAAGTTGGAGTAATAAGGCTCTTGATTAAAGATGAGTTGAAACGGAGACTTGTTGTTCAAAAGAGTAGATGGTAGGCGATTAATAATATATGTGGCCGAAACAAATGCATCTACCCAAAAATAAGCTGGTACATGAGCATTAAACAACATTGCAAGACCCGTTTCGACTATATGTCGATGTTTCCGTTTCGCACGACCATTTTGTTGGGGCGTGTATGGACACGAGAAACGATGAAAAGTTCCATTATCCTCTAAAAATTTTCGAACGGTATGGTTCACAAATTCAGTGTCGCCATCGCTTTGGAACGTTTTGATTTTTCTTGCAAATTGTGTTTGGACAAGATTAATAAAAGCCGGTAAAACTGAATAAAATCCTGTCTTGGTTTTAAGTGGATAAAACCACGTAAACCTAGAATAATCATCAACAAAAATAACATAATAGCAATATCCATCGGTAGATGTAATTGGTGCGGGACCCCATAAATCACAATGAACCAAATCAAGCAAATTAGAAGCACGCTTGATATTTAAATCAAAAGACAAACGTTGTCCCTTTGCAAGTTGACAAGAAGAACAAATAGTAGGCTTTGGCAATAACGAAGTAACAGATAAAACACCAAAGTTTTTCAAAATGGAAATAACATCAAAAGAGACATGGCCCAAACGAGCATGCCATAACTCGTATGAAGCTTTATTCGAAACTGAAGTAGCAACAAGGGCTCTTGGTTCATCCTTGAGCACATAAAGACCATTCTCACAGATTCCTTTAGCGAGTACCTGCTTTGTTTTCTGATCCTAAATATGGAAAAAATGTTCAGAGAATAAAACATCCACCGAATGATCAGCGGTCAATCTGCTTATGGATAATAACTTTTTGGTGAGATTGGGAACAATAAGTACATTGCGTAAAGGAATAGTATTGGAAATAGTTGTCGAGCCTGTATGTGTGATTGGCAATTTCTTACCGTTACCAAAAACAACTTAGTGTGTACCTGTATAAGGAGCCTTGTTGTTGAGAGAATCATGAGGAGGAGACATGTGAGTCGTGGCCCCGGAATCACCAACCCAATCTGGGGAATCGTCGGTAACGTGGCACTGGGCATGGAATGCTTTAGCTATGGAGTCGTCTGAAGGACGAGATTGAGAAGCATATGTATGCAAACTAGGACAGGCAGAGGCATAGTGTCCATTTGTACGACATAGTTGACAGTGAGGAGTTCTGCGAGAAAAAGATCCACGTCCCTGGCCACGGGCAGAGGTACCCCTAGCAGAATAGCCACGACCTCGCCTCGGATTAGAGTCGTCACGCCTGTATTGAGCGTGGAATGCGGCTGGTGGAGCAGCAGTCCTGTGAAGCGACTGAAGAAATAGTTCGTGACTTTCTGCTTGAGCCACTAAATCACGGAATAAAGGGGTTGGTTTGGTGGCACGAATGGCCATGGAAAAGACCTCATAAGATAGTCCGAGACCGCATAAAAACTACTGTAGCTTGTCAATGTCCGCCACCGGGTGACCAATGGCGGCTAGTTGTTCACAGATAACACGAAATCGACGAGAGAAGTCTGTGACAGAAGTGGTAACTTTGGTGAGTTGCCGTAAGGAGTCCCACAATGACTGAACACGCTCAACCGAGGCATTGCTGTATGCATTCTCGAGAGCTAACTAGATCTGACAGGCTGTAGAGATGCCAAGAACTTCGGAGGCAGCCTCCTCTGTGAGAGAAGAAAGAAGGAGAAGAGCAGCCTTTTGATCATCAGAAGTCCATTTGGCAAGATCTGGGTTCGGTATGGGCTTGTCATTTTCAAGAATAGTGGCCGGCAGCTGTGGTGAGGTGCCATTAATATGAGCAGTAAGATGATGAAGGGCAAGGATTTAGCACCCTAGAATATTATTTACATTTTATGATTATAACCTAAGGTTTATATCAATAAATAAGTAAAATAAAGATGTACAAAAAAAATATGGGCCAATTATTTATAGTTTTAGTGTTTAGGATTTATCTTTTTCTTTCTAAAGCCCAAACACTTACCGAATCCTAACCCAACCCAAACTAGCCTAATTATCCCTCCCTAAAAACAACCTAAACGACCCATAATCCCCTTAATTTGCTGGAATCGAAATTCAGAGGAAAAAAAATGATTGATCAAAGGGTTTGTGGATTCAAGAATTGGTTAGTTGTATTTTTATTAAATTCATTGCTTTTAAGTGTTGTAATCCTTATATTAATTATGTAACTTGCAAGGATGGATTAGGGTTTGTAAATTATTTTTATAAATCTGTAAAATTGAAATTTAATAATGATTAGAGTAATTAACTTAAGTGTTTGGGTGATTATTGCAAGAATATATTAGTTAGGGTTTGTAGATTCGTGATCAAGATTCTGGCAGATTTGTAACCTCATAAAGATAGGGCTGGAAATCAAGTAATACAATAGCGTTTTACACGTTTCTTGACTCTAAAATTAAGTTTAAGTTGCCTACTTTCTGAATATATAAATTTCGTGGTCATTGGAGGTAGGGAGGGTAGTCTTTTGATTTTTACTAGATTAAGTGTCAAAACTGTATTTTGGATGTCTGAAAATCAGTTGGTATTTTTTATTTTTGGTTTTAAAACCACAAGGAGTTTAGAGCTCTCCTTTTACAGGGGTAATATTTAAGTTATTTTTGACTTTCTGTAATTTTTGTAGATTTTTATAAAGGGTCTGAATAGGTTGGATAAATGTAAACTTTCGGGGTGTTTCTGCAGTGCACTTTCTGGACAGGTTTGGGGAAACGATTTTTGAAATAGTACATTCACTTAGTAATAAAATCTGGGAAAATTTGGAGAGGTTCTTAACTCATGTGGAAGTCTCATATAAAATTGGTAGAACCTTAGGAGCTCATTTGATAGGTATATAAATTCATAAGAAACTGGGTCAGATTTGCATTCTAAACCTAAAAATCATTTTTGGCACATTTAAACCCCTAATTAAGTTAACTAAGGAATTTTTTATTGAAAGGTAAATTTCATTCAACCAAGAGCACCACAAGCGGTCCTCAAAGCAAGGACCCCCGGGCAAAAAAACGACATTACATCAAGTCTAACGGGCATTTACACCATTTATTCCAATCAATACCTTTCAATCTAGACCTATGGCGAATCCAAAAAAAAAGCCGACACCTTTATATTTTCAACCAACTCGATAGCTCTCCGCGACTTGTTATTGAAAATTCTTGCATTCCGTTCATTCCATATCGACCATATTGTAGTAAAAATGATACCTTGTATGATTTGGATCTCCTTTTTATTCTTCATTTGATTGTCGGCCAGCTTGATTAAGTCACCAACTTCAAAAGCATAGATTGGGCTCAACCTACACCAAGCTCCCACCCTACTCCAAATTTCGGAAGTATACAAACAGCCCGTGAACAGGTGCATAGTTGTTTCCTGACCTGCATCACAAAGAGGACATGATAAGTTGTCTAACGATATCCCGCGTTTAACCAACTCCACCTTTGTGGGTAGTCTGTTAAGACCTGCATGCCAAACCAAAATCTTGCAGTTCAAAGGTGTCCATCTGACCCATTCCATCTTCGTAGCAGTGGCAGCCGACGGCCTATCGAATATTAATATCTTTGCTTTGTTCACAGTGAATACTCCATCCTTAGCTCCTTCCCATTTCCACCAATCGCTACCATTACCCACTGATGCTCATAAATTTCCGATAATAATTCAAACAGTTCTGATACTTCCTTACTGGCAGTCGGATTCTTACGCCACTCCCAGGTAATGTTTTTAACACTGTCTTGGATCTGCACTCGACTGGCTACAGTGGCCCATTTTTGTTTTTCTAATCTAAATAGGTGTGGATATTTAATACGCAGCGGTTTATGTCCAATCTATTTATCTCCCCAAAAATTAATTGACGGCCCGTTACCAACAATGCCCACAAAATAACTATTTAGATCTCTACCATTTTGAAGCTTTTTCTCGCCAGTTTTTACGATTTGTTTCCAACAGCCGCTCGCCGAGGGACTACACGGTAACATAGTCCAAGCTCGACTCGAGCCGTGACAGCCAACAATTACCTTTTTCCACAGACAATTACCTCCTCTTTTAAATCGCCACGCCCATTTGAGAAGCAGAGGTTCGTTAATGCCTTGCATCTTACACACACCTAAACCGCCCTCGTTTTTAGGTCTTGTTATATCATCCCAAGCCACCCACGAAATCTTTTTCTCTTCCAACGAACCGGTCCATAAGAAACGCCTCGTAATGGCTTCAATACACTCGATCACCTTCAAAGGGGCCTTATAAAGAGAAAAGTAATATATCGGTAGGTTTTCAAGTACCGATTTAATAAGAATCACCCTTCCTCCAATCGACAAGGTCTTCTCCTTCCATGACACAAGTCTATATTTAATAACATCAATCACCAGGGACCAATTACTAATCCTGTTCATGTTGGCGCCTACTTTAATACCTAAATAATAAAAAGGGAAGGCGCCTCTTTTACAGCCCAAAACTTCCATCATATCATCGACTTCTATATCCTCGGTCCCAATCCCAAATAAATTAGACTTGTGAAGGTTTATACGAATTACTGAGCATAAGTGAAAAATCCGGAGTATACGATCCGTATTTTCCATTTTTTCACGAGACCATTCTCCCAAAATAAGAGCATCATCAGCATAGAACAAATGCGTAATATCAGCTTCATTATTAGAGAAATTAATACCCGAAAACTCGCCAATATCTTTGGCTTTATTCAAAACCCATGAGAGAGCCTCCATGACAATCAGAAAAAGAAAAGGTGAAAGAGGATCACCTTGACGAAGGCCCTTCTCACAGTTAAATTCAAATGTAGGCGAGCCGTTAACTAAAACCGCCGAGCGAGCTGACTTAAGAATACCTCGAACCCAATCGCACCACATAGTAGGAAAACCCATTTGAGACATAATAGAAACCAAGAAGTTCCAGTTTACATTATCGTACGCCTTCTCGAAGTCTATTTTTAATAAAAACGCCTTCTTTTTCCTTTTTTTTAACCATACCAATATCTCGTTAACTACTAAGGGACCGTCAAGAATAAACCGGTCCTTCAAAAAGCTGATTGATGTTCGAATATCACACTCCCCAAAACCTTCTTGATACGGTTAGCAAGTATTTTAGAAATAATCTTGCTAATCATCCCAACGAGTGTTATCGGTCTATAATCTGTGAGTCCTAAAGGCGTTTTGACCTTCGGAATCAACGTTATAAAAGACGATCCACACCCCTTATTTATCATACCTGTCTCGTGAAATTCACCAATAATTCGGATAAAATCGGCCTCCAAAAAATTCCAAAACCGCTTCACAAAACGGAAGTTAAAGCCGTCCGGACCGGGCGCCTTATTAGAACCACAATCAAAAACCGCATCTTTGATCTCCTGTCTAGAAAACAAGGCAACCAAAGAATTACAATCGTCATCATTAAGCATATTGATACCCGTACAATCTAACACCGGACGATCAGCATGGTGTTCTCTGAAGTGACTCCTAAAAAACCGCAAGACCTCCTTTTTGACAAGTGTTGGTTTTGAAACCCATTCCCCGTTCACCACCAAACCCGGAATGGCGTTCCTCTCTTTTCTTCCATTTATCATATTATGAAAGAAATTCGAACTCTCATCCCCAAGAGACGCCCATTTCACTCGCGACTTTTGCTTGATATCACTAGCTCTATGATGCTCTATTTCTTCTAGACTCTTTTTACACTCGGCCCAAACCCACAACTCCGGTTCGTCTAAATCTTTATATTCCATCATTATCTCAATCTCTTCCTTTTCGGCTTGAAGTCTCGTCTCGTCTTCATCCTCTTTTTGTTTTTGCTGATTAAACCACGTCTTCAACTTATTGCGAAGCCTTCTCAATTTCATGGATAAAGCAATGTCTGAAGGCCCTTGAATAATATTTTCCTCTAGTACCGATTTAACCAACTCCTGACATCCCGGTCTATCCAACCAAGAATCAAACCACCGAAAAGGTTTCTTACCATAATTCGAGTCAACCAGAGACAGCACCAATGGAGAGTGATCTGATCGCTCTCTAATTAAAGCTCTAACCCAGGCATTAGGCCACTTATTGAACATATTAGAACAGACTATTATCTTGTCAATTGTACTCATCTTGCAGTCGCCCCCTCTGTTAGTCAAATATTTGTATTTCATACCTTTCAAGTTATATTCACGAAGGCCGGCTTCATCAATAAAGTCGTTAAAGTCCCTAGCACACCCCGGATCAAAAACTGAGTTCTTTCTTTCCTCTGGACACCTAACCGCATTAAAATCCCCAAACATTATCCACTACCCCTGCTCCGATTGCATAATCTGAGAAATTTTCGACCAAAGATTTCTTTTTTCTACATTTTGTTGTGGGGCATACACATTAATAATATTCAACCGAACCAAACCATCAGTCATCAACCCGGAAACAAATAGGAAATTTTCATCTTTAATCACCTTGTCTCTAGCATATACCTTTGGGTCCCAAAAGCTGACTATACCCCCCGAATGACCATTCGCGTTAACAAACTCACAGTCAAAACCCAACCCTCCCCAAAAATTAGACAACATCCCCTCTTGAAATTTACTACACATGGTTTCTTGCATACCAATAAATGAAATACCAAACTCCTCTTTTAATCTTTTAACCCATCCAGCCTTCCCACAAACCCCAATCCCACGAATATTGATGGAAAGAAAATTCATTTCTTACCGATTTGTAACCCTTCTTGAACGATAGATTCTCGAATCATATTATCAAATCCGTCAAGATTAGCCCCAAGCTTTTCCTCCAACACCTTTGTAGCTTCAACCTCAACCGTTGGAATAAAAAGCTTCTCCCCACGGCTATCTTCTGCTTGGGTACTGTTGATATTGTTATCGACAAGTACATCGACTCTTGTATCACCTTCTGTACTTTGGTTATCTGCTGGGAATCGGATAGGTTGTTGATTCAAGTCAAATTCCTGTTGTTCCTGTTCTGATAAAACAAAACCTTCGTCCTCCTTACCTGACTCCTCTTCATCGTTCAGGCCCAAAAGACAATTGAGCCCAAATGGGTCATATTTTTTGGGCCGTTTGACCACTTTGAGACTCTCCTGGCTACTTGAATATGAGTTACTGGGTCGGCCCAGTCCACTACCCTTTTTGAACTTCTTTCTTTTATTGACTTTATTACCCACCGTTTGACCATCGTTAATATCTCCCATGAATTGTTCAAAAGGAAAATTAATGGCAGGTACAAACACATCTTCTCTTTCATCAGATTTAGAAACCAAATCATTCAAATGAGGTGATTGATTGACATTTAATGGTAATGATTGATTGACCGAAACATTCTCATAATCATTAATGCCATCATTGTTTTCCGTGTTCGGCGCGTCTCCGGTCATTCCAACATTGTCCCTGTCAACGTTCATCTCCGACGTCTCCTTTGCTTCGTCTTCAGTACTTTCTGGGGTATTGCCGTCCGAAGTTGCCTTTTCGTCGATAAATTCCGGGATCCAATCCCCTAATTCCTCCATGACCCACACCCGAAATTTCTGATCCTTCCAATGCAAGAGAACCTCCTCGGACACCCTTTTCCCATCCCCTAGCAAGACACCGACGTATTCGAATGACAAATCACGATCCGAGATCGCCCTATTAGCCTTGTGCATAACCTTCCCGAAAACACCTCCCACCTTATCGATAACTTCATTGGTTAGCAAATGAAGCGGAATACCTTGGACTTTAAGCCAGGCTAAACGTTCAAAACTGAACGCCTGCCCTTCCCAAATACTAATCTTCGAAAATCTTCCCACGATCGAACTTGCGGCTTCCCGGACTGCTACGGCTGTTTCGACATCTTCGAACGTGATCAACACATCTAAACCACCCAGGTATTGCACCCACCCTACATCAGGGCATATATCATTCAATATCACGTTGATGTTCTTCAGTGCATCTAAGTCAATCATTCTCGCGACTAAGGCCCTCCCATGCAACTCATTGAAAGCATTGACTTTGCTATTAATTTTAATCGATTTGCCTACGAGCATATCTTTAAAAGATCGATCACCCACCTCAGTAACCGGTGCCTTCCCTTCCCTAAGTTCTTCATCTCCATGTTTCTTCTGCCTATTATTAGTCGATTGATAATCCTTCTCCATATTTTTGTTGTTGATCTCCCCATCCTCTAATACAAACTGAGCCACATTGAACCACAACTGATATTCCTTCATACGAATGTTTCGGAGACTCTTTAGCAACTCATATTTATCTTTTACGTCGAGTATTGAAATAAAACCGAATCGATTCCCTCCTTATTGTCTTTTTCTTGCTATGTAAATATCAAAAATCTGCCCAAATTGACGAACATGGCTTGCCAAATCAGTCCCATTACACCTTTCTGGAAGATTGGTAACAAAATTTTTGTAATACGACGTTGGATATTTTCGGGAATGATTTTCCAGCGATTGTCTAATTAATTATCATTATTAACCCTAAGAACTTGGAATAATTATGAATCTGACCTAATCTGTAAACCCTAAGTTGAGAACGTGATTAATAATAAGCAATAAATCCGTTATGACATTAAATGAGCTAATAAGTATTATATGAACCCTAATCCGTGTAGATTCATTGAAGAAGGCTGACGTTGTATCCTTGTGTTCATTTTCACGTTGCTTCCATTTCATTCGCTAAGGTATGTATATTCTACTCTTTCTCAGTAAGGGTTTCGCATGACTCTTCGATTCTTGACTTTATTTCATTCGTTATGATATTCGTTGGTGATTTTCGTTTGATATGATTTCATTTGATATGATATTTAGTTCTATGTCATTTGGTATGGCATTCATTCATGTTGTTATACTGTTTGGAGATACTATAATTAATTCATTATGATGTAATAGCTTTGTTTATTCAGTTACCCGAGCTAACTAGTCATGGAGGTACCATGGCCATGTCATTGAGGCACCAATGACATGACACTATCTGTGGCGGTGTGATTGGTCCACGGCGTTCCCTTTTATATGTATATGATTATTGAGCTCGTGCACTTATTTGCTATTTTGGTACGCCAATATATTTTTCAGAGTACAAGTGTATGGTGGTGTACATAACTTTGTTTTGCAGGGAGCGTATGGATGCGTCCTAGGTTCGATTTGTGATATGATTATGTTATGGCTTTGTAGTGAATGGTTGTGTGTGCCATACACCCCATGTCACTTTTGGGAGGTCATGTCTCCATTTGCTATGTAATTTCCAAAAAAAAAAAGAAAAAAAAAAAAGGATCGATCAAAAAAAAAAAGGATCGATCAAAGGGTTTGTGGATTTCAAGAATTGGTTAGTTTTATTTTTATTAAATTCATTACTTTTAAGTATTGTAATCCTTATATTAATTATGTAATTTGCAAGGATGGATTAGGGTTTGTAAATTATGTTTATAAATCTGTAAAATTGAAGTTTAATAATGATTAGAGTAATTAAGTTAGGTGTTTGGGTGATTATTGCAAGAATATATTAGTTAGGGTTTGTAGATTCGCGATTAAGATTCTGGCAGATTTGTAACCTCATAAAGATAGGGCTGGAAATCAAGTTATACAATAGAGTTTTACACGTTTCTTGACTCTAAAATTATGTTTAAGTTGCCTACTTTCTGAATATATAAATTTCGTGGTCATTGGAGGTAGGGAGGGTAGTCTTTTAATTTTTACTAGATTAAGTGTCAAAACTGTATTTTGGATGTCTGAAAATCAATTGGTGTTTTTGATATTTAGTTTTAAAACCATAAGGAGTTTAGAGCTCTCCTTTTACAGGGGTAATATTTAAGTTATTTGTGACTTTTTGTAATTTTTGTAGATTTTTCTAAAGGTTTTGAATGGGTTGGATAATTGTAAACTTTCGGGGTGTTTCTGCAGTGCATTTTCTGGACAGGTTTGGGAAAACGATTTTTGAAATGGTACTTTCACTTAGTAATAAAATCTGGGAAAATTTGGGGAGGTTTTTAACTCATGTGGAAGTCTCAGATAAAATTGGTAGAACCTCAGGAGCTCATTTGATAGGTTTATAAATTCATAAGAAACTGAGTCAGATTTGCATTCTAAACCTAAAAATCTGTTTTGGCACATTTAAACCCCTAATTAAGTTAACTAAGGAATTGAAACACGTATAAAAAGTATGTCTAATTAATTATCATTATTAACTCTAAGAACTTGGAATAATTATGAATTTGGCCTAATCTGTAAACCCTAAGTTGAGAACGTGATATATAATAAGCAATAAATCCGTTATGACATTAAATGAGCTAATAAGTATAATATGAACTCTAATCCGTGTAGATTCGTTGAAGAAGGCGTGACGTTGTTTTCTTGTGTTCATTTTCACGTTGCTTCCATTTCATTCGCTAAGGTGCGTATATTCTACCCTTTCTCAGTAAGGGTTTCGCATGACTCTTCGATTCTTGACTTTATTTCATTCGTTATGATATTCGTTGGTGATTTCCGTTTAATATGATTTCTTATGATATGATATTTAGTTCTATGTCATTTGGTATGGCTTTCATTCATGTTGTTATACTGTTTGGAGATACTATAATTAATTCATTATGATGTAATAGCTTTGTTTATTCTGTTACCCGAGCTAACTAGTCATGGAGGTACCATGGCCATGTCATTGAGGCACCAATGGCATGACACTATCTGTGGCGGTGTGATTGGTCCACGGCGTTCTCTTTTGATATGTATATGATTATTGAGCTCGTGCACTTATTTGCCATTTTGGTACGCCAATATATTTGTCAGAGTACAGTTGTATGGTGGTGTACATAACTTTGTTTTGCAGGGAGCGTATGGATGCATCCTAGGTTCGATTTGTGATATGATTATGTTATGGCTTTGTAGTGAATGGTTATGTGTGCCATACACCCCACGTCACTTTTGGGAGGTCATGTCTCCATTTGTTATTTTATGATATAATATTGTGTGGTTAAGCAGGTGGCTTGCTTTGTGAGCTCATGGATAATTTCTTATGATTCGTTGCCTTCATTACCTTTCACTTAATTTATTATTCGTTTGATTCTCATGACTTGTGACATCTTGTTCGGTAGATTCTTTTTTATCTCATTTCATATACTTATTTATATTCAGTTCATTATTCGTTTATATCTGTTCACTGGGCTTTTTAAGCTCAACCGCATTTTCTTTTCTTTGCGGCAGGTATTCAAGCGGGATGCTGGGATTTGAGTGATGAGGGTAGGAGCTTTTTAGAGGACCAACCCAACCATAGTTTCCCTATCTTTTGGAATTAGTTTATGACTTATGTCTTGGTTATTTTATTTCATTTTAGAATTGGATTTGATTTGTATTTCTTTGGAAGTCATTTTGTTTCATGACTTGTATTTATTTATATAAGTCTTCCGCTTACATTTATTATGTTCTGATTAACACTATAATGTGACATTTTGACCCTTGTCGGGTTGGGGTGTTACAGAGAAGGTTCATATGATTGCGCCATACTAGATAATTTGCGGCTGATAATTTTAGGGTGGGCAGGTGAGGGACGGTATTGGAGAAGGAAGAGTTGTCGGCAGCCATGAAAGAAAGGAGGGATAAAAAAACTAGGGCAGAGGATCGAAAAGAAGAAGGAAAGAAGGAGAGGTTTTAGTATCTGGCTGATACCATGTGATAAATCAACCTTAATGAATTGTATTGAGGGTGAGGGAGCTCTTTATATAACAAAAATAATACAACAATCATTGATTACAAGAAATTAGGAAATAAATAATTACAATTGACTGTTACATATTGACCAAATATTATCATCTAATACGTTGCTATAGACCATCTGTGAAGGCGACGATTTGGCTAAAGGATTCAGCGACGATTCTCGTAGTGGTACCAATTCCTTGTCATCTTTTTTCCTCTAGCGCCTTTCAAAAGCGTTTTTGTTAATGACATATTTCCGTTCGAAAGAAAATCATTGTTTATGTAAAATAAGCAGTTGGAAGCGTTTCCATTATCCAAATTGCTTATGTTTATCTGTTTCAGTAAGCATGTTGCACATATCATATTTCAAAGTGCTTATTTGCAATAAAACTAAAATCTTTGTTCCATGATACCTAAACTAAACACACCATTATAATTTAGAATGTAAATTTACATATTATTTGGTCTTATATGGAATGTATTCATGTTTCTATTCTAAGTTTAGTTACTTTGTGATAAACCAAAAAAGTTTGTTACTATCCACTATCCAGTGTGATTAGTTACAGCAAATAGATAAAAATTTGTATTTTAAATAATTAGGAAAGTTTCTTTGATTTCTGTTAGTCTCCCTTCATTATCGCAATGATAAAAAGGCTTCCAATTTTCCCCCAATTTACTCATTTTACACAAGAACACACATACACCATGTCGTCATCTCACTCAAACAAACCCTAACCCTACAAACAACCACTTCAAATCCTTCATTTCTCATTAAAAAAAAATCTAAAACCCGAAATGGGATTCAAATACCACATAATATTCATTCATATAATCACTTTTTCAGTGATGCATGCACACTCGCAATCGAGTTCTAACGATGCCTCGATCATGCAGATGTTGAAAGAGAATCTTGAGCCATTGAGCTCACTAGATTGGTCTGATCCAAACCCATGCAACTGGGAACAAATCAAATGCTCCAAAGACAATCGTGTGACGCGAATACAAGTGGGATATAAAAACCTTAAAGGGTCTTTACCGCAAACGTTAAACAATCTTACTGAGCTAGAAACCATTGAGTTCCAAAACAATGAGCTTGCTGGCTCGTTACCGAGTTTATCAGGGTTAGCTCAGTTGCAAACGTTGTTACTGAGTAATAATAATTTTACGTCGATACATGAGGATTTTTTTGATGGTATGGTTTCTCTGCAGACTGTTTATTTAGATTATAATAACTTTAATGCATGGCAAATCCCTGAGAATCTAAAAAATGCATCCAAGTTGCAAGTTTTTTCGGCTACGAATACTAATTTAGATGGAAAGATACCTGAATTTATTGATACGTTTACGGGGTTGATCACGTTACGTCTAGCTTTGAATTCGCTTGAAGGGGGTTTACCTGATTCTTTTTCGGGTTCTTTAGTACAGAACTTGTGGTTAAATGGACAAAAAAGTAGTTATAAGTTAAATGGTACTATTGAGGTTTTGCAAAACATGACACAATTAACTGAAGTTTGGCTTCACGGGAACTCATTTTCGGGTCATTTGCCTGATTTTTCAGGTTTAATACAGTTGCAGAATTTAAGTTTAAGAGATAATAGTTTAACTGGTGTTGTCCCGTTATCTTTACTAGATTTGAAGTCGTTAAAAGTTGTGAACTTGACTAAAAATATGTTACAAGGACCAATGCCTAAGTTTGATGATTCTGTTGAGGTGGATATTGATGATACTAATAGTTTTTGTTTACAAGATCCTGGTGTTGAGTGTGATGTTCGGGTTAATATGTTGCTTACGGTTATTGGGCCAATGGGTTACCCTAGAATTTTTGCTGAGAAATGGAAAGGAAATGATCCATGTAATTTATGGTTAGGGATAACGTGTTCCAGTAATGGAGATATTACCGTTGTTAATTTTAAAGGAATGGGTATAGCTGGAACTATTTCGTCTAGCTTTTCTTTGATTAAGTCGTTACAGAGATTGATTCTTGCTGATAATAATTTGACGGGTGTTATACCTCATGAGCTCAAAGATATGCCTAATCTTGTGGAAATAGATGTTTCAAATAATCTTCTATATGGTCCAATTCCGGTTTTTAGGGAAAATGTAATGGTGAAAAGTGATGGAAATGCAGATATTGGAAAAGATGGTCCTTCTGGTGTAACACAGGGTCCACCGTCCCATGGTCCACCATCCCATGGTCGACGTGGTGGTAACCGAAGAATAGGTAGTGGTAGTTCAGGTGATGGTGTTGTTGTGGGGTGGATTATTGGTAGTGTATGTACGGTAATGTTAGCAGGATTGTTAGGGTTTTGTGCTTACAAAGTGAAAAAGGATCGTGCCAATAATCCGACTAATAATCAAAGCACAGTTGTTATACATCCCCGAAACCCTGGTCCTGATAACGACGGGGTTAAAATCACAATAGCTGGTTCAAAAACTAATAATGGATCACGCGAACTAAATAATCATACTCATAGTGGACCAAGCGACATTCATACTATTGAAGCAGGTAATATGGTAATTTCGATACAAGTTTTGAGAGACGTGACAAACAATTTTAGCCATCATAACATATTAGGAAGAGGGGGGTTTGGTACTGTCTATAAAGGTGAGTTACATGACGGGACTAAAATCGCCGTCAAACGAATGGAATCGGGAGTGTTGACAGAAAAGGGATTAGATGAGTTTAGAAGTGAAATATCGGTTTTAACAAAGGTTAGGCATCGGCATTTGGTAGCACTTTTGGGGTATTGTTTGGACGGAAATGAAAGACTACTTGTTTATGAGTATATGCCTCAGGGGACACTTAGTAGGTTTTTGTTTCATTTTGAAGCAGAAAAACTGAAACCACTGGATTGGACTAAAAGATTGATTATAGCGTTGGATGTTGCTAGAGGTGTTGAGTATTTACATGGTTTAGCACAGCAAAGTTTTATCCATAGAGATTTAAAACCATCTAATATTCTTCTTGGTGATGATTTGCGGGCTAAAGTTGCGGATTTTGGACTTGTTAGGCTTGTACCCGATGATAAAGCTTCCATTGCAACACAGTTGGCTGGAACTTTCGGGTATCTTGCACCCGAATATGCAGGTAAATAATACTTTTATATATAATCATATGCAGATAATCAACAGTAATAAATTTAGGCGTTAAGGTTTAAAAGATAGTGTTTGATGTTGTCTCAAGTTGGAATAAGCACATAATTATCAGATGCTTGAGTGTTTAAAAGTTTCTTATTATTTTTGATAAGATGACCAAAACTTATTTTTGTGAAATGCGAGTTGTAGTTAAAAAGAGAGTAAGTTGGGATTGCTTATTCTAAATGGTTATATCCTTAAAAATAAGTGTGTTCATATTGAAGTGTTTATACCTAATATAAGCAGATTCAAACACACAAAAATAAGCACTTAAGTGAGCAATCCTAACCGGTAACCAGTTAACGACCCTCTGAATACACAATTTTATTGTATTTGGGGTGTTTGGATTCGGGCTTTGGAATTGATTAGATCTCCCTCTAAATACATAGTTTTACACTGGCTGATTATCACCTTTTACCACAAAATTGACACTTTTGGTGATTTATGTTATTAAAGTTGATTATCTCATTTAAATTTGATCATCTCATCTTGATTATTGATAATCACATATTAAATTTTGCATTCGCTACGTTACATATGTATGCTTATTCAGTGACAGGTCGAGTAACTACCAAAATCGATGTATTCAGCTTCGGTGTAATCCTAATGGAGTTAATCACTGGTCGAAAAGCCTTAGAAGAAACCCAACCAGAAGACAGTGTTCACTTAGTCCAGTGGTTCCGCAAAATGCAAACAAACAAAGAAACCTTCATCACTAAAGCAATAGACCCACAGCTTCACCTCAATCTCAACGAAGCAGATAAAGCTAGTTTAACCACCGTAGCTGAGTTAGCCGGTCACTGCTGTGCTCGTGAACCATACCAAAGACCAGACATGAGCCATGCAGTCAATGTGCTGTCCTCGTTAACTGACATCTGGAAACCATCTGAAATACCGGACCCTGGTGACATATATGGAATTGACCTTGATATGCCGTTGCCTCAAGTGGTTATGAAGTGGAAAGCAATGGAGGGTAAGAGTGGTTTTGATCAGTCTGGCTGCAGTGAAACCACACAGTCGAGTGTGTTTGGTGACCGGTCAGGGTGTACTAAAATCACACAGTTGAGTAAGGCCTCACCGGCTTTTGAGATTCATGATACAATGGTGCCAGGGGTCAGTGTTGGACGGTAAGATTTGTTATTGGTTCTGGTTTTTACATTCTTTCTGATCATTCTTTAGCTGTTATTTTTTCTTAATCAAGAGATGATTTTCTAGTGTATTTAGTACAGTAGTATCCATTTAGGCTTCTTTTCCAGATTTTGGCTTTTTAGGAACTTTTTGTGATAAATATTGGTTATGCATTGTTGATTTTTATTTAGCATATATATCAGTTCTCATTGTCGTTTCTTAATGGTGGTTCATGTAAATTGTTGTTAACGTGCGTGAAAAGTGTAAGAGGATTATGGTGTTGACGCGTTTCTTAAGACACCATCTCTTTCTGATCGAAAACTGGAGACATAATGTGACTAGAGTATATCTTCCGTTACTCACACAGTGACACAATTTCAAAATGTACACCATCTCTTACACTTTGATACACCATTTATTTTCTATGCCATGCACTACTGAGTGATAAAAAGTAGCTTCAGCACCAAAATCCAACTTGTTTCTTTTTTTTAGTCTTATTATCCCTTTTTCTTCTACTAATCAAATTTGATATCTGAAATTGGTTGATTTCTTAGTAACATTTTTCCATCTACCCATAATAGCATGCAATAAAAAACAAATAAGAGTCAAGCTTGCAAAAAATACGTATTGTATTTCAGTGACATATATTTTGTGCAACGAGTAAATGAAGTTTTCTTTAAGTAGTACGGGAGCCGAACAAATAAAGTGTCTGCCTATCTCTTTTTTTAGAACAAATACTATAAGTCAGGATTTATAAATGGTAGGCAATTAGAGCTCTATGTGTGGAGCTCGTTGCCATTCGTCATCGTGACATGGCATCTTCGACGGATCTCGCCGCCACACCGGCCATTTTCGCCGTGGCTCGCCATAGACGAGCTCGTCGTCTGCACGGCGAGGCTCCAATTCATCCTTCTTTGTCCTTTCTTGTCAGATATAAACGTTGCCTAACGTTTTAAAATTAAATATATCCTTTTTTCTTTTTTTTTCTTTTTTAAATATATCCTTTTTTTTTTTCTTTTTTTTTAATACACATAAATTTTCACACTATAAATACTAACACATTTTTACAAATTCTACACAACTTTTCATAACATACCGGGAATGTTGGGAAGCATTGATTGTGTGCATTGGGAATGGAAAAATTGTCCGGTCGAATGGTAAGGGCAATTTCACAGAGGTGATAAAAAATATCAAACTATAATGCTTGAAGCCGTTGCGTCATACGATTTTTGGATTTGGCATGCATTTTTTGAGGTAGCGGGTGCGAATAACGATCTTACCGTTTTGAATAATTCTCCGTTATTTGACGACCTGCTTGATGATGTCACCCCCGTGGTTTCGTTTGAAGTAAACGGGCGTACATTTCAACAAGGGTATTATCTAGCTGACGGGATTTACCCAGAGTGGTCATCTTTTGTCAAATCATTTTCGGTTGCACATACCCTCAAAAATGCCGTATTTAAACAGAAACAAGAAAGTGCTCGAAAAGATATCGAAAGAGCTTTTGGTGTCCTCCAATGACGTTGGCATATTATTGCCCAACTGGCGCGTGCATTTGCTGTGAACAAGTTACGGAGAATCATGTACACGTGCATCATATTTCATAACATGATTTTGAAAGATCAACAATTTTCGATATCCGAAATGAGCGAAATGTATATTTGTCCGCGAATAAATTTACAACGGGCATGGGTCGAGCGATGCAAAGTGCAACGAAAGAAATCCAAAGGACACCGTGATAAACGCACACACTGATTACTTCAACGACGTCTCATCGAGCATGTTTGGCAACAACATCAATGGGAACAACTTCAACAACAACAACAAAATAATTAGTTTCTTTATAATTTGATATATTTCTTAAGTTGTATATGTTTTTTTACCGTATCGTTATTTTATGTTTCGTTTATTTTTTAATATGATGTATTGTATTTTTATTTTAATGAATGAATTTTATTTTATTTGGAGATATGAAAAAAAAAATTAAATTGTAAGTGGTGGGAGTCAAATTAGTAAGTTGTGGTTATTTGTGATAAGGGGTTGTAGAAGGGAGTTGTTATGGTGATGTGCTACTCTGTGTGATCCAAATGAGGAGTTTTGATTGCTTACAACACCTAGTGCTCTTAAATAAAATGTTTTTGTCACATAAAAAGTGTAAAAAGTGATATGCGCCTGACTGTTGTTCCCATTACAAAAGTAGAAATAACTACAAAGTTACTCTAATTGTGTTCTATGACTGTATTAAAGTATTGATTAATTTAAGACAAATAAGTAAAACGTAAATATAAAAACACAAGTTTTTCAACGTTTAAATTCTTATTAGAAATTAATCAAAAGAATCTATACCCAAGTGTTAGCGGAAATAACACTTGGGATTGAAACGACAAGGTATGGTGTTCTCCTCACTAAACTCAAGCTATGCTTGAGTGGCAACAATAAATGAACCACTGAGCTATCTCAGGGACTAGGTTACTCTTTGGGGGAGAAAAGTGGTTTTGTGAAAGTCTAAGTTTTTAATGCCCAAAACTTATCCACTTTTCTCCCTTATGACTCCTATTTATACACATGTATAAAAGAGCACCCGTGACTAAAAAATACAAAAAAGATGACCTAGCTAGTCTGACAAAGATACAACAGTATTTTGACAGTTACAAGAATCTATTTTGGGATAAGGTTGAAACCGCTTTCTGAACGTCAGTGATAACACTGTTCTTGTTCTCACGCCATTGAGGGAAAGTTTGACTTTGGCCCTGATAAGGACATTTCCTTATCTATTCAAACTTTTTCCGCCTTGTCCCGCCTTTCTTTCAGACTTCAGATTCTTCAGGCTTGGTCTTCAGTCTTCAGTCTTCAATTTCAATTGTTGTTGAGGAGACTGGGGTTCGGTGAGTTCTTGTCATCACTCACTGAACCCATTACCTTCTTCTTCGGCTTAAGTGACACTCAGGGAGTTCCGCCTCTCTGAATGGTGAATCTTTCTTCTTAGACTCGTCCTAAGCATCCTGAAGGCAACTCACTGAGTGACTGTTCACTCAGTGACTTGAGAGTGTTTAAGATTGATTAACACTTGGGCTAATTTATTTTCAAATCCTGTTTTCAAGACGCTTGGGTACTAACGGACCCAACAATCTCCCCCTACTTGGATATAAATTATGCCTAAGTGTTTTGATCAGTTATGAGTTAGCAAATAGGCTTCTTCTCACACTGAATATACAAGAAAGCTATTAAAGGACACTGATATAACAAAAACATGGTCCATCATTTTATTAATATCATTACATATGTCCTAACATTTAAACATAATACTCAGGGACCTTGTACTCAGCCTTCCAAGATTCCTATGAGTTCCAACTTAGCCTTCTTAGACACTAACACTTCTTTGTCAGGTCTCCCACTCATCATCATATCCATCAGCTTGACAAACTCTTCATTTTCAGGGCTCTTCACGTGAAGTGCCATTAGCTTGTATGCCAGAAGAGTTGTCGTTTCCACAAGGTTTATATCACTTACTCGTTAAAAGGCCTCTTGATGACCAGGTTGGGAACAAACTTGACTCCTTGAGGAGGAATCCTGTTACAATGAAAAGCTTATAACAACCCGTAATTTTTCAGGCTATTATTGTAATCGTACATCTATTTATTTTTGACAAATATTACAAAATAAATATTTTCTGACATTTATTGATATTTGAAAATTTAAAATCGAGAGGTTATCTCGTTTTCTTGGAAAACAAAACCACACGCGTATCGACTCCACACCAGTAATGGTCTACTTCACAAATTCATGTCCGAGACAATAAAAAATACACTTTGTGTCCGTTAAATTCAAACGACTCCCAAATTATATTTCTCTGTACTCACGACAAACCCAGAAATATCGGGTGACACCGGGATATAACGGGACACGAGGAACATTTAATACACACATAAAATACATCTTATCATCTCCCACCCACTCACACTAATAAAACAAAACGAAAAAAAAATAAAAAATGAAAGGGATAAAACGACTTTCTTCCTCCCTTCTCTCTCTCATTCTTTTTCCTGATAAACTCAGGGTCAGTTTGTTATGAGGTATTGGGATTCATGGAATGGTTTCAAAGAAAAAAAAATTGTTTGGTTTGAGTTGATGGGTTACATAACAGTAATTGATACCCTTGCAGAGGGGTTTCCATGAAAGTCACTATCTCTGCATGGTTTTCTGACATTTCCATTTGCATCGTTGACTTTTACATTAGGATTGTTAAATTTTACATACATCACATATGTATAATTACACGTGTAAGTCTTCTATCTTCTTATTATTTATTATTTTTTATTTTTTATTACTTAATGCTATATAATATATTTTTTTATTATTAAAGTGAGCCCTCAATAAAAACCAATTCTCAATTACATTTTATAAACCAAACAACATTAATACTATCATTCAATTTTTATTTCTTTCAATCCATACCAAATTCGATACCCATTGTGATTCCTTTCAACAAACCAAACGGCCCCTCAACCTCTTCAATCGCACCTTCCCTAGATCCACCTCAAACAGAGCCAAGATAAAATAAGGGTGTCGACATAATTTGCTCAAAATGGTAACACATCATCTTTGATAAATCGAAAGTGAACCAAGAGTTTGCCAGGATTGTTCCTTAAGAAGCTCGATTTCCAAGAGAAGCAAAGTCACACTAATAACATCAAACTCCCCTAAATCAATATCTCTGTCGAGTAAAGCAAGGGGAGAAGGAAGGTTGTGGCTAGCTTGGAAATCGAGTGGGCTTTCTTGGGTGACTCTTGGATTCGATCTAACATCAGTTCTTTGTAAGGATATTTTTCTACTCAATCTTGTAATACTTGTGTACTTGTTGAAACTTTCGAATGGTATGTGAACCTGGTGATTTTGTTTCCTGTTAAGACCCACTCGAATTGATAATCATTCTTGTGATTTTTATGCTTTTGAATTATCAGTATAAGGGTCGACTTATGTTGGTTGTGGTGTGGCTTAAAAATGACTTTAGAAACTAGTGTTGGCTCAAAAATCTTGACGTTGTGTCGTTTGTTTACTGTGTCGAATGGTTGTGGTTTATAGGTCAAGAACTAGATTAGCCAAGCTTGATTTTTTTTAAAAGTGCTACTGTGGTGAGTTGCGTTGCTCGAATGTCATGGATTTTGGTTAAGGAATCATACTAGTCAAATCTTTGGTCTTAAGATATGTGCTCATGGTGTTTGTGTTTATGTCTTAAAGAAATTTAACTTTCAAAATGAGTTGTGATCGAGTATAGTGAAGTTATAGCTCATAGATTCTTGCCGTTTTATGCTTGCTTATGTTCATGGTTGTGATGATGCTTGTGGTTGGGTCGAGTAGTACTCCACTCAAGGACCACCTAGGCACTCGAGGTCTAGCTATGCCGTACAAGATACGGAAGCACTTCACTAATCCTATCTCATCTTATGTTATGCTTGCAAGTCCTAAGTTAATCGACCTTGAACTAGTAGTTCGAGCCGGGAATGTCATGTCATGGCCTAAGACTTGTGTCACAGTCGCGAAACCTTCTCAAAAGTGGGTTAACACTTGTGTTGGAGTCGACTTTATTAGTAGATTTCAACACCATTCTTGAGTGCTTGGTTCCACGTGAGCAACGAGACCAAATCTCGCCCACCCAAGTGACTTAAACCTTGTGTCAAAACTTCGTTTCGAGCCTTGACCCTCGCTAGATTACTCAAGTTAGGAGCAAAATAAAACTTGTCAATACTAGTTCACAACTATTTTGGTTCACTGGAATTATTTCCCAGCGTAGGGAAGGAAGAACCAAAATGGAAATGGGGCTTGTATTTCATAAAAACAATAGTCTGTACCACTTGGTGTATGGGCCGAAGCCCATCACTACACTTGGGCTGTTATAATTTTGGATCCCTTCCTTGTCTCTCATCAGGCCGCAGGCCATGTTCACTAACAGCCCAAAAGATGAGCCTGTTCACTGTTCTATTATATGGGCCGCAGCCCATCCCCCCTACTCGACACACTGACAACTCCACACATTTTAATAAACTAGTAAACATTTAAATACACTGGATGTCGACATATAAAAAGGACTTCACAATAGATAAATATCGCAACATGAAATTTGATAGTTACTACATATCTTGCGGATAAAAATATAAATACAACATACATTTTTTTATGGGACATTACGAGACATTTACTTTCAAACTCTTAGCTTGTAATCAACATGTAAAAATATGTACATATAACATGAAGATATCAATTTTTACTAGTAATAACTTAACTATATGCGAGCAAATATTTAGAAACTAAAATTCATATACTAGTTAAACATTCTTCATGACTTACAAATTGAAACGGCCATGCCCAAAACTTATATAAGTCAAGTAAAAAGAGAACGATTATTTTTCTTTTAAACTTCACATTTTTTATTTATTTTTTTACAAAGACCACATGTATATATGTATGAAAATATATATATACACCCGTACTTTCATTTAAACACCAACCATCCTATATACCGTTCACATTGACATTCTATAGTCGTTATCCTTCGTGCGTAGCTTTCCAATCATCGTTAATTCAAAGAATCACTATTCCTATTCGTTTATACTTTTGTACACCCCGATGAGCCAATAAATACAAATATGGTTTTCACTTAAATGCTGCCACACCAGCAACACCAACATGAACTTTTAAAATAATTGAAATTCTTGAACTCGAATTGTGAACTAAAACAACCTTACTAATCTAGGTCGCGTGTTGGTGCTGAACTTTTTCTGAACTATTGCTTTATCTGACTGATTTATGCCGAGGTGAGTATTCACAGCCCTCTTTTTACCGTTTTACTTATTTGGGGTGGAATGCATGACTTAAATTTTTTATTTGAACTTACGACATATATTTTTATCTGAACTCTTTGAGAACTGACTTTGAACTTTCAATTACTGTTTGAGCTTATGACTTGTTTTGAACTGTTGACGTACCGTACGCACTTAAATTTTAGTCTCCCATGTCGGAGCAGGCTTGACTTAATTAGTATATAATAGTTGGTATGATGTACTGTTCGTACATTCGCATTGTTAGTCCCCGATTGGTTTGTCGTTCGCACTCCAATTTAGACGTACCGTTCGTATGGCTCCCTTGTGCGGAGCAGTAGGTAGTATGAATAGCGCTATTAGAGGTCGGCCAGCCTCTCATTCCCCTGTCTACGGAATGCATATTATTTATTTTAGGGGCTTTGCCGCATACATTATTATATACCTAGTCCTTTAATGTGAACCTAATGAGCATGTGTTTTTGACTATAATGGTTGTGAAACTATAGGTTACAAGTCTTGTATGGGCAGGACTTGTAACTGAATGGTTTGACACGGTCTCTACCAGATGGACTTTTCTCAAAACTTTGGACTTCTTTTGAATAAAACATGTATACTCACCAACTATTTTCATAGTTGATCCGTTTTTCTCATGCATTTCAGGTGATCGCCAGTAAGTGTATTTTATGAAGACATTTGCACTAAGGAGTCTTCGTCTATCACATTTAGTTGAATGAAATAAAATGTTATCTTTTGGAAATAAACCTTTATGTTTCAAATGTTGTTGTTGACTAAAACAATGTTGTATTAATGTACTGTTTCTTTAAATTTAAATTATGGTATTGTACTATATCACTCTGCGCTGAATATTGATTTCGTAGCACCCCAGGACCCGAATGCTTCCGCAATACCATGTTTTTGGGGGTGTTACAGAGTTGCTATGAATCGTTCAGGCTCCAGTCCCACAGCTTTTCTCTTCTTCCCAGTCTTCTGAGTTAGGTTCAGGAATTGCAAGTCCATGTGAAGCTAATGCCTTCTCATGATCTATCCCTAGGCTCTTAGCCACCCTTTCCATCTCCTAATATTTGCTGTTCAGGGTAGCTAGGAGAGCAGGGACTATTCTGCCTTGCTTTTTCCTCAGGATGGGCCCCATCATGTCCCATTCTCTTAGCCCGTAATCTGAGAATTTGAAGGGTTTGTTCAACTCAGTCCTCGTGGTCCTCTGTGAACCGTTATGCTTATGGGCTTGGTCATGTCAGTTATGGTGCCTTCACCCTTAGTCTTTGTCAAATACCATAGATACTTCTCATAGGTTTTCTTCCTCTTTTCTTCCTTAAGCTTGACCTGCTGATTGTGTTCCTTGATGCGGTGAGCCTAAAGCTTGAGGAATTCATCCCCCTTGATGTCCTGGTCAGTTTCCTTGATTACCTCCTTGGCCACTTTAACAATTTCAGGCCTGCTGAGTTTCTCAGCCTTCTTCTTTGTCATGTTCATCCAGGACTATGGTGACTTCAAAAGGCGAATCTGGATCAGGACGTCTTTCTGTTGATGCCTTCACCAGTTGAAATTGAGGAGGATCTTAAGTCACCATGATTCTCTTCCCTTTGTCAATGGGAGGAGGTTGACTTGATGAAGATTCAGGAACTTCAGTTGCTATTGCTTCAGGTTGGACAGGGATTGTAGCAACAACAAGTGCAGAGGAAGTTGTAGGTTCAGGGATAGGTTCATCAAATTTCTCCCCCTCAACAGATGCTGGAGCTTCAGTGTAGGCATCTGTTGACTGAGGAGGTGGGGTAACCTGAGAAGTCTGAAGAATCGACAGGATGCTGGAGACCATCTTCTTGATGTCAGTGGTCTCATTCTTTAGTGCGGAGATGTCATCCGCCATGGTACTTTGAGTTTCAGTGAGTTCAGTGACCTTGTTGGTGTAGTGGTTGATCAGCTCATTATGCTTGTTGGAAAGCTGATCAAAGGCTGAGGATATCTTTGTCAGGCACTCTTGGTATTAGCGACTGACTGTTGAATTGCATCTTGCTAAGACCTTAGTGGTTTTAGATCCACCTCTTGGAGAAGCTTGAGTAGCCAACAATGTTGGTGGAGGTGGTCTTCTGAGTATCCATGAACTCAGTCAGCTTTGTGATCAGGGCTGGATCATCTCTGAATTCTTCCTGAATAGAATCAAGAGTCTTCAATATGTTGGAGAACTGCCTGTCGTGTTCAGAACCCAGACTATCAAGAGATGCCCTCAGGTCACCGAGTTGTTTGTCAGTGAGGTTGGCGACCTGATGTAACTTACCCTGAGATGCTTCAACAGCAGCCCTGAAGTCAGCATAGGAGATTGCTGCTTCAGTGTGTTGTTCCCATTGTTCTCCAGATATCTCACGAAAGAGAGCAGTGTTGGCCTTGCGGAGGAACTTGACCAGCTGCCTCTCAGTGAGTGGAAGAATGTTATCATACTTCTGCAAATAAGGAGGAGTAGCAGAAGTAGATTCTTGAGGAGTGCCTGATGATGATGATGTTGTTGGTTGTGGTTGGGGTTCTGGTTGATCCTCAGGAGGAGGAGATGATGGTGATTGTTCAGTGTGCTGAGGAGAGTTGTATGTTTCAGTCTCCATTTCCTCCCCAGCACCAAAAACACCGTCTTCTCCAAAATCGACAATTTCTTCCTCTGACTCGTCATTTATCAGTCTTTCAAGATCTGCTAGAGTAGGAACCTGTTGGGAATCCGGCTCCCCCTCAAAAGAGGGCTCACCTTTGTTGTGGTGACCTCTCTAGGAGAACAGAGTGGGTTTTCTCTGCCTGGTCCATGGAGTCAGTTCCTGAGAGACTGGATCCGCCGTGGGGGGTTTTTGGTTCCGTATCAGTGGGTGGTCGTATGCCCCCTGAGTCTTTGTCCCCATGAGTGCCTTCAAGGACTGGCGGGTGTTCTCCAGTACTATCATGAGGCAATGAAGTGTTGAGGTCCCCCTTCTCACCAGGGTTGTACTGCCCTGACGAGGATATAGGGACCATTTCTCCCTGAGACCCTGAGTGTGATTGCTCAGGACCGTAAACGGGAAGTTCTATGTTGAGGCCCCCCTTTCCACCAAGGTTGTGTTGCCTTGATAACGATTTAGGGGTTGGTCCTCCCTGAGACTCTGGCTGTGATATGCCAAAGCCGTAAGCGGGATGTGAAAGGGTGTGGGTCCCCTTCTCAGCAAAGTGGTGCTGCTCTACTGAGGGTATAGGACCCTGTACTCCCTCAGGCAAAGGTGATGATTTACTAATGCCTTCATCGGGATGTGAGAGTTGGAAGGTTCCTGACTCCACTGACTTGTATTTGTCAGCAGAGCCTTGAGGAGAGGGTTTGCCCGAGGACACTGAGGGTGATTTCTCAGTACCCTCCGTTGGCGGTTGTTGTTTGGCCAATGGGGTCTCAACTGTGGGTGTCTCAGTAGTCTTGGCCATTGGTTTCCTTTCTTTAGGCTTTGAGGCAGTAGTCTCAGTGGCGAGTGGTTTGGGTTGAACCACCTTCCTGGACCCTGCCTTCTTTTTCTTCTTCTCCTTCTTTGAAGGAGAAGGCACAGGAGATATCGCGTCTTGTCCCTGAATGACCATCAACATGTATGTGGTCAGGGGAACTGGTGTGACCTCAGTAAGGTCTCTCGAATAGTTGGCCTTGTGTAAGACATCAGGGTTGGATCCCTGGACATTTGGCCTAACATATTCGGAGCCTAGTAAGTCCTGAAGCACATAGGAAATGAATCTAGGGTAAGACATGTGTCTTTGCCTAGATTTCCCTGATAGCTTGGCTATGAGGTCTCTGAAGATTATCTCTCCAATATCTATTTTTCTGCCCTCCGAGAGGCTGAACACCATCATTTGTTGTGATGCATTCAATTGCTCCGTGGAGGATTTATTGCCACCAAGGACCTGAATGACAAAGGTCATCAGGATCCTCCAGACAACAGGAAACCAGGTTTTGATTATTGGGGCTTTGGCCAATAAGGTTCCTGGGGCCACTTCAGGATGTTTTTCATCATGTGGCCCTAGTAAAAACAATTCGGCTTTTACTTCTACTTCAGTGGGCTGAGGGTCAAAGTTCTCAGCGAAATCAAGACCTGTGGCCTTGATAAAGGTTTGGTAATTCAGGGAGAGGGTCTTTCTCCCATTCATCACTGAGAACGTGATAAGAGTGTCCTTAATGTCATCAGGGCTAGTTGCCACTGCAGTACACCAGAACTCCCTAAGATAGTCATGGTATATGACTGAGGGTGATTTTGTAAACGTCGTAGAAAGAAAGCAGTTTTTTAGGTATTTAACTACATTCTTATACGCCCAAAAATTTTCGGGGTAGGCAAAATTCCCTACGACGTTGTTTTTGGTCATATCCACGCCCTCCATTGTGAATTTCACATTTGGGGCGCAGGTTATAGCCTTAGAAGTAGCCATTTTAAAGATTTTGTTTTGAAAACAAGAAAATGGTCTAGGTCTAAAGATGAAGAACACACACTAGTTTTGAAGAAAAAAAAAAGGACAAGAGTTTGTTTTAAATTTTCTAAAAGCATGTGTGTGTTTTTCTGTTAGGGGGTATTTATAGGGAAGTGGAGGAGGTGAGGTGGTTTTGGCATTAAGCGATTTTTTCTCATAATTTGAAAACCGTTTTGTATAAAACGTTTGGAGTCCGCATTAAATGCCACCACTCCACTTTCTCGGGTTTTGCGCAACAGTCGAGGTGAACAGTTGTGCCGTCTACAAAAAGTGTAATTTGCAAAGTTTAATCATCACATATATATTATGTGTGAGGAGAGACATTAAATGCCAAGTGGGTAAGTGGGGGCCCAAGATGTGGATTCCAGAAGGTAAAAGAACATATATTTCTATATTAAATAGGCATTCAGTTACCAACCTCGGACATTTACTAACTAGATACTTAGAGCATTTAAGTTAGCATTGAATGTCATCTTGAGGCCCCTGAATGACTTTTTCATTCAGTTTGAGGGGTTCAGGGAAGGTTATTCAGTGATCTTTTTCACTGAGAGACACATTGAGTCAGAGACCTGAGGTTTTAAGAATTTACACTTAGTTGGAAGGATTTAATCAGTGGACTGATTCTCAATATCCAACATTCCCAGTTCAGCTTTCAGTCTTGTGAAAGTTGGTTCATCTAATGGTTTGGTGAATATATCAGCTAGCTGATATTCAGTGGGAATGAAGTGTAATTCAATGTCACCATTCATGACATGGTCCCTGATGAAATGATATCTAATATCAATGTGTTTTGTACTCTGATGAAGAACAGGGTTATTTGAGATGGCAATTGCACTTGTGTTATTACAAAAGATGGGAACCATCTTATAATGGATTCCATAGTCACTGAGTAGACTTTTCATCCATAGTACATTTGCACAACAACTGGCTGCTGCAACATATTCAGCTTCTACTGAGGACATGGCAACTGATTGTTGCTTCTTAGCACTCCAACAGACTAATTTTCCACCAAGGAATTGGCAGGAGCCTGAGGTGCTTTTTCTATCCATGTTGCATCCAGCATAGTCGGAGTCTGAGTATCCTTTGAGATCAAAGCCTGAGCATTTTGGATAGTATAATCCAAGGCTTGGAGTACCTCTCAGGTACCTGAGGATACTTTTCACAGCTGTGAGATGTGATTCTCTTAGGTCAGATTGATATTTGGCACACAAACAGACTGAGAATTGGATGTCAGGCCTTGATGCAAGTAGATACATCAGTGACCCAATCATTCCTCTGAATAGAGTTTGATTGACGGGTTTACCAGCAAGGTCAGGACCAAGGTTGTTTGGGGGAACCATGGGAGTTTTGACTGAGGCACAGTCACTGAGCTCATACTTTTTCAGTAGGCTTCTGGTATACTTCTCTTGACTGATAGAGGTTCCTTTATCAGTCTGCTTAATTTGAAGTCTAAGGAAGTAAGTCAGTTCTCCCATTATGCTCATTTCAAATTTCTTTGCCATCAGTTTTTCAAACTGTTTGCAAAGTTTATAACTTGTTGAGCCAAAAATGATATCATCCACATATACTTGTACAAGGATGACATTACCATTTGTCCTATAGATAAACAATGTGTTGTCTATCTTGCCTCTGACAAATTTGTTTTGGATCAGGAAGGCTGAGAGAGTTTCATACCATGCCCTGGGAGCTTGTTTCAGTCCATAAAGGGCTTTGTCAAGCTTGTAGACATAGTCAGGAAACTCACTGCTTTCAAATACAGGAGGTTGTTGAACATAAACTTCTTCTTTCAGTGAACCATTCAGGAATGCACTTTTAACATCCATTTGGTACACTTTGAAGTTCATGTAGGTTGCAAATGCAAGGAAGATCCTGATGGCTTCCATCCTTGCCACTGGTGCAAATGTCTCTTCATAGTCAATGCCTTCTTGCTGATTGTAGCCTTTGGCATCAAGTCTGGCCTTGTTTTTAATGACTATGCCATTTTCATCAGTTTTGTTTTTGAATACCCATTTCATGCCAATGACTGTAACATCCTGAGGACATTTGACCAAGGTCATTACCTTGTTTTTGTCAAATTGTTCCAGTTCATCATGCATGGCTTGAACCCAACTAGGATGTTTAAGTGCTTCTTTGACACTTTTGGGTTCAATTGTGGAAATGAAGTCCACAAATAGGCATTCATTGGCTGAGGCTGCTCTTAGTTTTGCAGCCATGCTTCTAGTGAGCATGCCTTCAGTAGGCTCTCCAATTATATTGACAAGTTCTATATCTTGAGACTTAGTCCAACTGTCTTCAGTGTCTGACTGGGTTGGCTGATCGCTGAGATTATTTGGTTCCTGAGCACTTTATTCAGACTGATTGATTGCATCAGTACTTGTTTGTGCTTCAACAAACTCAGTGATGGTTGGGTAAGGAAGGTTGTGAGGGACAATGTAGTAGGAGATGTCAGCATTTGCTTGATACTGAGTGGAAGGATTATTATCAGGATGATATTCATCAGGAGGATATCTTGATGAATCATCAATACCTATCTCTTCCACTGAGGCATTTGAGAATCTGATTGCTTCAGTACTCTCATCAAAGGTAACATGAAATATTTCCTCAGTCTGCTGTCTCCTTGTATTGAACACCCTGAAGGCTTTAGAGACAAGAGAGTATCCTAGAAAGTATCCATCATCAGCCTTGGCATCAAATTTTCCTAAGTGATCCTTGTGATTATGAATAAACACAGGACACCCAAAGACATGAAAGTAGCTGATGTCAGGGATTCTTCCCTTGAATAACTCATATGGGGTTTTGCTATGTCTCTTGACAATGATGGATCTGTTTTGTGTATAACAGGTAGTTTTGACTGCTTCAGTCTAAAAGTGTTTGGAAAGGACTGATCCATTTAACATTGTTCTAGCAGATTCAATGAGTGTTCTATTTTTCCTTTCAGCAACACCATTTTGTTCAGGTGTGTAAGGAGAGGAAAAAAATTGGGAAATTCCTTTCTCATCACATAAACATTCAAGTTCATGGTTTCTGAACTCAGTCCCATTGTCAGTCCTAATCTGTTTGACTTTTATGTCATTTTGATTTTCAATGTTCCTGACAAAGGACATTATTGTTTCAGCTGCCTAACTCTTTTTGGTCAGGAAGTAAACCCAAGTATATCTTGAGTATTCATCCACAATGACCAGAGTATACTTCTCATGGTTAATGGATCTAGGACTGATGGGCCCAAAGAGATCCATATGGAGAGGATGAAGGCAGTTCTTGATGGAAAAGTTTTGCATGGTTTTAAAGGATGCTCTATGATGTTTACCTTTTTCACAGGCAGAGCAGGGTTTATCCTTTGAAAACACAAGTGATGGTAAGCCAAGGACCTTGTTTTGTTTGGCAAGATAGTTTATGTTTTTGAAGTTCAGATGGGAGAGTCTCTTATGCCAAAGCCAGTTGAGAGTTTCAGTAGCTTTAGCAAAGAGACAAGTTCCATTATGAGTTAGAGTATTCATGTCTAACACATAAACATCTTGTCTTCTAGGTGCAATCAGGACTACTTCTTTATTTGCATTGAAGATGGTACCTTGCTTATCATCAAACTGAACTATGTACTTTGCATCACATAGTTGACTGACACTGATCAAATTGTACTTAAGACCATTTACATAAGCTATCCTAGTAAAGACTATACCACTACAGTTTACTAAACCATAACCTTCAGTGAGACATGATGAGTTATCAACAAATACCACCTGAGGTCCCGGTTCTTCTACATATTTGTGCAGATACTCTTTCACACCAGTCATGCTCCTTGAACATCCACTATCTAGATGCCAAACTGTCTCCCTGGCATGTCTCTGCACAAATGTAAATTGAGTTAGTTCTTTCTAGGACCCTTCTTCTTGGAGGGCTTGGCTTTAATAGCCTTTTTAAACGTAACAATTGATTCATGGTCAGTGGTTGAATGGACTGAGCTACCACAGATTTTGCATTTGATTGCTGAGGTAGACTCAGTAGACTGAGAGGATGATTTGGTAATTCCTCTTCTTGTCTAAATGACCTTCTCATGTCCTGAGGTGTCATGAGTGGGATCTCCACATATGTCACAACTAGTGTCCATAAGGCAATCCTCAGGAAGGTGGTCATTGAAGCCACAGTGAGGACACGGTGCAAAAGGCTTGGCTTTTTATTTCTGCTTCTGCTTAGAATCAGAAGGATACTTAAAAGCTTGAGCTTTAAAGTTATCAATTTTTTATGTAGCTGTGTAGGACTGGTGATCAGAGATCCTATGATCTTCCTTTTTGCATATCATGCAGTAAAGGATTATGAAACAATCATCAGTGGGACGATTAGTATAGCCACACAGCTCACACCTTTTCTGAAGTTTGGAGGGTTTAGGTTTGGTGGTGCTTGAGGAAGTTGATTTTGGTTCCTTCATCTTGGATAGAGAAGGTTTCTCAGAAGATTCAATCTTCTCACTCAGCTTCCTGACAAGCTCCGCCAACTGATCAATTTTTGAATCAGGGCTTTCTTTTTTTACTTCAGAAGGGACTGAAGTTGTTGAGTCATCAGTAGGAACTGAGACTTCAGGTATTTGCCTTTTCAGGATAGTTTTTCCCATTCCTGGCTTCTCCTTTGGAGAATGCTGAGAGTAGACTAATGGTGTGAGTTCTGAGCTTGGTGCAGCTCCCTGAAGGACTTTCAGAGGTGGGAGTGGTGCAAGTGATTCTGATTCAGACTCCTGGACAGACTCAGTACTACTGGGTTTGTCAGTGAGTCCAAGCATATCTTTCAAAGCCTGACTTTCAGGAAGCAAGATTTTCCCAGTCTCAAAGTTTGGTAACTTACTGAATGGGTTGTCTCTGACAATCCAGTCATTTGACTTGGGTTTCATTTCCTGCTCAAAGGATATGCCAGCTGGAATAAAAGCCTTTTCACTGTGACTCTCACTGGGGTTTTCAGTGAGTTGGTATTCTCCTATAACTTTCTTGTTTTCACTAGGAATAAGACTCACAGTTTCATAGACTTTAGGATTCTTTTTAGTCTAGCTTTCTATGACAGCTTTTTCTTTGTTAAGCTCAGCTTGGAGAGCTTGATTTTGTTTCAAAATTTCAGTGTTTTGAATTTGAAGTGTAACAGCTTCTAGTTTGGCTTGTTTTAAAACAAGTAATTCATCTATACACTTATTTAATTTTAAAAAAAGATTATTATATTTTGACAACGAATTGAGTCTCTGCTCTTCAACAAACTTAAGATCAACATTAATGTAATTCATATAAGACTGCCAATCAGAATCATCATCCATAGAAAGTAAAATATTTATCTTTTTCATGGTGATGTTGACCCATTCTCCATTCCTTGCATGGCTTTTTCCAACAGCCAGCTGATCACCATCTAAAAGTGTCATCAGTGCACTCACTCTAACTTTTTCATCATCTGATGAGACCTCTTCTTCATCCCAGTCATAGGCTTCAGCTACAAGAACCTTGTTCTTTGCTTGAACAGGTTTGGAAGGTTGAGCAGCCTGAGACATTGAGGGATTGGCCTCAAGGAGAGCAAGTTTAGCCTTAGCTTTTCTATATTTTGCCTCAAAATCTTTTTGACCCTTTTGAACATTATTATTTTGAAAATGTTGGGTAGACTGAAGCATTTTTTGTTGAAACTTGCTAGTTCCTGAAGAAGAACTGTTTTCAGAAAATTTGTAAGAGGGTTCTGAGATGGTTTTTGAATAACAGTCTTTAGCAAAATGACCCTTTTTACCACATTTGAAACATTCAGTGGTTTCATTTGCTTTAGCTTTTGAAAAGTTTGACTGATTTCTTTTGATAAAACGTTTTGAATTAGCAAGGAGTGCCCTTTCTTGGAATTCCAAGTGTAAATCATTTAGGTACTCCTTGTTAGGAATCGATCGAATACACTGTAAGGTGGTTAAGCCTTTGTGACTTTGTGTATATGATATATTGAGTTAATATGATTAAGTATGCGGAATCTACTTAATCACACTTAGAAGGTTATTTGTATTATGGAAATGGAAAGTAATGCTTTAGTAACGAACAATGAACATGCAATGTTAACCCCAAACGATTCAATATTATTCAAGATAATACGAGTGATCTTTTCTTTATCACTAGGGTTACAACCTTGAATCTTATGTTCTTATGACTTGTGATATTGTTGTGTTTGTTCTATGTTCTTAACAGATATGAAAGTTAGTTACAATTAGAAGTCACACTTGACTACTAAGCTAAGATCTTCTTTTATAGTCCAAGAAGATCTTTACAATATTGTTAAGTCTTGTCAAGACATATCGAGCTACTTGCTAGCTTATGTGTGTCAGTAACTAAGATACAACATGTATCTATGTTTACAACTTGTTCTGTGAATATAACATAATGACTGAGCACATGGGATAAGATATTATCTACCGTGTATTATTGACTTTAGTATACTTATCCATCCAGTCAACCAGACTTAATATCTCCAGCAAGCAGACTTAACATTCGAAGAGCAGACTTAATTTTGTTACTCACCAGAATTAATCGCTAGACTTAACCACCAGACTTAACCAGCAGACTTAACTAGGTACTCACCAGACTTAACTCTACTGCTACCAGATTTAATCACTTAAGAGTATTTCCCGATACTTAATCTTCAGAATATTTAATTCCCAACAATCCTCCCCTAAACATGTGAATCCATTTCAACATGTTTTCTGAATTAAATGAGGAATTGTGAAGATCTTTCAAACACTTCATAGTCAGACCCTTGGACTGAACTTTCTTCAATTCTGACAGATTAATATCTATCTCAGTAACTCATCTGCTTTCTGATCTTTGACTTCAACAATATCAATACACATCTTCAGGCTTCAAACATTGACCTAAAAGATGGTGCAATTTCCTTGGATGGAGGAATTATAAGAGGCAATGGTGCTGTGTATCTTGGATGCTTGTTTCAACAAGTGAAATCATCTATCAGCATGCCTTTGCAAGTGATGAACAAACGTAGTGAACTGAAATTGAAACTTTTCTTCGTTTGACCTAGATAGAACTTTCTCCTTTGGAATGCTTCATCCCTTCTGAATATATATAATACTCCAGAATCAGCTCTGTTCTTGTCATTTTCAACCTCTATGTCATCATCTTGTATGCTCTTGACTTTTCCTCCCTTTCATTGGTTAATCTTCCTTCTTTGGATTTATTTCCTCCCCTGAGACATTTCCTCCCCTGAGATGCAAATAACATTTCCTCCCCTGTTTGGAAGATCTCTCACAATGTACCAAAATATTTCTCCCCATCATCTGAGCTATCAATTAGAACTTGTTATCAGACAATGTTGTACATGTAGCCATCAATTCCTTAAGAGTTTAATTTGCTGCCCTCATCACTTCTAGGTGTGTTAACTCCTATGAGAGGTGATTCATGGGGCATTGACTCATTATCCATCAATGGATGGTTTTACTGAGTCTTTTTGAAAATCCTTTTTAAGAAACTTTTGCCTTAGCAGTATGTACTTGATTTTATTATGAAAAACCATACTGCTTTCAACCATTTTGAAGGGATTAAGTGTATAACAGATACTTAATCAAGATTTCGGTTTAAAGCAACCTCTGGTTGTGTGAGAACCAATGTTTTCAGTTATAAATAACTGCCTGTGTAAAGATAAACCTATTCAAAAGGCTTTCTTGACAGGGTTTCCAGCTCATAGCAATTGTTGCCTCTAACACAAGTGTTAGATTCACTTTCACTAGCTGTTCTTTCTATCAGATGTCCTTAGACTTGCTCATTATACTTAAAAGTATAAAATGATAGAAAGTGAGTTGTATCAGTTACTTTCTGATCAACTAAGTCATCAATTCAATGTGAAATTTCATAATCAGGTTTCAAGAAAGAAGTTTTAAGGAGGTTTGAAATTCCCAAACTTTTTCTATCATGAACCTATTATGTTAGCAACTAGTATCTCCATTCTGCTGCTCACACATTTCACTTGAAACTTCTTTTGTGCTCAAATATTCATACCTGAAATAGTTAGTCTAAAACCAAAATAACAATGTACAAAGTACTTGTCTTGTATGAATAACACAATTTAAATTTGTACAAACAACACAAACTTTTGTAATAGCAGTATTAACTGAAAAAGCTAGCAGCACAAACAAAAATTTATATACAAAAACACATCAGATTGAAAATTTTAAGGATTAAGCATTCCAATACTTGCTACCAAGTATTGAAACCTTCCAACATCAAAAGCTTTTGTTAGCAGATCTGCAAAGTTGTGTTCTGAAGCAATTTTAAGAACTTGAATTAATCTTTTCTCATTGCAGTCTCTTATAAAGTGATGTCTAATTTCAATGTGTTTTGTTTTAGAATGTTGTACTGGATTTTTAATAATACAAATTGTACTACTATTATCAATATGAATGACAGTGTTCATGAAATTGTACCCATAGTCAAGAAGTTGGTTTTGAAGCCATAGGACTTGAGCACAGCAACTTGCAGCAGCTACATATTCAGCTTCAGTTATTGAAGTAGCCACAATGGTTTGCTTCTTACACTGCCATGAGATAAGTCTACACCCAAGGAATTGACATCCTCCAGTTGTTGACTTTCTGTCCAAGCTAGCACCAGCATAATTACTATCCGAAAATGCTACCAAGTCAAAAGGAGATTCCCTTGAATACCATAAACCCAACCTAGGTTTACCCTTGAGATATCTAAAAATCCTCTTGACTGCTATTAAATGAGAAACCTTTGGAGTTACTTGAAATCTTGCACAAGCACAAACAGAGAACATGATATCGGGTCTTGATGATGTAAGATACATCAAAGAACCTATCATAGATCTGTAAGTGTGTACATCTACATTTTCTCCATCTAAGTCTTTTAGAAGTGGCTTCTCAGAGTCCATTGGTGTGCTTGCCACTTTTGAATCAGCAAAGTTGAACTTCCTAAGTATCTCAGCAACATATTTATCTTGACTAATAAATATGCCTTCATATGACTGTTTAACTTGCAAACCCAAAAAGAATGTAAGTTCCCCCATGGAACTCATCTGAAACTTATCATGCATAAGCTTCTCAAACTCCAAACACATCTCTTTCCTTGTAGACCCAAAGATAATGTCATCCACATACACCTGCACTAACAGAAGATCCTTCCTGTGCAGTTTGATGAATAGTGTCTGATCAATTTTTCCTCTTTGAAATCCATTCTCTATTAAGTAGGAAGCAAATGTTTCATACCATGCTCTAGGTGCCTGATGAAGGCCATAAAGAGCTTTTACTACTCTGTACACTTTGTCTGGATGGTCAGGATCAATGAACCCTGGAGGTTGTGAGACATACACCTCTTCTTCAATAGTGCCATACAAAAATGCACTCTTGACATCCATTTGGTAAACTGTGAAGCCTAAAAATGAAGCATAAGCTAAGAAAAGCCTAATTGCCTCAAGTCTTGCTACTGGAGCAAAAACCTCATCATAGTCTATCCCTTCTTGTTGTGTGTACCCTTGGGCTACTAATCTAGCCTTATTCCTAATCACTATTCCCCTTTCATCCCTTTTATTCTTGAAAACCCATCTAGTGCCAATTACCTTTGCATTCTTAGGTAAATCAACTAGCACCCAAACTTTCTAAATTTTGAACTGAAGAAGCTCCTCTTGCATAGCTTCTACCCAGCTAGAATCATCTAAGGCTTTCAGAATGTTCTTTGGTTCAGCTTGTGAGAGAAAACATACAAACAAGCAAGAGTTTGAAAACTCATGCTGTTTTGAAGCATAAAGGGCATCAAGAAGCCCTTGTTGGTCTGAAGACATCAGTTGTTGCCTTGTCTTCACACCTGATTGTACATCTCCAATCACATTTTCTAGGGAGTGGACTTTGTGAATCCTTGTGTGTGGTGTAAGTGGAACATGATAGTTTGGTGGGAGATTGCTCAAATCCACCTCATCTTCTGTTAATTCTGCTTCTTTTGTTAATTCTGCTTCTTCAGTTAAGTCTGTTTCAACAGTTAATTCTGGTTCTGCAGTTAAGTCTGTTTCACCAGCATTATCAACAGCAGAACTATTTTCTTGATCATTTGTTCCATCTTCCTTGTATTCATCTTCAACATCTTCTTTAGCTTTACCAGAAGAAGATTCACCAATTGTTGAAGTTGATTCCACACTTGTACTTGACCATATTGGCATCCAAACATGATCTTGATTTGTCTCCTTTTCTAACCTTGCCTCATCTGTTGTTTGTGAACCTGAAAAATCATTAGTTTCTGCAACAACAGGCACATAATTCATTGATTTGGTTAGAGTCTCAAGATCAAATAACCATTTTGGTCCTTGACCTTCTACATTGGATTTATTCTCCAAAAACTCCACATGTAGGTTTTCCTCTATAATCCTGGTTCTTGTGTTGTATACTCTAAATGCTTTGCTATTAAGAGAATATCCAACAAAGAATCCTTCATCTGCTTTACCATCGAATTTTCCTAAATGGTCTAAGGTATTCAGAATTGTCACATGACATCCAAAAGGTCTAAGAAATCCTATTGCAGGAGTTCTACCTCTAAAAATTTCATATGATGTCTTATTGTAAGGTTGTACAACTAAAACTCTATTTTGAACATAGCAAGCAGTGTTGACTGCTTCTGCCCAAAAAGTTATAGGTAGCTTAGAGTCAGCTAACATAGTTCTAGCAGCTTCTATCAGTGTTCTATTCTTTCTCTCAACAACACCATTCTGTTGTGGAGTTTTAGCAACACTAAATTCTCTCCTAATACATTTTTCTTTGCAGAAATCATCCATAACTCTATTCTTAAACTCTGTCCCATTATCACATCTAATGACTTTCACTTTCTTGTCTACTTGGTTTTCTATCTGTGTAATGAATGTCTTAAGAATGCTAGAAGTTTCATCCTTAGAACCTAAAAAGAAAACCCATGTAAATCTGCTATAGTCATCAGTTATAACAAGACAATATCTCTTATGCATTATACTACTTACTGAAACAGGTACAAATAAGTCCATATGAAGCATAAACAAAGATTGATTGATAGAGTTAAAATTTTGGGCTTACAAGTGGCTTTGTGTTGTTTGCCTTTAAGACAAGCAATGCATGTTTGATCATTTTCAAATCTTTTGTGAGGTAAACCTCTTACCAAACCATTCTTAATAATTTTATTTATGGTTTTGAAATTAATATGACCAAGCCTTCTATGCCATTTCATTGATTTATCCAATGTGGCCTTTGCTACAAGACAAGTTAAATCCTTTTTAGGAACAATGTTCTTCATGTCAACACTGTACATATTGCCCTTTCTAGGAATTTTAAGAAGTACTTGACTTTCATCAGGCATCTTAAAATCAGGAGAAAGCACAAGACATTCAGTGTCACAGAAAAGAACTTTGTTCTTTTTGTCACACATTTGTGAGACACTAAAAAGATTATACTTAAGCTCTTGTACATAGTACACATCTTCAAAATCTAAATTTTCGGTTTTAATTGTACCTTTACCAGAAATTTTGCCACCAACACCTCCTCCAAAGGTAACATAGCCTCCATCTATTGATTGAAAATCTAAGAGATAAGACTTGTTTCCTGTCATGTGCCTTGAACATCCACTATCTGAGTATCCTTGATCCTCTTGATGATCAATTAAATGTTCCTGCATAGTAATTAGAAGTATTAGTTTCCTTTGGGGACCCAAGCCATTACTGACTTGGATCTGCCTCTTGCATCAATGTAGTTTAATCTTTTAAGGACAGTTGATGCAACATTGGATTTAAGAATCCAACATGCTGAGGCCTTAACAGCATTTGCCCTGTTTCCCTTAGCAGCAGAATTAACTACTTGCCTAGCAGAATTAACTGCTTGTTTAGTAGTTGTAACCCTTAATTTTCCAAACTTGTTTTTGGACCACTGCTTTTGTTTGAATGGGCCTTTGAACAGTATTTGGTGCATGTTTGAAAAATGTTTTTGCACCCTTAGCTGTTGATTTTGGGTAAACAGTCATATATGGTCTAGCAGAATTAACTTGTTTTAAGCCAGACTTAACTAAAACTATTTTAGGTTTAGTTTGTTAACATTAGAACTAGAGTGAAATTGAGATTAGGAGTTTTCCTTTTGAAATTCACCCTATTGTTTTCATACCCAGATACCCATTTATTACAGAAAGCTGTAAGGTGATTAAAACTACCACATGTATAACAAGCTTTGTTGTAAAAAGCAAAGTCATCACCTAGTTGGCGAGACTTGAGATTATTCCAACTCCTTTGGTTACCTCTGGGCTTGTTAGTGGATCTATATTGTTTACAATATTTTACTGGTTGCCTAACATGTTTAATGTTTGATTTAGGCTTAACAGTATCCTTTTTGACCACTTTAGGAACCTTTGTTCCTGCTTTCTTAACTTTTTTCAGGTTTAGACATAACCTGTTCATCATCACTATCAGTTGTACATTCCTCAACAACTATAGCATCTGCTTTCCTATCAGAGACACCTTGTCCTCAGAAAGTGAAGTTTTAGGTAAACTCTCACTTACTTTTTCCAACTTAGGACCCTCAGCAGACTTAGAACCATATTTCATTATTGGTTCTTGAAACTCAGCAAATCCTGTGTGTGCTAGGTCAATACCAGGAGGTGAAGGAACACCTCTGTATGGTGGAGGGACAGACTTGTATCCTACACCAGACTTAGCTTTATTAATTACTCGAGCTTCCCAATTTTATTTACTCCATCTGAGGCATGAGCTAAAGCATCTACTATTATCTTAACATTTTCAGTTTTATTTTCAGCTTTAGCTAATGATTCATTTTGCCTACAAATTATTTCATCTCTGAACTCTATGCCTCTTTTTAGAGCATTCATGTCATCAGCAAATTTAGATTCATTTCCTTGAAAATGTAAAAGTTGTTTTTCAAGAACAGCTATACCTCTTTTATGATTACCTAAATTAGCTAATGCATCATATAACTGTTCTAGTTGTTATCAAATATTTTTTAAGATCTTCATAAGCTTTAAGAGCAGAGCATGATTCAGTACATTTAAATTATGGAATTTACCTCTGAATCAGAAAAGGCCATTAGAGCAGTCTCAGTGGCCATCAGTGCAGCATTTGTTGGTGCTTCCTCTTCATCAGCCATGAAGCTCCAATCATAGTTAATCCCATCTATGGCTAGCATAGCCTTTGGCTCTTCCACTGTGATCTCCTTTCTCTTCTCTTGCTTATACCATGTGTTCCTATTATCCTGCTTCCTTGGGTTTCTACACTCTCTAGCAAAATGTCCCATCCTATGACAGTTGAAACACTCTACTTTCTTTTTATCAAACCCAGCAGCTTACAGTACCATTGATGGTAATCTGCTTTCCAGTTCTCTGCCAGAACTTCTTAGCCCTCATGCTAAGTATAGCAACTTGCCACTTGATGTCCATTTCCTCCAAATCATCATCATCTATTTGTTCAATGTCTTCATGATTTAGAGTGGATTCACTATTTTGACTAAAGAAAAACACATAGAATGTTGGATCCCCAAGAAAGCAGCATTCTTTTGTGAACTAGTAGAAGGACTACCATAGTTAGCATTAGAAACACTTTCATCTTCATCTACCTCTTCTGACTTACTAATACTAGGAGATGACAAGAGTGCCACATTCCCAGAACTAGTACTATAGTTCCCAGACTTTTTCAGACTTTGTTCAACAATTTTGAAGTTGTTGTACAAATCATTGAGTTTCATGGTTTCTATGTCTGGTTTTGTTCATCCAGACAATCACATGAGTACCAAACTCAATAGGTAGACTTCTCAAAAACTTCATGTTGAGATCTTCCTTTGCTATCTCAACACCCATACACCTAGCTGACTGACAAGCTTGTGTAATCTAGAAAACAACTTATCAAGTGATTCATTTTCTATTTGAACTGAAATTTTCAAATTGTTGTTTCAGCAATGTCTTCTGTGTTTTCTTGGTGGTTTCATTACCACCAAACCATGCACAAATCTCTTCAAAAAGAGTTTTGGCATCAGGATACTTGCTAAAAGATAGCATTTGCTCACCAGGAATGGTCATAAGCAACAAGTTCCTTGCCTTTTGATCATTCCTCTTCTGTATCTTCTCATCACCAGTAGTTGGTCCAGTATTTCTTCTTCTATCAGTTTTGCCTTCAAGAATGATATCTGTATAACCTAGTGTAAAAGAATCACCATACAAAATGATATCTCAAAGAGCATAATCTTGAACCATAAAATATTGCTCAATTCTCAACCTCCAAAACTCAAACTCATTCTATTTGATTATGGGCAACTTTGCAGCAACATTTGTAGCAGTATCTTATGCATCCATTTCTACTTCTTCTCAATCAACTATATCAACCTTTCTCTGATACCACTTGTTAGGAATCGATCGAATACACTGTAAGGTGGTTAAACCTTTGTGACTTTGTGTATATGATATATTGAGTTAATATGATTAAGTATGCGGAATCTACTTAATCACACTTAGAAGGTTATTTGTATTATGGAAATGGAAATTAATGCTTTAGTAACGAACAATGAACATGCAATGTTAACCCCAAACGATTCAATATTATTCAAGATAATACGAGTGATCTTTTCTTTATCACTAGGGTTACAACCATTAATCTTATGTTCTTATGACTTGTGATATTGTTATGTTTGTTCTATGTTCTTAACAGATATGAAAGTTAGTTACAATTAGAAGCCACACTTGACTACTAAGCTAAGATCTTCTTTTATAGTCCAAGAAGATCTTTACAATATTGTTAAGTCTTGTCAAGACATATCGAGCTACTTGCTAGCTTATGTGCGTTAGTAACTAAGATACAATATGTATGTATGTTTACAACTTGTTCTGTGAATATAACATAATGACTGAGCACATGGGATAAGATATTATCTACTGTGTATTATTGACTTTAGTATACTTATCCATCCAGTCAACCAGACTTAATATCTCCAGCAAGCAGACTTAACAATCGAAGAGCAGACTTAATTCTGTTACTCACCAGAATTAATCGCTAGACTTAACCACCAGACTTAACTTCAACGACCAGACTTAACCAGCAGACAACCAGCAGACTTAACTAGGTACTCACCAGACTTAACTCTACTGCTACCAGATTTAATCACTTAAGAGTATTTCCCGATACTTAATCTTCAGAATATTTAATTCCCAACACTCCTCACTAGTTCTTTCATCAACCTCATCATCAGAATCCTCTTGAAAATCCTACACAATACCATTAGAATAAAAGGCAGTTGATATGGGTGAGGAAGTCAGGGCCTTTTTGGTCTCAAGAGCTTTCTTTGAGTCTGGGTATCTCCTAGAGATTAAGTTGTCTTCATAGACAAATTTCCCATAGATCTCAGGGAGCTCAAGGGTCTGAATGTGATTAGCATTCCTGAGGCTCTGAGAGAAGTTTAGCCACTTCTCAGGGAGACTGTTGACAAAGCCAACATTGATCTAATGCTTAGACAATACTACACCATCATTTGACAATTCATTTATCAGGGTCTTGTATCTGGTATATGTCTGAGAGAGACTTTCAGAGTTCTTTGCCCTGAAAGTATTATACTCAAGTTTCAGGTCCATGATCCTGTTTTCCTTGGTATCTGAGGGACCTTCAAAGCTATGAACCAAATCAAGCCAAGTTTGTTTGGCTGTTGTACAGTTAATGACTAATTCCATTGTATCGTCAGGAAGACAAGATACAATTATGCTTTTCAGGCGTTGGTCTTGATTGACCACCCTTCTCTCATCTATAGTCCAATGAACTTCAGGTTTTATTAACCCCTCAGCAGTCTTAGGGACATAAGGACCTTCATTTATACAAGTGATGTTGTATGGTTCCATACCAGTCAAGTAGCAAAGCATTCGCTTTTTCCACTTGCTAAATTTTCCAGCTTCGAGTCGGCGAGCAACAGCTGAATAGCTTCCTCCCTTTTTATCGACGAGCTGGGGGACATTAATATCAACCATAGTAGGATCTTGGTTTTAAAAACCTTTTGAGCACTCTGTTTATAAAAGATTTTACAAACCTGGCTCTGATACCACTTGTTGTTCCCGTTACACAAGTAGAAATAACTACAAAGTTACTCTAATTGTGTTCTATGACTGTATTAACGTATTGATTAATTTAAGACAAATAAGTAAAACGTAAATATAAAAACACAAGTTTTTCAACGTTTAAATTCTTATTAGAAATTAATCAAAAGAATCTATACCCAAGTGTTAGCAGAAATAACACTTGGGATTGAAACGACAAGGTATGGTGTTCTCCTCACTAAACTCAAGCTATGCTTGAGTGGCAACAATAAATGAACCAATGAGCTATCTCAGGGACTAGGTTGCTCTTTGGGGGAGAAAAGTGGTTTTGTGAATGTCTAAGCTTTTAATGCCCAAAACTTATCCACTTTTCTCCCTTATGACTCCTATTTATACACATGTATAAAAGAGCACCCGTGACTAAAAAATACAAAAAGGATGACCTAGCTAGTCTGACTAAGATACAACAGTATTTTGACAGTTACAAGAATCTATTTTGGGATAAGGTTGAAACCGCTTTCTGAGCGTCAGTGATAACACTGTTCTTGTTCTCACGCCATTGAGGGAAAGTTTGACTTTGGCCCTGATAAGGACATTTCCTTATCTATTCAAACTTTTTCCGCCTTGTCCCGCCTTTCTTTCAGACTTCAGATTCTTCAGGCTTGGTCTTCAGTCTTCAGTCTTCAATTTCAATTGTTGTTGAGGAGACTGGGGTTCGGTGAGTTCTTGTCATCACTCACTGAACCCATTACCTTCTTCTTCGGCTTAAGTGACACTCAGGGAGTTCCGCCTCTCTGAATGGTGAATCTTTCTTCTTAGACTCGTCCTAAGCATCCTGAAGGCAACTCATTGAGTGACTGTTCACTCAGTGACTTGAGTGTGTTTAAGGTTGATTAACACTTAGGCTAATTTGTATTCAAATCCTGTTTTCTGGACGCTTGGGTACTGACGGACCCAACACTGACACATGTCCTTCTTTTCACTTTCAACCAATGATATTTTCGTAATTAAATATCCGGGTAGTTTCTGCTCTTCTTTCCATTTTTCTTTTAGTTATTTGTTAGATTCTCTCTTTTCAGCTGATATAACCGATTTTTACACAATGATAACCATCATTCATTCATTTAGTTTCACATTTTTATCATTCAATCATTTGTTCCTTTTTTGTAAAATTAAGGTTGTACCATTCAATCTATACCTATTGAATTGTCACACCTTAATTAGTGTAATGGCAAATATTCCTAATTTTCAGTAGTGTAGGTGCGAGCTACAACCTATGCTAGATAGCCTATGTGACCAGTCATACAGTCGCAATGCACACGAAATAACTATCAAGCACGCAATAATTGGTAATCCAAATGAAAGAACCTTAAGATCCCAATTTCAAAATAAAAATAACTTCTTTTGTTTTATCTCCACCATAAAATCCAAAAACGTAAATGAAGCCTTAAAAAACGAAAGTTGGGTAGTAGCCATGCAAGAAGAATTAAACCAATTTATCTCAAATGATGTTTGAGATTTAGTATCTTCCCCTAGGAATCAAACCATCATAGGAACCAAATGGGTGTTTAGAAACAAATTAGATGAAAATAACATTGTGTTTAGGAACAAAGCTAGATTAGTTGGTTATAACCAATAAGAAGGCTTTAACTAAGATGAAACGTATACTCCGGTTACTAGATTGGAATCTATACGAATACTTCTTGCTTATGCTTGTTGATGAAGTGAATGATTTCAAACATTTTTCAAATGGATGTCAAAAGTACATTTTTAAATGGTTTTATAAATAAGGAAGTTTATGTGTCTGAACCTCCGGGCTTCATTGATTTTGAAAAACCAAATCATGTTTACAAATTTAAAGAGGCATTGTATGGTCATAAAAAACTCCTAAAGCATGATAAAATAGACTTAATTATTCTTTACTAAAACATGAATACGTTATGGGCATGGTAGATAACACTATTTTCACTAATAAAAGCGATTCACATCTTATAATTGTTCAAATATATGTTGATATCATCGTAATCAGATCTACTTGCCAAAATTTATGTGATGATTTCACCAAAATAATGCATGACGAGTTTGAAACGAGTATGATGGTGAACTAAAAATTTTCTTAGGTCTTCAAATTAAACAAATGGAAGATGTCATTTTCTTTAACCAATCTGAATACATTAAGGAGATGCTTAAGAAATTTAGTTTAGAAAACACCTAACCTATTAAAACTCCTATGTCTTCGGAAACTAAACTTACCAAAGATGAAGAAAATGAATCTGTAGTTAGCACTAAGTATAGGGGAAGGATAGGCAGTCTTCTTTATCTTACCACAAGTAGGCATGATATCATGTTTAGTATTTGCCTATGTGTTCGTTTTCAATGGGATACTAAGACATCACACCTTCAAGCCGTTAAACGCATCTTTAGATATATTAAAGGAGCAACTCACTTAGGACTATGGTATCCAAAGGGTATCGGAGAAGATACGATCGTCTATGCCGACTACGATCATGCGGTAGATTACGTTGATAGAAAGAGCACTAGTAGTGTTTGTACATTCATGGAGTGATGTTTAACATCTTGGTTCTCGAAGAAATAAATGGCCCTTGCTATCTCCACAACCGAAACCGAGTACATGTCTTTCGATAAATCATTTCATCAAACACTATGGATGAAATAAGCTCTCGTCGACTACAACATCAAGCTTGACAACATCCCAATCATGTGCGACAACAAGGGTGCTATCGACTTAATCAAAAATCCCATCCATCACTCTCGTACCAAACACATCGAAATATGTCATCATTTCCTCCGAGATAATGTACAAAAAGGGAACATCACCATCGAGAAGGTCACTTCGAAAGATAACATAGCCGACATCCTAGCAAAACCCTTCAAATGTGAACCATTTAAATTCCTTCGACTAGGATTAGGCTTGATGGAACACATTCTAAAAGATTTATTTTATTTCTTTTAAAAGAGTAATTGTGGGGGTCAAGAAAGATTTTGGGTATGTATCAACTCATTATTCAAATTATGGTTGATATCATTATCGAATCTAATTGCCAAGTTTTGAGTATAGACACGAAATCGGGCTCATTATTTTCCAAGATAAAAGATAATATCAAATCATAACTCAAATAGTCAAATTTATGACCAAAGATATTATCTAGAATGTACATACCTTGTATGAAAATAATGATGTCCTTTCTCAAGACACAAAGGATATGCATCGGATCATAACTCACACTTGTATTAATGATGTTATATCGAGTCTACTTGTCCAATGATTGTGTTCCAAACAATAGACTAACATGTTTAAAAGATGAATAAAATACACAATGAAGTAGGCTTGACATTTTGGAACAATCATCCGGTTTCCTAAGTATTTACCTCGCAATGCAATTGGTAAATAAAGATGTCATAAACGAAAAACCAAATATGAGCAAATGAGCAACATATGCAACTTTGCTCATACATATCAAAGCCTATTTACCCAAAATGCTCAAACTACACCACAAAAAAACATACCACTACGAATCCAAATTGAAGGACAGATCCCTTTTGGATACGTGCATTAGGGAATTTGTGGTGTAGAAAACTAGAAGGGGGGTTGAATAGTTTTACCAATTAAAACTTCTTTTTAAAACATATAGATCGACTTATGTTAATCTAGTTTTGGCGTGTTGGATATTGATAGTATTAAAGCATATGAAACTAAGCTACGAGATAGAGTTAGAGAGACACAACCACAAGACAAGTATTTATAGTGGTTCAGCTACAAGGTCCCCTTCCTTGCCTTACTCCACTCCCCGAGTCACCTACTCGAGAGTTCGTAAACACTTCACAACACAAACTCCTTTCACTTAGCGGAGAAGCCTTCACAACGTCGCTTACACTTTATCCGGTACAAAGCTAGATACCAGGCTTTTCCACGTGGTAAAGCCAAACCTTTGTCCCCTACACTTTATCCGGTACAAGGGTAGATACCGGGTCCTTAGCACGGCGGACCAAACCAACACACCTACCACAACATGACTAAAGGATCCAATGTCCTTTTATACCTAATGACTCAACATATCTACAACACCCTTTTAAGAAGAAGAAAGAACAAGATGCACTTTTGTGATCTTGGAAGAGAAGAATCCTAGCAACTCATATCACGAGCTTACAAGTCTTCGAGAGGTCGTGATCTCGCCTTTTATTAGGAACCTAGTGTAACACCCCAACCCGGCAAGGGTAGAAGTATCACGTTAATGGCTTCATATCAGATCAAACAAAGCATACATTCAATAGTAATACAAATATTTTCAAGGGTTACAAATGAAATACTGAATACACAAGGATACAAAGGAAACAAAAACTAAATACTAAGTCTGCAATGCAATCCTTCTAACGGCTTCTACTCAAGGTCTTCTAGGTCCAAAAGTCTCTTCACTATTACCCAGCTTCCAACTAAAACCTGCCGCGGGAAAAGAAACGCGGCTGAGCTTAAAAAGCCCAGTGAACAGATATATAATAAATGGAAATGAAAGTGAACGAAAATGAACAGAGGTGGCATAATGAATGAGATATAAATAAGGTACAGGAGTAAAGGTTTAGGACAGTCATCCACCACGAGCCCATATCATAACATATCACATATCGTATCATATCATATATTCATAATCATATAGAGGGGAGACCTCTCAGATAATCAGATAATATGAGGGGTGTCCTCATTCTTCAGGTGGAGTAGCTAGCTCCCATATTTTGTGAAAGGAGTGGATTGCACCCAGCCCCAGTCACCATATCATATCATATCAAAGCATATCATATCAGAACATATCTAGGATGCATCCATTCGCCCCCCAAACAAATCATATTGGCCATAACAAATCATAAAGCGCGCATATCATATCATAATGGGGACGGTGTAACCAAATCACTAGGGCTACACACTAGTCATGCCATTGGTGCATCAATGACACGGCCATGTTACCTTCATGGCTAGGGAACATATTTTGGCTCGGGTATCAAACTGGGAGTCAAAGGTCCAGGTCATAGGTTCATATCATAATCAGAGTGTCACATCAGAAAGGTCATATCAGAAGGTTCATATCAGAAGATCGAATATCCCAGGTCAATATCCAAAAGGGTCAAAGTATCAGATGGTCAAATCTTCAAAAGGTTTAATATCAAAAGTACTTTTCAAAAGGTTTCCTCTTAAGGTTCATTTAAAACAATCCTTCAAAATAGTTTTCATAAATGTTCTTTCAAATAGTTTTCATAAAACGAACTTCAAAAATAGTTTTCTTAAAGTCAATATATCATGCTTGAAAAACCCTTTCAAAATACTTTACTTAAAACATTTCCATCTCATATCAAAAAGGTCTTCATATCATAGGTTCAAAATCAGAGATCAAGGGTCGAAGCAAAGGTGTCATAGCAAAGGATCGTAACGGAGTATCAAATCAGAGATTTAATAGATCGGAAAAGAATCATAGGAAACCTTACAGAGAAGGTCAGAATATCTGTACCTTATCGGGAATGAAAGAACACTCGGAACATTACGATCACTCTTTCTTCAAATGGTCTTCCTGAATAAAAGTCGCTTATTATTAAGGAGTTATTATGATACGTTTATTAATCAATGTCTTAATTAATTTAGTACTCATTGTTACTTATTAACATGAATGTTCAAACTCACTGTTTTTATCTGCACATAGTCGACACCTATTTAATATAGGTTATGATTCTATCATTCTTGTATAATATACATAGATTTCGTATATGACCAAAGTATTATAGTAAACAGTTAAAGCCTCATGCATGTAGTCTATTCCATATATAATATGTTACCAGGGATTTCACATTATAATCTTTATTTCGATTAGCACCGCAACTTGCACATAAATACAAATATACGCCCCATAGACTTCACATGAAAACACATGAAAACTAACTGATGACTCACGCCTACACACAAGCTCAAGCTTCCTTTATTCTATTATTAATTCATATCCAAAAGAATCTCATATCAAAAGTGAGTCATCTCTTTTTGGCATCTCTTTTATTTAATTTGTTTGGTTTCTTTACTGCCAAACCATGATAACATTCTTGTGTTTGCTCTAACTCATATACCCATGCAAGTGCCTTCTTTATTTCTTTAAATTTCATGACCAGGTTACAAAGGTATTTAATTGCCATTAAAATGTCCAAAGACCAGGTTTATATTTCACATATCAAATGCATGTTCTAATTATGGCACATATCGAAGACGTACATAACAACAGTTTGAGAAATCAAAAACAGAAACAAGATCGACAATAGCGTTTCGTACATTTGTGATTTCATGTGATTGTTTCTTATCATTTCATGAGAGTTAGTTTTTGTTTCTTACATGCATGCACAAGACTAGCCGATCCATTTACTTATTAAGTTATATATATTTTACGTGAAGAATAAGATCAAGGCAAAAGAAATAGATTAAAGACGATACTCGTACCCTTTGTGATCGAAAAGAACAAGGAACCACGACAGAACCAAAACCCAGACGCGTACAAAACCTTCCTCGAATCCGATATAGACCACGACTAATACCACCACCTTTCGAACCCAACAGTATCACAGTCGATCACCACCGATTCAGCAAGGTAAGATCGAACCAAAACCTAAGCGTACACACCCACCATACATGTGAGTCACGAATCGCAACCTCGAACCCATCCGTACACAATCACCTAACCGTGTTTTAGTCGCGAGCTACCGGTCACGAACCAAAGATCACAACACATGTACTCAAGCCAATTCTCGTTACTCGCGAACCTTCGTACGAACTGAAACACGAACCACAGCCGAAACCAAACTCGAACCAAAGTTAGTTTCTAACTCATGTATACGTGAGGATGATTTAGATTAAGATTGTTTGAGTTTTGGTTTACAAAGTGTGTGAGGGAGAGATGTATACTTTTAATATAACCCATGGGAGAGGTTTATTATTGCGTAATATTTAAACTAAAAGGAATCAGTTTGGTCATTGATTTTGGAGATGAATTAGGCGTAATTTGAGCTGACGTTTTTTTGGTAAGTACCTAAGGTTGTTTTGGAGGAGCGTGTGATATATATGTAAGGCAAGACTTAAATGTGTTTAATGGTGATTAAAGATCGTTTATAACGGATCAAAATTGTCGAAGTTGTTGCTGTGTGTTTTGACTCGTATTCAAAATGGGAAAAAGGAGAATATATAGAATATTCGTGCACTAGAGGAATTGTAGATATGATTGGACCAAAAAAAATTTGGTTAAAGCCGTGATATAAGCCGTGATTTTTGGTTGACTGCCATTTACCATGAATACATAACAGTGTGCACAAAGCACACTTTTAAAGCGTGACATAGTATAGACCCCCTTTTTTTTAAGGGTTTTATGTGTGTTTAATGGTGTTGAAATATGTGTGGTTAAGTTTTTATGTAGCTTAGGTTATGGTATTAGTGGGCGTGTGATGACATTTAATGATGTACCATTCGTTTATCATAAGTCCTATTATCGTATTACTTTTATTCGTTCTATTAACAGTTAGATACTTAGAACATATTCGGGATTAAATGATTTAAATGCGTTAAACGTCTTTATGAATTTGAGATCAAAGGGTATTCTGGGTATTTTACATGTTCAGAAATTCTGGGTTTTACAATTCTTCCCCTCTAAAAGAAAATTTTCGTCCTCGAAAATTAAAGTCGCAAGGTTAGACGAAGTCGTAGCAAGTCGCAAAAGATTGGCACAAACATTCTCACGTCCGAGGAGGTTCTTCCAACAAGATCTTCAGACCAAATAGTTTCTCATGACTCGAATCAAAACGAAGTGGATTCAAATTTCTTAGAAGGAGACAAATAATTTGATTTGATCAAAAGGTCCAGGCAACATAAAATGGACGATAGGTGAATCTTCAGGATCTCATATTGAATACGAACAAGAGTTCAAATCAAATTGATTGTGTCAACAGAAGAGAGCTTTACAAGGATTTAAGATTTATAGCTGAGGTCAACAGAATGCAAAACGAGATTCCAACTCATCCAGATGTCAAATGAACGAAATTAGAGTCTACGCATAGGTAGAATGAACCTAAAGTCTCACTAATCACGGATAATCCAACGGAGATTTAAATTCTAAACTTCTTATGTACTCCCCAAGATATCCTATGCCCACAACAAGTGCACGTTATATGATGTAAGTATTATCACGTTGGCCAGACGTCATAATACTGGCATCATATAAATATGCCCTTATGATGGTCATACTTTATCTCAAGTCGTAATCAAAACCACTTATCTTAATTCACCTAGTACTTCTACAGTCTCGAGGTCAACAAAATCGAATGCCTTAGTCAAGAGGGAAAAACTAAACTATTCGCACGAGTATCAAAATCCTAGATTGCCTAGCAAAAGTGAGGCACGCCGTCACAAGCATCATATCTTCCACAATTTGCCAAAATCTTTCAAAACAAAGCCATCACCGAACATACGAAAAATAAATACGAAACTGAAATGTTTCTAGGGAACTTAAATCATAAGAGGAACTTATTACTAGATAACGAAACTTAAAAGGGTCAACGGAAATGAAAGTTAGTCGCCAAACTTCCGCCTTCATAGAATTAATTATTCCAAATATAGAGAGTCTGTTTCAAAACTCCGCTCATTCAACACCTCCAATCTCTTCAAGTCCTGTTAATCTGTCTTCGTCTGAAACCAAAATCGGAAACTGGTGTCTGGGTCGTCGAGCCTCCTGCAGTCCTTCTTGGAACGTGATGGAGTGTGGTGGATTTCTGGCACGATCTTTCAGTCTCTCCATCATACAGTCTGCTTCAGCTCTCAATTCATCTTAGTACAACTAGACGAATAGGGAAGTGAGACTGCATGTCTTCGTCAGCTCCAGGTTCGCCGTCTTGACTAGACTTCTTCTTCTGCATCGCCAACACTTCTGTCTTGTAGGGAACGTCTTCTCTCTTCAGGGTAGCCACCGTTGTTGTCAATTCCAGGTCATGCAGTGAAGTAATGCTTCTAGTTGTCTCAATAAGTATCCATCTCCCAGAATGCACAAATGATCGTCAAATTCCTTTCAAGGTGCCAAAATATGATTTTCATGCTCTTCCTCGTTTCTGAACGTATCATTAAGTCATACAATGACCATTGCCTAAGTACTTACGAGAAAACATCATTTATCAAATTCACGAAACAGTCAGAGTTTTAGCTAATACTATTAGCGTCCCTAACCGTCATAGCAGTCGATTACGAATACGGAAGGTGATTCTAAGAATAAAATCAATTCATCGGAAGGAAACTTCGCGCTCTAAATTTACACAAACACATAGTCGTTTCAGGGTAGAGTAATATTGGTTCTTAACAGTATTACGATTTAGCTTCCTGTAATCGATACATATCTCCAGTTATCATCCTTCATAATCGCGAACAAAACTAAAACACACCCAGAAGATACACTTAAACAACTTACTTCCTGGTCTTCGGTTGCTGCTCTTCCCGGTCCCTCAATTCAACAGGTATGATTTCGGACACATCTGAAAGACACCTTCGCTTGGTGACTAGACAAACTCTCGGTATCATGTCAAATCTTACTTCATACTCCGGTGGAAAACTTGGTGGTTCACAGGAATCATATTCAAGAAATTCCGGTGTCAAATAACGTTCAATACAAGGTTCATGCTCAGGAAACTCAAGGTGCCAAATCGCTTCTAAGATAAGGTTCATTCAATGGTGTACAAAATGGTTTCTAGGAAAACTTCATACCGCGAAAGTAACACACGAGTCTCTAGAGTAATAGTAAACGTTCAACAATCGGAAATCATGGTAAGGAGTTCAAAATTATTACAACGTCAAAGGTGAGACATAGAAGGGTAGTTTGTCAATATTTGACTGATCATTCCACAATTTCCTTGTCAGAGTAAAATCGAAGTTAACTATTCAAAGAGACACGGTTCGCAAATCAAAGCTTTATCGTTAGAAGTGAGGAAGAAAACATTCTTATACTCATGGTTACATACCATGAGACTTCTCATAAGGATAGAGATGGGTAAAACGAAATCAATAGTGTCGGAAACTTCACAGATACTTATCAAATAGCAAAACATATCCAGTACGTCATCGCCATAGAGGTTCTCGGAATGCCTGAAGAGGCGTCAAAGTGATTAACAAAAGAATCAGAGTGAAATGCGGGTCATTATCCGAATGATTAACAAAAGGGATCTGAAGATAAGGATCAATTAGTGTCAGGCCATTATGTAATTCTCAATCTCTTCAAGATTTAATCAGGCTCAAAACTTAGGTGGTGCAAAGCATAAGCTTTCACTTTCTAGAAGTGGTATCAACAGGATCTAACCAAAAGCAAGGCACGAATCAGAGTGATGCGGAAGCAAAGGTACTTAAACGAATGCCTTATAGTCTACCCATTTCTCTCCGGTCAAAACTTAGGTTCCTATGGGAAATCCTAAAGAAATTTTCAAAGGTTGACTTACGAGCGCCTACAGAGAAAGCTTAGTAGTCCTAACTTACACAGGTCAAGGGTAAATGTATTACGAAATCACAACCTGTCTCTGATACCATAATTGTAACACCCCAACCCGGCAAGGGTAGAAGTATCACGTTAATGGCTTCATATCAGATCAAACAAAGCATACATTCAATAGTAATACAAATATTTTCAAGGGTTACAAATGAAATACTGAATACACAAGGATACAAAGGAAACAAAAACTAAATACTAAGTCTGCAATGCAATCCTTCTAACGGCTTCTACTCAAGGTCTTCTAGGTCCAAAAGTCTCTTCACTATTACCCAGCTTCCAACTAAAACCTGCCGCGGGAAAAGAAACGCGGCTGAGCTTAAAAAGCCCAGTGAACAGATATATAATAAATGGAAATGAAAGTGAACGAAAATGAACAGAGGTGGCATAATGAATGAGATATAAATAAGGTACAGGAGTAAAGGTTTAGGACAGTCATCCACCACGAGCCCATATCATAACATATCACATATCGTATCATATCATATCTTCATAATCATATAGAGGGGAGACCTCTCAGATAATCAGATAATATGAGGGGTGTCCTCATTCTTCAGGTGGAGTAGCTAGCTCCCATATTTTGTGAAAGGAGTGGATTGCACCCAGCCCCAGTCACCATATCATATCATATCAAAGCATATCATATCAGAACATATCTAGGATGCATCCATTCGCCCCCCAAACAAATCATATTGGCCATAACAAATCATAAAGTGCGCATATCATATCATAATGGGGACGGTGTAACCAAATCACTAGGGCTACACACTAGTCATGCCATTGGTGCATCAATGACACGGCCATGTTACCTTCATGGCTAGGGAACATATTTTGGCTCGGGTATCAAACTGGGAGTCAAAGGTCCAGGTCATAGGTTCATATCATAATCAGAGTGTCACATCAGAAAGGTCATATCAGAAGGTTCATATCAGAAGATCGAATATCCCAGGTCAATATCCAAAAGGGTCAAAGTATCAGATGGTCAAATCTTCAAAAGGTTTAATATCAAAAGTACTTTTCAAAAGGTTTCCTCTTAAGGTTCATTTAAAACAATCCTTCAAAATAGTTTTCATAAATGTTCTTTCAAATAGTTTTCATAAAACGAACTTCAAAAATAGTTTTCTTAAAGTCAATATATCATGCTTGAAAAACCCTTTCAAAATACTTTACTTAAAACATTTCCATCTCATATCAAAAAGGTCTTCATATCATAGGTTCAAAATCAGAGATCAAGGGTCGAAGCAAAGGTGTCATAGCAAAGGATCGTAACGGAGTATCAAATCAGAGATTTAATAGATCGGAAAAGAATCATAGGAAACCTTACAGAGAAGGTCAGAATATCTGTACCTTATCGGGAATGAAAGAACACTCGGAACATTACGATCACTCTTTCTTCAAATGGTCTTCCTGAATAAAAGTCGCTTATTATTAAGGAGTTATTATGATACGTTTATTAATCAATGTCTTAATTAATTTAGTACTCATTGTTACTTATTAACATGAATGTTCAAACTCACTGTTTTTATCTGCACATAGTCGACACCTATTTAATATAGGTTATGATTCTATCATTCTTGTATAATATACATAGATTTCGTATATGACCAAAGTATTATAGTAAACAGTTAAAGCCTCATGCATGTAGTCTATTCCATATATAATATGTTACCAGGGATTTCACATTATAATCTTTATTTTGATTAGCACCGCAACTTGCACATAAATACAAATATACGCCCCATAGACTTCACATGAAAACACATGAAAACTAACTGATGACTCACGCCTACACACAAGCTCAAGCTTCCTTTATTCTATTATTAATTCATATCCAAAAGAATCTCATATCAAAAGTGAGTCATCTCTTTTTGGCATCTCTTTTATTTAATTTGTTTGGTTTCTTTACTGCCAAACCATGATAACATTCTTGTGTTTGCTCTAACTCATATACCCATGCAAGTGCCTTCTTTATTTCTTTAAAGTTCATGACCAGGTTACAAAGGTATTTAATTGCCATTAAAATGTCCAAAGACCAGGTTTATATTTCACATATCAAATGCATGTTCTAATTATGGCACATATCGAAGACGTACATAACAACAGTTTGAGAAATCAAAAACAGAAACAAGATCGACAATAGCGTTTCGTACATTTGTGATTTCATGTGATTGTTTCTTATCATTTCATGAGAGTTAGTTTTTGTTTCTTACATGCATGCACAAGACTAGCCGATCCATTTACTTATTAAGTTATATATATTTTACGTGAAGAATAAGATCAAGGCAAAAGAAATAGATTAAAGACGATACTCGTACCCTTTGTGATCGAAAAGAACAAGGAACCACGACAGAACCAAAACCCAGACGCGTACAAAACCTTCCTCGAATCCGATATAGACCACGACTAATACCACCACCTTTCGAACCCAACAGTATCACAGTCGATCACCACCGATTCAGCAAGGTAAGATCGAACCAAAACCTAAGCGTACACACCCACCATACATGTGAGTCACGAATCGCAACCTCGAACCCATCCGTACACAATCACCTAACCGTGTTTAAGTCGCGAGCTACCGGTCACGAACCAAAGATCACAACACATGTACTCAAGCCAATTCTCGTTACTCGCGAACCTTCGTACGAACTGAAACACGAACCACAGCCGAAACCAAACTCGAACCAAAGTTAGTTTCTAACTCATGTATACGTGAGGATGATTTAGATTAAGATTGTTTGAGTTTTGGTTTACAAAGTGTGTGAGGGAGAGATGTATACTTTTAATATAACCCATGGGAGAGGTTTATTATTGCGTAATATTTAAACTAAAAGGAATCAGTTTGGTCATTGATTTTGGAGATGAATTAGGCGTAATTTGAGCTGACGTTTTTTTGGTAAGTACCTAAGGTTGTTTTGGAGGAGCGTGTGATATATATGTAAGGCAAGACTTAAATGTGTTTAATGGTGATTAAAGATCGTTTATAACGGATCAAAATTGTCGAAGTTGTTGCTGTGTGTTTTGACTCGTATTCAAAATGGGAAAAAGGAGAATATATAGAATATTCGTGCACTAGAGGAATTGTAGATATGATTGGACCAAAAAAATTTTGGTTAAAGCCGTGATATAAGCCGTGATTTTTGGTTGACTGCCATTTACCATGAATACATAACAGTGTGCACAAAGCACACTTTTAAAGCGTGACATAGTATAGACCCCCCTTTTTTTTTTAAGGGTTTTATGTGTGTTTAATGGTGTTGAAATATGTGTGGTTAAGTTTTTATGTAGCTTAGGTTATGGTATTAGTGGGCGTGTGATGACATTTAATGATGTACCATTCGTTTATCATAAGTCCTATTATCGTATTACTTTTATTCGTTCTATTAACAGTTAGATACTTAGAACATATTCGGGATTAAATGATTTAAATGCGTTAAACGTCTTTATGAATTTGAGATCAAAGGGTATTCTGGGTATTTTACATGTTCATAAATTCTGGGTTTTACACCTAGAGAATCACAAAGAGAGACTACATAGAAAGATCCTTGGATCTGAGGTTAGAGAGTTTAGAACATAGAGAGAAGGAATGTCTAAAAGGTGTAAGAGGTAAGAGAGAAATGGCTCACTATTTATAGGCAAAATTGTCTACAGTTCACCCGGATCCGGCGGATCCCTTCCCAAAGGGATTCGGCCAGTGTATTCCAAGGGATCCGGGTATCTGGTAGTACTAGTTCGAATTTTGGGTTACAATTCTGGGTTTTGGGTTAAGGTCCATGGGTCAAGTGATGTCATGAATGATGTCAAAGACATCTTGGGTCATGGGTCATGGACTTTGGGTTATACGTTATGGACTTTGGGTCATGGGTCATGGGTTTTACCCATTATGAAGTCATGCATGATGTCATGCAAATGGGTTATGGATCAAGCTCTATGGGTTATGGGTTATGGGCTTGATTTTTGAGTCATGGATAGTCCAAGCCTTTTTCTAGTAATTTACAAGTAACATGTATTTTATAAAAATGTAAGTAACTAGTTTACTTATGTGTTTTTATAAAATGGTTTGGGTTTTATGTAAACTTGTTTAACTAAATGTGTTTAAGGTTTGTTTAATGAAATGAGTTAGTAAGCTTTTGGCTCAAAGCGTTTACGTATTGTATCTATCTCGTTAAAATGATTTTACGTTTGTTATAGACAAAATATTAGAAGATCGTAAAATATAAATAAACGTTTTTATGGTTTATTTGTATTAACACGTGGGTCTTGGTAAAATGTGTATAACCTTATAAAGCTTATCCAACTCATTCCTATTCTCACTTACACTCTGTTCTTGAGTTTCTATTTGGAAAGAAAAGAAGAGAAGTGTAAAGAAAACTAAAAAATTAATCATGTTCTCAAGGTTTTTTCTTTTTTTTTAAAGAGAATAGAGAAGAGAAAAGGGAAGAAAATTAAGTCAAATTTTCCCCCACTTAATCTTATTCCTAAATTGGGATGAGTTGGAGAGAAGTTGAATTTTAAGCTTAATTTAGTTCCATCTATTCTCTTTTCTTTCCAACTTATGAACACAAAACTATAAATCAAATTTTTTCCCCCTCCTCTTTTTTCTCTCTTATTTATCCTTTTTTTCCATTTTACACTCGGGAACAGAGTGTTAACTCACAAAACACAACTAAAACAACCCCCCCCCCCCAATACTCAAAATCACATTTGACTGCTTCTATTATATTGCTCAAATCCTTCAAGAATCATATTTGCTTATTCCTTCTAAACATCAATTGTAAGTGGTTCATCTTAATTTATCTTTGAATCTGAATCTAGGGTTTCTGTTTTTACACAAAATCAAATTTGAGGATTTCCACTTTACTTTGATTTTCTAGTTTAGGGCTAGGATTATACTATATAAACCTATACTACTCCCCTTAAATATAAACTACATGTATATATGTAACCAAAACTCAAATATTAAACATCCCAATTTTCAATTTTTATTAAAAACTTCTCACAACTAGGCCACTCATAAAATGATTTTTCTTGCATTATTAATACAATATAAAAACATTTTTTTCTCATTCTAGTCTCTTTGTTGGTCCGTGATAAACTTGTGTAACACCTTGAATTGAATAAACAAGAGTTTGAGCAAATGAAAGTAACTAATGTTTATTATAAATAAGGGCATGATTACACGATCTTGACCATGATCAACTAATAATACCCATTTGTACATTACGACTGTAATAGTCTTACACTAGAAGTTGAAGGTGAAGGCTTTTACGAGGGATAGTTGCGGAATACTATCCGTAGTAATGAAAAATGCTTCTCTTCAAGTTATGAAGAGGTGGATTCCACTTAGAAGAGGAAGTGTGTTCTAGAGGTGGAATCGTTACCTATCACTACTACTAACCTCCATTTTATAGACAAAGGGAGATACATTGTTAGTAGTTATAAGAATAGTAATAACTAAACTAGAAGCAAACTGGTAGTTAAGGTACACGTGCACTTTGTGTAGCTAGGGTTGCTTCACTGTGCTGACATCTGTAAATGCAAGTAGCTTTATCTGCTCTCGATGCGTCCTTATCTTCCCAATGGTTTTCCCGCTTTTCTTTAGCTTGAATTACTCCCTCCTAAGCATGGCTAAATACTTCAGTCAGCTCCAAGGATACACTTTACAAGTACGTTGAAGAAATACTCTGAGTGTATCTGATATGTACAACTGGTTCATCTGCATAGCTTAAGATGATAAGTCAATGTCAGAGACACAAGGGCATTTGTCAGTCCTTGAGGTCTCAGGGTTTGTTGTCACTTCTCTACCCTTTGTTATAGCTGACTCCGTTATCAGGTTACAAAGGAATTAGTTCTAGACTTTGTCTCTGCAAAGTACTCTTGTTGTGGCTAAGAAGGTACAAGTCATATATGATGTGTTTATCATCAGATATGTGAACACTCAGTGAGTCTCTTTAGACCGATGTACTTCCATTAAGTGGTCTTTTACTCTGACTACTCTGAGGTTCGCTTATGGTTTTTTACTTATGAGTCTTTTGGATAGCTGATGATGTTTAGTTGTGCGGATCATTCAGTCAAGGGTAAACTTTGCTCTATGATTTACCCTGTGGACTCTGTCAGAGAGAGAGTTTGGATCTTTGACGTGATCAGCTATCCTAAACTTAGGCTGATTTAATGTTTCAAATACATGTGAAGGATAATTTGGTCAAATTAGACTCAACACTATTAATGTTCAAGGAAATATGTTACTAATATTTATTTCCACTACATTTAATCGAGCGAAATTAAATAAAGCAACGTTTAGGTTATCTCATTATTTTTTTAGTCCAGATAACTACACCTCCACATTGTTTGCATATAGACACACACTTAGGCTTACATTCCACTTTCGTTTGTTATTGAAATCGTTCATCTTTTGATAGGTTACATCATGCATAGCAAATTTCAAAGTGGCCATCAACTCACCAAAGACTATATTCCCAAACTACACCTTTCTATGAACATTTCTGATGTGTTTCGAAAGCTTTAAATTTATATAACTAGAATTGCACATTAATCGACTAAAGCACACGGGAAAGTGTACCCTTTCAAATGTACTATAGTCTAGGCAATTCCAGGTCATTCCAAAGGAGTTGTGCGTTTTCAAACTCAAAAAGTAGTTTATAAGAAAAGTCCCTATGATTTTCACTATCACGAGATGAAGTTTGTTTAAACAAACGAGTTATTCCTAGATTACTAAGATGTTTAAAACATTTTTGTTTAGGCCGAGACACATGAGTCCAGAAATGAATGTAAAGATATGATCACTCACAAACAAGGCATACAAGCGATGAATAACGGCTAATTATCCCAACAAGTATATCTACGGATTATATGAAGGATTTCTTTTGACCTATAATCCTAGGCATAAAAAGTCCATTACGATTGGTTTGTGGCCAATATTCATACAAGTATACTTCCTTTAATCCGTTCGATCAACATGGGATTAATCCTTAAACATATTACTATTCGGGTTATCTATCAATTTACTATCCAATTCCACGAGTTTAGCATTGAATCATTATAGACAGAAGACTCAAAATAAACCAAGACAATCGACCCTTTCGACCAATATCAATTGACATGATAAACCAAAAGATAGATAGTGATCTGAATAATAACACATCAAGCATACAAGCACGAATGTTGAAGAGCATAGCAATACAATCAAGACTTTATCACATTTCACATAAAGTCAAAACAACCATATTCCGACTACTCCATATTCAAACAAGCAACACACAAATTAAACTTATAAATCTCAGAAACATTCATATTAAAAGGTAATAAGAAATGTACCAAATTTACAAGTTCGAATATGATGAATTCACAAGCTTACAACCCGAAAAACCAACTAACAATTACCAAAGCTATAAACCTTCTGGAATCACGACTCCTAAGTGTTGTCACGACAGTTTTGGAACTAAGAATATAGTGGTTAAGTAATCCGGGTGTGTAAGGAATAGGTGTGAGTAGTGCTAAGGGTGATTTTGGTGTTAAATCAACCCTTAAACCTTTTCTTTCTTCCTTGGTGATTATATAGATATGTTCCACTGGTCTTGGGGTGGTTTTATAAGCTTATGAAGTAACTGACGAGAAATGTGCCGCACTTCTTTGTAAAACCGACGTACTTCAGTCCTTTATTTAAATCTTCTAACGGCTACGTAGTGCGCCGCACTCAGTTATAAAACCGGTGCACTTAGGACTATTTTCCTATATTTGTAATTCAAAGCCCTTGCTTTGACAATCATTCATTCGTTCCAAACTTATTCTTCAATCTTTACTCCTCTTTTTTATTCGTCAATCTTTACTCCTTTATTGATATATTGATCCTGTAACCAGCATTTATTTATTAAGTACCAAAAGTTCTATAAATAAGTACAAATATATATATATATATATATATATATATATATATATATATATATATATATATATATATATATATATATATATCAAGGGTATAAATATGTGTATTTGAGTGTTATCAATTTCTAAAGACCTTAAGCAAACCTAAAAAAGCCTTGAACGATTTATCCATAAGGGTAGATTAATTTGTTCTCCCAAGCTACACTCAAGAGGACAATATAATAAACGCCTTTAGAGCCATAAACTTTGAAACCTTCCTTTCCCTAGATGAAAAAATCTATCCTATATTTGTCATTAAATTTTATTGAAAATTAAGACTTGTTAGAGATAATAATGAATTGTACATCGACTTCACCATCGAAAACCGTGACTTTCATTGGTCTATCCCAATGCTAGGCGAAGTCCTTGAAATTCTATCCTCCAGAGATTGTTTCTACTCTGAGGACTGGACACTCAAATCCATTTTCAACAACAAAGAGCAAGATCATTTCACCCACTATTACGTCCTCCAAAATCCCGACACCATCATCCGCACCATAGCCAATGGGTAATCCAAATATAGAAACAATCGCCCCCATGATGTCTTCACCCCTGAAGTAAAGGATCACCTAAAGAAATGGGAAGTCCACATTCGAAAAGTATCCTTAGTCTCACGGGAATTAGGGATCATTTACCGGCATGTGGTACCTACATGCTTTATTGCCTTGTTGCGGGTAGGCGATAAAACCTCGCTTACAATGTGGCCCATAGGATGACCGACGTAACTAACCGTAAAGGGAAAGTTATTCCATATGGAATGCTTTTTTCGCGTGTCTATAAGTTCATCGATCATCGAGAACCCAACCTCCTCAAAGATACCTACTTAGGATACAATAGGGTCATGACACCAATAAGAGTCCAAAAGGGAAAATGGAAACGTGCCCACACTCCTTCCGCATCTTCTTCCACACCAAAGCACACTTTTTCCAATGACGAAGAAGAAGAGAATGTTAGCAAAGCGTCTGGCCAACCTCCACGAGAAAGAGAATTATCTCCTTTGTCGTACATTGAAAGCATTCCTGAAATAGAAACCATCGACTATGAAGACTCGGGCTTAGTTGGAAATGAAACAACCCAGGAGAGGATGAGACGCCAAGCCACCATGATGAACCGACAAATCTTAATGTACAAGAAGGTACGCGGGCTTTTTAAGTCAATAGTCAAATCCTTGTTTGAAGCCTTTAATAAATAGCACTAGATGTATATTTGGTGTTTTAGTGCTTGGTTATGAACTTGAATATTATTATGGATTATGTCTATTTTCTAGGATTTTTATAATTTCATCATCTTTTATCTATTATTAATGTATATCTTATTTACTTTTTGCTAGCTTGCCATGCTTGATTTCATTGGTTTCAAAAATGCCCTAGTTGCCCAAGGCGTGAGACAATTTAGACAGAATCTTTTTGTTTTGCTTTTCTAGATTAGTTGCCTTGGCAACTTGAATTCAGCCAACCACGTGCTGCCACTTGTCCGACATGAAGGCCGCCAGTTGCCCAAAAAGTACACTAGTTGCCCAAAAGTACACTAGTTGCCCTACCTTGTAATCCGTAAAGTCACAATTTTCACTTGCAGATTTTAGTTGCCCAAAAAAGTACTGGTTGCCCTGGTCTAGAAAAGAAAACACAAAAGATTCCATCTAGATAGTCTCACGCTTTGGGCAACCGGGGCATTTTTAGAATTATCCCTTATTTTTATTGCACTAACTTGCCATGTTATTTAAAATTTCTTGCATATTTACATATAAACTAGTCATTTGCAACATTTATTCACCTTAAACCTACCAACCACTCTCTTTAATTTGAACGGATCACATATTCACAACCTTCAATCTCTAGTCCAATGGTCAAAATGGAAAAAGTATATTTCACATCAGAACACCACCGATCCGTTAGGACCCACATATCCAAATAGCATCCTTCTGTGAAAAAGGATCCGTAGGTCCTCTGAAACAATTTCAAATTTTGATTTTTCTCATTTTTCAATAACACCATCTCTTATATCCCATGGATACTTACAAATCTTCATTTTTCCCGTTTCCTCATACATTTCACCATCCAATCCACCATGTAAAAGTCTCCTCATTTCTCCTTTATATACGTATGCATATTGTTGATACAAATAATGTCTAAAAACGTTATTCGTATTTTTCGACATCTCTACGTTTTGATAATAACAAAATGTAAAAATGTCTTACGTCAAAATTAACGTAAACAAGTTTTTAGTCATAATATTCCATTTAGACATAAATCACTCAATGAATGAACAAACAAATCTACAATTTGACAAATGATCAAAGGATTAAATTTTGTTCTAAACTTCACATTTTTAATGTGACAAAACGCCTTTTCAAAAATACATTTTACAAATTATTTTTGAATTAAAAAGAAATATTTTATTTGGAAACATAAGTTTAAAAATCCCAACAGCTATTTTCCCCCCAAAAACAGCTCTAAACATTCCCAAATAAACCTTCCCCACTAAAAATAAAAAGAGGGGCGTTTTTGTCTGGCACGGTACCGTTAAAGGACTGACGTGACCGTTAAATTTAGTGGTATCATGTGAACTTTAGTGGTACCGTCCCCTCTGTAACGGCTAGTTTTTCTTTGCCTTTACCAGTTTACAGTTTTTACTAACCCAATTTCATATAAAACTTTCTGAGTTAAATCCACACTCTCTAATCTTCTTTCTTTGATCATTTAGTTAGTTTGTTTTGTTTAAGAGTGATCCAATCATCCAACCAAGTGATCACCTTCATTCCTCTATTAGTCCAAGAAAAGAACACGCTGTATCAAGAAGATACAAACTGTTGTAGTGTTAGTGTAGTGAATTCGTAACACTTGTTACGTACTTGTTGCATCTAGATATACATCAAGTTGTCCAGCATCTTGTTTAGTTAGATTGTGTATATCATTGTGATCTTGTTGAGATCAAGAAGGTCTTGTGTAGTTTGTGTTGATAGTGTGTAGATCGTTGAGATCGTGAGAAGATCGGGTAGATCGAGTGTAGATCGTGGGGATCTTGTAGCTCGTGTGATTTGTAAGGATCGTGTAGATCGTGTGTGAGATTGGTACTAGCTAGATTAGTACTCGACATTGAGCTTAGTTTCAGAAATCGTGATAAGCGAAGTTGTACGGTTTTCTCCGCCGGAAGGGAGTTTTGTTGACATAGTGCTTTGAACTATCGAGTTGGGTACTCGAGGAGTGGATTAGGGCGAAGAGGAGCTTTGTTACCGAACCACTATAAATCTCTGCGTCTCGGATTGATCTTTCCATCTTTTACTCTTTATCTTGCAATTTATATTCTAGTAGTTATTGTTTAGTTAGTCATATTTTGTTTATATTGCAATCTATTGGTTTCACAAAAGATCGAATCAAAGTTTTTCATAAAGAAAATTTTACAACAAAGTTAAAAACGATAAAACTATTCAACCCCCCTCCCCTTCTAGTTTTCCACACATATCATCACACTATACTTGCACCTCTAATCCTCATCTCCTTAACCCACTACTTTACTTCTACCACCACATTCAATCAAACAATGGATGCTGCATCCGAAAATTCCGTTAATAAACCTAGGAGTACCGCCGCTCGTATAAGTGTCTGAGATCACCTTCACAAGCAAACAATGCCGTTGTAGCAACCTGTAAAATTCTCCAGTACTTTGTAAATGTTAATCAAGTATTAATCTATCATTACAGTTCATTTAACCATTTTTACGAGCAAAATTTTAAAAATTTTGTGTATTATATTACAAGGAATCAAAAACGTTGTTACGTGATTCACTATACTTTAGAACGAGCTCACACACGCACCATGACAATCCATTATACGAATAAAAACCAAACGGATCCTTATTACATAGTTCTCGGCCCAACAAGCTATTCAAGCCCACTACTATTCAAGCCTAATTTTCATTTTTCTTTTATTTCATTCGAACCAACCTCGATCACTTGGCCTCTATATTTCGATATTTCGACACACAAGCTATACCACATTTTTCATGGTTCGATTCACCACCTTTCAAGGATTCAGGAATGACAAGCCTTATTGTTTATTTCGAACGTTTACTATTAAAACGAGGCCTAAAGCTAACACCACTCGACACATGTGCAAACTCATCCGAATGATATCCAAATCGACACAACTTATTTTTACCTAATTCATTATGTTATACCTAGTCGAAAACAACTTCTATAAACATTATCACACCTTTCCTAATTCTTTTGGTCACGTCTTAATTCGTTTGGACCTTTTACATGTCGAAAGAAATAATGACCATGCCACTTGACCATAAGCCGAAACACACACACTCCCACCTCTCTTAATGTCCAATATACTCGAGTACCTTGCTAGGGATTATTCCCTAATCCCTTCGGCATCAAATCAAGTCCCAACTTGTTTTGTATTAAATACATTATACTGTAGCACATGCATATACATATACGTATAAACTCACACACACTCATTCATTCATTCAAACATATATCACACACATATTTTCCTAAGTTTTCCCCCTAGCCAAGTCATTGGAAGAGCAAGGGCCAAGTTCTAGTCGTTCGTTCCATTTTCCAAGTCGAAAGCTTTGATCTCGATTCTTTTGTGGTGGTTCTAGCAAGTAACGTGCATAACTTTCGATCCCTAGTTCATTTCAACGTTTTCTCACCACCATTTTTGGTGTAGTAAGCCATTTGAACGCATTTCCTATACATACTTATAATTTTCCTTAGTTCATGCACTCTTTTATTTCATTCATATCATTACAAGCTTTCTATTTATTTTTACAAGCTCTCGTTATTTATTTTTCGTATAAATATGACCTCCTAATTCTATGGATGGCTAGAAATGAAATACTATACTCATTTGTATCTTATATCAACGTTTAATAAGTTAACGAGAACCATTTTAATACCATGTTGCATATGGGTCATTTAATCTTTTGGATCTTTGATGCTGTCGACTAAGAAAACGCTCCATAAAATCAATTCTAATCGTGTAACATATCGAACAAATTACTCGACTCATTTCTCCATAAGCTAATCTAATAAGCAGTAACAATAAGCTACCATGATAAGCTCGTATAACACCTTTTCTAACCAACAAGTTAATCGCCCTCGAATCAGTTTTAAACCTCACATATTTATCGAGTGGGCCTTAAAGCCCACTAAGCTCAAAATAAGCAATTCTAAATAAGCAGTCCTATAAGTAGTTTTGAAAAGTTAATAAGACCATATTTTAAGCCCAAAATAAAGCCCAAATCGATTTGAAATCCATTGGATCATAAAACCTTAACGGGCCAGTTTTAAAACCTTTAAGGCCCAATAAGCTAAAAATAAGCTCTTTTTATGTAATAAGTAGTTTTACAAACTTAAATAAGCTATTTGAGACTTATGAAACTCTCGGAAATATTAAACTATTTGAGACTTATGAAACTCTCGAAAATATTAAACTCATATAATTGTGATTTTTGGACTAAAAATGCAAAATATTATGCAACTCAAGTTAAATATGTAACTTTCACATAAAATAGTGTCAAACTATCATTTTGATAAGTTAAGGGTAGAAAGTGAATAAACAGTAACCAGAAGTGTTAAAATGTCATATTTGGATACTTGGACCAAAAATGTAAATATAATCTAACCAAGGACTAACGGTGTAAAAGTTTCACCGCTTGGGTTAAAAGTGTAAAATTTGTATAACATGGAGGAAAATTCAGTAGCTATATATATATATATATATATATATATATATATATATATATATATATATATATATATATATATATATATATATATATATATATATATTTCCGTTATATGTTTTATACATTTTCATTCAGAGAGGGCATTTGTACGTTTCGTAAGATTTATTTAACAAACGATACGTGTATATATATATATATATATATATATATATATATATATATATATATATATATATATATATATATATATATATATATATATATAACGGATTTCTAACGAATAACATAACGTCTCGTCCACCAACTTTTGAAGAGACGATATTTACGGATTCAATAAACATAAAAACAAGATAATATTATATATAATATTATTTTTAAACTTTAAGCATTTTAAGAATATCATCCATTCTCATCACGAACCAATTCGTTATCCGATATTTTTTCCACAATCATTATTCGTATTAAGCCAAGCATAAAACTATCGAAAATCTCAGACTTCCCTATTATTCAGGTCGTGTGTTGGAGCCGTTCCCATATTACATTTGACTTCACATTATTCTTGTCAACTACATCCGAGGTGAGCTCATAGTCACACTTTTATCTTTAATATATTTTCAACTCGTGGGGAGATACATGCTACAAAACATAACACAATTATTTTCTGTATACTATACCTGATTGATATTGCCTAAGTTACCACTACTATTGCGACTACAAGTCCCTCCCATCATGAGCCATTAATCACTTACGAGTGAACGCGAATATAGTGAACAGATCTGTTGGAGGCTGACTGCCTATTTGAACTAGCCAGAAGATGGCCTTAGTTGCTAGATGGATTAGTCAAATGCACTTTATTTGAAGGAAATAGGAAGATGGCAATCTCCTATCCGAGGGCCATAAACTCACACCATTAACTTGGTGTGTTCATACCATTTCCACGGTAATCGTTAAGGTTTGAGTGTCATGAGACTTAGGGCAATATATCGAACTGCAATATTACTATTTCTACTATGATTGTATTTCTATGCAATTATACAAACTGAGACTTGTGTTCAAACATGATTACAATTACAAACACTATGGATTCACTCAACAATTTTGTTGACTTTTAGCATGTTTATCTCAGGTAATTAACGGAGCATTCAAGGCATGGAGTAGGCAAATAAACTGACGGTTTTTTGTGTCAAATAAATTCTATCATTCATTTCAAACTACTATATCTTTTGTTAGATATTAAACATTGGAATCCTTTTGTACTTGAATTATTTAAATGAATGATAATAACTTTCAAAACGCCTCTTTTGAGTCGTTTTCTATGATTATGACTGTGATCCTTCCAGTAATACCCCAATTAGTCTACCGCTGTTAACTTGAAATTTAAGGGGTGTTACAGATTGGTATTAGAGCCATGGTTATAAAGAACCAAGTGTATTTAAACATTGGACTATAACTATGCTTTCAAAATGGACAACTTTACACCATACCACCTTAGGCCCTTCGTGCCTGCATATTTCACAACACCATGTATAGAGTGTTGCTTAACAAGATTATTTCATATCAACTCTTATATACTTGATTTTATATTGATGACTTACATTTACTACTTCCGGGGTTATTACTGTACCATGTCTTCAGTGTCCCACCTTAGCACCTTACCATTTGACGTAGAGTCCGAGGATACTCTATCGTCCATCACCTCACCTGTATTACCTAGCACCTCGACTGCTACAGTGTCGAATGTCACATCGGACGAAACGGGGCCCTTCGAAGAGGGTGAGTCATTCCTACACTACCCATGACACCTGTTGCACCAGGCAACCCAAACTCGCCCCTGTCAGAGGACCCGTACGTACAAGCTAGACGGGCATATATTTCACCACCTCACCCAGAGAACCATCCAGTTTCTCCTACCTACACTCCACTATCATATGATCAGTATATGCAGTCACAGCAGTGGCTACCTGCAGCTGACGCAGAGACTCCTTTACCTACACCACCACCACCACTTGCACCGGTATTCCGGCGCAGCGAGTCAGAATCCTACAACCGTATGAGCCTGATCCTTTTATGAGACCATTCCGGAGTCATCTAAATGGTCCCATCAGGATGCACACACCTCGCAAGAGGGTACGATTACCAGTAGTTCCGATTATACCACCATCACCACCTCTATCCCCAACATCACCATTGGACATGATCAGGCTGACACCACCATTATCTCCTGAGCATACCTTACCACCACTACTATCATCACCCCCTACACCGTCGGGCAGACCCGGCTACCTGTTTAACCTACTTACTCACTCCTACCCATTCACACCTCATCAACAGGAGCCGAATCCTGAGGAGGATTTACCCCCTCAGAACCGGGCCCGCATAGCAGATCCTAGCGATTCGTCTTCCTCATCATTACTATTCCCTCCAGGTTTTACCCCTCCAGCCCGAGTCTTCGAGATTGGAGAGAGCTCTAGGGCAGCAGCTACCCGCACACCTACTCCCTCCACTATCATGACGCGACTGGAGCGTCATGAGGAGCAGATCGACACGCTTCTGGGCATCGTTGACAGGGTATCACTCGACCGCCCCGAGACGATCAATGTCACTATACATGACCTTGTAACAGAGAGGATGAACCTATAGGATGGTTTAACGAGGATTCAGACAGATATGTTTGAGACACGCTCTCATATGACAGTTTTACAGTGGGAGAGACAGAGGCAGATCGAAGAAGTTCTACAAGCTCGCCGCAGGGCCGCTACACTAGAGAGCCTCATCGTGGACATGCAGGTCCAGCAGCAGACAGATATACAGAGACTTCTGGATCAGATTACAGAGCTCACAGGACACATGGATGAGACTTCCAGTAGTTAGACATATTGTACATCAGTTATAGTTTTGAGGCATCTTAGCCTGCCGCATGTGGCATTAATAAAGGACCTTGTATCATTCTGTTTTGTAACACAACTGATCAAGTTATTAATATATGTTTTTGGCTATGGATTTACTATATATTGATGTTGATTTATGTTGCCGTGGTTGTTCATGTATATTGTGATTGTATTCAGACATGTCGTGATGTTATTTATGATTGTTATGGTTCTTTGTATGTTATAACTGGGCTATAATCACAGATTTTTAATAAAGAAAATTTCGGAAGAAACTTGATGAATGTAGAGAAAGTTGCTGAACTTCAGCTTTTGTAGATGATGAATCAGTTTGTTCCTTAGCAATCCTATACCAAGAGTTGATCATTTATTTACGATAGTACCCCAGACATGTCGTGATTTTATGATTCCCAGTTGGTTGTGATTTCACATTGTGACAGTATTGTTGGGACTTGTATACAATTACCTTGTTACATGAATTATTCTAACATGGTCATTATGTGGATTCTAAATCTGTGTTTTTTCTTGTGTTATTAATCGAACTATGGCACGCACAAGAAATGAAACTACGATACCAACGCTGTAACAACCAGCAATGACTCCAGCAACTATCTAGAAACTGGTAGCCAATAGCGTTGTTGCAGCTCTCGAAACTCAAGAGGCTACAATAGCTCGCTCGAGTAGAAACAACAGGGCAACAGCTGAAAGCGAGGCATCTGCATCTCGTAAGTGTACCTATAAGGATTTCATGTGTTGCAAGTCAACTTACTTTAAGGGTTCAGAAGGAGTGACTGAACTTGCTCAGTAGTTTGAGCATACTGAAACAGTATTCATAAGAAGCAATTGTCCAGACAACTGCAAAGTCACCTATGCTACAGGGACTCTTCTAGAAGATGCACTATCATGGTGGAACGCTACCGCCCACACCATGGGTATTGAGGAAGTGTATCAGATTACCTGGGCCGAATTGAAACAGAAAATGCTAAAGAAGTACTGCCCACGTACTAAAATTATGAAACTGGAAGAAGAATTCCACCAACTTGTTGTGAAAGGGAACGATATAAGAACTTACAATATAAGGTTTCAAGAACTGGCTGCACTGTGCCCGACCATGGTGCCGGATCTTGAAAAGATGTTGGAGAAGTACGTCGAGGGACTGCCTTGAAGTATTGAGGGGAATGTCACCTCATTAAAACCACCAAATCTGGAAGAAGCCATCACAATTGCTCAACGATTACTAGACCGGGAAATTAAACGGAGTTCTACCTCCGGAAACAATGATCATAAGCGAAAGTTGGATGATCGTGGGACCACTACTCACAACAACAACAGGTACAACAACAACAACAACAACAACAACAACAACAACAACAACCGTAACCGCAATTATCAGTCAAATCGCAACGACTACCACCACCAACAGAATCGCAGACAGGAAGCTGCCAGAGCATATGTTGCTGCACCAACTGACGGAAGAGGTTATATCGGAACACTACCCCAGTGTAACCAATGTAGACTGCATCACACTGGGCCTTGTCCTGCCAAATGCAGAAAGTAGGCCACATAACTAATGACTGCAGGGCCACTGGTGTAAATTTACAACCAATAGCAATAGTGTGCCACGGGTGTGGCGAGAAGGGGAACTACAGGAACCACTGCCCAAAACAGAATACCAATCAGAACAACGCTGCTCGTGAGAGGGAATATGTACTAGGAGACGAAAATGCACCGCAGGACCCTGGCGTAGTCACGGGTACATTCTTACTTAACCAACAAAGTGCTAAAATATTATTTGATTCCGGAGCTGATAAGAGCTTTGTGTCTACTTCATTTGCTTCTCTGCTTAACATTGCCCCAATAGAACTAGACACTACGTACGAAATTGAAATAGCTAACGGGAACCAAATAGGCACCAATACGGTAATCCAATGTTGCACCTTAACCCTACTAAACAAACCTTTTCCCATCGATCTTATGCCTATTCAACTTGGTAGTTTTGACGTCGTCGTTGTCATGGATTGGTTATCCAAGCACCATGCTAGAATCATCTGTGACGAGAAAGTCGTCCAAATTCCACTCAATGGTGAAACTTTTATTGTTCGTGGCGATCAAAGTAGAACTCGACTTAACGTTATCTCGTATATCAAGACGGTGAAGTATATGAACAAGAGATGTCACGTGTTTTTGGTTCAAGTGACAGAAAATGAATCGAAAGAGAAACAACTTGAAGAAGTGTCAGTTGTCAAAGATTTTTCTGAAGTATTTCCGGAAGATTTGCCCGGTATTCCACCAGTCTGTCAAGTAGAATTTCAGATTGATTTAGTGCCTGGGGCGGCGCCAGTTGCAAAAGCACCTTATAGGTTGGCACCTTCTTAAATGAAAGAATTATCTAAGCAGTTGAAAGAGCTATCAGATAAAGGATTCATCCGACCAAGTTCAACACCTTGGGGAGCTCCGGTCTTATTCGTCAAGAAGAAAGACGGAACGTTCCGAATGTGTATTGATTATAGAGAGTTGAACAAACTCACAGTGAAGAATCGATATCCATTACCCAGGATCGATGATTTGTTTGATCAGTTACAAGGATTGAGTGTCTACTCGAAAATTGATCTGAGATCGGGATATCATCAGCTAAGAGTCCGAGAAGAAGACATTCCCAAAACAGCTTTCAGAACGCGGTACGGACATTACGAATTTCAAGTGATGCCATTTGGTCTAACCAATGCACCTGCAGTGTTCATGGACTTGATGAACCGAGTATGCAAACCATACTTGGACAAATTCGTGATTGTGTTCATAGACGATATTCTAATCTACTCCCGCAGCAAGGAAGAACATTCCGAACATTTGAGAACCATTTTACAGTTACTCAAAGAGGAAAAGTTTTATGCCAAGTTCTCCAAATGTGATTTTTGGATTCCAACGGTACAATTTCTTGGTCATGTTATCAAGAGTCAAGGTATCCACGTAGACCCTGCCAAGATTGAGGCGGTTAAAGATTGGGCATCTCCTACAAACCCAACAGAGATTCGCCAATTTTTAGGTCTCGCTAGTTACTACAGGAGATTCATAGAAGATTTTTCAAAGATCGCAAAACCTCTGTGATAACGCTCAAATTGTGCATGTTTTTAGTAGCGTTATTCGTGTTTTTATGTATGTTATTTGGTTATATTTATATGCTTTTGTTACTAAATCGTACCAAAGTGTGTTTGCAAAGCATATGTGGCCAAAAACAGGAAAAAGGAAGAAAAAGATGAGAAAAAGGAGAAAGAAGGAAATATTTATGAAAGTGCGAAGATTCTTATACAAAGAACCAATCAAAAAGGCATTTCAAAGAATGAAGGTCCATGTATTCATGTCGATTAGCTTCAAAGATGTTGAAAAGATCAAGTTTGGATGAAGAACCAAAGACCCAAAAAGGAAAAATCAAGCCAAGACGACAAAAGTCCAAAATGTTCCAAAACAGCAACCATCCATCCGATCGGAGACTGCCCGCAACCGATTCGGATGGAGGTAATTTCGAAGACCAACCGATCGGTTGGACATATTACCGATCGGTTGGAAGCTTGCTGATTTACCAAAACTTCATCATTAAGTTTGGTCTTTTCATATATCCGGTTCTAAGGCCTTCTAATAAGGATTCTAGGCTTTTCTAAACTACTTGGAGGACAAGTGAAGCATTAATGAACCAAGACCCTTGGGAGGAGTATTAATAGGATCATTTGTGGAATATTTAGTGTGCTAATTCTTAATCAACAATAAAGTAATCATCCACCACTCATCAAATACTCTCAAATTCGTCCTTAAAAGTCCAGGAGCAGTTGGAGAGTGAAGAAGTCATTATTTGGAGGTCAAAACACCAAGAAATCAACACCAATCTTTGGGGTATCATTACTTTATTATTTGTAATCTATTTCCAATCATTGTAAGACTTTCAATTATGGTTTCTAATGTTCAAAGTTCTGAGATTATGTTCATGTTTGCTATGAGTGGCTAGTGCCTTTGTGCACTTGCTTAGATGATGTGTATTACCAATTGATATGCGTATGATTGTGATGACATGTTTTAATTCAATTTCAAGTTGATTCTAAGATCCAATCGTGATTAAGTTTTGTAGTGACATTTGTTGAATCAAGTTTAACTAGTTGCCAATAATTTTAAGGGTCGAAAGAACTATTGTTATTCAACTAGTTATAATCATTTGTCTATGAGTGATTGTTTTTACCCATTATTCTTGATTAAACAAAGAAAGTTAATTGTGGTTGTAATGAGAATGCTTTTGTCTATCAAAAATAGGATTGATGGTAAACCATTTCAAGGGTCGAAAGATTAATAGTTTACTCTCAATTGTGACCTTTTGTCTATGATCGGTTACCTTTTGTATTGACCATTTCCTAAGCTATTTGATTAAGCAAAAGATGATTTTTGTGTTTAAGGTACACCAACTTATGAACCTTGAATTGATCTTGAATTGAGTGGTTAAACGTAATGCTTGTTTTTATGAACTAAAATCTTGACGAAGGTTTAATTTGTAGAAACAATAGATTAGTTCACCAAACTAATTATCATTACCAACATGTTGTCCAAAGTTATCACAATCATGCTTATCAATGAGTAGTATGCTAGTCTAAGCAAGTGTAGTTTTTAATCATTTGAATTATTCTATTTTTCATTACTTGTTAAGGAATTTACTTCTAGTAGCTTACAATTCGATTCACTACACAAATCCCTGCGAACGATCCCGACTTACCATCATAATCTTGCTATAACGGACGAGTTCACTTGCTCGTATGTGTTGTTTCTAGATTCGGTAATTCGACCTTTATAAATTTAAAACTTGTACTCACACACGACACATCAAGTTTTTTGGCGCCGCTGCCGGGGATTTTGATCGTGTTTCTGTAGGTTTTAGAAGTTCATAGTTCGTTTTCATAAAAAAATATATATATATATATATATATATATATATATATATATATAAAAGAGTTTTCCGAGACAAGTATCCGATCGGTATTTCACCCATCCGATCGGATCACCAAACCTGATTTTTCAAACTGTTTCCATTCTTTAATCGTGTGTTTAAACATTGCCTCGATTCTCTTGGGAATTGTATGAACACTCGATCAACTGGAATAGAACCAATTTCACCTTTTTCAGATCCCGAACGTTTAGTCCGAAGACAAAGAAAGAAAAGAAAACCATTTGTTCCATTAGCCAACCGTGTACCAAGAGTACGAAACCCACCGTTTGAAAATCTTTGTGAAGCTAAAGTCGTTTATAACCCATTCACCGAGCAACCTTTTCCCATGGCTGACGATAGACCCATGTGGGAAGCCAATCGAACGGTAGCACCCACTCCTGGAGCTGTTATTGTTACTGTCAACCTAGGTGACAATTTCACCGTGAAAGGTCACCATCTTTCTATGATCAAAGACCGTCAATTCGATGGCCGTTCGAGGGTCGATCCTCACAAGCACATTGCCGAATTCATCAAAATTTGTGGCATGTTCCGATATGGCGACACCAATGTGGATGCCATTAAACTCAAACTTTTTCCATCATCACTTGCTGGAGACGCAAAAGTGTGTTATAATGAATTAACCCCAGGAACTATCAATACTTGGGAGGAGATGAGACAAGCTTTTGTAAGCCGATTCTTTCCACCTGCCATGTTTGATCGACTCATGGGAGAAATTCGTGCTTTCACACAAAACCCTAACGAATCGCTCGTCGAAGCCTGGCTTCGTATGAAAGATTTGCTTCGTAGTTGTCATGGACATGGTTTAGGACGAGGAACCATTATCCAAATCTTCTACCATGGACTAGATGAAGCCTCTCAAGGAATTCTTGATGCTGGAGGTATTTTTCTTTATAAGACTCCAAACCAGGCATACCAATTGCTAGAAGACCGAGTTCTTCTCAAACTCGACTGGTCAAAAGATGCCAAAACCAAACCCTTACGAAAAACCGTTGCTTTTGCTAAAAGTTCCGATACCTCTAAACTCATGGAGAAAATGGAAACATTAACTTCAAAAATCGATTCGCAATACAAAGACCATAAAGGAGAAATGAAAGAAATGCGAGACGGTTGTAACAACTGTGGAGGTAATCACCCATCATCAGAATGTGACGACCAACCAATGGACCAACCCAAAGAAGGAGAAGCCAATTATGTCCAAGGAGGATACCGTGGAGGCGGTTATCGTGGAAATTATTACGGACGAAATTCTGTAAATTGGCAAGATCGTCAACAAAGGGATAACAACCGTGATTCTCAACCACGAGTAGACAATCAAACCACACAAACCTTTGACAAAAAAGCAGAAGAATCCGATTTTGAGAAAATGATGAGAGAATTCGTAACTGATCAAAAATCAACCAGTGAGTTCGTCAAGAACCAATTTTTCAATCTCAAAACCAAAGTTGAGCAAGGTCAGAAAAATCATCAAGCATCGATTCAAGACCGTGAAAACAAATTTGGTAGACTTTCTGATCAAATTTCTTCCCGACCATCTGGTTCGTTGCCAAGTAATACCCAAACCAACCCTAAGCCGACATCATCTGGATTGAACGATAAAACTTATCGTCCACCACAAACTCGAAATGAGCATATAAATGTTGTATTCACAAGAAGTGGTCTTTCTTATGATCCACCACCCAATCCAATTGATACCACGATCATCGATGATGATAGTGAGGAGGAGGAAGAAGCAAAAAAGGAAAATACCAAAAAAACACCACCCAAACCCATCCCACCAGTTAAGGCGTATTCACAAAAAATTCCATATCCTCAAAGCCTTAAGAAAGAAAAAATGGAAGAACGTTATAAGAAGTTTGTTGAAATAATCAAAGAGGTTAGACTCAATGTTCCCCTCGTTGATGTTTTAGCTGGAATGCCCAATTATGGGAAATTTTTGAAAGAACTTCTTAATAACAAGAACAAGTTGGAGCAAATATCCGCTACCTTTCTGAATGAAGAATGTTCAGCCATTGTTCAAAACAAAATTCCACCGAAACTAGGAGATCCTGGAAGTTTTCTGATTCCGTGCACGTTAGGAAACAACATCACATGCGATGCTTTAGCCGATCTAGGTGCAAGTATCAATTTGATGCCCTATTCGTTGTATTCTAAACTTTCCATCAATACCTTGAAACCTACAAGGATGAGTATTCGATTAGCAAATCATTCTTATCAATATCCTGTTGGAATTGCTGAGAATATGCTTGTCCAAGTTGGTAAATTCATTTTTCCTGTGGATTTTGTAATCTTAGAAATGGAGGAAGATAGTAGAGTACTTCTTCTTTTAGGAAGACCTTTCCTAAACACCGCTGATGCGATCATCAAAGTAAAAGGAAAAAGAACTCAATCTTGGAGTTGGAGATGATAGAATTACCTTTTTAATCGATAAAGCAATGCAATATTCATATTCCAGTGATGACACTTGTTTTAACGTTGATGTAATTGATGAAGTCACTGAAGAAGAATTGGATGCATTACTTGACGATTCTGATCCATTCATGACTACTTCAGAAAAAATTAGTGAAACAAACTTTGATAAAGAATTCGCTGATTTTATGGAAGTAAAGTTTGAAGATGAAGAAGAAACAGAAGTTGAAGAAGGAGAAATAGAAGAGGATTTTGAGGAAATCACTTTTAATGATCAATTGAGGATCAAAACATCTCCTCAAGAACCACCAACTGATCTTGAGCTGAAACCACTTCCAGAAAATATTGAGTATGCTTACTTGGAGGATAATTCACCTCTTCCGATAGTCATATCTTCGTTGCTCAAAGATAAGGAAAAAGAATGTCTTATTTCTGTTCTCAAGAAGCATAAAAGAGCTTTTGCGTGGAAAACATCTGACATCCCAGGAATCAGTCCTGATTTTTGTAAACACAAAATCAATTTCGAAGAAGATGCAAAACCCGTTGTAGAAAGACAACGTCGACTCAATCCCAACATGAAAGAAGTTGTTAAAAAAGAAATCATCAAACTTCTTGATGCTGGTATCATTTACCCCATCGAGGATAGTCCTTGGGTGAGTCCAGTTCACTGTGTTCCGAAAAAATGAGGAATGACTGTTGTGACTAACGAACGGAATGAATTAGTTCCTACTAGAACTGTCACAGGATGGCGAGTATGTATTGATTACAGAAAATTAAACAAAGCCACCAGAAAAGATCATTTTCCTTTGCCATTCATGGATCAAATGCTTGAGAGATTAGCAGGGAACAAGTACTTTTGTTTCCTTGATGGTTTTTCAGGATATTTCCAAATTCCCATTGATCCTGTTGATCAAGAAAAGACTACATTCATATGTCCTTTTGGAACTTACGCTTATAGGCGTATGCCTTTTGGATTGTGTAATGCACCTGCTACTTTTCAGAGATGTATGATTGCTATATTCCAAGACATGCTTGAAACATCGATGGAAGTTTTCATGGATGACTTTTCAGTTTTTGGAAGCTCATTTGAAGCTTGTCTTTCTAATCTCGACAAAATGCTCGAAAGATGCGAAACTGCACATCTTGTTCTCAACTGGGAAAAATGCCATTTCATGGTGACTGAAGGAATTGTGCTAGGACACAAAATTTCCAGTGCAGGAATGGAGGTTGACAAAGCAAAAATAGATGTTATCACCAAATTACCACCTCCAACAAACGTTAAAGCCGTTAGAATTTTTCTAGGACATGCCGGTTTTTACCGTCGTTTCATTAAGGATTTTTCCAAAATATCTCGTCCAATGACGAAACTTCTAGAAAAAGATTCTGTTTTTGACTTCAATGCAGATTGCATGAAGGCATTCGAAACATTAAAAACCCAACTGACTAGTGCACCCATTATGATTTCACCTAATTGGTCAATACCATTCGAGCTCATGTGCGACGCAAGCGATTTTGCGGTTGGAGCTGTATTAGGACAACGTGAAGGAAAATATTTTCGTCCTATATACTTCGCCAGTAAAACACTCAATAATGCGCAACAAAACTATACGGTTACGGAGAAAGAATTATTAGCCGTTGTTTTTGCTTTCAACAAATTCAGATCTTATCTTGTGCTTTCAAGAACAATTGTGTTCACTGATCATTCAGCGCTCAAATATCTATTTGCCAAACAAGATGCAAAACCGCGTCTTATCCGATGGATTTTGCTACTCCAAGAATTTGACATCGAAATCAAAGATAAGAGAGGAGCAGAAAATCTAGCTGCTGATCATTTGTCTCGTCTTGAGAATCCGAACTTGGAAGAGTTAAAGGAAGACGAGATTGACGATTATTTTCCTGATGAAACTCTAATGACTGTTGACACAGCCGATGAGATAGAAATTCCATGGTTTGCTGATTATGCAAATTACCTCGTTGGAGGGATTCTAAAAAGCGGATTAACTCATGGCCAACGAAGTAAATTCTTTTCAGACCTCAAACATTACTATTGGGAAGAGCCCTATCTTTTCAAGATGTGTCCCGATGGAATGATAAGAAGATGTGTTTTTGGTTCTGAAACAAGAAGAATTCTTGATGAATGCCATCATGGCCCGACTGGGGGACACTATGGTCCTTCCACCACAGCTAAAAAAGTTTTTGATGCTGGATTCTATTGGCCGACTATTTTCAAAGAAGCTCATACTCTTGTCCAAAACTGCGATGCTTGCCAAAAATCCGGTAGTCTTTCTCGTAGAGATGAAATGCCTCAAAAGAGCATTCAAGTCTGTGAAATATTCGATATTTGGGGAATCGATTTTATGGGACCATTTCCTAAATCGCACAAATATGAATATATTCTCGTTGCTATTGATTACGTTTCCAAATGGGCTGAAGCAGAAGCTCTACCCACAAATGATGCTCGAGTTGTTGTCAATTTTCTCAAAAAGCTTTTCGCTCGTTATGGAATTCCCAAAGCTTTAATAAGTGATCGAGGAACCCATTTCTGTAACAAACAAATGGAGAAAATTATGAAACGATACGGAGTACATCATCGTTTCGCCACAGCTTATCACCCTCAGACCAGTGGTCAAGTCAAAAATACCAACAGAGCCTTAAAAAGGATACTTGAAAAAATGGTTAAAGACAATCCTGCCATTTGGTCAAGAAAACTCGATGATGCTCTGTGGGCATTTCGTACGGCTTATAAAACTCCAATTGGTACAACACCATACAGACTTTTGTATGGAAAAACTTGTCATTTGACGTTCGAAATCGAACATCGCGCTTACTGGGCACTCAGAAGCTGTAACCCTGATCTCAAAATAGCTGGAGAGAAGAGATTCTTGCAATTGCATGAACTCGATGAACTAAGAATCCAAGCTTACGAGAACTCCAAGCTCTATAAAGCTAGAACCAAAGCGTATCATGACAGAAAGCTTAGAATTCGGAAAGAATTCAAAGCTGGAGACAAAGTTCTGCTTTTTAATATGAAATACAAGTTCAAAGCACCTAAGCTAAAACCAAAATGGTTTGGCCCATATATAGTGAAACATGGATTTCCATCAGGGTATGTTGAATTACATGACAAGCAAGGTGGAAGTTTCATTGTTAATGGTCACCGAATTAAATTATATTATGATAAGGAGCAAATGAACGAGATTTCTATTAAAGAAATTCCACCTGAATCAGACTATGAAGCAATAACATTCATGGCACCCTTTCCGTCCGATTTCAAGAAAAACACTCCATGGGCCGAGGAATCTGATTATATCTATGATGTTCTTCCTAGACCTTGGGAAAGAATCAAATTGGAAAACATAGATGAAACTGGAGAAGGAATAGTGATAGGAAACGTGGTGTATGTTCCAAAAGTCTCAAAGAAGAAACTGAAAATTACACCAACGTAGCAAGAAGGAAGTTTGAGTCCGGCTGATGACTCGTTAATAAAACAAGCGCTTCTCGGGAGGCAACCCGTGTGTTTTCTATTTGCAATTTTATTTCTTAGTTTATTTTTCAAAGGTGATTATATCCCAAAGTTTCTCTAATCCCTTAGTTGAACTTAAGTGTGGGGGTGTATCACTAACTTTTAATAAAACGTAGACATATTTCGTGTGTTTCTTTTTGTTTTAAGATTACTGCAGGTAATGATTACAAAGTATGGTCTTGGATCAAAGAATCTTCTGAAGCAAGAAAATATGGTTTATTCTCTTATTTCCCTATTTTCATTCTTTTCGTATATCACATTGAGGACAATGCTTAACTTAAGTGTGGGGGGGTGAATAGGAAAATAAGGATAAATTGTAAGTTCTGAGCTAAATTTTAAATTTTGTTTGCCCTTATGATCTAGTTCTTTGTCATTTAAAGGATTATATTAAAGTAACTGGATCTATCCACTGGTAAAACCTGTAATTTTTGAAAAATTGAGATGTGTCCCGATTAATATTGCAATCCATTCTGGGATCGATAACATTAGCTAGCACATGTTATAGCCCTTTTCACTACAATGTGAGGAATTTAAGCCTGTTTCGTATACAGCATACATCTCTTATGCTTGAATTTTTTTGCTATGAGTGTGCCAGTGATTTTATTTATTCTAGAACTTGTGCTTGTAAATCATTACGAGACCGTTGTGAGATCATTTTTTCTCAGTGATATAAGTATATATGCGTGATAAGAGGCAACCTTAGGATTTAACCCAAATAAGCCTTCCAAATTGATATTTAGCTAGTTGCATTGACTAGTTAACCACCAGTATAAACCTTTTGTTAGCGTTTATCTTTAGCGCTAGATACCCCTAGTTACACCCTCTGAGCCTATCTTTTTCTTTGATAAAATCCAGAAAAATACAAAAAGATTTTACACCTTTAGCCTAGCCTTACCTTTAGTCAAGTCTTGGTTGGTTGCTAGCTATTTGGCAAGATGGATGTTATGTGAGAAATCATGAAAGTACGAAGAAAGTTGTAAACTCCAAAAGTAGTTATGCAAGTAAAGTCATCACAACTATAAGATGACATGAGATTATGTTCAAAAAAATAATAAATAAAAAAAATAATAAAAAAAAAAAAATAAGTCATCGCAACAATAAGGTGACAAAAATAGCTAATGAGCTATGAAATAATGTAAAGTGCAATCTATTGTGGAGTTTTTAAAGAATGCATGATATCGGTTCGAAATAGCTAGTAACATCTGGGCAGTAGACTTTGACTATTTTGTATATTCATTCCTTTCAACCTTTTCTAAAAATATAATATCCCATGCCTTATTCCTACCCTTTTGACTTTGTGAAATTATCAAGTGTATGGACATGTAGTGACCATCCGATTTCTTGAAGAATTAAATAACGTTGCTAGCGATCTAGTGTGTGTTTTGGTGACCATCCGTTATGCAAGTAACGTTGTCAGCGATCTAAGATATACCCTAGTGACCATCCGTTATTTGGTGATGCGAGAATTCGTTGTTAGCGATCTATTATGTTTTGCATAAGGTAGTTGCATATCAGTCTTGCTTATCCCTCGAAACCTTAAACCCGAATAAAAGCCCTCTTTGATATCTATACTTGGTGCTCACGCCATTTCGGTGTAGTTTTGTTTCTTGTACAAGCTTATGGTAATATTTAAATCATGACTGAGCAAATGAGTGTGATTTCTCTTATATACTCCACCATACAAATGAGTGTTTTGAGTGAATTATATTTCATTTCCCTTCGTGAGGTGTTTAGTAATGTATATCAAGCAAGAAAATCATTTGGGTATTGTCAAACATCTCGATGCTTCAACCATAAAAGCTTAAAATGATGAATCTAACTTGTACCCGTACTTGGTAGATTTGCATCACATCTTTTTAAACATCCTTGTGTACCATGTAGATAATAGTTTTTATTGCTAGATTTGCTTGAGGGTAAGCAAAGTTCAAGTGTGGGGGATTTGATAACGCTCAAATTGTGCATGTTTTTAGTAGCGTTATTCGTGTTTTTATGTATGTTATTTGGTTATATTTATATGCTTTTGTTACTAAATCGTACCAAAGTGTGTTTGCAAAGCATATGTGGCCAAAAATAGGAAAAAGGAAGAAAAAGATGAGAAAAAGGAGAACGAAGGAAATATTTATGAAAGTGCGAAGATTCTTATACAAAGACCCAATCAAAAAGGCATTTCAAAGAATGAAGGTCCAAGTATTCATGTCGATTAGCTTCAAAGATGTTGAAAAGATCAAGTTTGGATGAAGAACCAAAGACCCAAAAAGGAAAAATCAAGCCAAGACGACAAAAGTCCAAAATGTTCCAAAACAGCAACCATCCATCCGATCGGAGGCTGCCCGCAACCGATTCAGATGGAGGTAATTTCGAAGACCAACCGATCGGTTGGACATATTACCGATCGGTTGGAAGCTTGCTGATTTACCAAAACTTCATCATTAAGTTTTGTCTTTTCATATATCCGGTTCTAAGGCCTTCTAATAAGGATTCTAGGCTCTTCTAAACTACTTGGAGGACAAGTGAAGCATTAATGAACCAAGACCCTTGGGAGGAGTATTAATAGGATCATTTGTGGAATATTTAGTGTGCTAATTCTTAATCAACAAACAAGTAATCATCTACCACTCATCAAATACTCTCAAATTCGTCCTTAAAAGTCCAGGAGCAGTTGGAGAGTGAAGAAGTCATTATTTGGAGGTCAAAACACCAAGAAATCAACACCAATCTTTGGGGTATCATTACTTTATTATTTGTAATCTATTTCCAATCATTGTAAGACTTTCAATTATGGTTTCTAATGTTCAAAGTTCTGAGATTATGTTCATGTTTGCTATGAGTGGCTAGTGCCTTTGTGCACTTGCTTAGATGATGTGTATTACCAATTGATATGCGTATGATTGTGATGACATGTTTTAATTCAATTTCAAGTTGATTCTAAGATCCAATCGTGATTAAGTTTTGTAGTGACATTTGTTGAATCAAGTTTAACTAGTTGCCAATAATTTTAAGGGTCGAAAGAACTATTGTTATTCAACTAGTTATAATCATTTGTCTATGAGTGATTGTTTTTTACCCATTATTCTTGATTAAACAAAGAAAGTTAATTGTGGTTGTAATGAGAATGCTTTTGTCTATCAAAAATAGGATTGATGGTAAACCATTTCAAGGGTCGAAAGATTAATAGTTTACTCTCAATTGTGACCTTTTGTCTATGATCGGTTACCTTTTGTATTGACCATTTCCTAAGCTATTTGATTAAGCAAAAGATGATTTTTGTGTTTAAGGTACACCAACTTATGAACCTTGAATTGATCTTGAATTGAGTGGTTAAACGTAATGCTTATTTTTATGAACTAAAATCTTGACGAAGGTTTAATTTGTAGAAACAATAGATTAGTTCACCAAACTAATTATCATAACCAACATGTTGTCCAAAGTTATCACAATCATGCTTATCAATGAGTAGTATGCTAGTCTAAGCAAGTGTAGTTTTTAATCATTTGAATTATTCTATTTTTCATTACTTGTTAAGGAATTTACTTCTAGTAGCTTACAATTCGATTCACTACACAAATCCCTGCGAACGATCCCGACTTACCATCATAATCTTGCTATAACGGACGAGTTCACTTGCTCGTATGTGATGTTTCTAGATTCGGTAATTCGACCTTTATAAATTTAAAACTTGTACTCCCACGCGACACATCACTCTGACAGAACTAACCCAGAAGAACAAGAAGTATAACTGGGAAGAAAAATAAGAGTCAGCTTTTCAACTCTTGAAGCAAAAACTCTGTGAAGCACCAATCTTAGCACTACCTGAAGGAAGTGAAGACTTCGTAGTGTATTGTGATGCGTCACATCACGGTTTAGGCGCAGTACTGATGCAAAGGAGCAAAGTAATAGCCTATGCTTCTCGACAACTCAAAAAGAATGAAGAGAAACTATACAACTCATGATCTAGAATTAGGAGCAGTAGTCTTTGCTATTAAGATATGAAGACATCACCTGTACGGCACCAAGTGTACGGTTTTCGCCGATCACAAAAGTCCTCAACACATCCTGGATCAAAAGGAGTTGAACATGAGACAGCGACGATGGTTAAAGTTACTCAACGACTATGATTGTGAAATTCGCTATCACCCAGGAAAAGTGAACGTTGTGGCTGATGCCTTGAGCAGAAAGGAACGAATCAAACCTCTCAGAGTCCGATCTCTGGGAATGACCATTTGTTCACCCTTCTATCATAGATCCTCAAAGCTCAATCTGAAGCTCTCAGAGAAGAGAACAGACCCAGTGAAAGAATTAACGGTATACCAGAGAATGAGAATGGTTTCGTGAAAAGATCAGACGGAATGCTTTGTTTCAAAGAAAGAAGTTGGGTCCCACTCTACGGAGGTATCCGTGACCTCATCATGCATGAATCCCACAAATCCAAGTACTCCATTCACCCGGGTTCCGACAAGATGTATCAAGACCTCAAGAGACTCTATTGGTGGCCAAACCTGAAGGCCGACATCGCCGAGTATGTTGGGAAATGTTTGACCTGCTCAACTATGGACTTTATAACCAAATTACCAAAGACGTCAACTGGATTGGACACCATCTGGGTCATCATTGATCGTCTCACCAAGTTCGCTTATTTCCTACCAATCAAAGAAACTGACGAGATGAGCACTCTCGCACAGTTGTATCTGAAGGAAATAGTGTCCCGACATGGAGTTCCAATCTCCATTATCTCAGATAGAGATAGCCGATTTACTTCTAGATTTTGGCAAACTCTACAGAAAGCTCTTCGTACACGTTTAGATATGAGCACCGCTTATCACCCTCAAACTGATGGGCAAAGTGAAAGAACAATCCAAACCTTATAAGGTATGCTTCGGGCATGTGTAATAGAATTCAAAAAGGGTTGGGACAAACACTTGTCATTCGCATAATTCTCCTATAACAACAGTTATCATGCCAGCATCAAGGCGGCACCATTTGAAGTACTTTATGGTCGAAAGTGCAGATCACCTGTTTGCTAGGCTGAAATGGGTGATGTACAACTCACAGGACCTGAACTGATTCACGAGACAACGGAAAAGATATTTAAGATCAGGCAACGACTGCAAGACGCACGAGACACACAAAAGAGTTACGCCAATGTGAGGCGGAAACCGATGGAATTCCAGGTTGGAGACAGGGTTATGTTAAAAGTTTCTCCATGGAAAGGAATGGTACGCTTCGGAAAGCGTGGGAAGTTAAATCCAAGGTACATTGGACCATTCAAAATCCTGGAAAGGATTGGTCCAGTGGCTTATAAACTTGAGCTCCCAGAGGAACTCAGCAGAGTACACAACACATTTCACGTATCGAACTTGAAGAAATGTCTATCAGATGAAACTCTTGTCATCCCAATGAAAGAAATCCGACTTGATGAAAAACTCGTATTTACAGAAGAGCCGGTGGAAATAATGGACAGAAAGGTGAAACAGCTAAAGCAAAACCGTATCCCCATTGTCAAAGTTCGATGGAACTCTAAACGAGGACCAGAATATACATGGGAACGTGAGGACCAAATTCGCGACAAATACCCACATTTATTTCCATAGACAACCCTGACAACTACCTTAGACTTAAATTCCGGGATGGAATTCTGTTTGACGGGTAGGTACTGTAGCAACCTGTAAAATTCCCCAGTACTTTGTAAATGTTAATCAAGTATTAATCTATCATTACAGTTCATTTAACCATTTTTACGAGCAAAAATTTAAAATTTTTGTTTATTATATTACAAGGAATCAAAAACGTTGTTAAGTGATTCACTATACTTTGGAACGAGCTCACACACGCACCACGACAATCCATTATACGAATAAAAACCAAACGGATCCTTATTACATAGTTCTCGGCCCAATAGGCTATTCAAGCCCACAACTATTCAAGCCCAATTTTCATTTTTCTTTTATTTCATTCGAACCAACCTCGATCACTTGGCCTCTATATTTCGATATTTCGAAACACAAGCTATACCACATTTTTCATGGTTCGATTCACCACCTTTCAAGGATTCAGGAATGACAAGCCTTATTGTTTATTTCGAACGTTTACTATTAAAACGAGGCCTAAAGCTAACACCACTCGACACATGCGCAAACTCATCCTTATGATAACCAAATCGACACAACTTATTTTTACCTAAGTCATTATGTTATACCTAGTCGAAAACAACTTCTATAAACATTATCACACCTTTCCTAATTCTTTTGGTCACGTCTTAATTCGTTTGGACCTTTTACATGTCGAAAGAAATAATGACCATGCCACTTGACCATAAGCCGAAACACACACACTCCCACCTCTCTTAATGTCCAATATACTCGAGTATCTAGCTAGGGATTATTCCCTAATCCCTTCGGCATCAAATCAAGTCCCAACTTGTTGTGTATTAAATACATTATACTCTAGTACATGCATATACATATACATATAAACTCACACACACACACTCATTCATTCATTCAAACATATATCACACACATATTTTCCTGAGTTTTCTCCCTAGCCGAGTCATTCGAAGAGCAAGGGCCAAGTTCTAGTCATTCGTTCCATTTTTCAACTCGAAAGCTTTGATCTCGATTCTTTTGTGGTGGTTTTAGCAAGTAACGTGCATAGCTTTTGATCCCTAGCTCATTTCAACGTTTTCTCACCACCATTTTTGGTGTAGTAAGTCATTTGAACGCATTTCCTATACATACTTATGATTTTCCTTAGTTCATGCACTCTTTTATTTCATTTGTATCATTACAAGCTTTCTATTTATTTTTACAAGCTCTCGTTATTTATTTTTCGTATAAATATGACCTCCTAATTCTATGGATGGCTAGAAATGAAATACTATACTCATTCGTATCTTATATCATTGTTTAATAAGTTAACGAGAAACATTTTAATACCATGTTGCATATCGAACAATATATATGTCATTTAATCTTTTGGACCTTTGATGTTGTCGACTAAGAAAACGCTCCGTAAAATCAATTCTAATCGTGTAACATATCGAACAAATTACTCGACTCTTTTCTCCATAAGCTAATCTAATAAGCAGTAACAATAAGCTACCATGATAAGCTCGTATAACACCTTTTCTAACCAACAAGTTAATCGCCCTCGAATCAGTTTTAAAATTCACATATTTATCGAGTGGGCCTTAAAGCCCACTAAGCTCAAAATAAACAATTCCGAATAAGCAGTTTTGACAAGTTAATAAGACCATATTTTAAGCCCAAATCGATTTGAAACCCATTGGATCATAAAACCTTTACGGGCCTGTTTTAAAACCCTTAAGGCCCAGTAAGCTAAAAATAAGCTCTTTTTATGTAATAAGCAGTTTTACAAACTTAAATAAGCTATTTGAGACTTATGAAACTCTCGGAAATATTAAACTCATATAATTGTGATTTTCGGACTAAAAATGAAAAATATTATGCAACTCGGGTTAAATATGTAACTTTCACATAAAATAGTGTCAAACTATCATTTGGATTAGTTAAGGGTAGAAAGTGAATAAACAGTAACCAGAAGTGTTAAAATGTCATATTTGGATACTTTGACAATAAATGTAAATATAATCTAACCAAAGACTAATGGTGTAAAAGTTTCACCGTTAGGGTTAAAAGTGTAAAATTTGTTTAACATGGAGGACCATTCAGTAACTATATTATATATATATTTCCATTATATGTTTTATACATTTTCATTCAAAAAGGGCATTTGTACGTTTCATAAGATTTATTTAACAAACGATACGTATATATATATATATATATATATATATAACGGATTTCTAACGAATAACATAACGTGTCGTCCACCAACTTTTGAAGAGACGATATTTACGGATTCAATAAACATAAAAACAAGATAATATTATATATAATATTATTTTTGAACTTTAAGCATTTTAAGCATATCATCCATTCTCATTACGAACCAATTCGTTATCCGATACTTTTTCCACAATCATTATTCGTATTAAGCCAAGCATAAAACTATCGAAAATCTCAGACTTCCCTATTATTCAGGTCGTGTGTTGGAGCCATTCCCATATTACATTTGACTTCACATTATTCTTGTCAACTAAATCCGAGGTGAGCTCATAGTCCCACTTTTATCTTTTATATATTTTCAACTCGTTGGGAGATACATGCTACAAAATAGAACACAAGTATTTTCTGTATGCTATACCTGATTGATATTGCCTAAGTTACCACTACTATTGCCACTACAAGTCCCTCCCATCATGAGCCATTAATCACTTGTGAGTGAACGCGAATATAGTGAACAGATCTGTTGGAGACTGACTACCTATTTGAACTAGCCAGAAGATGGCCTTAGTTGCTAGCTGGATTAGTCAAATGCACTTTATTTGAAGGAAATAGGAAGATGGCAATCTCCTATCCGAGGGCCATAAACTCACACCATTAGATTGGTGTGTTCATACCGTTTCGGTGGTAATCGTTAAGGTTTGAGTGTCATGAGACTTAGAGAAATATATCGAACTGCAATATTAATATTTCTACTATGATTGTATTTCTATGCAATTATACAAACTGAGACTTGTGTTCAAACATGATTACAATTACAAACACTATGGATTCAGTCAACAATTTTGTTGACTTTTAATATGTTTATCTCAGGTAATTAACGGAGCATTCAAGGCACGGAGTGGGCAAATAAACCGACGGTTTTTGGTGTCAAATAAATTCTATCATTCTTTTCAAATTACTATATCTTTTGTGAGATATTAAACATTGGAATCTTTTTGTACTTGAATTATTTAAATGAATGATAATAACTTTCAAAACGCCTCTTTTGAGTCATTTTCTATGATTATGACTGTGATCCTTCTAGTAATACCTCAATTAGTCTTCCGCTGTTAACTTGAAATTTAAGGGGTGTTACAGCCGCCAAACCTCCCCGCTCGGGGTCATACCCAAAATCTCCACCAGGATTATCCATATGGTTCCACAACCATCTTCCCGCTCTTCCACTTCCACCAATGTCGGAACCACATGTGTCAGCATGCCAATATTGTCTAAATACAAGTATGGCCCATAAGGAACTCCCTGCGTTTAAGGAGGTGACTCACTTCATGCAAACGAGCATTCAAAAACATGTTGTGAACCTCGCCTCCGCTCGCCGAAACAATCCTTGAAATTTATTTTCTTTTTCGATATGGTTGTATGACAATTAAGCAGGATATTTTAAAATTTGGATTGTACTCTTAACTCTTTATTTATCTATGCTTGCTTATGTTTGATGGTTGTGATCATACGTTTAATAATTAAGTTTACATATGTTCTATCTTGCTTTTTGCACCAACATTATTTTGTAGCACATTACCACAACTCGATTCCTTTTGATGCTTTCATCATGGGGGAGCATGCTTCTTTACTTCACTTTTACACTAATATGAGGTTATATTTTGTCATAATCAAAAAAGGGAAGATTGTTAATAAAAATAATCGCATAAAAATGTTATTTATATTTAACGATTTTTGTACGTTTTGTTAATGACAAATATAAAACCTGTTAAGTAAAAGTTCAAGTAAACAAGTTTTAGACTTAAGTTATCCTTTGTCAATAATCACCCAAGGAATTTATATGAATCCCTAAAACTTGCATAATGATCAAAGTAAGTTTCATCATACACATTGCATGAATCTCTTGCATCATTTTATAAAACCTTACTTATTTTTATAAACTTTCAAAAAAGTTTTATTTACTTTCATTTAAATAAGATATTTTAATTTACATTTGACCAACTAGTTAAGAATCTTCCCTTTTGGGAAGTAATTCAAATGTAATCTTACATAGAGAAATGGATTAGCCATTTTGGCAATGATCCAAGATTAAAGAGAAGCATCTAAAGTGTTTTTGCATGAAAGTCACAATTAGTCATTTTAGGATTTTGATGCATTGCAATAAAGGCAAGCATCTTTTTAGTTTGTTCCAGCCATTTCCCCATGCATCATTAGAGATGAAATATTCCAAATAAAACATGAATGACCATTCAAAACGGGCATAAAACGTGCATGTGTAGGAGAGACGGATCCAAAAGACCCGACGGATCCAAAAAGGATCTATGGATTATTAAGGATTCGTCGTGGTCTGTTTGTCCCCATCCTCTTGCCTATTAAAACAAGCCTTATGCATTCATTTTTCCTCACACCTTGCAAACATATTTCTAGCATATCATTACATTCTCATACACTCTTTTCTTTGATCATTATCTTGTTTTACATTTATCCAAGTGATTTATTGTAGTGGTCCATTCCTCTAGCAAGGGAAGAACACAAGAAGTTACCAAGTCTTTTATATTGTAATTTTAGTTTTGCATTTGCAAACTTCTTGTGCCACCATATTCCACTACCATACTTCAAAGTTCATAAACCACCATCATACACCAAATATATAGAGTTAGGTTGGTGTTTTAGTACTCAAAACATATAGAGAGAAAGTTTGGTTTTACCTAGATTAGGATTCGATATCTAGCTTTATATCGGTAAAAGTTTTAGCGACGTTGTACGGTTTTCTCAACTAAGAAGGGAGCTTGTTGATATAGTGAAGTAACTCTCGAGTCGTAAACTCGGGGAGTGGATTAAGGCGAGGAAGAAGCTTCGTGACCGAACCACTATAAATCATTGTGTCTTGGTTTGATCTTTCCTTTGTTCATTTCTTGTCTTGCATTTACTTTTACTTATAGCATTGCTTATTTCGAAACTAAGATTTTAAAACGGTAAAACTATTCAACCCCTTTTAATTTTCCACACCAATGAACATACTTGTTTAAAATGTTTATGATGAACAAAAAATACTAATGTAATGAACATATTCGTTAACTTGTTTTTTATGAACAAAAATAATGACGAACATACTTGTTAAATTGTTTTTTGTGAACAAAAATACAAATGAACACAAATTTGAATTATTAAACATTGAGTAAATTGCAAAAATCGTCTTCGTGGTTTGGTCAAATTGTACTTTTCGTCCTTATGGTTCAAATGTTCAATAAGTACAAAGATCGTCCATATTTTGCACTGTTACGTGCACTTTTGGTCATTCAACCGTGAAATTTGGCGAACCACAAGGAAGATTTTTGCAATGATGGAGGACCAAAAGTGCACGTAACAGTGCAAAATAAAAACGATCTTTGCACTTAATGAACCACAAGGACGAAACGTGCAATTTGGCCAAACCACAAGGATGATTTTTGCAATTTTCAGTCTCATTATAACATTCAACGACGGATGTTCCACGTTTTTTTCGACTTTCTTTCCGTAGCTACATTATTTTCAGTCTCATTATTTAATCTGTTACTTTTTCTACTTCTAGATTCTAAAAATGGTTTTTTATATTAGTTAAAAATCATATTATACATGAATGAACTAAAATAAACTGAATTTTTCTACCCTGAATGAGAAACTTACGTATTAAATCTACTTCTTCGTCTTCATTAATTTCAGGCTCGACAATCAAATCTATTTCTTTCGGTTCAACATTTTCATTATTTGGTCGGCATAAAGCTATTAATCTATTTACTTTTTCTTCTAGGTTCTAATTTATTTTTATTTTTTAAAAATTGTTGGTTAAACTTAAATTATACATGCATAAACTAAATAAACTGAAAATTAAACTGCAAATGATGAACTTATGATTTGGATTCATCGTTTTCAGAACAATTTCTTCGTTTTCTTCAGCTTTGAAACAAAATCCCCAGATGTAAACCGTAATTTATCCCCAAATATAAACTAGAAAAATCCTCAAATTTTAGGATGAAACTAAGAGTGAATTTGAGAGGGAACGGTTAGATGTTTTGAGTATCTGAAATTACATTTTTAACCCTGTTATTTGCTTGACATGCGTCAGAGGTTATTACAAATTTGCCACTAATTTTTGGACAGTTAGATGTGTGTTGAATGAAATAGACGACTGTGATTATTTTTTACACTTTTAATATTTTTGCAACTTTGTATGCAATCGTAACCCAAAATATGTACAAACAAAACTTTTTAAAAATTTCTAAATAAAATAAACGCATATTTTGGCCCATCCCTACCATATGTCGATGCACAAGCCCTACAAAATGATACATTCACGAATAATTGTTAGGATTTTTTTATTTATTTATTTTTTTTTGACCATTTTCCATTTATTATTATTGTTTTTTTTAGCAAAAGTAGGTTAGATTAATTTTTTGAAATAGCTTATATTTTGATTTAAACGATATTGGATCCAAATCATCAATCATTTGAGCCAAATTTTTGGCCACTTGAATGATCACATATATATCCTTTTTACATCTATTTTTCATAAAACTATCAAAACTATATACTCTTTTCGTCATCGAATAATCAGCAAATTACCACAGTTAAACCACTTTAGGTGTACTCGGCCTGACTACACATCGTCGTTATTCTCATGATTCCACCTCGTTACCACCACCTTGCGCATTTACACATCTGTATAACAACTATAAGTCCAGAAGTGTTTTCCACATGACGTCCAATTAACTTACCACGCTTATTATATATCTATACTACATATAATGGAGGAAACACTCTTCCTCCAAAATTTTAAGACTTACAAAAAATTAAGTATGGTTTACAACACTTTAATGCACACAATTTTCAGACTTACAACAAAATAAGCATAGTGTACAACAAAATAAGCATGGTGTAATTTTCAGACTTATTTTCAGACTTACAACATTAATGCTATTAAAGTGGTCAATGTTATTAATGACTACTACTTACAAGAAAAGAAACATAGTGTACAACACTTTAATGCACATAATTTTCAGACGTACAAGACAAGAAGCATATTGTACAACAAAACACCACATTAATGCTATTTAATGTAGTCAATTAATTAACTGGTCAATAAATACAATTAATACAGTTATTAAAACACCCCTTACATAAGAAATACAAATTATCAAGCATATTGTACAACCAAATTAAACACAATTCCTGCATTAAATTTCACTAATACAAATAATAAAGCACATTATACAAATATTCAAGCCCGAACGGGTAACGGGCCAAATGGGCTTGAGCCTGAACGGGCGCAGGCCAAACGGGCTCGAGCCCGAACAGGCACGGGCCAACGGGTTCGAGCCCGAACGGGCACAGGCTATACGAAATTCTTGATATCCGTAAATTTATTGTCAAAAAGAACATAATTAACTAAAATACATGATTCACCGGAAAATTTTATTTCAGGGTACCCGCCGTCGCAACGCGCGGGTACCCTGCTAGTACTACATATAATATACAAAGCACTCTCTCTCTAAATTTTAAGACTTACAAGAAAAGAAGTATAGTGTGCATCACTTTACTGCACATAATTTTCAGACTTACAAGACAAGAAGCATATTGTACATCACTTTAATGCACATATTAAAAAACAAAACACCACATTAATGCTATTTAATGTAGTCAATTAATTAACTGATCAATAAATACAATTAATACAGTTATTAAAACATCTTTTACATAAAAAATACAAATTATCAAACATATTGTACAACCAAATTAAACACAATTCATGTATTAAATGTCACTAATACAAATAATAAAGCACATTATATAAATATTCAAGCTCGAACGGGCAACGGGCCAAATGGGCACGAGCCCGAATGGGCACGGGCTAAACAAATTCTTGATATCTATAAATTTATTGTTAAAAAGAATATAATAAACTAAAATACATGATTCCCCGAAAAATTTTATTTCAGGATAGCCGTCGCCGCAACGCGCGGATACCCTGCTAGTAAGTATAAAGTTGATATATCTCATATCAATTATTATCGATTTGAACTTTAGTGAATTTTTCAACCATGACACATTATTATACCCAAAAAGTTTGAATAACAACAGTAAAAATATATCATTTTAGGTTGGGGGGATCTATTTAGATAGACCATTTTTGGAACACTCTTTAGCGAGACCATTTTTTGGAAATTTATAGCGAGACCATTGTTAAATAACAAAGTGAATAAGAGTTTCACCATTTAGCGGGACCATTTTAGGTTAGGGGATCTATTTTCAGTACTTATGGTTCTTAACGATCTACTCCGTAGCACAATAATCAATCAAGTTGGCTTTAAGTTTTAGAAGAGTTAAATACAACATTTCAACACGACTCAATACCTTTAAAAATAATTAAAGACGAGTGTATCTTAATTAGTGAAATTTGCATTAAATAAATTTTTGCTTCATACATTTTAATAATCAATCAAACTTTTTTGGTGGCAATTTTGTCTGCCACCACACAAAAATCCGCTTATGAACAAAACACATGACTTTTATATAATAAAAGGACAAAATATAATGCTTGGCATGAGTCTAAGATTTGATTTTCTATGTTCTTTTATATGTCAGAGATAGTTACAGAATGTATAACATCATGTGTAGCGGTAACGAAAAGAGGGTGGGGTGTTTTACGTCATATGGCAGTGTGAGTCGTGCCGAGGCTTGGTTGAAAAAGTGGTGTAGTGGTGTGTAAGAGAGGGTGAGGCGTTTTGTGCCATGTGACACTTTATTTTTTTTTTAATAACTAAAACTAATTAATAAAACTAAATAATATTAATAAAAAGACAATTTTATTAAAATAAATCCTAAAACTATTACGTAATTAAAATTAAAAAAAAAAAAAAAATCATACATAAATATAAAAAAAAAGGTCATACATAAATAAAAAAAACGTCATACATAAAAAAAAGGTCATACAATTAAAAATAAAAACTACTAATCTGTATCGTTAGCATCATCGTAATCCTCAGGCTCATCGTTCTCTTCACTTTCATTCTCGTCCTCCTCGGACTCGTCTCGCATTCGACGGTTACTCCACGCTTCCTCGATCAAATCCGCCAATAGAGCGCGGTGACTCGCGTGGCTTCGAATGTAGTCCGAATTTTGTAAGGCTTGTTCGTGTGTTTGTGGCGGTTGTGGTTCGTCAACTTCGTCCGGATGGTAATCTTGACAAATAGCTCGTCCTTCGTCCTCTAAAATCATGTTGTGTAGAATGAGGCACGCACGCATAACATTCTTAATCTTATCCTTCGTCCATAAACGACAAGGATTCGCCACAAACGCGAAACGTTTCTTGAGCACACCGAAACATCTTTCAATATCCTTTCTTGCCGATTCTTGTAATTTTTTCCAATTTTCTTTTTTAGGATCGATCGGATTTTTGAACGTTTTCATGATGAACGAGTACTCCGGGTATATACCGTCACCTAAATAGTAGCCATGTGGATGGAAGTTACTATTAGCATAAAAACCGAGAACCGGGGTCAAACCTGAGATGAAATCTTCCAGGACGGGTGATTGCTCTAAAACGTTGATATCGTTAAGGGAGTCGGGGACACCAAAGTAAGCATTCCATATCCATAGATCGTACGAGCAAACGGCTTGAAGAACTAAAGTTGGACCTTTGTGGCTACCCCCGTGGTATTGACCTCGCCAAGCGGTCGGACAGTTAGACCATGCCCAATGCATGCAATCTATACTACCCATCATACCGGGTATGCCATGCGCCTCTTGGTGCACCTCATATATTCGCATCAAATCATTTTTTGTTGGTTTTTTTAAATACCGCTTCTCGTACAACTCTTTTATTCCTGTATATATAAACATATAAACACGTATACAAAAACAATAACTATATATACAAATATATAAGGAGTAAATTGCAAAAATCGTCCTTAAAGTTTGGCCAAATTGCAAGTTTCGTCCCTGATGTTTGGAAAGTGCAAGGATCGTCCCTGTGGGGAAAACTTTGGTGCAAGTATCGTCCCCACAGGGACGATACTTGCACCAAAAGTTTTCCCAAAAAGGACGATACTTGCACCAAAGTTTTCCCTATACAAATATATAAGCAATAAACACGTATAGAAAAACAATAAATATATATACAAATATATAAACAATAAATAAGGAAAAAAAATAAATAGATTAAAAGATATATATATGATAATTTTTTACCTATTGTAAACGCCTCTAGAGTGTCCCGACATGTTTTCTCGGCCATCTTCAAATAATCGTCGTTGATGTCGGTGGTAACCCCGTAAGCGAGCACCCGCAATGCGGCTGTGCACTTTTGTATCGACGTGAATCCCGGCTTACCCACTACGTCGGGTCTTTGTTTAAAGTAATTGAAACGATCCTCCAAATCTTTCGCGATAAGCAAAAATAACCTTTTGCTCATTCTAAAACGTCGTTTGAATACTTGTTCGTTATACGTGCAACCCTCGTCAAAATAATCGGCCATCAACCTAGCGTTAGCCGCGCCATGGTCTCGATAAATTTGTTTTCTTTTTTTGATCGGTTTTGGTGGGTTTTGGGTGACGTACATAGCTACAGATGCAGCAGCAAGAGACACCGCTTCGGTTTCTTGGTCGGAGAAATCGTCGTCCGAACTAGATTCAAGAAGAAAGGAAGTCGAGGGAGAACTCATTGTGTATAAAGGGAAATATTTGTATAAAATTGGGTAGAAAAGAGAGCGTGTTTGAGATTTTTTTTATAAAAGAGAGTGTGTTGATATGTATATATATATGAAATATATAGGAAGGTATGTTTTTTTTCTTTTTTTTTCTTTCCCAGTCAAACTATCCGTTTGATGCTTGCAACGGTTATATTTTTTTGAGAAAGGAGCTTCGCTAGGCGTTTTGGGCAAAACGCCCCACACCTTTTTTCTTCGAACCGCGCCCCTTGGTAGTGGGGGGGGGGGGGGCGTTTTCGGGCGTGGATGGAGCCTAACTCGCCCCACTACACAGGGTCTAAGGGTGCTAAAGATACGCAATATATTTTTTCAAATAAGAATGTTTATGCAATGTAATTTGTAAATTGTCAAAAATACGCAACATATTTTCAAATAATCTTTGATCTAGCTAATATGACCGGTTACTAAAAGTTTAACAGGTTACCACTTGATTAAAAGTTACAACATTGGTCCCCAAACTGGACCAAATTCGCGCATTTGATCATATTTTGATAACGCTCTTTAATAATAAAATTAAAAAAAAAAAAAAAAAAAAAAAAAAAAAAAACGTTAAAATTTTTTTCCTTGAAACTATTTAAAAAAATTTCTTAAAATCTAGATAAAATCTTTTTTTTTAATTAAATTAAAAAAAAAATCGGATAATTTTTTTTATACATTTTTTTTTTTTTTTTAAATCTGGATAAATTTTTTTATATTTTTTTTTCAAAAATCTTGAAAATTGTAATTTTTTTTAAATAAAAATTTACCAGATTTTTCAAAAAAAGTTTAAAAAAAAATTATCAGATTTCTAAAAAAAGTTTTTCCAAAATATATATATTTTTTAAAACTATCAGGTTTTTGACTTTATATTTATTTTTAAAAAAATTAAAATTTTCAAGATTTTTAAAAAAATATAAAAAATTTATCCAGATTAAAAAAATAAAAAATGTATAAAAAATTTATTCAATTTTTTTTTTTTTGAAAATTTAATTCTTTTTTTTTTTTTTAATTATCTAGATTTTCAGAAAAAAATTTAAAAGTTTTAAGAAAAAAAAATTAAAAGTTTTTTTTTTTTTTTTTTTTTTTTTTTTTTTTAAATTTTAACGAGTGTTACCAAAATATGATCAAATGCGCAAATTTGGTCCAGTTTGGGGACCAATGTTGTAACTTTTAATCAAGTGGTAACCTGTTAACATTCTAGTAAACGATCATATTAGCTAGATCGAAGATTATTTGAAAATATGTTGCTTATCTTTGACATTATAAAAAGTACATTGCGTAGACCTGTTTATTTGGAAAAATATGTTGCGTATCTTTAGCTTTCACCCAATGTATAACATATAGGGCTGTAAACGAACCAAACGAACACGAACAAGGCCTTGTTCGTGTTAGCTTGTTAAGGTTTCTTGGACAAATGAACCGTTCACGAACACACTAACGAACGAAATTCTATGTTTGTGTTTGTTTGTAAAGGAAATTATTTGTTTGCGAACAGTTTGTGAACAAGGGTTTTGAATACACAAAAAAAAAAGAAATGTAATATGCAACTAACTAAAAAAACATTGTTAATATTTACATTAGACAAAGTACATCATCTAAGCGATGAGTCATTATACCAACTTAAATATAACTATCCAAAATTATGTAGGCATTTCTAATTCATAATTATCCCAAAAAAAAGTATTGATTCTTGAATGCCCAACTTTCCGAAATTCTTCGTATCATCTTCAATTTTCTAAGAATATTTGAAAACGAGTATTAAATTAGATTAGAATATATAAACTTGCATAATAACAATGTACTATGTAGGTAAAAAAGAGACATGAGTACTTAGTTAACATATGTTTGTTTCATGTTCAAGAGACGTGCTATGTATTTTTACCGTGGTAATGAACAAGCAGACGCGTTGCTGCGGGGTAAAAATATTACGGGGTAATTTTTCAAACAAGAATAAATTTCTACCAAACTTATAAAATAGTTAATTATAGTATTTTTAACACAAAAATTCCTTACTACATAATTCACTTTAACTATTGGTAAATTTGTAATGTATTAGCACATACTGATGCACTATTAGACTCATTCTTGAAACGGTTGAGCCCCTTGACCCGGCTCTTCTTCGTGGCGATATCAAACTAGCTAAAACGATTATTCCTTCGTATATCTTAAACTTGTTTGTTTTCCTTTTATTGAAAAGTAAGACTCTGATTATATACTGGAAGATAGTACATCATCGGTTACCAATTTCCATAAACATTCTGGGACTTTACCTTCTAAAATTATCTCGCCACTATATCCCAAGGCTCGAGTAGCTATACTGTGAGCAACCTTGTTCCCCTCTCTTTTAACAAAAGGCCAACTACATAACCTAAAAGCTAACGAATTACATGTGATATGAGCAAATATACTCGCAATTTGTTGAAGGGTAGTCCTTTTTTGAAGCGCATTAACTAAACATAAGTAGTCTGATTCAAAAAGTTACCTTGAAATAACCTTTGTTGTTTGCATAATTTGTCGCCCACAAGATAGCTTTAGTTTCAGCCTCCAATTAAAGGGGAGCTTGCTAGCCTTCAACCCGAGCACCTCATAGTAACACATCCCCACAATCGTTGAAGTCTGATGCTAACAATTATTTCGTATATAAACTCCAAAAAATCTATAGGATATTACTTAAACACCATTCCTTTTTGCTGAATGCATACAACTTAAAAATAAAACGGTTTACAAATCACATTCTTTGCTAGACTTTCATAGGGAAGAGATCCGGTGAGAAGAAAAACTAAAATGAGAAGAATAAGAAGATTTTCTAGGCACACATTTTAATTAAGAGGGGGAATTTTAAAAGAAGGTGTATCTACTTTTGTAGATGCGCCTGAAATACGTGATTGTGGTTTCTTATCATTCTTCTCATTTTTTTTTTTCGCATTTGATACTCGACTCTCATAAACATAAATGATTACTTCCATATAAGAAAAACAATTATGTAGAAAACTTTAATCATCTCAACGTTAACGATGATTTATACTAGGTATTAAATAACTTGATTAAAAGAAATAACGATATCATTTCATTTTATTACCTGATTATAAAAACATAAGTACATGTTGGCGTATGTGTCCGGACGTCATATTTCGTCCGGACTAGACGCTCACTTCCGGGCGTACTAGCCGAAGGGTCAAATGCCGCCATTTACCAACGGACAGTCCCATCAACCGCCACCACGCCGCCATCCTAGATTTCTCGGGATTGTGTCTTCCACGTGACCTGACACCTATCTACTAGACTAGGCATAGCTCGGCTTGCTTAGTCCTTAGGCAAAACAGGTAACGAGGTGTGGGTAGTATAAATACCCTCACCTTATTTATGATTCACAATTAATACTCACATAGCATTTACTCTCATTTATTACCTCACCTTTCGTATCACAATATACTTACTCTTACGCCGGAGGTTGGCCTTGGGATAAAACCCAAGGCGAGTCTAACGTGTGCGTTTCTTGTGTGTAGGAGCTTATAGCCATCCAGAGGAAACTATCCGAAGGATCTCGTAAAGAAGTAGGACCCACTCTCAAGGTTTTACTTCAACAAATTGGCGCCATCCATGGGACCTGCTACTCAATCTACCAATGCATTGGAATGGCCGGTCCCTCTTTCCAAACCCCACAGACCGAAGATGGAGAAAACGAACCCAACAACAATCACAACCAGCATAACAGTGACCGCTCGGCCAATGATTCTTCCAGCCTCCAAGATTTAATCCTTGGCCAGGTGGCATCTCTGACGGAGCTGATCAAGGAGCACAATGCACAAGGCGGAAGCATTCTCAAGCCAATACGGCTTGACTTTGGAGATGAAGGAGATAAGGATAGGGGAAAGGGGAAAATAGACAAGGGAAAAGAGGATGAACTACACAAACCCTTTAAGGGGGTGTCGAGGTCACCGTTCACTCGCCAGATCGTAGAATTCTCTTGTTCGAACCACATAATGCCGCTAAACATGAAATTCTACGACGGATCGACAGATCCAAATGATCACATCACTAAGTTTACCGGAGCAGCAAACCAGGGGGAATGGCCGATGCCAGTTTGGTGTCGCATGTTCCAGCAAACTTTAGATGGAGCTGCGGGAGGATGGTTCGAACGGTTGGAACCCGGCAGTATTGACAATTGAAATGAGTTGAGGGAGCAATTCTCAACGAGGTTTACTCTTCGAAAGAAATGCACAAAAGACCCGATGGAGATTACGAAAATCGTCTGGCGAGCTCATGGATCTCTACCAGATTTTAAAGAAAGATGGACGGACGAAGCTAGTTACATCAGTGGGGTGCCGGAGATCATGAGGATCTCCGCGTTCATGGGTGCACAAAAATGTCCGGCCCCTGCCAAGAAGTTTTTCGATAGGGTGCCACGCACGGTCACAGAAATGTTTACCAGACTAAATGATTTCATAAGGTCAGAGTAAGCGTATCGGAGCACGTAATTGCCCAAAGGCGAAGGCCCTGATTCAAGCAGGAAAGGAAACCAGGGTTTCAGAAATGATAAACTGCGAGGGAAGCGCCGAAATGATTACCGCCAGAAGGACGCATACCACCCTTATGTTGCTCCCAGAAATAACTACAACCGCAATGACTACACCCGTCTGGATTACCGCCGAAATGAAGCCCCTAGGCAAGGTAATCATCACCCTGGTTTAGGATCATTGATAAAACCCCCCAGGGAAATTCTGGCTACGGAGCACCACCTAAACCTACCCGCCCCTCCCCCGACCGGTGGTAGGCCAAAAAAGAAAAATATGGACAAATTCTGTGATTACCACATAGAGAAAGGGCATCTTACCAACGATTGCTACCAATTAAAGAAACAACTCGAGATTGCATTGGAGTCCGGAAAGCTAGACCACCTTTTGAAGGATTTCGGGCAACGGGACGCGGGAGGGGAAGAGATCAACCAATGAGGAATGATATGGGGAAAGCAAAAGTGATCAACATGATAAGGGGTTCGCCGAAGAATAGGAAGAGAAGGTACGGAGGTTACGACGAAGAATGGATGAACGTCCCGATAGTGTTTCCCCCCATCATGACGGGAGATTTTTCGGACGAACCTCTCATTATTAAAAGTGATATTGAAGGGTATTTGGTCCGAAGAATATATGTTGATGAAGGGTCGTCCGTAAACGTGCCAGGCTCAAGGAGACCAGCACCTCCCTCGTCGGCTTTTCGGGGGAAACAAGCAAACCGTTAGGAAAGATTGAACTGGATGTATGTTTTGGCGATCATGGTATGTTCCGCAGCACAACCATGAAATTCAGTGTGGTGCAATCTCCGTCACCCTACAACGTAATATTAGGCAGAACTGGATTGAAGGAGCTAAGGGTCATCCCATCAACGATCCATTCCATGATCAAGTTTCTCACACCGAAAGGAGTGACAACTCTAGCAGCATGTCCGGCCACGGTAATGGAATCCAGAAGACTGGAAGAAAAACAGATGGTAGATACATCACAAGAAGCAGAAGTTATCGGTTCGGAAGTAGGTAGGACGGAGGAAATTTTAGTGAATTCGGCGTATCCCGAACAACTGGTCACAATAGGAACAAGATTCTTGAGGGAATGTCGGAAACACTTGATTGAGCTGTTGAGGTAAAACAAGGATGTGTTCACGTGGCAACCTTCGGATATGACCGGAGTTCCATGTTGCCTGATCAGGCATCATCTGAATGTTAACGTTTTAGACACACCGGTGGCTCAAAAGAAACGTAACCTGTTCGCAGAAAAAAATTATGTGGTGCTAAAGGAAGTTGAGGAATGGTTGAAAGCCGGGATCGTTAGACTGGTTCGCTACCCCACTTAGATCTCCAACCCTGTACTGGTAAAGAAATGTGACGGAAGTTGGCGTATGTGCATCGACTTTAAGAATTTAAACTCCTCATGTACGAAAGACTACTATCCGTTACCAGAAATCGACTGGAAGATCGAATCAGTGATTGGATTCAAATACAAATGTTTCTTAGATGCCTACAAGGATTACCATCAAGTCCAGATGGCGGAAGAAGACGAAGAGAAGACGGCATTTTACACGGAACAAGGAACTTACTGCTAAACAAAAATGTCATTCGGCCTAAAAAACGCTTGAGCAACTTACTAGCGTCTCGTTGATTCGGCCTTCCAAAGTGAGATCGGAAGAAATTTGGAAGCTTATGTGGACGACATGGTAATCAAAAGCAAGGGATAAAAGGAGATGTTGGCGAACATTGCTGAGACCTTCTACAACCTACGGAAGATTAACATGAAATTAAACCCGAAGAAATGCTCTTTTGGCGTCGAAGAAGGGAAATTCTTAGGTTACATGGTGACCTCCGAAGGTATAAGGGGGAATCCAAAAAAGACGAAGGCAATTGCATAGATGAAATCCCCAACGACTCTGAAAGAGATGCAGAGTCTGAGCGGCAAGTTAGCGACCCTTAATAGGTTTTTGGCAAGGTCCGCAGAAAAGTCCCTTCCTTTCTTCGAGACGTTGAAGAATATTACCAAGGAGAATAAAGAGGAGTACAAGTGGACTAAAGAAGCTGAAGAGGCATTCCAATCCCTCAAAATCTAATATTAGATCTCCTGTCCTTGTCTAAGCCCAGGGTAAAAGAAGTCTTGTATGTTTATCTCGCAGCGGCGATGGATGCTATCAGTGCTGTTCTGCTAACTGAGAGGGAGGGAAAGCAATTGCCCGTTCACTATGTGAGCCGGACACTACAAGAAGCCGAGAGAAATTATGCTCCAATCGAGAAACTAGCGTTATCTCTATTGCACATGTCCCGAAGGTTGAGAAGGTATTTCGAAGCTCACCCTATCCAGGTCATAATGGACCAACCGATAAAGCAAATTTTGAATAAGCCAGAAGCGTCCGGAAAGCTGGGCAAGATTGCCGTAGAATTGGGGGCCTACAATATAACTTATGTACCAAGAAATGCAATAAAGGGACAAGTGCTGGCAGACTTCATCTCGGAAGTCCCCATCGGAATGGAAGAACAACATCTGAGAAAGTCGGAGAAAGAAATCCACGGCATCTCCGATCCGGAAGAATGGATATTGTACACGGACGGGGCATCTAGCAAGAAAGGGTCCGGAGCGGGTCTTGTGTTGATCGGACCTTGTCAAACCGAACACACATATGCTCTTTGTCTAAATTTCAAAAGTACCAACAACGAGGCAGAATACGAGGCACTCTTGGCAGGACTACGGATCGCCAGTAAAATGAACGAGGAAGCTCTGGAGGTCAGGGTAGACTCTAAACTTAGCAAAGGCGAAGGAGTACATTCGCAGCTTTAGGAAATTCAAAATTCACAACATACCGATGATGCATAATCAAAAGGCGGACATACTAAGAAAATTAGTCTCGATAGCTTTTAACCACCTAACCAAAGAGATACTCGTCGAATTATTGGAAAAGCTTTCGTCTGAAGAAAAGCAGGTAGGAGCAATTGTGGAAGAAGAAGAAGATAATTAGATGACACCGATCATCCGGTGTCTAGAGGAAGGTGTTTGGCCGGAGAATCAAAATGTAGCAAGAACGTTACGAATGAAACTTCCCCATTATGTGATGGAAGATGGTGTGTTGTTCAAAAATTCGTACTTGAATCCCATGTTAAGGTGCGTGGGTCCACTGCAAGCAAACTATATCATCCGGGAAGTCCATGAAGGAGCGTGCGGAATACACTCCAGACCAAGAACAGTGGTGGCCAAACTTATGAGGCAAGGTTATTACTAGCCGACCATGCACAGAGATGCTAGGGAAGAAATTGAAAAATGTGACTCCTGTCAGATTCATGCCTCAGTTCCAAAGCTACCAAAAACTATAATGACATCCATCATGGCACCATGGCCCTTCTACCAATGGGGAATGGATGTGTTGGATCCTCTGCCAGAGGCTCCAGGGAAGGTAAAATTTGTAATTGTGACCGTTGATTATTTTACAAAATGGATAGAAGCGAAACCTCTCGCTAAAACCACAGGTAAAGATGTGAAGAAATTCGTGTGGGAGAACATCGTTTGTAGGTTCGGATTGCCGGGTGTAATATTCACGGACAATGGAACGAATTTTATCAACGACCCATTCAAGAGTTGGTGCGAGAAGTTTAAAATCAAGCAAATGAACACAGCGGTGGCACACCCTCAAGCCAACGACTTGGTCGAAAGGGCCAACAAGAGCCTGATGCATGGTATAAAAACTAGGCTGGGAAGAGAAATATCCTGATGGGTTGACGAGTTTCCCAATGTTCAATGGGCCTTCTGGACCTCGTTAAAAACAAGTAACGGGGAGACTCCCTTCAGCCTGACCTACGGAAGCGAGGTTGTCATACCTGCTGAGATTGGAATTCCTACCCATCGTACCAAGCTTTACAATCCAGAAGACAATGAAGAACAACAACGTTTAAACTTGGATTTTCTACAAGAAATGCGAGAGATGGCAGCTATTCGGGAAGCCAAATACAAAGCTAAAGTCGAACAGTATTACAACCGAAGGGTGCGTCCGCTAGCATTTAAAGTAGGGGACTTCGTGTACAGGAAGAACGAAGCTAGCAGGGTTGAGAACCAGGAAAAGCTTGGACCTAACTTGGAGGGCCCATACAGGATAGTTGAAGCCTACCATAACGGTTCATACAGGCTTCAAACAATGGATGAACGAGAAGTACCCCGGACTTGGCATGCAATTAACCTGCGGAATTGTTTTATGTAAAAGTTGTAACCTGATATTCTGAAGTTCATTAACATTTATGGCAATCCTTAGTTCCCCAACGACAAGGGGAACAATTTTACTACCTAAGTGTGTTATATATTCTATGATTATATGTTACGATGAAATTAAAACGGATGGTGCAAAACACTCCGACTCTAACGAGCGGATAGTGAAAAACAATCCGTCGACAAATTAAAACGGATGGTGCAAAACACTCCGACTCTAAGGAGCGGATAGTGAAAAACACTCCGTCGTCTAATTAAAACGGATGGTGCAAAACACTCCGACCCTAAGGAGCGGATAGTGAAAAACACTCGGTCGTCAAATTAAAACGGATGGTGCAAAACACTCCGACTCTAAGGAGCGGATAGTGAAAAACACTCCGTCGTCAAATTAAACGGATAGTGCAAAACTCTCTGACTCCAAGGAGCGGATGGTGAAAAACACTCCGTCGTCAATATGTAAGAAAATTTCAAATACTTGTACAAAAAATAAACAACTTCAATCGAGCAAAAGCACGACATCACCGGTCATGAACAAATTAGCATACAAAAAATATAAAGTTACAAATAAGACAAAGTTAAGATGTTAATTGATTACATTCATCCGAAATAAAAAAGTTAAGGAGCTTTTCTACGGTATCTTTCACAGCAGATGAGGGTCCGGCCGGTTGAACAGGAGGAACTTCCTTGGGAGCCGCGGTCTTAACCCTGGGAGCAAGTTGAACGGGGAAGAGGTTCATAAGATCACCAAGGGGAAGACGGTAGGATTCCGAAAGCTTCCGAATATACGGATATTCGGCCTCAAACAGCTTACGATACTCCGCCTTCCATATAGCCGGAGCTTCCATATTGATGTTCTTGATCTTCTGAACAATTCTTTGAAGGGCCTCTTCTGAACGTTTAGCCTTAACACCGTCCAAAAATCCAGTGGTGTACGACAAGCTGCAAACCCTCCCCATACTTTTCTTGTATTCAGCACTGGCAAACAACCTGCGGCAGGCGACCGGAATCAGTTCCTTAACAACATTATGGTGGACTACTTCAGCCTGAGCAACCTCCGCAACCAGTTGTTTCTTCTCCCATTCCAACCTCTCAACAACATTGGTTTTTTCCTCTTAATTCCAACTCCTTCGCCAGCTTCCTTATTTTTTTGGCCTGAGTAGAAGACACACTCATCCATTCGTTCTTGTCCTTTTCTACTTCTTCTAGCTGATCAGTCAAACCTTTCTCCTAGATCAAAGCAGCAAGCTCATCCTTCTCCAAAGCCCTAAATTCCTTCAACAACTGGTCAAACCTCCCAGCCTGAGCATCATGCTCTTGTTCAGCGGCCGCTAACCTCTCGGATAAGGTACTACAGCCCTTGTGAGCATGATCCAACTCCTGATACTCAGAGATGAGTTGGGTAAACCTACGAAGCAGCTCAGCCTGCAGAACAACCCTGGAACCAGCGGCTACATAAGCTTGGCGGACCAGCTGGTTGTTGTTCAACTCTTCAAGTGCAGCCTGCTCGGCGGGAGTGGCAAGATGCGACATCATTTCATGGGAGGCTCTGAAGGAGTTTAACCGAACGTCATCTGTAAGGGACTAAGCCGGAACAAAGCATCCCCCTCCTCCGGAAGAATTGTCATCTACAATAAAAATGATTAAGTCAAAACAGGACGAATAATAGCGACATACTCTACAACAATAAGTACATACCATGGCCAGCCGAATGATGCTCTTCCGAAGGTTCTCTAGGGCTGACGGGATGATGCTGGGAATGTGTAGTATGAACCGAAAGATCTAAAAAAAAAAAAAAAAAAAAAAAAAAAAAAAAAAAAATGAGATGAAGGAAACAATAATAAGAAAACAACAAAAAGGAAGGGGGATATTTCTTACCATCGGAGGGAGACTGTTGGGTATGTGGCTGAGCTCGCTCTTCTAGCCCCATCTGAGCATTATTCTCAGTTTTGGCCATGTGTTCTTCGGGATGGGCCATCCCCCCTTCACTCTCCGGGTGCCCTCCTTCTCCTCCGGCCTGACCCACATTTACAACACCTTGTGGCTCAGCTTGGTTGAGAGGAGTAGCATCAACAGTGTGATCTTCAGAAGAAATGATCTCCTCATCGGCCTGACCTTTCTTCATTCTCTTCTTTGGAACGGCGGTTGGATCCGCAATATTCCTCTTCTTACTTACAGGTTTGTTCTCCTGTTTCTTCCTTTCCTTCTCCTCACGCGCGACGACCACCTCCAGATCAGCTCTCTCAACAACTTTTTGAAGTTTGGTCTTCTCAGGGATCTGGCTTCTTAGGGGTAACGGCACAGTAGTTCGATGCGGCTGCTCATGTCCCTCCGGAACAGGATCCCCCTTACTGACCACAGTTCCTTCCCAATCCGGAAGCTCCAAGTACTCCGACATAGTAACAACTACAAAAAGGAGAAAGGTAAGAACAAGACAATAAATAACAGACAGTCCACGATATAAAGTCAATAAAATATTGTATTCCCATGCCCCTCGGCATCCTTTAGAATTGGATCATATCCCGAATTTCTGAAGACATTAGAAAGACCCGTCATCCATAGAAGAGTGGTTGTGGGTTTCCTAAGAAGAATCATTTTCCTAACGACCTTCTCAGCATCTCTGTCGGAGTGTGTTTTTGGAAACTCGTTGGTGACTTTGGAATCCTTATGTCTCCATGGCATGGCATCTGGAATTGCCCTCCGGTATATCAAAAAGAAATGATCCTTCCAATGTTTCAACCCAGAAAGAACCTCTTCAAAATATTTCTTGGCTCTTTTCCCCGTTCGGCTCTCAAACGAGAACCAATGTCCTTGCTTGCACAACCTATAGAACACTCTGAATAAGGGAACGGTTGGCCGGACGTCTAAGCTGTAGCAACGGATCTCAAAAAGTGTCACCCTGTTCAGACCTATCGGAACTAGTTGGGAGATGTGCACCCTAAAATACTGTATTACCACCAGCAAAAAGGTGGAAAAAGGTATCCTAACACCCCCTTGCTTCAACTGATGAACGTAAATACCTATCTTATCATCCGATAGCTCATTCAGGGTCATGTTGTCCAGAGGAAGTGTGGGACGTAGATCCGAAGGGATACCGTACTCTAATACCACATCATCTAAATCTTTCTACGCCATTTTAGAAGTATGTATGTGCATGTCAAACTTAGGGATAACCTTGCTAAACGAAGGCCCAGGTTTACTAGCTAACAGATGGTTTACCGATACATTCATCTCTCCGGGTTCGCTAACGGCCATGACTAAAAGGATGCCGAGGAATATATATGCAAGATAATTACAAGAGAAATATAAAACGCACCTCTCAAAAACCCAGGGAAGATGTTGCACAAAAAACGTCCGGTGATAGCAAGGTATAAAACTCCGAGAAAAAAGGAAAGAAATAAACAGTGAAAAGTAAAAAAATGAAGAGGGTAAAGCGGTATATATAGGGAATACCTAGAAGGACGCGAAAACATTGCATCAAACTGTACCTCTCTGACGTGGCTGAATATGGTGTGTTAGATCTCTGCGGTAAAATTGCACGTGGTGTACAACTGTGCACGGTAAGATAATATTATCTATATTCGGCCCATGGGCCTAGAACTTAATCGGCCCAAGAAAGCTTAACAGGCCCCTTCAGTCATCCAGAAAACGGTTATATAATCTGATTACGCGACAAAGATAGAGGAAGCACTGGGAGACGCAAGTTTTTTAGTATTGCACTATCGGCCCAAAGCCGATACTCCAATACTGGGGGGGGGGGGGACATGTTGGCGTATGTGTCCAGATGTCATATTTCGTCCTGACTAGACGCTCACTTCCGGGCGTACTAGCCGAAGGGTCAAACGCCGCCATTTACCAACGGACACTCCAATCAACTGCCGCCACGCCGCCATTCCAAATTTCTCGGGATTGTATCTCCCACGTGACCTGACACCTATCTACTAGACTAGGCATAGCTCGGCTTGCTTAGTCCCTAGGAAAAACAGGTAACGAGGTGTGGGTAATATAAATACCCCCACCTCATTTATGATTCACAATTAATACTCACATAGCATTTACTCTCATTTATTACCTCACATTTCGTATCACAATATACTTACTCTCACGCCAGAGGTTGGTCTTGGGATATAACCCAATGCGAGTCTAACATGTGTATTTCTTGTGTGTAGAAGCTTATAGCCGTCCGGAGAAAATTATCCGAAGAATCTCATAAAAAAGTAGAACCCACTCTTAAGGTTTTAATTCAACAGTACACGATTATATAAAAAATCTAGTCCGTAATAAACAAAGAATATACATATTTATAGAAAGGATAACTATTCACATTTATTTTCCTAAAAAGTTAACCAAGACAAAACTAGACGCCATATGCGACCCGACAAAGATTTGCATGAATCCACGATCTCATTTCAATAAAGTTAAACCCCCCCATAAAACACGTAGCAACTACACACCTTCATATTCTGTTCCTTCTTTATTTTACCTTTTTCTTTTAGACAAAAATCAAATTATATTTTTGACTCTTAATCAATTAAGTACATTATAAACTACTGGACTAGCTCAGTTGGTCACTAAAGATAACTTTAGGAAGGTATCTCTCAACTTCGAGTATCACCATGGACCTTCAGGGGTAGAAATAAATAGAAGCATGAGTGGGGTTTATCCCCTAAAGCAAATATTCGAGTCTTGCATACTGCTCAATTGGATGTCAAGGTGAACTCGAATCAATAACTACGCCGTTCCAAAAAAAATTAACTACAGTATATCGTATTCTTGCAACAAACATTGATGGTCGAAATGATTGATTGGTTCATATGTACCACCAAAAAAATGTGGAAAATAATAGTAGACAAAAGTAATATGAAATTTGCTACACCCACATAAGTGACAACCTAAATATCACTCATCTTGTGAAACATGACATATTAGACTATTAGGAAAGCAACAATACATGGACTTATTTAATTGTCTTGTATTATACATGTAGTTGACTGAATATTACGTAATCAAATATTCCTTAAAACTTTCATATTTCCAGTCTACGAGAAATTTGCTCTCATAAGTGACAACTACCAGAACATATAGATTCGGATACAATTTTTTTTTTTTTTAAAACAACACCGCACTTGAAATCCGACCTCCGAGTTAAATCATCCAAACGGGCAGGCCCCGGGACCTGAATCACTAGGAGAGACCCGCAAAGGAAAACCCCTAGAACTCACGGCTTCGCACTAAGAGGAAAATCCAGATTTTCTTTGTCACTTGCAAGACTCGAACCCGGGTAAAACCTCTCTCAAGCTCTAGAAAGAACTCAGGTGGGCAACTGAGCTAAGTCATAAGTCAGTTGGTTAGATTCGGATACAATTGTCTATCAAGGAAATACAACAAAATTTTTGCGACAACCTAGATTTAGTTTGGTAAGATTTATACTTTTGATTTCTGTTGACATTGTAAATAATATTAAGATTTGTTTTTAACAATAGGGTTTTTATCAAGGATATACAATAATTAATTTGTTTTTAACAATAAAATCGAAACACATTTTATGATGGCATTCCAATTTTAACAAATAAGAAATTAAGATCAACACCTTAAATCAAAATTATGAACTATTATATGAATACTCGTGCATAACGATTGTTTTTAGCGGTAAATAATTATTGCGAGAAAAAAAAATCTATGTATAGAAACAAAAAATATAAAAGTTTAAGAATTAAAAAATGTTTAAACTATTAACTTAATGGTATATGTTGTTATTATTTTAAATAAAAATATATATTTATAGTTGAACTTTACTATTTTTTAACTTTTAAGTTTAAGAAAAATAAGTTTTCTCTTCATCTAGAGATATGTACAATTAAATTATAACAAACACTCCGTATATCAACAAGCAAGTAATGAAAATTCTCCATTCATATTAGACTTTATAAATAAAATAGAACCGAGCCGCCCCCGGTTTTCATCCGGCCGTTACTCCAGCGAGAAAAACTCGTGTGGAGGCGGTACGGTTTCTGGGAGGAAGCCTTTAATAGTCCTCAATACATCAGCGTGGACTCGGTTCAGACAACATAGTCTGAGTATGTGGTGGATGAGATCCTGCCGATGTGGCAGGTGCGACTCCGACTCAAAAAATTGAAAGTGGCATTCCAAAAAAATCTCCATTCATATTAGACTTTATAAATAAAATAAAATAAAGCACAAAATCATAGTTTAGACATGTGGGGTTATATCATCAACTAAACTATACGCCGATCCCAAGAGATGGACCAGTTATGAGACTAAAATTTCATCTTTTCATATAAACAATAACTTTTTTTTATATATGACCCATTCTTCAATCATCTTTACAAACAAGAAAACAACTATATAATCGACATATTTGTAGAAGTTTCATCACCATTATTTGTTTTTATGGAAAACAAAATTAAGTATAATATGTATTTTTCATGTTGAAATTAACAAAATATATGTATATCAACATAATGGAGCTCTTCGAGGAATACCCTTTCTCTTATGAACCGCACTCTTTTTAGCCTTTATTTTTGAAGTTAACCTAGGGCTTGCTTGAATGTTTTCTTCAACCGAATCGAGCGATGAAGAGAACGATGATTCATTTTCATTCGGAAGCCCTTTGAAATCAAAGTTTTCCTTATAAAAAGAAAACGCCATCATTTCACAACATTCTTGTTTATTTAAATCCTCCATCACTACCACCGAAACCTGAGAAAAGTTAATCATTTAGCATAGTAACTTACAATAGAACAAAGATCAAGTAGCCACGTTTTCTTTTTCGTGATTCATACCTTGCAAGCAATGGAACAAAAGCGATTCGGGACATCTTGAATGTGCCTTTCACAAGCTTCACAATAAGTGCCATACATTTTCAACTTTGCTTGTTTCATTTCTTTATGTTGGTGAGGCCGAGGATTCAAATGCACAGCTTTTTCGCCATTGATTTTGTACGTCTGCGTTTTAATGTTGAGTTTATTTAGTTCACTTCAATTTACTCAGTTTTTACAATTTAAAATTTAGAGTAATTTATGATTCGAAGTACCAATAAAATGCCCTATACAATTGTACTTCTTGCATAAGCAAATAAAACTCCATCTGATTCGAAAAAAAATTATGTAATCCATCATCTTAGGTATCAATTTAAGAGAGAAATTAAATCATATTCGATTAAAAAGCATGAAAGCTAACTAAATAATTCTTGGAACTTCAAAGTTCTAATTCTCATCAATCCAAATTAACAACTTATAATAACTATACACTACATAATTTACATGTACTAGCTCAATTATAATTAAAAAAATCAAGAATATAATTTGAGTAATCGAGTCATGATCATCTTTTTCTAAACGGTCAAATAAACACATATAGATCAATTAAAAGAATCAGCACATATAGCTTAAATAAAGCTGAATTATGGCCCTTGAAAGATGATCATCATGAATTAAGAAATAAGAACTATATATAGAAGTATGAGTAAAAAAAGAAGTGTAAGAAAAACTAACTTGAATATTGGAGCAATCAAAGTGTTTCTGTATTTCTTGTAGACGAACGACATCATGGTATACATATCGGCAAATTTGTAAACGCCTATGGTGCTGGTGACAACGTGTTTTGGCACCCGTAACACAATGTTTACATAAACATAATTTACAATCAATGCAAAACATATTCTTTTCATTTTTCCGCTGGCTTTGATGATCGATGCACGAACCAAAAAACTTGCTTTCGAGTAAATTCACAACCCATTTGCATTCTTCAAATTCTCCTTTGGCCTTTATTAATTTTATCATCTTCAAAGTATGAAAAACTAATCAAATTCACAAGAATTTGTAGAAACTGTATATTTTACACGATGGAAATTATAATCACACAAATTAAACCATTGTTTTTGCTTTGTTGGTTTATACAAGAAATGGGAAAGAGATTGTGTTTATACGTGGGTAAAAGGAAACGAGAGAGTGGAGTAGTCAGCTTTTAAAGGATGGGTTTAATAATGGAATGGGCAAAATAGGAAAATATACTCTTCCCGTTTGAATATATTTTCTTTGTTAGAGCACAAGTATGATCGCATGCCAAACTTTATTTATTTTGTCACGTCATGTTACATCAGCTTTAACATTAACATCACTCGCATCAACAAAATTACACTCCCTCAAAACTTAGGCCAAAACATCTGGTTTAAAACACATAATTTTATTTTCTTTTTTTTTAAACAAACTAAGTTTTCATTCATTAATATTAAAAATACTATATATAAAAATATCTAACATAAAATTATAAGAATTACAATAAACTTAGTTTAAAATTTTGCACTTTGTTTTATAAATTATACTATCTTATATATAATTTTTGTAGTTTAGAGATATAAACTGAGTACTTAATATTTACTACAAAGGTTTTAAGTAACAAAAAAGAATATAAACACTTTTTCCACATGTTCTTCTTCTCCATTGAGTTTCTCACACACACAAAAAAACACAACACAATCACAATCACAAACAAAACACATATAGCCATTTTTAATCGGAAAGAAAAAGGAAAAAATCATCTTGGTGCATGCCAAGGGGATGGTGTCGTTGATGGCCCGGACCCGGCCGATGACATGGCGCCAACATAACGCCAACCACGTAAGCTTGGCGCCAGGCTTAAGCCATGGTACCCTGTTTTTATGTTTTATTTTACTAGTTTTGATTTTTCTTGTTTATATAACAAACACTAGATCCTACATTAATCTGATGGACGGGATAGGTCCATGAATTTGTGTATTAAAAATCATCTATAGAATTATGATTTTCGTTCTCTTCTTTCTTTTTTATTTTTAGTTGGTTGGCAGGGTCATAGCATTTTTTAAACGATTATTTATTAAACGACAAGTTTTTCCTACATCAATATAAAACATCAAACACAAAATAAATAACATTATCACTCCCAATTGTTCAATAGGTAAAGATGTGTAAAAAATGTGTCGTAACACTTTCTTGTAAGCTAACAAAAATGCCTTGTAATCAGCATGAAATCAAACAAATTTAAAACAAATAAAATCAAGATGATATATTAAAATTTTATGTTATACTAATTTGATAATTTCAACCAAAATGACATTCCACAATTTGGATACATGCAACATTATAAAGTGATATAAAAATAATATTTGGCTGTATTTCAAAAGAAAACACTATACGATATTTAAATGTAATCATAATATTAATTTAGCATGTTAATTAATTTATACATTATATAATTATAATTACATTATAAGTATTCATATGAAGTAAGGGTGCAAATTAAAAGATGAAGTCTTTTAAAATCTATTACACATCTGACACATAGTTTACATAAATAAATAATGAATGTTTTAAGTATTTGTATAGCTGTCAAACTCGCGAGTTTACACGCAAGATCGTACGATCTTACGTGCACACCAGTCAAAATCGTGTAGGATCGTGGTAGGATCGCATCTGAGGTAGGATCGGTAGGATCGTGTAGGATCGCACGTAGGATCGTAAGATCGACACGCGATCCGAGTTCACCTTTTTTTTTTTTTTTTTTTTTTTTTTTTTTTTTTTTTTAAGTTCATCCCACTTGCTTAGGCCAAAAAAATACTAATGTATAATAAGTAAACCATTATTGTTTCATTTTCTAAATAGATTATAGTTTTCTACTTTTTCTAAATAGAATATAGTCTAAAAGTATTCAATAGTTTAATTTACTTTACTTCACTGTGATTAAACTAATCAAAGGGTATGTTTTGAAATACCACTTATGAAACGTTTGTTTTCTTGAAATCATGTAGATGGCTCGTATGTTTTGAGACATTTAGGACTTATGTTATGTAATATTATTCCACTAAATCGTTAATGTAACGATTGAAACTTTACTTTTTGTGTTTTACTATTACTTTGGTGTTTGAAATTTGAACTTTGTCATTTTCAAGAGGATATTATATGAATTTATCTTTGATGTTGAGTAGAAATGTAAAACAGTTTGACTCGTATATCATTTGTTTACAAAATATGACAAATTGGTAGGATCGTAGGATCGTGATCCGATCCTACGATCTCGATCTTGCAAAGACAAAAACGATCCTGCGCGGGATCGCGATCTTGACAGCCTTGGTTTTAAGTATTTGAATAATATATTTTTATATTCTTATTAAACATGACGAAAGATGAACATAATAAATATAGTTTTGCATACTAAAATTACGAAATAGTATATGTTTTGTGCATGTTTATGTCGAACGTTATTATATTTTAAATATAAATAGCATTAAAAGTTTAATAATTTAAGAGAGTGAAATAAAAAATTTGTGAACTATTTTAGAAGGATAAATAAAAAATAATTTTCAAATTATATTCACATTTAATGTATGAGCATTGGTAAAGTCTCCTACAATATCCTATTGTTAATCCTTTTCACATAACAATAATATTTTTTTTCACTCATTTTATCTCTGCATTCAAGCCATCAATTCTAACATTTATCAGACTCCTGTGAGTAGAAGAATAAGTATGAACAACTTGTAGGAGAAAATATCATTTTCCTTAATGTATCTATTATTTACATCTTTTTCACCTTGACATGCCATATCATGTTTTCTTATCATGTCATATAGGGGTACACCCCTTACTATGTGGGGCCCCCTTATTTTAGTCAAATTGTACAATCCGTAAAGCAGTCAGTACAAGCGGCGGCAGCACCCAATCATTAAAACACCCCCTACAGGGGGTGTTAGGATAACATCACCCCTATTATTTGGGTGGTGATATCCTGACACCCCCATATGGGGTGTTTGCAATGATTGGGTGCATCGAACGGTTGTACTATCTGCTTTACAGTTTGTACATTTTGACTTATATAGGTAGGTCCCATCTTTTAGAAGGTGTTAAGATAGTATGACCCCTATTATTTACATCTTTTTCACCTTGACATGCGACATCATGTTTTCCTTAATGTATCAATTATTTACATCTTTTTCACCTTGACATGCCATATCATATCTCTACTATGGCTGAAGTTAGTCAGACACCCCCTGTAGGGGGTGTGTTGACTTTGTATTGCTGTCGTCGTTTGTACTGTCTGCTTTATCGGATTGTACATTCCATAAAAAATAGGTGCGTCCCATGCATAGGGGGTGTTAGCATAACACATCCCCTCTACTATATATAAAGAGAACTTTTTTTTCCCTTAAAACTTAAAAACTTTAAAAAAATGTGCATTTTAATTACTAATATACCTTTGACTAAAAATGGTAAGAACGTCCATCATTATATTAATAGTTTAGATATTTTTTTAATTGTTAAACTTTTATTATTTTTCGTTTTTAATACATAAACTTTTTTCTCGTAATAACTACAAATTGAAATCTTTAAGCGTCGCATCAACGGTTAAACATATGTCACTATACACCGTCACAATGCGTGAATATTCATCTAGTCTATTATACATAATAAAATAAGCGAAAATTACTGTGCTACCCATTTAGAAGGGTAGCTTTCTTGCAGTGCCCAAACTTTTGTCAATATTCAAAACTAGACATTGATCTCGCGTATAATTTTTTCCGGGGCTACGCGTGATTGCGTGTCGTTCATTTAGTGGTCGATTAAAAAAAAAACAAAAAAATTTACATCTAGCATATGGATTTACGTGGGATACGCGTGATATGAAAAAACAAATAATAAAATGTATCTCGCGTATAGATTTTAGTGGGGATACGCATGATAGTGATGTTAAGAATTTTTAAAATTAAAAAACTTACAAAAATCACCCTTTAACTTTTTAATAATTACAACTTTTTTATATAACAAATTTTATTCGTCAAATATTTAGTAAATATCTATCGAATTCTTTAATGAAAAAAATATAGTTGCGAAGAGCTCTAAATTACGAACAAAACAAGCCCAATATTATATAACAAACTTTTTTTTCCCTTAAAACTTAAAAACTTAAAAAAATGTGCATTTTAATTACTAATATACCTTTGACTAAAAATGGTAAGAACATCCATCATTATATTAATAGTTTAGATATTTTTTTAATTGTTAAACTTCTATCATTTTTCGTTTTTAACACATAAACTTTTTTCTCGTAATAACTACAAATTGAAATCTTTAAGCGTCGCATCAACGGTTAAACATATGTCGCTATACACCGTCACAATACGTGAATATTCATCTAGTCTATTATACATAATAAAATAAAGTATATGGTTCTTATTAAATTACCTCCGAGTAGTTTTTTTCTAAGGAATACGTATGAATTAAATAGCTGAAAACTTCAACATACAAATACTAAGGCAGGAGGGAGTGGATGCGGGGAAACCTTCGGCAACGCTCGGTGCCGATCGGGCACACCGCCGCCGGCGATCGGCGCCGAGCAATAGTTGGAAATTTCGGTAAACTTCACCGATGGAATATAAACGTTATTCAACGGGCATTTTGACCAATTTTGCTTGCAACGGCAATATAGCCGTTTGCTAAAAAAAAAAAAAAAAAATTCCCTTATTTCACTATATAAATACTAAACACAAATCATAACTAAACACAAATCATACATAAAAAAAAAAAAAAAAAAAAAAACAAAAAAAACAAAAAACTACACCAAATCATGGATCAAAGAATTGGTAAGAAAACAACCTCCAAAAAACAAACTCGATCTCACCCGAATCGCCCGGTTTATCCACCACCGCAACAAACTACATATCCAAACCCATACTCTCAACAATTTTCTACATCATCTCCCAACCATCATCCCCTTACATTCCACAACCCACATCTCCACTTCCTTATTTTCCGTATAATATGAGCACCAACCCTCCGCCAATGAATCCTCAACACTACAACATCAATACGACGTCCGAGTGGTCCCCGTGGGATGAACCTCAAGCCGATGTTGTACCCGAAACGCAACAATTACCCGGTATACATACTTACTTTTATTTAATTTTATACATTTTTTGTTTCCTTACTTTTATTTAATTTTATACACTTTTGTTTACTTACGTTGTTTATTTTTTTGTAAAAGATGAAGACGATGAAGACGATGACATTCAAGAAGTTGATGTGCGAGGAAAGAAAAAGGCTACCACAAAGGCAAAGCGTGAGCAATGGACGCCCGACCAAGAGGTGGCGTTGGCAAAGGCTTGGATTCAAATATCCGAATGTAAAAGATTCGGGAATGAGCAAAATAGGGAAGGTTTTTGGAGGCGGGTTCTCGAGCATTACGCGACAACTACGGGAGGTACTACCCGAACCGTTCATGGTTTGACAACGAAGTGGAAAGCAATGAACTACGCCATGGGTATATTTAACGGCGCCTACATCCAAGCGGTATAATTTTTTATTTTTTTGAATTATATACTTTTTAGAATTATATACTTTTTAGAATTATATAGTTTTTAGATTATTGTACACTTTTTTTGTTTATGGAATTCTGTAGGATCGTGTTAGGGCTAGTGGGTGTAGCGAAGTGGACGTCATGAAAGTCGCCCTTAAGGATTACAACACCCGAACAAAAGGTAAAGATTTTGGTCATATTCCGGCATGGGAGATTGTGAAGGATCACGATAAATGGAAAGAGCAAGAGTGTTTTCAAGATATTCCCGGCATGGGTTGTGTTGGTAGCGGTTCATCGAAGAGGAAGTCGGGGGAGTATGAATCTGGTAGCAATGACAACTTCATTCCCGACATGAATGAAGACCCCTCCCCTCCAATTGAATCAAGAAAGGCGAAAAAGAAGCAAGCGGCGTCCTCTTCGTCGGTCCATGATGTGGGCGAAGACATTAGCGCATACGCAAAAAGAAAGACAAAATATTTGGACATCAAAGAAGAGAAGGATCAATTGGCGGCAAGTTTTTGGGCTACACAACTTGACGCGACAAAGTCAAAGATTCGCCAACGGGATTTGAAGTTTTACACCGAGCCGTACAATCACATAACCGATCCCGCTATGTTGGAACTACTACTAGACGAAAAACGTCAACTTGCCGCAAAATGGGGATGGCCATGTAACTTTTAAATTGTAGTTTCGTTTTCAATTAATGTTTCGTTTTAAGTATTGTAGGATTTTTTTTTTTTTTAAGTTGTGTTTTTTTTTAAGTATTGTAACATGTACTCTTTTTAATTTTAAGTTGTGTTTTTTTTAAGTTGTGTTTTTTTTTTTAAGTATTGTAGGATTTTTTTTTTTTTAATTAAATGTTATGTGTTTTATTTTTAAAATAGTTTATGTATTAAAAATAAATGGGAAAAAAAATGTGATGTGGAAAATGTGGGATTTGGGGTTGTTTGGGGACCATTGCCACCATTTTGGGGAAGTTTGGGGAAGGATTGGGGTGAAATGAGTTGGAAGGTTTTTATTGGATGATGATGAGGTGGCAATTTGGGGAAGTTTGGGGTGAAAGTGACCACTCCCTCCCCCCTAAGGGGCTGCTTGGTTCATATTAAGGAATAGGAAAGTGATAGACTAAAGGAATGCAAAGGAATGCAAAAGAATAATAATGGGTAATATTTTTGAAAAGTTTAAAAAAAAAAGGAAAAAAAAAGAAAGCATCATGTCTGTTGATTATAATTTTGAGTGGGGCAAGATGAGACAAAAAAAGGCCACGTGGCGATGTGTTTGATAAATTCCCAATACCCCCAAAATATTGGGTAATGGAGTACGGGTCGGTTTAGAGCATTGATTGCATTATAGAGCATAAAACAAGCATCATTTTTGATTGCCTTTACCTTTACCTTTACCTACCTATCTTAACCCTTAACCAAGCAGCCCATAAAAACACATTATCATCTATTCGTAAAATAGTATTATTTACAGTTTAATTAAATAAATAAATAAATAAATCAACGCTTATTATTTACTAGTATCTCATAAAAGGCATACACAACAACCACGTGTGGATGCATCATTTTTGTTAGACTCGGGTTCAACGTGAGTTCCAATAAAACAAAAAATAGACAATAATTTTACGAGGACTTTAAATTAAAAACTGAAAAGACAAATTATTCATAATTTTGGAAATAGAAATAAAAGGAGAAATGAAAATGGTAAAGTCTAAAGTGGGATTTGATTGGGCACGTGGAGAAGTATCAAATTAATCACTTGGTTTGTGCAGTAGATTCCGGACTTTACGGCTTCCGCCGTTTTGCCTCCCCAAAATAAGTACCACCACCACTCAAAAGCCAGTAAAAAAGTTTAAATTACACGGATCGTCCTTGTAGTTTGCATTTACTTTCACATATAGTCCTTTGATCTTTTTTCTTACCAATATAGGCCTTAACTCTAAACCCCTTAGCACTCACGGTTTCTCGACCAAATAGATGTTAAATTTGACTGTTAAAGGTCATCATATGACTTGCACATGAGGATAAAATTGTCTTTTCATTTATTTATCTTTAACTTGATGCTACCTAGTAAATTCTCAGCAGCTCACCATCTCACTATGGCCACCATATGTCTTCCCTTTATGTATATTTTCATTTATTCATCCTCAACCTTCGAACAACCTTCAAAAGTTCATCCAAAAGTCTTCAAAATTAAAATGTTCACTCGAGCTTCATCCAGAATCATCAAATCTTTAAACTATTATCTAAATTGTTCACATTTTCATCCAGGGTCATCAAATTCTACGTCAAGAACAAATTATACAACACTAATCTATTTCTACATTGATATGTGGTAAAAAAACAAAGCATCCATTGATTAAAGTATTATGATCCGTCAATTTTGCAACTGACACCCTTTCTTTTTATTTCATATAATATAATGTATGCACCTTTCAATCAACCCATATTACATTGACCATTAATAAGTACTCCGTATATAGTAAGTAGAAACATTGTTTGCATAACCAAAAGTTTCCATCTCCGATAACAAAAGCTTCGACTCCTTATTTTTCATTTTTCTTCTCACAATAATCTTTTGCTTGATTTTTATTACAGACCCACCACTAAGTTTAATCCAAATCTTGAAATTTGCATAAGCAAAAACCTTAAAGAACCCAAATCTTTTTCATCAAAAATCAAAGATATAAATCAAAACTTGTATCTTAAAACTTGATGCTCTTGGCTGTATATACAAATATATAATGGTGATAATATGACAATAGTTGGTCGGATATTCAAGTCAAAACCTATCTCCAGCCACTTAAGTCGCCCGCACCACCCTTGCTATGTTCGGCACCACCTAAGCCGCCTTCTCTCTCTCTGTTTGTGTCTGTCTGTGTGTGTGTCTGGTGAGGGCATCGTCATTGTTGTTGTTGTTGCTGTAATTATCATCATCGTGGCTGTTGTAATTATCAAGATTTTGTTTGGTTTTGATCTCTATGACATAACTTTAAGGTAATCATTTCAATTTCAATTATATTTAGAGGTCGCAATTTGTGTCTAAAATAAAGAAAAATAGGCTAATTTTTGCTATTTTGTAAAAGATTTTGTCATATTTAGCCCCATTTTTTTTTTTTAAATGAGCATATTTAGCCCATTAAAAAGTTAAATGAGCACAACAGACACATATTTTCTCTCAATTAAAAAATATTATAATCATTAAAAAAAACTTATATATATAATATATTTAATTTTTAAATATAAATTAGGTATTACTATGTGTGTTGTCACGAGCATAAATCAACTATGGTGGTATTAACATTTTTCTTCACTTACTCTAATATTTTTTTTCCAAAGATTGAGAGGATCTTTATATAAAATTTCTTCGCACATTAGATGATTTGTTTTGTAATTATTTGCCTCTTGTCGTACAGATTTGAGTACAAATCACCCTAAGATTATTTATCAAAAAATAAATACATAAGTGAAAAGGTTTATAATATACCGTGTCATTCAATAGCAGAGTAATAAACATTTTTTAGCAAGTAGTTATACTGTGAACTAACTTAAAATATGAAATGATAACGATTAGACCTTTTTCATCGGATTTACAAAACATGCCAAAGCCGCGCATATAGGAGCTTTTTAGACTTTGTTTTGGTTATATTCTTCTAATCATGAAAAGTCTTTATAATTAATTAAAGTTTTTGTTCGTTTTGTTGATTGTTTATACTTTCAAAGGTAACATGGGAACTTTTGATCTTAGCTTCTTTCGGTGGAATTCCACATCAAAGAAATTTGTAAAAATAAATTTTGGATTTTAAAGTCACTCGTTATTACTATTGTACACTGTATACTATTTTCTTGCGATAACAAATGCCATTAAAAGTTTAATTCCACATTAATAATTCCTATTTTATTACTACGTATATGTATACTGATCAGTTTTAATTTATTCAACTGGAGTGCTCCAATCTATTAATTTTGCTTCGTTAATTTCGTATCTTCGATGTGCATCCTCGTTTTCTTGCGACATTGCAACAGTAACAATATTCCTCATTTGATATAGTATATTATGTGCATTTTTTTATATATGTTTCGACCTTCGGGAAATGACTAGCTGTAGAATGCAATATGTGTTAATTAACTTCAGGTAGAAGGTTGTATTCTTGGTAATATGAACGATAGATGGGCTTGGTCTTTAGAAGGCTCGGGTGAATTTTCGGTGTCCTCGGTTAGGAAAGTTATTGATGCGGCCTTACTTCCGGAGGGTACCACGAAGACCAGGTGGATAAAAGCGGTGCCCATCAAGATTAATGTTCATGCTTGGAAAGTTAAGCATGATTGTCTCCCTACCAGATTTAATATCTCCCGTAGAGGTATGGAGATTGAGTCTATCTTATGTCCTATGTGTGATAATGCGGTGGAGTCGTCTAGGCATCTTTTCTTCACTTGTCATTTTATTAGTGAGCTTATGCGCAAGATTACTCGGTGGTGGGTTATTGATTACATGGAGATTAATTCTTTCGAAGAATGGCTAGAATGGCTTTCGTCTATTCGGCTGCCGTTAAAGCAAAAACAGATCTTCGAAGGTACGTGCTATGTTCTGTGGTGGTATATCTGGAATTGTCGCAACAAAAAGATTTTTGGTCGTGAGACTCCCTCAAAGGCGATCATTTTTTATGAAGTGGTGTCCCGTGCTTTCTATTGGATTCGTTTTAGATGTAAAGCTAAGTTTAGTTGGATAGAGTGGCTCAAAAACCCTCATATTATTTCGTTGTAATTTTCTAGCTTCTTGCTAGTTTTTCTATTTATATCCGCCGTTCAAAAAAAAAAAAAAAAGGCATTTGTTATCCACTATCTCTAAACATCTCGTTTTCAGGTTGCTCAAAATATATCTTTTATATAATAAAACATAAAAATTCGAACGAAAACATAAAGAATCGAACGAAAACGTAAAAATTCGAACGAAAACATAAAAATTTGGACGAAAACGTAAAGAATCGAACGAAAACATAAAAATTCAAACGAAAACATAAAAATTCTGATGAAAACGTAAAAATTCGGATGAAAACGTAAAAATTTGGACGAAAACGTAAAAATTCGAACGAAAACATAAAAATTTGGACGAAAACGTAAAAATTCGGATGAAAACGTAAAAATTTGGACGAAAACGTAAAGAATCGGACTAAAACGTAAAAATTCGGCCGAAAACGTATAAATTCAGATGAAAACGTAAAAATTTGGACGAAAACGTAAAGAATCGGACGAAAACGAAAAAATTCGGATGAAAACGTAAAGAATCGGACGAAAGAATCGGACGAAAACGTAAAAATTTGGACGAAAACGTAAAGAATCGGACGAAAACGAAAAAATTCGGATGAAAACGTAAAAATTCGGACGAAAACGTAAAGAATCGGACGAAAATGTAAAAATTCAGACGAAAACGTAAAGAATCGGACGAAAAAGTTAAAAGTCAGACGAAAATACTAACGGAGGGACTAACGATGCAAACAGTTAACTGAAAAGATAACGTCAGTTAACGGAGTTAGAAAGCTGGGACCAAATTTTGCAAAATAGTTTCATTTTAGGACTATATTTGCAATTTTTCAGTATTTGGACTAAATCTGCAATTTCATCAAACTTTAAGGACGATTTTTGCAATTAACTCAAAAAATAATAATAATAAAATGGTTTTGCTAATATCTGCTCATTGAGCATTTGTTTATCTATATATATAAGGAATCTTAAAGTTAATTAATAACAAAATGATGATCAATTACGGTAATTTTAGAGATGAATAAATGTTCATTAAATTAATTTTTTGATTTAAAAAAGTAATTTTATCTTCATTAATTGCGTTTAAACATTTTATTTAATGGGCAGAGATTAGCAAAGGGTTATACTATAGAAGCCCCCCTATGATGTCAAATCATAGGTGACAAAAGGAATATTCTTTTGACTTTTCATTATAACACAGTTTTCTGTCAGTTTCTGTTCCGTATTTCTGACAGTTTTTAGCGTTTGACATATTAAACTTTATATTTTCTGTTCCGTACTTTCAGGTTTATAGTTTTTTGATATAAATAAAATTATAAAAATTAAAAAAAAATATAAAAAAAAGAGGGGGGAGGGGGGGGGGGGCATGAATAACAAAAAAAAAAAAGAGGGGCTTGTATAACTTGTCCCATTAGCAAAACCCATAATAAAAAAAGAGAGAGAAAAAGGGGGAGCATGATCCGTTATTTCACAAAGTTATTACATGGTAATTTTTCAACGTAAACGATATTTATCCATCTAACAGTGCTGCCAGATTATAAATATCTAGTTTTTTTTATTTAACCGTAGTCTTTTTAAAATTTATTTAACAAAATATAGTACTTTAACATTTATTTAACAAAAGATAGTACTTTAAAATTTGTTATAACAACCATTGATACATAAAAAATAGAGGTGTCTAAACGGGTTAGAACGGGCATGGGCTAGAATGGACACGGGCTTAAACGGGCACATGTTATACAAATCGCTTTATAAAGACCGAAAATGACGAAATAAATTCCTTAAATGTAATACCCCATTTATATTTAAAAAATTAAATATGTTATATATATAAGTTTTTCTTCAAAAACGATTATAATGTTCTCTAATCGAGAGAAAATATGTAACCGTTGTGCCCATTTAACTTTTCAATTGGCTAAATGTGACCATTTCAAGAAAATGAGGGGGCTAAATGTGCCAAAATCTTTTACAAAGTAACTAAAATTAGCCAATTTTTTTCATTTTAAGAACAAATTGGCACCTCTAATAAAAAAATGAATCACAATCTGGTGGTACCTAAATTACAACATATATAACAATGAAATGCAAAGTACAACTAATACATATTTACAACCATTAAATCGCTACCATCGATACTTTCACTTCGGAGTTGTAAACATGATACTGAACTTTTAACTAAAAGATTAAATCTAAAATTATACAGTAAGGCCTACAACTAGATCAAACTCAAATAATGACAAAATTTCATACACTTGCACTCATATTTATCCACTGATAAACAAAACGCGAAATTGATACACAAAACACTAGCTACGTGAATAATTATTCTATAAACAATGATACATTAAACAAAAAAGTATAAGGGTACAGGAGTTTTATTTCCAACAGTGAAGTGATAGACACATCCAAATCTAAGTGATGCATGTGTATCACATGTATGAAACATATTGTAAGAGTTTGAATGTAAAAGGCTTAGATGATTGCCTTCAATCTTATTCATCAATATATAGGAGAGGAATACAGACTATACAAGGCATGTATACAAAATTACAGGAGTAATTGAAGGATTATACAAGGCAACCTATTAACAACCATTGACTACAACAATATTTGAATTTAATCTTATCTAACTATGAGCTGGAATTCAGTACATATTATTATTCGTAATACGCCCCCGCAAGATGGAGGATCCATCGGAGACTCCAATCTTGGATCGCAACAATAAAAATGGAGCTCGAGACAACGGTTTAGTGAGTGCATCCGCTAGTTGATCCGTAGAGTTGATGTGATGAACTCGTAAAGACCCGGCTGCTACTTTCTCACGTACAAAGTGATAATCCAAGGCGATGTGTTTCATGCGAGAGTGGTACACAGGGTTGGCACATAGATATGTGGCACTTAAATTATCACAATAAAGTCGTGGAGGAGCTGGGAGTGTTAAACCAAGTTCCGTGAGGAGATTTTCCACCCATGCTAATTCAGCGGCAGCGTTAGCGAGTGCTTTGTACTCGGCTTCGGTGGAGGAACGTGAGACCGATTTCTGTTTAGCAGATTTCCATGAAATGATGTTCGAACCAAGGTACAAAATGTATGCTGTTGTTGACCTTCCTGCTGTGGATACCCCTCCCCAATCTGAATCCGAGAAGGCTGTAAGTTCCATGCGTGACTTCCTGTTCAAAAATAATCCGTGATACAAGGTCCCTTTAAGATAGCGTAGCAAGCGTTTGAGAGCTTGCCAATGCGTTTGAGATGGATCGTGCATGAACTGGGACAGTTTGTTGACGGCGAAAGAAATATCTGGTCTTGTGAATGCAAGGTATTGAAGAGATCCAACTAGCTTGCGATAAGGTGAGGGATCCACTCGCGGTGTACCATCATCAAGCTTCAAAGTCTCAGATGAACATAATGGTGTGAGAACAGGCTTGGCCCCATCCATGCGATGCATGGTTAATAAATCAAGTATGTGTCTGTGTTGCGAGAGGAACAAACCATGAGCTGTTGGTATTAACTCAATTCCAAGAAAATGACTTGGATAGCCCAAATCTTTGATGGAGAACCGTGAAGATAGCTTAGTAACAAACTGATCAAGAAAGCTTGTAGTGTTACCGGTTAGTATAATGTCATCGACGTAAACCATAAAGTAACACATTGTACCATCACGATTATATATAAAAAGGGAAGCATCGGCAAGGGACTTTTTGAAACCCGAGTCAAGTAAGAATGATGTAAGAGCCATATACCACGCTCGCGGCGCTTGTTTGAGACCATAAAGTGACCGTTTAAGCTTACAAATATGATTCGGATATTGTGGGTTTGTGTAACCAGGAGGTTGTACCATGTAGACCTCCTCTTGTAAAGTACCATGCAGGAATGCATTATTTACGTCAAGTTGACGTAGAGACCAACCTCGAGATAAAGCAAGGGAAAGAACGGTTCGTATAGTAACAGGTTTAGTAACGGGACTAAACGTGTCAAAGTAATCCTTACCATACTCTTGAAGGAACCCTTTTGCGACGAGCCTTGCCTTATACTTATCAACAGTACCATCCGGGTGCCGTTTAATACGGAAGACCCACTTGCATCCGATAGGATGTCGAGAAGTTGGAGGAACGAGTTCCCATGTGTGATTACGAAGCAATGCGTTATACTCATTGTCCATAGCTTGACGCCATAGAGGGTCTTTGGAGGCTTGGAGGTAAGTATGGGGTTCAAGGGCAGGAGGTATAGGATGTAGAGTGGTATTGTTGACAAAGTGTGGGTTGTAGTACTTGACGTTTGGTTTGCGGGTTCTAGGTGGTAAAATTGGAGAAGCCGAAGAAGGTGGAGAAGTGAATGTTGGAGATGAGGTGACAGGTGACGGGTTGGATTGTGTGGAGGAGGAGATATGTGAAGGAGTTGCAGATTGAGTGTTTGTTTCTGGAGTGTGAGTAGACAATGGGGTAGAAGTAACAGTAGGTGAAGGTGAAGGTGGAGTGTCATTTGTTTCTGGAGTGTGAGTAGACAATGGGGTAGAAGTAACAGTAGGTGAAGGTGAAGGTGGAGTGTCATTTGTGATTATGGGAGAGTTAGTATGGTGCAAAGGTTGAGGAGGTTGTATGGGTTGGGGGTTAGAGATTGTATTTTGCTTCAAAAAATCATCCACGTGGATAGGAGATGGTGTTTTTGCAGATTCAATTTTAGAGGGAAATTGATTTTCAACAAAATCCACATGTCGAGAGTGGTACAGACGGTTCATTTTAGTGTCAAGACATTTATAGGCTGACTTAGAGGAGGAATAGCCTAAAAAAATACACGGTTGGGACCGTGGGTGTAGCTTGGAGGGAGCATAAGGTTTAAGCCATGGATAGCACAAGCAACCAAATGGTTTTAGTCTGTTGTAATTTGGTGAGGTGCCATAGAGAACCTGGTATGGAGATTTTGAACCAAGAATTGGAGTGGGAAGACGATTGATAAGGTAGACAGCAGTTTGGATCGCATGAGACCAAAAGGTGAGTGGTAAGCCAGCATAGTGTAAAAGGGCAAGTCCGGTTTCGACAATATGTCGGTGACGGCGTTCGGCAATTCCATTTTGTTCGGGTGTATGAGGTGGTGTAGTATAATGAGAAATTCCAGTGGATTGAAGGAAGGGAGCAAGTCCGATATACTCACCACCATTGTCAGTGAAGAGTGATATGATCGGTGTTTGAAAGAATTTTTCGACAAGTAATTTGAATTGAGGAAAAATTCTCGCAACATCAGACTTGGATTTGATGGGGTAAAGCCAAACATACTTGGAGTAGTAATCAACAAACACAACATAATATAGATAGCCATCAATAGATTTTTGAACCGGACCCCATACGTCCGAATAGAGAAGTTGTAATGGTTTCGTAACAGCGAAGGAGTTTTGACCAAATGGCAACTTGTGACATTTATTAACAGCACATGACTGACAATGAAAGGTAGAACTTGACAGTGATTTAAAATTAAGACCTAAGTCTTTACAAATAATATTAAAAGTACGAAAACACGGATGTCCAAGAGTGTGATGCCATTGGATTGGTGAGGTTGATGATGTAGCATTGACTTGAGGAAGATGAGATGAGCTATTTAGGTAGTAAACATCATGGATGTTCTCCCCTCGCATGAGACGCGCCCCCGTTTTGAGATCCTTCACAAAAAAATGAAAGGGGAAGAATTCAACAGAGACATGATTAGTACGACATAATTTAGCAACCGAAATCAAGTTTCTACGCAGTTTAGGAACACAAAGAATGTTAGGTAAATCTAATGGTTTCGACGAAGTGTAAATATTAGTGGAACCAGTATGAGAAATAGCAAGATTTGTACCGTCACCCAATACGATTTCGTCTGGTCCTCCGTATTCAGAAACGGAAGAGAGAATGGATGGACATGAGGTTAAGTGGTGAGAAGCACCACTATCCATCATCCACTGTTGTGGTATAGGATGAGACTGAGAAGTAGATGAGACAGCATTAGCAACTGGAGCAGTCGGGTTGTTATTGAAGGTGATGTGATGATCTTTCAAAAACTTGGCAAGTTTCCGGCAGTCTCGTGTATCATGACCTTGAAAGTTGCAGAAGTTGCAAAACTGATTACTTCTATTCGGTCGTGACTGGTTACCCTGTGAATTGTTTGTCATCCGATATGGCCTTTGAGAGGATCCAGAATGGGACCTTTGGTGGAGGTGGACTGATCATTCGCAGATCTGAATTGGGAACGACCCGGTTGCTTTTGAGAAGCATTAGCAGTAACAATTTGAGGAGCAACAGGTTCGACCTCTTTAAGGGACCGTTCAAAATCAACTAGTTTATCGAAGAGTTCCGGGTAAGAAATCGGTTGTTCTCGTACCTTAAGGGCAGCAGTGATGGAGTTGTATTCCTCACCAAGTTGGGTAAGGATATGAACAAGAAGATCTTCTTCATGAATAGGACTCTGAACCAACGCCAATTCATCCGCAATAGATCGCATTTCATTCAAGAAAACCGCAACTGAACGATTTCCCTTTGGGTTCTTTGCAAGTTTTGATTTAAGGGAGATAATTCTGGATCGAGATTTGCTTGCAAAGCTGGATGTGAGACGATCCCATGCCTCTTTAGCAGTCAATGCTGATGCAATGACTGGTTGAATCTCATCGGAGCATGATCCGAGAATAGCACTGAACAAGATTTGATCTTGCCGATACCAGACGATGTATTCTGGGTTTGGTTTAGTGGTCTCCTTGTCGCCGATAGTTTTCGATGGAGCATTGCCATCGGTGATGAAGTTATCAAGCCCTAGTCCGATTAAAGTGGACTGAACTTGACGCCGCCATACGGGAAAATTTTGCGAGGTAAGTTTTGTGGGAAAGTGGGTTGCAGTGGTGATGGGAATTATGGTTTGTGAGGTTGTCATAGGAATGAGTTAGAAGAAGAGGAGGAAACAAATGAAGGATCGTTGTACTCTTCCGAGTTAGAAGGCTCTTGATACCATGTAAGAGTTTGAATGTAAAAGGCTTAGATGATTGCCTTCAATCTTATTCATCAATATATAGGAGAGGAATACAGACTATACAAGGCATGTATACAAAATTACAGGAGTAATTGAAGGATTATACAAGGCAACCTATTAACAACCATTGACTACAACAATATTTGAATTTAATCTTATCTAACTATGAGCTGGAATTCAGTACATATTATTATTCGTAATACATATAACACCCTGAAATCTTCTCAAAATAGATAAGACATGGTTATCGGTTTCGACAGTGGCGGTAGGTACCCAGAACCCTCACCGGTTAAAGAACAAATGTATCACCAAATTTAGAAAACACCTTGTTGCAATCCGTAAGAGATTGCAAACACAGATGTGGACTAGTTTTAAAACCCTTCAAAAACAGCCTCATCGTAACAAATAGAAACTCGAATCTGAGGCTGCATATTTGTAAGGGGATAAGACAAAAAAAAGGTTGCCAGAAGCCAATCAATAGTGGCAGAAATATGAGGAATTTGGAGAAACCAAAATCGATTATGGTCATCATTTGTGGGAGGGATTTTTATTTATTATTATTTTTTTTGAGATATAAAAGCTGTAACATACTAGGGCAGAGGCATTAAAATGAACCATTGTTTATGTAAAAATACTATCTTTTGTTAAATAAATTTTAAAGTACTATCTTTTGTTAATTAAAGAGTTAATTTCAAAAATAGTCCCTGTGGTCTGTCGGGTTTAACGCTTTTAGTCTCTATACTTTTTTTTAACGGAGCTTCTCCCTGTGGTTGCGACCAATAACGGGTTTGGTCCCTTGACCAAATTTTCTGTTTGTTTGACCGTTTAAAAGGATGAAATGACCAAACTACCCTCATATTATTATTATTATTATTATTATTATTATTATTATTATTATTATCATTATTATTATTATTATTATTATTATTATTATTATTATTATTATTATCATTATTATTATTATTTATTTTTTTATTTTTTTTTATTTTATAAAACATCACTTTATTATTATTATTATTATTATTATTATTATTATTATTACATCACTTTATTATTTTATTATTATTATTATTATTATTATTATTATTATTATTTTATTTTTTTATTTTTTCTTTGAAATTATATTTTTTGTTTATTTAAAAATAAAGAACATTAAGAACACATTCAACCAACATGATTAAAGAACAAGAACATGAGATCTACATCCACAAAGTACCCAAATCATACAAAAACAATTTCAAATCTGTTAATTTCACATCTTCATTACAACAAAACAATTTCACATCTATTAATTTCACATCTATTAACTACAGATTGAACAAGAGATCTACATCCCAGATTTATATAAACATATGTTATCTTCATTTATTTTCACTCTTTATTTACTCACTAAACCGGCAGCCACCACCATCTCCAGCAGGCCACCACCACATATGTCATCTTCTCCGACGCCACATGCGCTCTCTTTTGCATTCGACCCAGCTGCTGGACACCACAACCAATCAAACACCAACCGCACCTCACCGCTGCTTCCTAACCCCCATATCTGCTACCAAATTAACACTTGAGTTGCGAGACTTAAGTCGCAAACTTGTATCTATGTCTCAACAACTTCCAAGACTCGTATTATTTACAAGCCTTGATTTGTTGTGAGACTAACCACAATACATACGAGATACCATAAGATACTCGCATATACGGGTTTGACAAATTGACCAAGAATACTTTACAATATCACAAGCCCAGTAAACGGAAAAAAAGTCAAACATCCTAGCTGTAATACAATACAGTCGACAACTACTCACAACTTTCATATCACATTTACAATTAACCACAAACTAACCCATATCAACGAATCCTTAATCCCATCTCATTAACAGACTTGGACTAAAATTTTAAACGTCACCTACATGTCTCTCCCCAACTCACAAGAACAATGAAAAGAAAAATACAAAACAGATCTCAGTGTTGTCTCCTTCATATCACTAAAATCATTTCAAGACCTTAAAGATCTATTTAAAATCGAAATCAACTCGTCACTGATCTTTAACAAGAAATGAAAAACGAAAACAAACATCAAACAAAGCCTACCTGAGATCTTATAGAAGACCTTGAAGCCTAAAATACAAGAAAGAGAATTGATTTCGTGTGTTCTTATGGTTCAGTATCGTTAACAGAATGAAAGGGACGCATCGTGTTTGTTTTGTATGGATAGAAGTGCCACTGGATTTGTGTTTGTTATTTGGGTTGCGTACGGAGTGAAAGGGATGAAGGATTGTGTTTGTTTCCATGGAATATAAGGTTGGTCAATGTTTTTTATGAAATGAGATGAAAGATCTGGTAACTTGTTATAAAGAAGAAGGAGATATGCAAAATGACACAATTACTGTTAGGAATATAAATATTCATGTGAAGACTCGGTCACCCCGAGTATCTATTTAGCATTTATGTAGCTCGTAGGATTATTAGTATTATTATTATTAGTTTAGTTATATTAGTATTTGTGGAGTTGGGTCGGGTCTTTACCCACTGTCAACTCACTCCACACCCCACTAGGGGCAAACTAGCTAGTACTATAAATACCCCTTCCCAAGTGTGGGAAGGGTTGGAACTTCCTTCACTTTCAATCTAATGTTCACACATTTTTCTCTCACTAAGTTCCCAGCTTTACTCCTCTCTCTAACTCTACCATGGATTTGTTCTTCCATAATCCAAGACCTCCTGAATCCACATAATCAATACATGTATCGATCCTACAATTGGTACCAGAGCCAAGGTTGCTTTATTCGATTGATTTGTGTGGATTAGCACGCTTGTTGAAGCTGTTTTATTGTGGTAAACTGTTTGTTCAAATCTGGGTTTGAACATGTGTTATTGGTTGTGCTGTTTTGAAGTTTTTTTTAAAGTGTATTCGTACATTTTTTTTTTGCTGTTTATCACATATTTCAGATCTGGAAAATTGTTTTTCTATTATCTTTGGTAACATCTTTAGTAACAGTTCCAATTTAACAGTCCAAAACATCAAAAGCTAACAGTCCAAACCTCATATCTTTGGTAACAGTTCCAGTTTAACAGTTCAAAACATCAAAAGCTAACAGTCCAAACTTCATTCAGTTTTCATACATCTGTGTTGTGTCACTTGTTGTCGAAAAAGTTGTGGCTTGTTTACATTATTCTTGGCAGCGGTTTGGGTATTGACAAAAGATTCTTACCGGCGGTTTGAGTTATTTGGGAAAGTGTTAATGGCGATTTGATCAAAGCTTCTGACTGCGGTTTGGCGTTTTAACCTAAACAGGAAAAGGACAAAAAGTACTGAAAAGGACATCTTGTCTATTTGCGCTTGCGGTTTGTCATTTTGTCCTGCGGTTTGACTTTTTTGTGTAGCGGTTTGTCTCACTGCGGTTCAGGTCTTAGCGGTTTGAATTCTTGCGGTTTGGTATTCTGGTACAACGGTTTGATCGTTGCGGTTTGTCGTGTGTGTCTGCGGTTTAGATATAGCGGTTTGGTCTTCAGGTTTAGCGGTTTGATCTTAGCGGTTTGCCTAAGACCAAATTGCGGTTTGCCGCAGTTGACTTGTCAAGAAAAGTCAAAGGACAGAAAAGAAATAGAATGAAGATGAAGTGAACACTGCTTTTGACCTTTGACTCTAAACCTTAAATACCAGAGACTCAGTGAACCTCATTTTATCCTCAACAGTCCATGATTCATAGACAAAATGAAATGAAAAGGATAACGACAACTGTGGATAATTGCAACAACGTATCTTTAACCTATTACCTATACCATCACCTAGTCAACAACGCAAGACTCAACACACAGAAATTAAAAGAATAAGATTGAAAGATCTCAGCGTGTGTTTGCTTTCACTATAAACGATCTTTTCAGTTCTATCAAACACAAATCATCACTGAACAGAAACGAATGCAAATAAATCACAAGGACTGATGTATAAACGAGAAGACCACCACTGCCAAGACCAAGTCCAAAACCAACATCAACCAATTCCTAAATCTAGACACAACCAATACCCTCTCAGTCACCCCTCAACACTTACCATTAATTATATAGACTCAGACTTAGAAGTGAAATAACAATAGATCTCGGATTCATTCTTTCGCATAATTCAAAGAAACATCAAGACTTTTGAAGGTCTATAAAGCGAAAGACACAACTCATCATCGATCCATTTTTTTGAAGCTTATGCTTCATTTAATATCTGAATCATAAGACATGATTGATAACAATTTTGCTACCATCTTGTCTTCGTTTTTTCATTGACCAGAAACACAATCGAAAATAATAAAAACAAGACACCTACCCGAGACCCTGGTATGGATCTTGAAGCCAATATAAACGAAGTGACTGCAAGGGTGTTTGTGTTTGAGTACTTCGTTTAGTTTAATGAATGGAGTGTTTTTCAGTTGTGGTTAGAAGATAGAAGATAGGAAGCTTGATGTAGAGGAGCTACGTTTTTTTTGGAGCGATAAGGATGAGTTTTTATGTGTGTTAATAGGTTGATCTAATGGCGTGATCATGTAGTAATTTGGGTAGGTTGCTGCATATTAGGAGATAGAAAGGGGTGGATATAATGATGAGATTAGGGTTGTGGTGAGTATTATTAGTGGTTGATGCGTGGTTTTGCGACCTTACAACAGGTTTTACCTCTCGAGGGATCTCAAGAGGCTTGCAATCCCCACCAGGCAGTGTACCTGACCGATGTAGTATAGTGAAGTGGCAAGTACCGGGGGATTGATCGTTCTCTAGGGGAATAGTGTCGTTAGGATTGAAAAACTACTCTAATAGGTCTAAGGGTGAGGGAAGATTCTTTTTTTATTTTTATATTTTTTATAAAAGCAAGTAAAATCTCGGGTTTGAAGGAGTGGGCGGAATTAGTTGCTAGTCAACTAACCCAAATAACTACAATTGCAAATAAAATAAAATAACTGAAAATAAAAAGGTTGTGGAACTTATATGGAGAGAAATGTGTTTACTTAGATTTCCTTACTCCCTAACTATCTTTTACCGGTTGATTAGTGTGTATTAATTGCGTGGATGACGGGTGTATTCCTTAATACCAATCGTGGGGTGGCGTACGTACTTCCCCAACTCTACAAGCTCCTACTTCACTCCTATGTCGAGCCGGCTAAGAAGCTCCTAACATGGGATCACTAGAATTCGCTCATGCATTAAATACAACCATAAAAACCTTAGTACGCATTGGTTCATGTTTCTTAAGACGTTCAAGCAAGTTACCGTATAGGAGGTTAGCCAGTTTTCTTAAGCCTAACATCGATAAACAATCATCCAATACAATTAATAACACACCAACAACCAATAATCAATAGTTAGGTTTCATTAGATCTAAGCAAACACAAGATAAATCTAGCCTAGCATGTTAAATAAAAGACAAGAACAAGATATAATCAAACAACACATAGACATATTGAATGATTAATTGATTACTTATCTTCAATTGAACATGGGAGATCCAAGGGTATAAAACCCTTAAAAATGGCAGAAAAATCGTCTAGGGTTTCTCCTCACAAAGTTGCACACTAATGACTAAAAATTATGAAAGTATATATAGGAAAACAGATCTGACGGCGTCACGTTATAGAGTGTGACGCCGTCACCTCGCCGCGGTTAGGGTTTCTTGATGGCCTTCTTGACGCCGTCCCCCTTTAATCTTCCAAAATCCTCTCTGGATTATCAAGGGTTGACGGCGTCACATTGGGGCTTGACGCCGTCACAGGTACTTTCCAGCAGATTTTTGAGACTTTGTCGTTTTCTTCACTTTTATGCTCCAAAAACGTCCAAAATGCTTCCTTTTCCAGATTTCTTCTCCAAAGTACCTAAAATGACAAAAGGAACTATTTAGGGCAATATTTGATCAAATAAATACGATTTAGGGCTTAAATGACCCCCTAAAAGCTGTACACTTTTCGCTTCCTCAAATACCCTTACACTTGAGATTTGTTTGTCCTCAAGCAAATGCGCTTTTATTCTAATCAAAATACAAGTTAGGGGTCATTTAATGCTAATATTAAAGTAATTACAACAAATAGTCGTTCCACTTTAATCATAATAAGCACGGAGATTACACACTAGCACCTCACAAGTAGTGTTTAGATACTCACATCTCTCAGGTGTCATAAAAGTATATCTCATAAATGAAAATGAATAATATCTCTCACTACCTGTCATAGCAAATAGATTACCATAGGCTTGGGAAAGGATCAAAAACCTCCTCCACTAGGCGTAAGCACCTAAGATAAACTATCAAAGAGGGCTTTTAAACGGGTTATAACGTTAGGTGTAGGGATATGATAAACACGGTTTTGTTGGATAAAGGATATTTTACTGGTGGCGAGTTAAAGATCTTGATTAATTACATGTACAATATGGCGTTGCTAAGCCAAGACTAGACTCGACTTAAGCTAATAAAGAAATAACAAAAAGATAAAATAAACATAAAATGAAACGGGATGGTAGTCCGTATGTTTTTTTTTTTTTTTCTTTTTTTTTTTTCTTTTTTTTTTGCATACACTCTTGCCCTACCATCCAAAATAATACATCATAGGGGCCTCGGTTCTCCCCTTACACTTGAACTTTTACATAACTTTACAATTAACTATTCTAATGACTCGAATTAAGATAATCGAAACACTTGGAGTACTTTTAAAATATTTAGCACATATGGGGGTAATAATGTTGTTCTTCCCCATTACTCCATTACACTAGTACTTTACCCATGAGTCCCAATCGTCCCAAAACAATATGTACAAGGATATGACTCGACTTAGCAACCATGTAATCAATTATATAATTAACTTGGGGTTTAAACAAATGTTGTCACAATAATGCACTAAAAAATGAGTGCATACAAGGTAGGCTAAGGCGATTTGGGTGTACATTTAAGTGGGGTGTAAACAAATTCTTCCTTTAAGTAAAATGCTTAAAGTTAGAAACGAAAAGATAGGCTCTGAGGGGTGTACTAGGGGTATCGTGTACTAAAAATGAGTACAACGCAAAAGGTGTGGGAGAATTACTTGACCAATGTAGCCAACGTAATTATAACAAAAACACAGGTGTAAAACAATGGGTTAATCCTAATGCCTCTTATCATGTAGTAAATCTAACTACACGAATGTAGTCTCACTTGTGGCCTCGGAATGGTCCTAACGCAAGTTCTAGAATCTAAGTGCTACCGGTACACACATCATAGCATAAATGCTTTTCCTACCAATTCTAGGGGCGAACCTCACATATTTGGGGGTGGAAAATTTTTTTAGTGGTACGGTTTTGTGCTAGTCATATAACTCCTATCCGTGAGACGCTCATTAAGACCAAAGTTTCACTCCTATATGTTGTAAAAAAATTTAAATTTGGCACTAAAATTGCCCTAACAGGTATATCTCTCAGTTTTATTACACATCTACCATCAAGCAAACGAAAAATCAAGCGTAATAGCATTCTCTAAGGTATCGTACTTTTACCCCCCCCCCCCTTTACACTTAAGATGAACATTGTCCCCAATGTTCAAATAACAAGATGTAAAAGTAAATAAGGTAAAAGAATGAAATCAAATACTCCCCTGATTCGCTCGGTGGATAAAGGGGTAACATGGTTAGATCTTCTTCCAAGGTAATGTTGAAGCTTCAAGACTAAAGCAGCGCCAAAAGCTTGATTCCAGATACATCTCCTTGTTCAAAATAACCTGTTAAACCTGAGAAAACAAACAAGAAAACCTGCATAACATCGGCGGGATAAATCTGAATAAGGATATAATGCTTGTGGAATGATTATTTTGCAGATTCCTGGAGTTTATAAGTTAGAGATTTAATAAAGCATTTAATGATTCCGTAAGAAAAACAAAACTTTCAAAAATTTCAGAAAATTAAAACCTGACGCCGTCAGACTGGGGTCTGACGCCGTCAGAAATGATCTGACAGAATTCTCATGTTAAGTTTTCAGAAAATTTCTGGAAAAACCTATACCTTACTTCCTGGAATTCCTGCAAAATATCATTATGACTCGATACAAGCATTTGACTCAAACAATTACTAATATGTATGTTAATTTCTTATTGTTATAATTCATGTTCATTTGTTCTAATAAATCGATTTGGATTTCCCTTACACTTAACTTTTGCAAAACACCTTTATATGTAGTTAAGACGAAGTTAAAAACAAGATAAAGCATTTTCACAATTTAGTTTCGAACATGAATCAATAATAATAAAAATTAAACATACATATGAAAGCAAATAAAATCAAACAAACAAATAAATAAACACACAAAGCAAATAAAGTTTATAAAGTAAAAAATCGTGACAAGATAAATCCTACATGCACAGAAGAAAACCAAGTGTCACAAGTGTTCAAAGGCCAACAGAGGCCTAATCCAAAACTACCACAGACCAAATTGTTTCGAAACATACAACCATAAATTGAATTGTTCAAACATTGTAACATCAAATCAAATGATTATTGGGGTGGGGGACCGTGGCGGTAGTCGTAGTTTGGAGGAAGGTGCCCATAGTACCCATACGGTGGGTAGTCCTACTCACGTCCAGGGAAAGGGTCAATCCGCATGTGTGGGTCCAACTGATCACGCGTAGATAAATGTTGCATCTGTCGAATAGTGTGATCATACATCCAGTCGAACCTCTCGTCAACCCGGGTTCTCCAAGTGTCAACCTGACCCATCCAGGCCCCCTGATAGGCCTGCCAATCCCCCTGTTCATGTGCCGGTAGTAATCTGTCGTGCCGGCCTCATAATCTCCATGCTGCTCTTCTTCCTCATCATCCCCACCACCAACATTCACAGCTCCGTCATGATCAGACCAAACAAAGATCCCATCATCCATCTCCATAACAACCTCCATCTGCTTCAAGGATCTAACCTTTACCTTCCTGCATGCATTACCACCGCTCAAGTACCTCATGATCTCGGGCCTGAGGACCCCATAGGATCGGGCCAGCCGGGTGACAAACATCCCACCATAAATTCTATCCCCTTCTTTTTCCCCAACTCCACTATTCAGAAAGCTAGCTACCCAAAATGGGATGTTGCAGTAAACCTCATCTGAGTAGATAGTGTATAAATAGAAGAGGTCTGCGGCAGTGACGCGGTGATGAGAGCTGTGGCGTCCTGATAGGCTGTAGGTGAGACATCTGTGGGCTAACCTAACCCTAGGATCCCTGATTTGGGATGCTACAGCAGTCGAGGTGTACACACCATTTCCAATAGTCGGCCAGAACATAGAACATCTAAAATCATTCCTCATTGTCTCACCCTGCAGCAACCTAGTCAAAAATCCTGCTTGAGTGGTTTCATGCTGACTGTACAACCCTAGTCTCCAACCAAACTCTGTAACTGAGCATGTCCTAAGCTCGCCCCCCAGTCTAAAATAGATTATGGTTCTGGCCACATCGGTCCTAGCTTCGGCCATGTCAAAGTGAAGAGTAGCAAAGAATTCACGTACTAATTCGTCATACACTGGTTCTTGAATCCTAAAAAGGTTTTCCCACTGAGGGCTGGTGAATTCATCAGTTTGAAAGCTTTGGAGAAAGGTTGGCTCAAGACCTTCGTCTCTCAAAAAGTCCCAATCTACCACAACCCCACTTTCAACTTTGTGTAGTAGCAATTGGGCATATTTGGATATGGCAGCATCGTTATCGAAGATCCCCCAACTAAGAACCGTATCGCCATAATTTTCTTGTTGGGACCTAGAGGAACTCCCTCTGCTAGATCGTTGACGCTTATGCATTTCCTGAAAAGAAAACAAGAAGGAATGAAGAAGATCAAAATGTGAACCAAAGAGTTGGTTGAACATCAGACACATCTGACGCCGTCATCCTTTAGAGGTGACGCCGTCAGGTTCGACCTCATTCGAATTCAAGATTACGAGGGAAAAATCAATATTCAAACTTCAGGTTCATAAACCAAACGCCCCTTTTTTTACAGAAAAAATGGATGATTGGTCCATAGGTTGTGGTTCAAATTCGTTGCCACCCAATTAGTGAATAGACCCATTTGATTGCCAATCATTTAATGCTTTAATCAATGCTAAATAACACTAATTTAAAGGGCATTATGAGTTCTAGGCATGAATCAATCCTAGGGTTTCATGAGTCGGGGGTTTTCGAAATTGAAGAATCCTATGAGTAATTGAAGCGAAAAGTATGAATAAAAATTACTTACCACGTGGAGATTGGTGACGGAAGTTGGTGAATTGGACCTTGGAGATTCGTAGGTGGGGTTGGAGTGGGTATGGTTTGTGGGGTTTGTGATGAAAGTGATGGAAATAAGGTTTTTATTGCTGTGCCGACGGGGTGACGGCGTCACGTTCAAAGTCTGACGCCGTCAGACCCGTGTGTTTTACAACTTTGTGCCAGTTTTACAATTGAGCCCCTGTACTATTGAGAGTAGCTTATAAGGATCAACACGATAGTTAGTCTCGTTTAATAAGTTCCTCTTAGGTCAAATGTTTTGTTACTGTCACGGGATGTGGTATACTTTTGGATAGGGTCGGTTAATGTCCCATTAAAGTTCCAATCTCCATCAGGGTAGGTATTGAGTGAGCGAGGGGAACTTTCCCACGGGGTTTTCGACATGAGGGTGTGCTTTAACTGAGTTCTTCTCACACCTGGCTTAAAGCCAAAAGATCGTTTCCTAGCTTCATGAAAGTTAGGGAGCGTGACAACCATGCTTCCCACGAAAATGCTATGATCTTGAGAATTCTTTTTCTCGTGAGGGGATCCAAAGGGATAAGAGAGTTTTAAAGGTGAAGGCTCGGGGAGAGGGGTTTCATCATCCCATTCGTTGTATGGTTCATTAGGGACCGGGAGTTCAAAGATCTTCTCGATCTTTTTGTGTGAAGCTTCTTCCCTAATTTTCTCCTTTATTCTCGAGATAAACTTTTCTGCCAGTTCCATGAAAACATTTTGGGTGTTTTTCAAGTGAGTCTCTAATTGTTGGATTTGCCTCTCTTGGTTTTTCATGAAAGTTAGCATTATCCCCTCGAACTCATCTTGTCGCGAGAGGTGAGGAAACGTATGTTTACCAATCGTGTTTACACACTCATTGGTATCTTCCTCAACCCGAGGTATCTCGGCTTTCATAAGTTTCTCAATCTGCCTTTTTATGTTTTCAAAGAACTGTTCTTGGGTTGCACTCATGCAATTTAAAATCCCTTCTTCCGAGAACGTAGAGTCCTTCCATTCTTCATCATCGTACTGTGCTAAGTCCTCAATGACTTCCCAGCACTTATCGACACTGAGCCTGCTCAGCCTTCCATTGGCAGCGTAATCTATGGTTCTTCTAGTTTGATGGTTTACGCCATCATAAAATCGTTGGATTTGTAGCCAAGGATCCATGCCATGGTGAGGGACTTTTTGGAGTAAGTCCTTGAATCGAGTCCATGCCTCGTAGAGGGTTTCGCCTTGACGTTGTTGGAACATCAAGATATCATTTCTTAGCTTGGTAGTTCTTCCTGGTGGGAAAATCTGAGCAAGGAAACGAGTGGTGAGATCATCCCAAGAGGTGATGGATCCTGCGGGTAGACGTTCTAGCCATTGACTAGCTTGGTCCCGCAGAGAGAATTGAAAGAGACGAAGTCGGGTCGTCTCTCGAGTGGCAACATCAAGGTCTATGGAATCAACGATTTTGAGAAAGTCCTTGAGATGTTGATTAGGATCTTCGGAACGAAGTCCATGGAATGCGCATCCGCTTTGCACTAACCGGATGGTGTCGGATCGCAAGGGAGTGACATTGGCTCCTTGAGTGAGCTCAATGGTGTTTCGATAGCCATGGTGGCTAGGACGGGAGTAGTCTCCTAAGGTACGGGCTCTAGGAGGTGGGTGTTGTTGTGGTGGTGGGTTGTTGGGATCGAGGATATTACCACCTTCCATGATGTCGGATGGTAATGGTTACGAACAAAGAAACGAAGAAAAAAAAGATAGACTAAAGAAAAACCTAGAAAAATAAAATAAAAATCTCACTAGAAAGGAATCTAGTGAGTAGACCTAATAAAATAAAAATTCAACCAAAACAATAACTATTCCCCGGCAGCGGCGCAAAAAACTTGATGCGTGGTTTTGCGACCTTACAACAGGTTTTACCTCTCGAGGGATCTCAAGAGGCTTGCAATCCCCACCAGGCAGTGTACCTGACCGATGTAGTATAGTGAAGTGGCAAGTACCGGGGGATTGATCGTTCTCTAGGGGAATAGTGTCGTTAGGATTGAAAAACTACTCTAATAGGTCTAAGGGTGAGGGAAGATTCTTTTTTTATTTTTATATTTTTTATAAAAGCAAGTAAAATCTCGGGTTTGAAGGAGTGGGCGGAATTAGTTGCTAGTCAACTAACCCAAATAACTACAATTGCAAATAAAATAAAATAACTGAAAATAAAAAGGTTGTGGAACTTATATGGAGAGAAATGTGTTTACTTAGATTTCCTTACTCCCTAACTATCTTTTACCAGTTGATTAGTGTGTATTAATTGCGTGGATGACGGGTGTATTCCTTAATACCAATCGTGGGGTGGCGTACGTACTTCCCCAACTCTATAAGCTCCTACTTCACTCCTATGTCGAGCCGGCTAAGAAGCTCCTAACATGGGATCACTAGAATTCGCTCATGCATTAAATACAACCATAAAAACCTTAGTACGCATTGGTTCATGTTTCTTAAGACGTTCAAGCAAGTTACCGTATAGGAGGTTAGCCAGTTTTCTTAAGCCTAACATCGATGAACAATCATCCAATACAATTAATAACACACCAACAACCAATAATTAATAGTTAGGTTTCATTAGATCTAAGCAAACACAAGATAAATCTAGCCTAGCATGTTAAATAAAAGACAAGAACAAGATATAATCAAACAACACATAGACATATTGAATGATTAATTGATTACTTATCTTCAATTGAACATGGGAGATCCAAGGGTATAAAACCCTTAAAAATGGCAGAAAAATCGTCTAGGGTTTCTCCTCACAAAGTTGCACACTAATGACTAAAAATTATGAAAGTATATATAGGAAAACAGATCTGACGGCGTCACGTTATAGAGTGTGACGCCGTCACCTCGCCGCGGTTAGGGTTTCTTGATGGCCTTCTTGACGCCGTCCCCCTTTAATCTTCCAAAATCCTCTCTGGATTATCAAGGGTTGACGGCGTCACATTGGGGCTTGACGCCGTCACAGGTACTTTCCAGCAGATTTTTGAGACTTTGTCGTTTTCTTCACTTTTATGCTCCAAAAACGTCCAAAATGCTTCCTTTTTCAGATTTCTTCTCCAAAGTACCTAAAATGACAAAAGGAACGATTTAGGGCAATATTTGATCACCCTAAAAGCGGTACACTTTTCGCTTCATCAGTGGTATTTATATACCGAAAGATTAGGGTTATTGAGTTGGGTTGTATAATGGGCTTAACGAATGATGAGATGAATTTTGGCTGTATGTCGTTTGATGGTGTTGGGCTTTTGAGCTTCATGAAACTTTGGGCTTTTGAGCTGAAATTTTATTAGCCGTAATTTTAAGTTGGCTGCTCGATTAAACAAACCTTTGGACTATGATTTATGATAGAAGGTGGCTTGGGTTTAGATAATATTATCCGAAGATTTTTGTGGCTGCCTTATTGCTATCTAAATTTTGGTTAATGAAAAGGTTGTTTTAAATTTCGGCTAATTATTGGATTCAGGTTGGCTAATTATTGGACTTGGATTTTGGATAAATAAAACTTACGGGGTTTGCCTATTTTTTGGGATAAGTTTGTGCTATGAGATCGGTAGAAATTTGAGAAATTCTGGTCGCTTGATAAGGTTTATAAATTTACGGGTTCTTGCACTTAGTATCTCAAATATCACGGGGTTGGTTAGTTGCACGATACTTGATGATCCTTGTTCGAGCGTACTTACAGTTATTAAACTTGGCTATCTAGTTATATTTGTCAAAGGAGTTACGTTGTAGTGCTCACAGTATATAGCTATCACTTAAAGGAGTTACATTGTAGTACTCAGTGTCACACGAGATGTTGATAGTTCAAGAGGCGGATATATACAATAAAGGATGGAAGGTTGGGTATATACCACCACCTATAATTTAAGGAGTAATGGTGGTCTGCTCCAGATAGGTTCTTAATCACAAATTTAGTGCAAGTTTAAGTCGCGGATTTGTCTATTATCAAGCTTCATCAAGGGATCGTCGTTTCTCGAGCTTCCAACGGGATTGCAGTACAAGATCTTCTCAAGAGGTGGTCAGACTTAAAGACACAAGGTGGATTGGTTAGTGCAAGTGGTCACAGCATTAACCGACTGAATACGAGGTTGGTAAGTTGGTCAAAGGGTTTAATGGTTGAGATGTGTACAACAATTCTCATGGGATATTCGACGCTGCAGAACGTCAATGATATTTCACTGGCTAAACAAAATCTTTCAAGAATCTTCAATGTCATTCATGATTTTTTCTCAAAATATTTTCTTAAGACAAGAACTTCTCGGGTTTATGGTCGTACACGTCAATGATGCTTCCGAAAGTTCGAAATCATCATGGGGGAGAAACGTGTACTTTAATGATATAAGGGCAACCTCCAGAGGGAAGTAGTATATACTACTTTACTTAGCATGGTTTGTGAAGTATTCTACATATGTGAGAAGAATTGTTGCTGATCTTTTGCATGTTCCCTAAACAGTTATTCACCAGAATCAAATTTGTCATAACACATTCAATTTATCATTGTCTCACGGTTTCTTCTTGGTTTTGTAAAATTCCGCGAAAGAATCTATTTCTCGGTTTAAATCATAGATTTGTAAAATCCCGTGATGATGGAACTATCCTGGAGAAAGAAAAGTGCATTTCCGGATCTTAATTGATTTTGGTGCTACGGTTTCAACTTCGAAAAAGGGATTAAGTGTGTACTTCATGTATTGGATGATTTATGATATACTTCATGGCATTTTGGTTATAACAAAGTTTTACGGGGTTATGCGCTTTTGACAACGATCGGGATAAAACCATTATCAAAGTTCATTTAAAATATCAAAGGGGCTAGATCTGGGCATTTAAACCACAAGATGTGACTACGGTGTTAATTCACTATTATTTATTTGAGGTTGAAGTGAAATTTTACGGGTGCGTGTACTTAGTATCTGAAGATATCGGGGTTGGTTGGATGAAGATTATTCGGGATCCTTGTTCGAGCATTTAACCTTTACAATGACGAAGACTTGGGTATCTAGTTAGTTTTGTGATTCTTTCTCTCTATTACCACAAAATAACTATCACTTTAAGGAGTTACGTTGTAGTGCTCAATATCACACGAAGTTGTGGATATCCAAGAGGTGATGTACGTCTTATACTTGATGGTTGGTTGGTTGAAGAGTATAGAGTACTTAGGGTTTCAAAGTTGCACGAACTCTCTACACCGCTCTCTGTCACACATTAGTGCAAGTTTAAGTCACAAGTTCGGGTTATGTTACTTCAGTTTCAAGTTCATCATATTGGGTTTTCTCCGTCAGTAGTCACGACAAAGAGCCGACTGAATGATAATGGGGCTGGTAACGAGTTAGCTGAGAGAAGTAGAAAAGAGAGAGATGACGTCTGTTCACATCAGTTCAGGCCTTGTTCTTCAACATAATGACGTCTGTTCACATCAGTTCAGGCCTCGCTCTTTAACGACATATGGCGTCTGCAGATAACACTTCAGGCCCCGCTCCTCAAAGAAAAGAAAGGTGTACGCTTAAGTGCGCTTTATCTTCGGAAGAAGAGAAATCTTCTTATTTATGACCATTCTCATCAACAAGTTTCATGCTCTTCCCATGCTCACTCTGTCATCAAGTGGATCAACGTTCATTGGAGTATATTTTATTCACTTGTTCTATCAAAAATTGCAGTCATATGCAATTTTTTAGGGGGGGGGGGGAAAGAAAGGGTGAGTAAACAAAATGTCAGTCATCAAGTGGATCTACTTACACATTGATGGTATTCTTATTCACTTGTTCAATCAAAAATGGCAGTCATATGCAATTTTTGAGGGGGGGGGGGAGGGTGAATAAACAAAATGTCAGTTATCAAGTGGATCTACTTACCATTGATGGTATTCTTATTCACTCGTTCAATCAAAAATTGCAGTCATATGCAATTTTTGAGGGGGGGGGGGGGGGGGAAAGGGTGAATAAACTACATGTTGATTGATGTTTGAGAAATGGTCATACGACTCCTGAATACATCAGTTCAGGAGTCGTGCAAACCAAGTTTCTTCAACACTATATGTTCCATCGTCCATGAAGATAGAAGATATGTTGTTTCGACCATTGGTTTGAAGAATACTTTTAGCTCCATCAAGTGTTGTATCTCCTATGTTTCCCGCTGATGCACAGATATCTGCTGATACAACCGGTACTCCTTCTTGAACCACAATGGTTCAAGAAGTACCATCTGTTAGTACTTCTCCAACAACTCATGAAAGCATATCTCTAGTCATTCATCAAGGTGTTGAAGAACAAGTTCTTGGAATTCTACCTCCCGAACCTTCGACATCTTCTCACGGGCTGATATAATCAGTGATAAAGTGCTTCTAGTTAAATGCTTCATGTATACATCATTATGCTTCATGTACACATCATTATGATGATTCTGATTGATCGTAACCATCAGGGGAGAGAAATGTGTACACCAAGGACTCACAGCAAGTTCACGAGATCGGGATTAATGTCTTATGATACAAATTAAAGATGATCAGTGTTTCAACTTGTTATCTTGGTATTATCATTTCATGTGTACGTCACGGGCCGATTAATCGTAACCATCAGGGGAGAGAAATGTGTACATCAAGGATGCACAACAAGTTCACGTGATCGGGCTTAATATCTCACGATACAAATTAAAGATGATCAGTGTTTCAACTTGTTACTTTGGTGTTATCATCTCATGTGTACGTTACAAGCTGTGGGGTTATATGTAAGATTACTGGAATGCATTTGGTGAGATGAAGATGTTGATATTCTGTTCCCCAAATGGACAATCTTGAAGAAGGTCGAGTCTACAGTCTGTTCTACATTTTCCGTTGTGTGTTAGAAGACTAAAGACGACATTCATTTGGCTATCAAAAGACTTCTTCATATTCTGGGCATTCATCAGAAAGGTTTTCAGTTTGGGGGAGAGCACTAATTAGGGGAGAGTGAAAAGCCAGATTTAAACCCTAATTAGATCTGCTCACATTGTTCTTCTGCAAGTAAAGAGATGGCAGCTGAGAAGATTTAGGAAGCTAAAAGAAGTAATGTAGTTTGAAGACCACTCTCAGAGCTGCTGCATCAAGTTCATCAAGGTGGTGAAGAACAAATCTATCAAAGAAGAATTAAGGTGGTAATTCTTCATGTATCCTTTGTAAATGCATAAAATCATAAAATCATAAAAACTCAAAAATATTTTTTCCAATTTCATAAAACTTTTATAAAACCAAATTGTAAATAGAAAAATATAAAACCAAGAAAAACCATAAAAATCAGAAAAATAGAAAATACCAAAAATAGTTCTTCTAGGCATGTCTTCTGTTTATCGATAACATTTACGGTCCTAGAAATGTCATTCAATAATGACACGGGACTTTAAATGAAGCTCGAGCAGAAGTTAAAATGAATTGTTAAAACATGTCATGATGGCTTGCTATTACTTTAGATAGCAACCGGCCTTTCAAAATGGGGAAAGCTCGTCGCCAAAAAGACGGCTGTTCCTCCAACTGGGTGAAGTTCACCTGGGCATGGATTACTTTATATCCATGTTTCTTTGATTTGATGTACGATTCAGTGCATCATTTCTTGTATAAGAAGAGAAGTCTTCTTTACACCACAAACTCTTTATCTTCTATGATTCTTCAGGAGAGTTTTGGTGTTTCACAAGGTGGTAACTGGTCTTAAAAATTTTCACAAAGACTTGAAACTCAATTTAATGACTACAACTCTTTAAATAGAAAACGGGTCATTAATTGAGGGGGAGAGTAGTTGTTCAAATTTCTAACACCTTTTTAAACATTGTGCAACATCAGCAGTGACACTCTCTCTTGTATCAAGGGGGAGCATAGTATCGTTCCATCATCAGAATACATTAAAAACTGACCACATTTTCTCCCATGTTTTCTAACTTATTTAAATCAATTAGGATCACAAATCTCAAAAGGTTTGAAATTTTTGATCGGGGGAGAGAATGTGATTTAAATATGAAACCTGATGAAAATGTGAATCTTTGGACTTAAATGTAAACTCTCCCATATGTGCTAAACTCTTTCGTATATCGATGCACATATTGAGGGGGAGCAAATGGTTTGTGATAACAAAAAGGACGTGGCATCTTTCGTGAGCAAGACACAGACTTCACCACTGAATTGACGAAACATAAACTGTCATTAATCGAAAGGATGCGTCATGGCCGGGTAATAATTTCAAGCTGGTCTAACCAGTGATGTAAGCATGTCTCGAAGAGGACGTATCTGAGTAGAGTGTACCGTTTCGAGAAACTTTCTGTGAATTTGACCAGGCCGGGTAATAATTTCAAGCTAGTCCAACTAGTGATGTAAGCGTGTCTCGAATCGGTCATGTTCACTGAAAGCGGATCAATTCAAAAAGTGCAATCTCCACCCAACATGTGCAAATTTATAATAAAATCATCTGAGCACATGTTAAGGGGGAGCATTTGAAAAATATAAAACTCTCAAAGTGTTAGCAAAATGTGTTTCATAATCATAAACACTTTGATAGATTTTTCAAAGATTTGGTAAATGGCAACATAGGATAGTCATGAAGTTATAAGGTGGCTAAGGTTAGGAAAACCGTCCTATGATCCGCCAGAGCCGGAGGGATCTACCCAGGGACAATACCAAATAGTTAGTATTAGAAAGTCCTTAGGTATGATTATGAAAAAGGAGTAATATGAGAAAGGAGAAAGAAGGGGTTGAAGAATTAAAAAGAAAAGTAATGTGAAAGGGTGAAAAGAAATAGCCCTCCAAATTAATCAACCTTAGGGCATAAACCGGGTTCAATTCATATGTTACTGGTTGTTACTAAGGTGACGCCGGTATTGAAGACAAGACGTCATGGACCCAGTGACGCACTGCACTAAACCTTCTAAGCCACTCAAGTTCTCTTAAAAGGACTTGTTTCATTCTCACGGGGAACCCTGCATAATCTATCGACCGCTCATTACGAGTTATGTTGATATTGAAATAGGAGACACCGCTCCAGTCTCCGACTACAAAAAATGCACTTATCGAGTCTAGAGCCACGAGATGCATCATAAGATCTCATAGGAACACTTGTTACTTCTACACTGGTCGTTCAACATTAAGGACACCTGTTGTAAACTTATGAGTCCTACGCAGATCTTAGCAATCTGCCAGTACATTTATGAGGGAATTTACAAATGTAATTCTCAGTGATTGAATGGAAATTCCTGCCAGGGTCAACATCAAACAGCCTTGAAAGCAGGTCACTTCGGTAATTCCTTGTGGATTACGCTTAGTGGTCGCGGCGGTTTCAAACGGTCTACAGTCGTGGAGTGAATTCCAGCGACTCACCTAATCGTTGATTTACTACGGTAGATCTTGTAAGCCCTCTGTGGGCTTTCGATTTAGGAACGGCCTTGGTAAGGATTAGAGAGAGTTTTCACACTATGCTGTTAACAATCTCGAAGTCCAAACCTATAAGTGCCGGACGTTTTATTGCTAACTGTCGTATGCAGGAATCCCTGACGGTTGCAGCTGATTGCCGAAAAGATGCCTACCCATTACCACATGCTCACACTGCACCATCATCGTATTCAAAGAAGTCATGATAAACTAAAAGACCCTCAACACTGCTTCTGCAAACTCTGATGCTGAAAATCATGACCCAGAATAGTGTGAGCATGTCAGTTCAGAAAATATCACACTATCACATGGAGACAATACTGCAATAAGATGACTCGAAGACATATATTGGATGATGATCTCAAATAATTTTTGAAGATCATCCAAGACATGAGATCAGTCATCAAAAGCTCACTGCTGAAAGCACAAAGATCAGTAACGATGAAGAATCAAAGACTACGAGCTATGAAGTCAAATTCATATGAAAGAATGCTAGAATTTAAAATATTATTTCCGGGGTGACCTCCCTTAGGGGGAGATTGTTAGGAATATAAATATTCATGTGAAGACTCGGTCACCCCGAGTATCTATTTAGCATTTATATAGCTCGTAGGATTATTAGTATTATTATTATTAGTTTAGTTATATTAGTATTTGTGAAGTTGGGTCGGGTCTTTACCCACTGTCAGCTCACTCCACACCCCACTAGGGGTAAACTAGCTAGTACTATAAATACCCCTTCCCAAGTGTGGGAAGGGTTGGAACTTCCTTCACTTTCAATATAATATTCACACATTTTTCTCTCACTAAGTTCCCAGATTTACTCCTCTCTCTAACTCTACCATGGATTTGTTCTTCCATAATCCAAGACCTCCTGAATCCACATAATCAATACATGTATCGATCCTACAATTACCCTCCTATATGCACGTTACATGACCAACTTAACGGTCAAACTAACGGAAAATTTGGTCAAGGGACCAAACCCGTTATGGGTCGCAACCACAAGGAGAAGACCCGTTAAAAAAAAAGTATAGGGACTAAAAGAATTAAACCCGATAGACCACAAGGACCATTTTTGAAATTAACTCTTAATTAAATTTTAAAAAGACTATGATCAAACAATAAACTCTATAAATATGCATCTTGGAGACTTAAAAAATGAATGTGATATACTGTTATGTGTGGAAGAATGTCCACGGGTGCAAGCAAAAAACTTATGGGTTGATTATTTGTACGCCACCACTATTACTTTATACAGTGTACACTTGTAATGTTTTGTCGTAGAATACTAAAATGTACTGTAATTATTATAGCATAAAGATTAGATTGTGAAACAATGATGATATTGTACATTTGCACTTATGTTTATGTGAAAATCACTTCAATCTTGTGTAATTTATAGAGAGAGTTGTGCAAAGTTGGCTTGAGATTGATAGTTGGGCCTGTTTACAAATCTAAGCCCGGTCTAAGGCTGAACACAATGGCGACTTGAGCGACCCTGTCACATCAACTTTCTCTCTCCGGCGACCTGACGACGACCAAATTGCTACAGTAGCGACAGAGTTTTTTTTTTTTTTTTTTTTTTTTTTTTTTTTTTTTTTATTTATTTATTTTTTTTAATTCAAAATTTTTAAACAACAAATTTAAACTTCATTAATAATAAAACTTAAACATTACAATACTAGTTAAAAACTTAAGCTAATAAAACTTAAACATTACAATGCTAATTAAAAAACTTAAACTAATAATCTAAGTTGTAGCGTGCCTTGATTGTTGCCTTCATATCCATAAGTTCTTGTTGTTGTCGTGGGGGCAAATTTCGGTCGACTGGTGTGTTGTAGAAAATTATGTCTTGGTCCCATTTCGTTTGGGCCATCATGTAGCATCCTAGATTTTTGCTAAGGCATTTTATTAATTTTGGGTGTCGAACAATATTAATGAATTATCTTATATTTTAGCTTCTATATGAAGTGGAAGAGTTTTGGAAACTATCTGGTTGTTTGTGAAGTATGGGAATTGATTATAGGCTAAGTGTAACATGTTAACAAAAGATAAGCAAACCTTTACGTTGGAGGATATCACAGGAGAGTTTGATTCGAAATATATTTACTTGCCAAAACTATCGGAAGAGTTACGATATATGTATATATAAATCCCTTATTCACAAATCTGAGAAACCCTAAGACTATTATATCGTGAGAAAAGGGAGCGGCCATAGCACAAAGAAGGGAGTGAAAGTTTGTACGTTTCGGTTTTGATTCTCGAATTCAAGGTAAACTTTTGTATTAGAGATATTAAGATACCAAACTGTTACTTGTTTGAGTAGTAGAAGTTGTTGGAATATGTGAATCATAAAAAGACTATAAACACATAAACATCACAAAGTACACGCAGCGGAAAGATCTACACTAACATGTAATATAATTAACTAAAAACTAAATACAAAATGTACCTTTTGATTCTTAGCAAGAACAAGAAATCGGATCTACAAGAACAAGATAAACCCTAACTAGGGTTTAAAGTATGGATCGACTAAGGTGTAGTCGAATAGGGTAAATCACCACAAGCTAAAGTAAGCTTGTTACTCGTTCTTGTACACACGTAATACTAGCGTTTCAATAGGAAAAGCTAGGTTCTAAGATCACAAACAAATCCCTAACTTGTATTGAAGTAAATCGACAAACCCCTAGGTGATAGGGAGTGTATGCCGATCGGCCACAAGAAGAGGAAGAAGAAAAGAATAGGGTTTGCTTGGAAATTAGGATGAGGGAATTACAAACACAAGGGGTTTGTATTTATAGGCTCCCTAACTTGTTCCCTACTCCAAGTTAATCAAACCCTAACCCATTATACATGGATCGGCCGACTTTTGCCTCCCCATGGGAGTTCTAGATCCTTCTTTTCTCTTTTGCATAATTAGTCCTTTAACGACCGTTATCTCTAACTCCGTTAAGTACTAACTACCGTTAAGTTATTTGTTTGCGAAATGAATAAATAAAATATAAAATATATTTAATTTATTCAATCCATTGAAACTCTTACGTATTGTGTGCAATCCCGAGTCCCGTGTTTGAAACCGGACATACGCATATTAATTTATATCCACAAACTCTAACAACTCCCACTTGGATATTCATTAATATCGTAATGACATGGGCTAGTCTAGCTTAACAGATCCCAATGCCCCCAGATCGAACAGAGTATGGTTTTCCTGGGAAAAACCACGTGATGATATTATCATCATACTTATCCTTTTGTTTCTAATACCGCGTTAATATGGATATGGATCAAGGTCATTCCATAATTAACTATTCCGGTTCTCGTTATTATCGATTAATCAAGATTACCAAAACATCTGAACGTATTCCAGATAGACTTTGGGTATGGCCATACAAACATCTTGTCAACCCTACGAGGGGCCCAACAGTATTATACTTCAAAACAAATTTAAAGGAACAAATCCTTTATTGACTACGAGCGTGACCCTCGAACTTTGCATCACCTCCGAAAATAGCTCTTATAACTACCTGTTACGGATAGCGTTAGACTACCTTACAGAAAATGAGCTACATCCTCGGCAGTCACCTGGTATCTCAAGTCTGAGGATAAATATTCATGATTTACTTAATGACGACGATCCATAAAGTATAATCATGTGGTTAGGATAAGTCCTATATTCAATTTATCCAATATTGAATATCATGTGATATTGGTATCTCAACCTTACAGTACATTCTACCAATCCTCACATTTGTCTTTATTTAATGATATTCTCATATCATTAATCGACAACGGACAATTTAGAATAACATAAGTTATTCACGGATTTAAACATGCAAATATAGGATACAATATTATAAATGAGAATAAACGTTATCCACACTTTATTTCATTAAAATAATAATTGCTTTAATATCCCTTATCCAAAAACTAACTAGATCAATGCATGATAATTCTCATTAATGAATTATGCCACAAGTCATGTTCCACATACTTGTTGACAAGGCATAAATCAACTAATGTTGATCTATCGGAATTTTGAGAATACTTATTTCAATAATGAAATTCTTGTATGTGTGCATTCATCTATCTAGACATTGCCACATACTTCATAAAATGCGTGACATCCTCATGCACGAATTTATAACAATTAAACTACCAAACCTTGTAGTTAAAGTATTCTAATTCTTTATGTATAATGCAACTGTGCTCATATTGAGCACAACTAGTATACATGGTCTCCTAATAAGGATGAGCTCCCACCATGACTAGTATTGAGTGTCATCTCAATCTTACTAGCATCATTGTATCCAAACAACAATATGCTTTTTAAAAGTTCCGTAAACTTTTAACATTCATCGTGTAATGTTTTGATATCTCCAAATCCTTCAAGATTTGTCCACTGTATCAATTAAGCAACAATATGCCATATGGTTCATATTTAGAATTTTGGAGCAAATCCAGGCTGAGGATGTAAATTCTAAACCATATCCATTACACTTAGCTATCTAATAATCACAATTAGATACTAATGTTGCCAATCATCTAAGCATGATACAACAAATGACATGATGTACATGAATAATCCTTTCGTCAATCCTTAGATTTATTCATGTCATATCTTTTCAAGGATATGTTTCTATCTAGATCTTCTAATAGAATATCATATTCTTTTAGAATCAGTTATTTTACCACTTATGTTTATCAACAATAAACATATATTTCAAGGTTTTATTTTTTAAATTTCCATGTGAAGTTTCATTCCAAACAAAGACTTAACATATAAATGTTAATGGAATGTTACTTCCTATATGTTATACAACATATATGAAATTAAAAAAAAAATACATCACTCCCACTAGCTTTCAGGAATATTAAAAAATATCTTATTTCAATTATAAATCAAAACAAGATTTAATAACTAAAAATAAGTATATCTTTTAGATGCATGCATTAATCCATTTACAAATGATTTGCACTTTTGTATACTTTTAAAGATTATTTGAATTCAAATACTCCTTTCAATTACTTTTCGTCCTCGCACAAGCAATTACACAAGAAAGAGTTTTGATATTCCATTATTAATTTCATATAAATGAAACTAATAATGACTATCATAATCTTTATATATTTAATGTGCTTAGAAAGAATTTCAATCACATTTGATTGCTTAAGTGTGATTGATAATCTTTTCACACATTAAATATGTATACAAATTTGTCCATTATGATTTCTACACAAAAATTTAAATCTCTATGATTTTCATTTCCATTGTAGAAATTCATTTCCATTCTATAGTGTTACTATAGAGTTTAAGATGAACTACGTTTCCAAACTAGTTATCTTTCTTGGACTGCATCTAATTATTCATAGTATGAGTAATTTTCCAAATAACATTTGCAATTTATTAACAGGCATACCACGATCCTGTAACTCATAACCCTCAACATATTCTACAAATATTTGAGATATCCTTGTGGATCTATAAAAAGAATTCCATCATCTTGAGATTTAACACTAACATGTTAAATCCTCACTATGATTTTGCTAGCGTATTTAGAAGATTATGTATCTTGTGATTTTTATCTTTTGAAGATAAAACTCCCACTCGCCTTTTGCAATTTATAGATTATCCTATAAATGCTTAGCAAATAGAGCAACACAAAACTTGTTCTCTTTTGGGATTTTGCAGATACAAATTGACAGTTCCCAACCTTAATTTGTTAATAACCTACCCAATAAGTAGTTTAACAAATTCAGAACTTCAATTTTAAGAGTTAATGTGATTCGTCACATTCCATATTAAATGGTGTCTTATTAATCTTCTAGGTTGGAGTCTTAATTGAGTATATCCAATTCATACTCAATTTTCTAACCTTGATTTCTTTAGGAAGATTAGAAGATATAGTTATCTTTAATCAAACAATTTTTCAAGAGTTTGATTTTCCTAACTGAACATACCATACATACTATGTATTCCATTAGGATTAATATTGTAAGTCTTACTTACAATATGTAAGATAAATATATTTCGGTTTTTGGCTTACCTATTTACCAACTAAGTCAATTTAATTGTATAATAGATTTTTCAAGCCAATTGCATAATTTACAACATGAGTGTCTTATTGTCCAAGCCACTTCATTTCTATGTCTTACCAGAAAGACATAACCTGTTATAATCCCAATCTACGTTATAAGTCATTGATGAACTCCATGACTTCTTGTATATGTCTTAATTAAAAAAATATATATCAAGTTAACGTATTAGTTTATTTATTAAGTCTTATAGCAATAAAAGACTTCATATTTATATCTTACAATATAAACATGTATAACTAAAGTAATTATGAAACTCACAGCTTGGTTTCAATAGTATTTTAAGTTAATTTATTACTTCATATATTTATGTCATTCCTAGAATACATAAACATTCAAATTATGAAGTAGTGTAAGATTACTTCATATATTCATGTCATTGCAATAATACATAAATATTCACTTTTTAAGTAATCTTATTATCATATCGACACTTGTTCTAATAATTGTCTAATTTTAGAAACTTGTAAATTAACATAGTTTCATCACATCAGCTGAGGCTGCAATGATGAAAGTATGTAATTTACCTTGTCATTAATATCTAGTAATGAAAGTAGATATTAACTCCAAGTGTCCTATTATTAGAATGTGTTTAAAACACATTAGAATATTGATCTCTTACCTTACAGTCAAGAGAAACCTTAAATCATATTTCTTTTTGTTGTTACTTGCATACTTTAATTAATTATCCCATTTGTGCATGGAACAACATCAAGTATCAGATAAACAACATGTCAATAGTTTGCTTATTTGATCAATATGATTGTGTCATAGATATGAGTAGATATAGAATCACCTCGTTTAGTAAAGAAACGTACACGACTATCCTTAATACCACAAGTGTCTATAATTGGAAAGTATTTATCCCAAGAAATTCTAGAGATAATCTGGATTACTACCAAGACTTGTAGCTCCCACTGAATTTAAGATCACTACATGAACTCATTATTCAGTAATTACAACACAATGCTCCCACTGGATTTGACAACATTGTAAGTGTTGCATCACCAGTAAAAGCAAATAGCGTGCTGTTTACTTTCCTACACCTTTGATGAATACTTACGTAACGTTGCTAAGGTACTTCAAAGAATGTATTCTACTTTGTGAATGATGGAATATCCATCAATGCAATTAACTTGAAAGAATTGGGTATGCAATTTCTTCCTTAGTTAGGCCTACCATCCCCATCATGGTATGTAGCACCTTTAAATGGTTAAGGCATAACAAGTAGATCAAACATTCTAGTTTGCCTTTTACCACTTTTGCGGTAATTAGTGTAGTTTCTAATTTAATAACTCCTAACCATGCAATTTTCTAAGAAATTCGCCATGAGTTATTTCTTAGAATTTAGACAATTCTAATTTTCCTATTATACCTTTCTCACTCACGAAAAGGAATAGGATTAAGTCTTACTCTTCACACGGAAAGTAGACTAGGTTTATTCTTTTTAGCAAAGTTGACTCTATCCAACGACCCCTACGGGTGCAGATCAACTTTCCACTAAAAGAAAACCCCATGTTTACGGTTTTAACGTTGCATTAAATATATTAAAAGAATTTGCAAAATTCAATTTTAGTATTTTCGATAATAACTTTTCAAGAAAATCAAGCACCCACGGTAAATAAAATTTTAACCATTTAATTTTCATTGAAAATTAGGATCCAAATTGACGTTGTTTCATCACATCAGCTTTGGCTGCTGGCAATGAAAGTACTCAATAAGGTAGAGTTACACTCAATTGCCAATATCCAATTGCAATTCCTAGAATCATGGGACTTACATATTATGCCAACATCAGTTGCAAATGTAAGCATGTTTCATCCCCAAATATTTATGCCTTGACGCCGTTCCATTACATCAGCTTTGACTGCTAGTAATGAAAGTGCTCAATTAAGTTAACCAACTTAAGAAACTATAAATTGACGTCGTTTCATCGCATTCAGCTTTGGCTGCTAGCAATGAAAGTACTCAATTTACCCTTAGACAACTACCCTTTGAACATCAACATTCAGCTTTGGCTGCTAGTGATGTAGGATGAAACCTTAGGTGTTCCTTTTTGTAGTTGGATGGCATATTACTTAAATTTTAAGGGTATTAAATTTTTGATGTGTAATCAAAAAAATATGTACAAAGATGTCATGCATTCATCTTTGTATCATATGTTTTCTACAAAAACCATTTACCTATTCACAGCTTAAAATAAAGAAAATTTTAATTGATGGCGTTGAGAAACTTACAACATTGCCTTAAGATGCTTCGTACTTTTTCATGGTGTACTTGGTAAGTCTATTATTGACGCACAGGCGAGCGGAGGGGCAAACGTCCGCCGAAGCTAATTAAAAACACGCCCCTTTCGGATGACAATTTAATGTCAAGCCTCCTTATACCCACTTTATAGTTTGTCAATAATATGTCCGCCACTTCGACCACTTTTGTACAGTCGCATCAATCAATTAAAACTTTAAGATTTAAAGCTTAAAACAATTTATGTAGTAAATTATTAATTGCTAGTCTCGCCTGGGAGCAAATTACCGTGTGAAGCGAACCACTGTCGGCACATAAGACTTGACAATTAAATAGTTTACTACAAAGGTTTCATAGTTATTAGGTTCATTTATTTTTTATTCAAAAATTACCCTCTTTGATGTTACAATCCATCATAATTAAACACAAAAAACAAGTAATTTAAAAAAAATAATAATAAACACTCAATAACACATATATGATTATTAACAATATCATATAGCCACATGCAAACCTTTTTGATAAATCCTATTAATTTCCTATGTGAATTTTAATGTATCTAATTAACAAAACTCCCATTGATTTTCGAGCTCATTGTGCCCAATGGACCACAGACGCCAAATAACTTGGCCGCGTAAGTTTTAATTAACTAGATACCACATTGCACATAACCAATTTTAATTAATATATTAAGGTCTTCCCTAATTTAAGATTTATCTTAAAAATCATGTAGCAATTAAAACAACAAACATTCCATGACAAAACATGCAAGATTTTGTCATGGATCTCATATTGCACATATAATCATGTAATCACATATTATCATGTCAATATTGTACGCAATCTAATTAATGACATCTCTTATGTACTCATTAATTTTCACATAAAATTCCTTACATGTAATCTTAGGGTTCTACTATTTTTATCAATACATAAAACCCTAAAAGAACCATCATGTTAGGGTTTACAAAAAAATAAAACCCTAGATTATCTAAAACATGTAAAGATCCAGTTTTTACGTGTTTAGTAATTAATTACATGTTAAAACGAGGCTCATGATGCCACTGTTGGAATATGTGAATCATAAAAAGACTATAAACACATAAACATCACAAGTACACGCAGCGGAAAGATCTACACTAACATGTAATATAATTAACTAAAAACTAAATAGAAAGCGTACCTTTTGATTCCTAGCAAGAACAAGGAATCGGATCTACAAGAACAAGATAAACCCTAACTAGGGTTTAAAGTATGGATCGACTAAGGTGTAGTCGAATAGGGTAAATCACCACAAGCTAAAGTAAGCTTGTTACTCGTTCTTGTACACACGTAATACTAGCGTTTCAATAGGAAAAGCTAGGTTCTAAGATCACAAACAAATCCCTAACTTGTATTGTAGTAAATCGACAAACCCCTAGGTGATAGGGAGTGTATGCCGATCGGCCACAAGAAGAGGAAGAAGAAAAGAATAGGGTTTGCTTGGAAATTAGGATTAGAGAATTACAAACACAAGGGGTTTGTATTTATAGGCTCCCTAACTTGTTCCCTACTCCAAGTTAATCAAACCCTAACCCATTATACATGGATCGGCCGACTTTTGCCTCCCCATGGGAGTTCTAGATCCTTCTTTTCTCTTTTGCATAATTAGTCCTTTAACGACCGTTATCTCTAACTCCGTTAAGTACTAACTACCGTTAAGTTATTTGTTTGCGAAATGAATAAATAAAATATAAAATATATTTAATTTATTCAATCCATTGAAACTCTTACGTATTGTGTGCAATCCCGAGTCCCGTGTTCGAAACCGGACATATGCATATTAATTTATATCCACAAACTCTAACAGAAGTTTGCATGCGTCTGATTGTTGAGTTTCTTTGCACTTCAATGAATTTAGGGTGATTAATTTGGCTTGTTATGTTTTTACTTTTTAGTATATTCTAGGTCTAGCAATGAGTTTCGGAACGATATCGGTTCAGAATATATAGAGGTGAATGTTTTATATAACGATAACACTGTAGGACCGATAATACAAGTGATTTATGTGATTCGGGGGGTCGGGGAAGCTCAAAGTAAAGGTTAAACATGGTATTATTAGCTTAAAGAAAGGGGAAGGTTTGTGTGTTTTCTAGAGAGAAGGAGGAGAAACACACACACACCTTTGTTACAAATGAGACAATCCAACCTTCCTTGTTGAGACAAGGAAGGTATTTATACAAGAATACTAGTCTAACTATCTACTATTTGCTAAACTAGTCCCTGTACTTAAATACTATGCAATTCTCGAATATAACATTACTTTTAAGTCTAACAATCTCTCCCCAAAGTGATGTTATATGAGAATTGCTTACAAAGTTCCCTACAAGTAAAATATAAACCATTAAGTGCAGAGAATGATCTTCAAACTTCATTACTTCGTTCAGCTTGTAGAATCTTCTCAGCTTTCATTTCTTTACTTGCAGAAGAACATGAGCAAATCTAATTAGGGTATAATTCTGGGTGCCCTGAGTGCTCTCCCCTAATTAGTGCTCTCCCCCAAACTAACAACCTTTCTGATTACTGCCGTGATTCTGAAGAAGTTTTTTGATAGTTAAATGCATCCCGTCTTTTGTCTTCTAACACGCAGCGGAAAATGTAGAACAGACTGTAGACTCGACCTTCTTCAAGATTATCCATTCGGGGGAAATCGAGTATCAACATCTTCATCTCACCAAATGTATCCCAATTATCTTTCATATGATAAATCAGCCCATAACGTACACATGAAATGATAACACCAAAGTAACAAGTTGAACCACTGATCATCTTGATCTTGTTGCCCGAAATTGGTGAAGGTGGATAAGGTAGAAGTGCGTAGAATAAGATGAGTAGAAGATAAGACATAGAATCAACCAATCTCCGACATAAATCCCTTCATTAATCATTAAGCCCGATCATGAACTTGTTGTGCGTCCTCGATGTACACATTTCTCTCCCCTGCTGGTTACGATTTATCGGAATCAGCATGCTGATGTGTACTTGAAGTATTAACTGGAAGCATTTTATCATTAATCATATAAGCCCGTGAGAAGATGTCGATACACCCAATCTACTAACAATACCATTTGAAGTGTTTAACTCTTTACCAACCCCCTGTATCAAAAACACCGGCCGTCTTTAGTAACCACATATGAAGATAACCCAATATGACGAACTTGAGAATGAAGTAAAATCCCCCAGATTTGTGACTTAAGCTTGTACTATCCTTGTGACTAAGAACGGTGTTCCCTATACCCTTAACAAAGGTAGTAGTATAAAACCTCTTGACATATCCTCAACTACGTGAGACACTGAGCACTACAACGTAACTCCTTAAAGTGATAGCTACTTTGTGTGTAGAGGAAGAATCACAAAAGTAACTAGATATCCAAGTCTTCGTCACCATTAATATATGCCCAAACAAGTCATCTTCGCGGGATGGTAGAAAGAAAGAAGACGAAATAAGTACACGCATCCGTAACACATCATTTCAATCCCAAATAAATAATATCGAATCATCCCCGTAGTCACCATTGATATTCATTAAACATTAGCCGTGATACATGTATCCCGTGAAAAATTAAATCCAAAATACCACACGTTATACAAATACTATTAAAAATTTGTATCCAAAAATGAATTCCGATAAAAAAATTTTGTTAGTCCACATTGTTCATTCCAGTCCATCACCATTCAGTCAAACCAATTTGAGTAGCCCAATAAATGACATACCATGATCCAACTACAAAATGAAATAATATAATCGGTTCACAAGCCCACCAAAAACTATGATCCGATCCATTCCAGTCATATCCGGTTAGGCATAAAGCCTCATCTTACCCACTTAACCTAACCCTAATCTCATCCTTATCAAAAAATCCGCCCCCTTTTCTCTAAACACTCTCACCAAACTTTATCACTTACAAACAAATAAATCTCAACAAATCTCACATATTCATCTCATCGATCACATCTTCCATCATCGATACCATCAAATCAAAAACCACAAACACAAACACAACCATACGCACCCTATATCTTCTCTCGATGCTCAAACCGGATCAATAAGTCAATACAAGGTCTTCAAGATCCATCTGGGTCTTCGGGTAGGGTTTATTGTTATTGTTTTGTGTTGATATTTATTTGAACGAACCAAGAATGGATTTTAACATGTTTGTTATAAATCTTTTTCTTTTTAGTTTGGATATATAATTGAAGCTAGGCTTCAAATAATGATCGATGATGTTTGTTTCGTGTGTTAGACTTCTAAAAGTCTTGTTGTTACAGTTATATAACACGAAAAAATTGAAACTGAGATCATATAATTGTTTTCATTTATGTTTGAGTCTTGATCAATGATGAATGTTTTCTTTCGATTGATGACTTTCAAGTTCTGAAAATAGAAAACTGAGATCTGGTAATTATCTTATGTGTCGAGTTTTTGTGATTTGAGCATATGTGGTGATTGTTAGGAGTAGATGTGATAGATTGTGGATATGAGTAGATCTGGAAATTATCATCTGGACTGATGATGTTTAACTGAAGTCAAGTGAGTTGGGTTTTGGTATTTGAATAGTTTGTGGTCAAAGTGGTCTAGTCTTCATCATCTTTCATTCTATGTCGTTCGATTAAATCGTTCGACTATGTCGTTCGACTTGGTCGTTTGACTAGGTCGTTCGATTAGGTCGTTCGGCTTGGTCGTTCGATTAGGTCGTTCGTTCGATCAATTTGGAAGAGTAAGTCTAACTCGACTACCCTTGTCTCGTTCGATGAATGCTCCTTCGATGACAAACCTCGTTCGACTACCCTTTCTCGTTCGACTAAAATACCACGTTCGACTAATGGAACAATAATGAGACTGTTAATATATTGGATACCGTAGTTGTAATAGATCTGTTTTTAGCGAATGAACCGGAAAAAAAATCCGAGGACTGGAAAAAAAAAAATTTCCGGCGACCAAAAAGTACAATAAACAGTCTAAAAACAACAGATCGAATCACACAAATCAGTAAAAACACAACCTGGCTCATTATACCAATTGTAGGACCGATAATACAAGTGATTTATGTGATTCGGGGGGTCGGGGAAGCTCAAAGTAAAAGTTAAACATGGTATTATTAGCTTAAAGAAAGGGGAAGGTGTGTGTGTTTTCTAGAGAGAATGAGGAGAAACACACACACACCTTTGTTACAAATGAGACAATCCAACCTTCCTTGTTGAGACAAGGAAGGTATTTATACAAGAATACTAGTCTAACTATCCGCTATTTGCTAAACTAGTCCCTGTACTTAAATATTATGCAATTTCCGAATATAACATTACTTTTAAGTCTAACAAACACAATCTAGTAGAAATCAGTTTTTATTCAACTACATGAATCAAGTTGTAAATTTGTGTAGCATTATGTCTCGAAGTTATCGGTTTGGTAGTTGATTAAGAACCCATTTGGGACTGAACTATTCATATTAAAACAGAAGTTTGCATGGTTGTAAATCTGAATTATGACAAAGACGGATAGTTATAAGTTATAAACTATTGAAATCGTTCTAATGACAGATTATCGATGTAGTACAATTTGAGTGAAGGGGATGGATTATGTGGATATGACTTTTATTTGGCATTAGGTGAAAATAACATTTAAAAATATATACTCTCTCCGTCTCAAATTTATTGTCCTCTTTTGATTTTTTTAAGTCTTTCTTTATAAACTTTAATCTTTAATATTTTTGTTTGTGTTATATAATACTTGATAAAAATTATATCAATGAAAAATACATTTTAAAATCAATTCATTCATATATTTTACAACAACTATTATATAACAAAAACGAAAATATTTAAAATTAAAGTTGAAAAAATAAGACTTCAAAAAGTCAAAAAAGGACAATTATTTTGAGACGGAGATAATACATAATTTATATCTATATTAGTGATTTCGTTTTAAGTATAAGTTATTGGTTGTAGAATAATAAAGAGATCAAGCATTGATTGATCAAAAAGCTTCAGCGTGAATTGTGATGTCATTAGTGGTTGGTACAAAACTTTAAAACACAAAAACACTCTTTATTTTACTTTTAAATGAGCAATTAATGTGTTCCAAATATTTAAATGAATACAAATACTAAAGTAAAAGGTACAATTTACGTTTGCACAATTACACTCATAAATTAACTGGTCAATAAATACAATTAATGCGGTTATTAAAACACCATTTACATAAGAAATACAAATTATCAAGCATATTGTACAACCAACTTAAACACAATTCATGCGTTAAATGTCACTAATACAAATAATAAAGCATATTATACAAATATTCAAGCCCGAACGGGCACGGGCCAAACGGGCTCGAGCCCGAACGAGCACGGGGCAAACGGGCACGGGCCAAATAAACTCATGTTATACGAATCACTTTAAAAAATGCGACGAAATAAATTCCTTAGTTAAGGAGTTGAAATACGTCACATGAAATTTTTGATATCCGTAAATTTAGTATCAAAAAGAACATAATAAACTAAAATATTTGATTCACCGAAAATTTTTATTTCAGGGTACCCGCCGCCGCAACGCGCGAGTACCCTGCTAGTGAAACTCAATACATACTTGGTGCTATATACCATACAACATCTATACAAGCACAAACATTGTTCTGTTTAGGGATAAATGTGTCTAACGGCTATTCAAACACTCAACTTCTTTCATCAAAAGCACCCATACGTTGATACTACTTTATACCACCAAAATACGTATCATCGTATTTTGCCACAAACACGCAGAATATCGAAAATGCCTAAGATTTTTTAGGCACATAAACATTTTTTACTTTTACGGCATATTTGTCCTCCAGCACATTTTCCATATATGGTATATGAAACTTCATACATACTTGGTGGTCTATAGTACACCTATATGTCGGCTCGGGTCACTGGTCTAGATGGGTTTGGGTCTAAACGGGTCCAGGACTAAATGGGTCTTTTCGAAACACGGGTCTAAATGAATCCGGGACTAGATGGGTTGGGTCCGGGTCTAAATGGGTTTTGGTCATTTTCAATTTTTATTTTTATTTTCTTTTTTAGTAACATATGAAAAAAGTGAAAAAAGTAAATATAAAAATAAAAAATGACACGCTAGACGGCTAAAGACACGTAGGGTAATTGTTATATAATTGCACTTTTTATCAAATAATCAATTACATTCATCTGCTACTATTTAGGGAAACCCAACTAGACCCAACCTCTAACAAATATTTACCCAACTATAACCATGTTTAACCTATGGGTCTCAAATTGTCCACTCTAACTATAACACAAGTTAGGCCTTATTGAAAAAATGCAAATAGTTGAGTATAATCTATATTACATATAAAGCATGAATGACTCTCTCTCCTCTTGGTCTTAAAATTAAGACTTACAAGCTATAATACTTATTGTACAATACACAAAGCACTATTAATAATCTTTCTCATCAATCTTAAATTTAAGACTTACAAGTCTTAAAGCTTAATGTACAAATTACAAAGCACTATTAATTTGGTCAAAATATTTAATGTAGTCAATTAATTAATTGGTCAATAAATACAATTAATTTAGTTATTAAAACACCCCTTACATAAGAAATACAAATTATCAAGCATATTGTACAACCAACTTAAACACAATTCCTACATTAAATGTTACTAATACAAATAATAAATCACATTATACAAATATTCAAGCACGAACAGGCAACGGGCCAAACGGGTTAGAGCCCGAACGGGCACGGGCCAAACGGGCTAGAACCCGAACGAACACGGGCTAAACGGGCACGGGCCAAACGAGCCAGAACCCAAACGGACACGGGCCAAACGGGCACGGGCTAAACGGGCACTGGCCAAACGGGCTCATGTTATACGAATGACTTTAAAAAAGACCCAAAAAGACGACATAAATTCCTTAGTTAAAGAGTTGAAATACGTCACATGAAATTCTTGATATCCGTAAATTTATTATTAAAAAGAACATAATAAACTAAAATACATGATTCACCGAAAAATATTATTTCAGGGTACCCGTCGCCGCAACGCGCGGGTACCCTGCTAGTAACAATTATAGATGCTAAACTAATGAGACTAGATTACAAATCAGAGAGGAAACACGATAAAGCTACGTTAGGGAATTGTTATTACCGGCGGATAACTCAAAGGCATAATATATAATTGTTGAAGTTACAAACTAGTTTGTTGGAGCTAAGAATCTAATTTAGTTAGGTTCATATGATGATGGTTATTTAGTATTGGTGTTCCTACAATTGGTCTAGGTTGCGGATTATCAAGTGGTTGGTTCAGCACTAGATTTCTATATCAGGTGAGTACAATGTTTACAAAAACCGGGTACATGCCAAAATATTATTTTTAAAGTCTTACTTGTATCATGATTGTTTATATACTTGTTTGCTTTAAATTATGAATTGTTGAAAGATTATATGTATGCGCATTTGGTGATTATTATGAATTGCTGAAATACTTATATGACATGAATTATATGAAAACTACGAGTTGCTTGAGAGCTTGTTATGATCCCATAGACTATAGGTTGCGTTATGATGAATAAGACATTGTTAGTTGCATTAATGACACAAAAGATAAAGATAAAAAATAAATATCAAAGATAAAGATAAAGATTATTGGTGTAAAGATCATGACCGAGCTTAGTGTGAGGTGGCGCATGACTATTCTAGATGGTCTTGTGTAACATGGTGTGTGGTTCGCTACACACTGGAGAGCAGTACGTGGCATACGGGGGTCCACATACGAGTAGTACTGCTTGAAGTTAGAGGGAGGAGCCTAAGACCAGATATGGGCATCCGTTTGTACCTTTGATGTAACGATATTTTGGACTTACATTTATGTGATTCCATTTAGTCGGTTGTAGTAGGTATTCCCCCATCGATTATCCGTGCCACGGGTTGACCCCTCGATGTACATGGATAGTCAATGGACACCCTGCGTGGTAAAGATTATTGGTGATAAAGAGTAAAGATAAAAACATTAAAGATTAACGAACAATGAATAATACCCTTGTAGTTGGCCTTAAGAAATAACATATAGTTGCTTTGTACTTCAATTGTGTATGATTATAAATCGTGAATATGATATTGTTGCTCTAAATGATTTTGAGTCGTTTTGTTGTTATAAAACCTTTGTGCTCGCCAGGCTTTATCGCCTGACACTTTTTTTTCTTTTGGGCATGTATTCCGTGTAGGTAGTGAAGAAGGATGCCTTAGCTACGTGAGTGATGACTGGGGTAGATTGCTATGAATAAAGAGTTTGAGATTAGATTTAGATAGATAAACATTTATTATAATTGTCACTTATTTTACGATAACGACGAGTAACACCTTTTGTAAAAAACGATTTTAACTCTACATCAAGAATTATTGTTATTGTTTTTATTTAAACAATGTATTATCAGGACTTCCGCTACTAAATAAAGTAAAGTTTTGAAAAACGCTATTTTTGAAATCAGGGTGTTACACATCAATTCAATTTGCCGACGTTGGAGCTCATTTTTTACATTTTGACTCTTCGGCTCACCGACTTCTTGCCTCTTCCATCTCCATCTCTTTTTCCCTCAACTTTATGTATGCCTCTTCGATCTCCTTCTTTTTTCCCGATTTCGACAACTTGAACTTGAAGTACTTCTCGGCTAATGAACTAACAAATGATGCAGGTGACTCACGAGAGGAGGAGGATGATTTCTTCTTGGATGCGTCACGACCAAGTGGCCGTGATTCTCGAGTCTCTTCCTACTCAGAATCATCCACATTGTGCAAATTCAACCTACCTTTTGTTGACCTCGAGGTGGTTTCTGAAGTCTTGGATTTCTTCTGACCCCTACTGTTAGTTTCGAAAGAAGGCATCTCAATACCCTGCCAAGCAGCATGATTCCTCAAAACTTTCCAACACTCCTCCAATGTAAAATCATGATTGTAAATCAATTTTTATTCTCTAAGACCTTTTTGGTAGTCGTTGTGGTCATTTGCACCACTTTCGTGATTCTCCTTGATATTCTCCATAATTGCACAAAATGCACCAACCCTATTCTTCCATTTGGAAAGAACCGAGTCGTACGTTCTTTGTGAACCAGTTTCATTTGTAAAGTACGCTATCACCTCCCAAAACCCATTCCTATTGATAGCGTTTCCTCTCTCGGAATTTTTTGACACATGAGTCCAAGCTTTACAAAGCGTGACCTCTTCTGCCTTTGTCCATGGTTTGGGATTTGGCTCGTCGGTTGCGACATTCTTGCCCTTCGCCTTTGTAGCACGTCTTGAAGGCTTCTTTGGTTTGACGGGTGATGTCTCTTCAACATCGCCATCGTCTTTAACAGGAATGGAACCTTGAAACGAACCGTGGTACGAACCGTGACCCGAACCTTGCCCCATCGAAACATCTTGACTCGGATAGTTTTGACTCGGGTAATGTTGAGTCATAAGGTCTTGGATAAACTCCTCGAAATCATCCATATCAAGATTAACACCCTGAAGAGGGGAAAACGCTTGATTCGGTTGGGAAGACGCCGAGAATTTCATGTTAGGATGATACAACGACCCACTTGGTGATTGGTGAAAATCGGTATTAGGACGATACGGTGGGACATATGGACGATTAAGGTAAAACGCGTTTTGATTTTGATTCGGTTGTGGTAGTCGTGTTGGATATTCAAAAGCGGGTGCACGAAAGCGAATACCCCGATTTTGTTGTGGTATTACACCGGTTAATTGGAAATTTGGATCCAGCGGGAAATTCAAATTCGAGGCATTTTGGGGTAGTCGGGACCGTGGGTTTTTTGATGTAGGAGGTTTTTTTTTTTTTTTTTTTTTTTTTTTTTTTTTTTTTTTTTTACATGATGAATATTGATGAGAAGTTGTTTGAATTGTGCGTTTAGAAGTGTGTTTGAGGTTAGTATTTATAATGTTGTAAAAGTGGTTTAAAAAAAAACATTTTTTTTTTAATCTCAAACTTTTTATTTTATTTTATTTTTTATTTTTTTTCAATTCGGTCGAGTAGACGAACTAGTCGTGTGTTTTTTACCCAGCCGACCGATCAAGACCAACTACCTACATTGGGGCGACCGATCGGTCGACCTCTCGACGACCGAACCACTATGTTCAGCCTTAAGGTCTTAAACACGGAGTCATGAGTCATCCATGCCTTCTGTTTGTTTTATTTTTTTTTCTTATATACATATGCAGATTATAACGACATTATGTGGAAAGAAAAATGATTTTCATGTCTAATAACTATTTCACTTGTATGACTAATAATGTGATTTTTAATAATTGCTGAGAATTCATAGAGAGAATGTCAATACATGCGTTATATGATTAGTGAAATAAACATGTGTAAAAATGGTAAACAGATCACAAGAACAAGCTATTACACCCAGCCAACCACCCCTTGGTGTATATTATTAACAAAAGCTAAAGTAGATAAGTCCCCAAATGGGTGCTTACCAAACAGTTACACAAGACAAAGATTGATCTCCTTCAGAAGGACACCAATCAACCTCACTACAATATCACTCAAACACTCAGACCAACAACCAAATAAAGAGATTGGTTGTGATAAAGAAACAATACTACACTAGCAGATATCAAGGTAGATATCAACCTAATAGAACAAGACTAAACAAGAGAGATAACAAAATGAGAGAGAAAACCATGAGACTGAATGAAGAGTTCTGAAACCCTAGATCTGCTTATGGCTTATATAGCCATATGTTACCATTTAGCCCTTTATCTTTCTACTCTTTGACAAAAAGCTCTAAACTTAGTCTTAAGCTGAACTTGACTTTTATCTTTGACAGCTTTAGTCATTGGAGTATTAAACCTTTAGAAGCTTGTCAATATCTTTTAACACCCCTCCTCAAGTTGATAAACCTGCTTCCTTGTTATCATCTTCACTTTTATCCAGCTTGCTATTCTTAGCACCTGCAAACATATCAAACATACCAAGTTTTTTGCAAAACAAACAATGTTGCATCTGTCTGTAAGATCCCACGAAAATCCGTTCTGATAATCTTTGTTAATTAATTATAACCTCGACTTACCATTTAACCAAACCCATTTTTACGGGGGAATTTAAAAATTTTCCACCACGACTCAACATCGTAACGAGTAACAAATATCGGCACGAGATCTCGACGTACCTTATGAAACATATTTACTTCGCAACGACTAATAGATCACAAGTTACCATTTACACCATTTTCAAATGTTAGCTAAAACCAATAAAACTATAACCTAATTACAAAGATCACATCTCGTTTATGTAAACTAAACAAATCAATCGGATCAAAGCCCATCTCCATTTCATCACAAACAGCCCACCATCACCACACACTGCACAAGCCCAACCTTAGAAACCAAAGTCTTTATGTAAACCTTATATGCGTTCGACTAAACGACACACTCCAAAGCAACTCGATTTCTTCCAAATTGTAAATACAACTCGCTAATGTTTTTACATCAATTTGTACACGACCCACTAAACCTTGAACATACACAATCCCAATAATAAATGTCGAGTAGAATTAGGAGCCATTTTGGTTGCCAAAAATCCAAACTATACGTATAGATAGAAAGACCAAGAACTAAACCATCTTGACCCGCTCTTATTCCTACACTCTCCTAATAACATACTTAGCATAACTATAACATTTAGAAGATTATAAGGACTGCGGTAGCAGTTTGTAGCTCACTAAAACAAATTCTCTCATATTAAAGATACAACCCGAACTCAAAGATAGCACAACTATAAAGAATTAGAATACCCACGTTTCACCACCATCACTTGTCCTATTATGTCGGTAGAACTAGCTTAGGTGTCCCATACACCACAGTAACTCAAAATTGGTGGAGTCTTATAGTCCACAAAAACGTGTGACTCCTTTCTATAAAGTCTCACCCTTCTAATCATTACCATACCTACCCTTCATTTCTTCTACTCCCACAATACATCTCACCAAAACCCAGAACTGAATATCACATTTTAGAGAAGCAAACTTGTATGAACTAGACATGTAAACATATATTAGATTCATTAAAAGCCTACTACCCTTGTTACTACATGCAACTTGTCGAACCACTCAACTTCCTACATCACCCATCCACCTTTCCTACTTCCTATCACTCACATCACATCGTTCTCACCCACCCAATATCCACAGAAACGTAATAAGGGTAAGAAACCCACCTCGCATAAGCGTACCTCGGCCAGTTCAGTGGACTGTTTCGCTCTTGCTTCCCAGTCGACTCCCACTGTTTTCCTCACCACCTTCTCCAAAAGGTGTAGTAAGTACTAAACCCTCTTTTATTTAATAGTGCACAAACTCACTCACGCCATGCATGCATCCTTTTATTCCTCACTAGCTCGTAGATATATCGAACATTTCATGCATCAAGTCTTTACTAGAATATAAAGCATCCTTATATTTGAAACCACAGTAACATAAGCCATGCATCACTTTGTTTTATTCGAATATATCACACTCTCATATTTTAAAAGCGCCGTAACTCATTTAGAAATATAGAAAGATTGCAACCCAACTCCACTGTGATAAGTTAAACACCACAACTCGCATCTCATTTTTATGTTGTGATCACATGCATGCATCATTATTTTTTTATTCGAACGTATGATGACCTAATATCAACCGCTATAAATAGAACCGGGAAAAACAAATATGCTAAATGTATTTTATACGCACAATAACAGTCTCAAGTAGCCTTTGAAATAACTTCATACCTCACAATATAACTTAAAAACCCTGCCTCTCTTTACACGACTTATGACACGAAGTAACAGATGATATTCTTCGTTTAGACACCTTGTAAAACTAAACGGGTTACAACCCTTTAAAACGACCCAAGTAAAATGCTAAACATTTTATGTCACATATTGAAAAACAATTAGGAAATGTCGCGTACATAAGCAGTCCTATGTCACCTTGATAAAGACATCATAACTCGACTAGTGAGCTAGCAACCACACTTTATTTTTGCCCTACCATTTAAACCACACAACTAACTATTAATTTCATAAAAATAACTCGTAGCAAATCTTCAGTCACAACCGTAAAAAGCAGCTAAGGAATAGTCGCAGAAACAATAGAACTTCTTTTCAAGAATACACAAACCAACCACCCTTTTCGATAATGGGCTTAACTCGAGCCCAATAAGACTTTGTGTGTAACCGGTCCAGCGGGCCCATGAAATATATTTTCAGAACCACAAAAATAAGCCAATGACAAGCCCAAAACTATTTTCACACCCTCGCCACTAAATTTATTATTGGGCCTTAAGCTAAATCGTTAGTCGGCCCATTAATATGAAAATAAGCTCTTTTTCAGAATAAGCACTTATAATAAGTTAAAATAAACTTAATAAAGTTATAGAAATTTTCAGAATATTTTTCCCGTCATTTTTATGCAAAAAGGACTAAAAATGTAACGCGAGTTAACCGGAAGGACCAAAACTGCCAAACCGTGAAACCTATGGACTGAAGCTGTGAAAACAGTTGACAAAGGACTTAAATTGACATACCATTGAACTCCGATCCTTATATGGACATATAGACAAGATTTGGACTATTATGGACTTTGGACTTAACCGAGGACTAACGACGCAACGCAACCACAGTTAGACTAAGAAGTGTAAAATCTAAAACGGACAAGGATTTATTTAACTTTACTTGACATTCTTATTTATTTTCCATTTTTCACCCTTCATTACATATGCATTTTTCATTATAAGTTATGCATTATTTATAGTTTCGCTATTAGAAATATTAGCGACCTCACTTGCATATTATTTCATCATATTTCGAGAAAGTAATATTTTGGGTCGTTTGAGATAAGAACCGAGATAAAATTATAGGTATATTATATTTTTAACTTGAGGCATTTTAGGCATATCACACACTCACATCACCGATCAAATCGTTATACGATTTATCCTTTCCACATTCTTTATTAGTCGTAAGTTAGACTCTTAGACTTCGCTTATATTCAGGTCTAGTATTGAAGGAGTTTTCGTGATCGTTTACTTGGTCTTATAATTTCGTCTTGCCGGATACGCTCCAGGTGAGTCGTGGCCCCTACTTTTCACACTTGTTTTTAATAACTCTTTTGGGGGAGATACATGCTTTAACTGTTTTATACTACTTGAAATCTCTTATGATTTACTCGAAATTATCAACTATGCTTTACCTATTTGAATCATACTTGAAAAGAATATATGCTCAATATATGTGCAAATAGTTTGTCTATCTTAAAAATGGAACTTGAAACATAACATCTCTGAAGTACTTGACGTAACATGATACTGAAATTCACCATATGTATTCATATAACAAATGAATGAACTGTTACTTGTCATGATATTTCTATATCCCATTAGAAATAATTGCCAAAGATCAGAATACGTATATTTTATGAACTTTGAGACCCATATTGCCTAAGCTTACTTTATTGCCAAAAAGTCCCTTTATCATGAGCCATTAATCACTGCGGTGAGCGCGAATATAGCAACAGCTTCGAAACCTGTTGGTGGACTGACAACCTATCCCACTAATACTAGGACGGAATGCTTAACCGCTAGTCGTATTAGTCGCGATGCGCTATATTTGAGAAAAATAGGAAGTGGCAAATCACCTATTACACGAGGGCCAATTTTTCATCATTAATTTGATGATCACCTCCGTTTTACGGTACTTTGTTAACGTTTTGCGCTTCATGAGGCCGATGGCAATATAACTTTATATATGAATATTTCATATATATATCCTAGGATACAGCTGTATTAGAAGACCACCACTTTTCACTACTAGACATCAGACTTTAGACTATTATTAATTTACGTGATATGATTATGAATCTCGTACTTGAACTTTAACTGTTATCATATGTGATTTAAATTGAGAATTCTATGAAGACAACTAAAAAGGCTTAGTATATCGTTACCTTCAAAAGTCAATCCAATACATCATGTCGAGCGTATATCAACGTAGCTCATATTCATCTATAATCTGAAACTTATGATCGTTTGAGGTCATACATGAATTACTTGTGAATTTTATTCAACGCGACTTGTTATTTAATGAAGAACTATTATTTATATCAACAATCAGTAAACACCTTTCAAATAAAGTTATTTTCTATAAACTCCACGAACTCACCAACCATTGTGTTGACGTTTTAAGCATGTTTATCTCAGGTAATTAACGGAGCAAGACAAGACACGGAGCGGACATCTTTTACTCTGATAATTTAAATGGTGTAAAATCAAATATGTCATTCTCTCCAAATTATCACATCTTTCTAAAGGATATTAAAATCAAATAAATCACTTTTGTATCAAGAATATCCTTCGAATAACATATAGCTTTCAAAATGCCTATTCTGGACCGTTTTTCTGAAATTTTAACTCGATCCTCACTGTAACACCCTAATTACTTTTCCGCTGCCACAAACCAAATTAGGGGGTGTTACACTGTCCAAGACACTTGGTAAAGATATCAGCAATCTGCAGGTCTGTGTGAATTTTAACAGTTTTAATAATACCTGCAGACACTTTTTCTCTAACCAAATGCACATCCAACTCAAAATGCTTAGTTCTTTCATGAAAAACTGGGTTGGCTGCAATTTGAATTGCAGCACTATAATCACAAAACATATCCACAGGTAACAAACCTTTAAGACCAAGACTGTGCAACAAATTACCCAACCAAATAACTTCACAAGTTGCAGATGCAAGACTTTTGTACTCAGCCTCAGCTGAACTCTTAGACAATGTTGCTTGTTTCTTACTTTTCCAAGAAATAAGAGAGTTACCCAAAAACACACAAAATTCAGTAACAGATTTCCTATTTCTTGGACACTTAGCCCAATCTGCATCAGCATAAGCCCTAAGCTTAAGATAAGACTCCTTATTAAACTGCAAACCAGACTGATGAGTGTGTGAATACTCATCATTTTTACCTAATCTGAGCTGCCAAAACATCTAAAAACACTCAGAAATGCATCATAATACTGAAATTATCCCAGAATTGTGTTTTATAGGTTTTAAATGCAAAATGTTTAAAAACAATTGAAAAACGAACAAAGTTTGCAAAATTGGCAGTTTCAGTCTCTCAACTTTCAAAAGTTGTCAAAACTAGTCCCTGGTTATTCTAAAAACAGGAAAAGTCATCAAAGGTCCTTTAAGAATCATAAAATTACATAATAAGTCCTTTGGTGCAAAGTTTCATAAAATTACAAGTTTAGTCCCTCAACTTTGCAAAATGACTGAAAAAGGTCCCTGGGATGTAAAAAACTTTGAGAAAATCAGTTTTGGGTCTTGTACTACTAATATTTGGCAGGAATGGTCCTTGGATGGAAAATTTGGAGAAAGTACATGTTTGGTCCCTGGAATTACAAATTTGGCAGATTTAGTCCTTGTGATTAAATCTAAATCCGGACCACCCTTAAATAAAAATAACCCATCCCTTTTATATTATAAACCCAATCCACTCTTTTATATCACCAGCCCAATCCACAAGCCCAACTCCCTTTTATTTAATAAAACCCGATCCAACCCACCTGGTATTTAAAACCAGAGTTTGACTCTGGTCAAACTCTTCTTCCTCACACAAACCCGCCAAAACCATACCACTACCACCCATAGTATTTCTTTGCCACCTCCCCCCTCCTCCTCAGCAAGTTACCTAACATGCCAAAGAGCATTAAATGCCTCTTCTCCAATCACCTCAGATCAGAGATAGTGGATTTTTCCACTATCTCAATTTTGGCGCCAAAAGTGAAATCAAAGGCTCAGATCAATTGAGGATAATTCAAGGGTGCAGATGTGATCAGATATGTTGACTTAGGGTTTCCCAGTTGTATTTTGTATATATAGAACATTGTAATAGAAATAGGAGTAGTAGTTAATTTTTATTTAATCGTCTTTTATTTCCAGTCATTTCCTTATTGTAATTTTAATTTCCAGTCATCAATATAGTCAATTTACAGTCATTTTGATCTCAATTTAATATATCTTGCATTAATTTTCAGTCACTTTACAATTTTATGCTTTACTGTAATTCGTTTTAATTTAAATGTTGTTTGGAATAGCTTATTATCGGTTTAAATAAGCTCATATAAGCTCAATATAGCTTTTGGTGAGTTTATTTTAGTTCTATATGTTCTATTTCAAGAAATCAAGAAAAAGTCAATAGAAGTCAACTGGGAGGTCAAATAAGCAGTTCTGGGGGATAGAAGCTAATCTGGATGGCTTTTCTAGTTTCTAGCTTGTTGACAACAAGCTAGGAGTTGTTTCTGATCCTTGGTTCTTGTTCTATAAGCTCTTTTAAGTTGTAAGCTAATTTCAAGATTTTTCATACTTTTTCAAGTTACTGTTATACTGCTTATAATTAGCTTATTTCTGTATTTTATTGCTTATTAATAGTTTATGGTTGTATTTCATTAATAATCTTAGCTTTAATCAGTACTTGTCTTAGTTTTACTTAAAAACTCTAAAAAAGTCAAAAACAGTCAAACCTAGTATAGCTTATTAGATTGCTTATATTTCTGATAAAAGTTGTTTATTATAGTTTATATAAGTTGTTTAATCAATAAAATTCAGCAATCATTAGTCAAATTAATTGTTTTCTTTGAAAATCCACAACAGACAGTCCATAAAGGGTTGTTTGGTTTAGCAGGTCAACAAGGTCAAACCTTGGTTTTACTGTTGCTTTGCACTTGGCCCAACTTTGATTAAGCTTATTATGACCATTATAAGCTGTTTCTAGGTTTTAAAAAGTCATTTCACTAAAAAATCCATATTTGAGTTGCCTGTGTTGAATTCAGGTATCAAAAAGCTCAATTAAGCCATTTATAAGCCCAAGCTCTTTTGGCCCTTATTGGTAGCTTCTATGAGTTCATTTGAGTCCATTTAGAGCATGCACAAAAGTTGGATTAGTGCCTTTTGGCCTGTGCACTTCTGCACAAACCCTGCATCAGCAGAATCAGTATACACTGATTGCTGTGGTTGCTGATCTAAGCCAATTTGTGGCTTGTCCACATAAGCTCTTGCCTAGCTTTTTATATTTCTGAATAGTTCATACTGCTAGCTTGCTTTTGCCCCCATAAGTTTGCATCTCAGTGCTTATTTAGAGTGCTTAAATTGCTTTGAAAGTTGGCAATTTTCTGAGTTTTCTGTTGAGGTATTGCTACTGCTTATCTTCTTATTAGCTTAAATCATTGTGCTTATTTGTGTTTATCAGTTGTTTTAAGCTTATATAAGTATATTAAGCCTGTCCTGAGCATTTGGTTGAGTTTTGTGCTTATTAGCTTATTTTTAGCTTATTGCATCAACTGCTTATCTGTCCATCTGCTTATCTAGGTTCAGTAGACTTTTGATTTTAATTTTCCTAGCTTCTAAATAATATTTTAGACTTATCCTAAATTTTTCAGATTTTTCTAAAGTCATTTGATATTTTTAATCTTTTTTATTAGTTTCTAATAGTAATTAAATCATAATAAATAGAAAAATAATCAGAAAAATATAATTTTAATTTTCATAATTTTCTTTTGTCATTTGTAATCTAGGAAAAATATAATTTCATTTTTAGACCTTAAGAAAATCAAAAATAGAAAAATAGTGATAGCTTTTATTTAATAGAATTTATCTTTTTAAATTTTAATTAAGTAAATTTCAATTTTATAATTTTCTTAGCTTCTTTTTACTTAATAATATTTTTAGAAAAAGTTTTAGATTTTTCTTTGCTCATTTAGTATTTTTTATAATTTAAATTAGTTTAATTAGTAATTAAATAATAAATAATTAGTAATAATTAAATAAAAAGTGTAAAAAAATATAATTTAAGTTTTAAAATAAGTTTTTAGTAAATTTACATTTTTAGGTTTTAAATTTCATAAATTTTACTTTTTAGTCCCATTTTAGATTTTCCGTTGCGCGTTTTTAGGTTAATTAATTCGCGTTTAATTTCTTGTGCATATTTGTTTTTAATTTGTTATTTAGAATTGCTAAAAAAAAGTAAAATCAAATATCTTATCATATCAGTCACTCTAATCCTAGCTTTTCACAGTTTGCCCATTCACACCTCGTTGGGAAACGATTCGGGTAATTATTTACCTGTCTTCACACTACACACGAACGTGAGTTTTTGCAAGTATCCTTTTTCACAAAGGGGTAATTTGTAATTGTTCACGTGTATCCGCTGTCTGCATTTATTTATAGGTGTATTTAGCACGGACCACAGACCCAGGTGAACCTTTCAAGTATTTCAAAACTCTTAAGGCAGCCTTAAGATGAGATTGTAAAGGACTATGCATGTGTTGACTTAAACAATGAACAACATAACTAATATCAAGCCTGGTATTAGTTAAATATATCAATTTTCCAACCAGTTTTTAATAGTTAGTTATATTACTCAAAAACTTATCTTTATCAGACTCAACACAGCTCAAAATAGTATTCTCAGGTAAAGGGGGTATCAACTGGTTTAGCAACTAATAAACCATACTCATGTAATAACTCCAAAAAATACTTCCTCTAAGACATACAGATTCCTTTATCATTTTTCAAAACTTCAATACCAAGGAAATATTTTAATTCACCCAAATCTTTAATCATGAACTTAGAACTCAAAAACTTTTTAAAGTTACTGATCTCAGTTTCCTCATTTCCAATGATCACAATATCATCCACATAAACAAGCAAAATCACAAAAACATACCCTTTTTGTTTAACATATAAAGAATAATCAAACTTACTTTGAACAAAACCATGCTCAACCAAGGCAGTGGTAAGCTTGGCATTCCACTGTCTTAGAGCCTGCTTAAGTCCATAAAGGGACTTGTTAAGCTTGCATACTTTTGAATTATCATCACCATTAAAACCCTTAGGCAAAACCATATGGACATCCTCATCAAGATCACCATACAAGAAAGCATTATTCACATCCAACTGATATAAAGGCCAATTCATATTGACTGCAATACTAATTAAGCATCTAAAAGTAACCATTTTGACCACTGGACTAAAAGTTTCATCATAATCAAAGCCTTCTCTTTGATTAAAACCTTTAGCAACAAGCCTAGCCTTATATCTATCTATTTCACCAGTAGACTTATATTTAATTTTCCATATCCATTTATATCCAATGACATGTCTACCAACAGGCAAAACACATTCAGTCCAAGTATTGTTCCTATTCAAATCCTCAATTTCATTATTCATAGCCTCAGACCAGTTAGGATCTTCAACAGCTTCTTCATAACTTTTAGGTTCAACAGACTTATTCAAAGTAGATGCAAAACACATATTAGTTCTATTAAGACCAGCATGATGCGTGGGTTTTGCAACCTTACAACAGGTTTTACCTCTCGAGGGATCTCAAGAGGCTTACAACCCCACCAGGCAGTGTATCTGACCGATGTAGTATAGTGTAGTGGTAAGTACGGGGGATTGATCGTTCTCCACAGGGAATAGTGTTCGTTAGGTATGAAAAACTACTCTAATAGGTCTAAAGGTTGAGGAAGATTCTTTTTATGTTTTTATATTTTTTATAAAAGCAAGTAAAATCTCGGTTTTGAAGGAGTGGGCGGAATTAGTTGCTAGTCAACTAACCCAAATTACTACAAATGCAAATAAAATAAAATAACAAAAATGAAAATGTGGTGAGAAACTTATGTGTAGAGAAATGTGTTTACTTAGATTTCCTTACTCCCTAACTATCTTTTACCGGTTAATTAGTGTGTATTAGTCGCGTGGATGACGGGTGTATTCCTTAATACCATTCGTGGGGTGGCGTACTTACTTCCCCAACTCTACAAGCTCCTACTTCACTCCTATGTCGAGCCGGCTAGGAAGCTCCTAACATGGGATCACTAGAATTCGCTTGTGCATTAAATACAACCATAAAAACCTTTAGTACGCATTTGGTTCATGTTTCTTAAGACGTTCAAGCAAGTTACCGAATAGGAAGTTAGCCAGTTTTCTTAAGCCTAACATAGATAAACAATCATCCAATACAACTAACAACACACTAATAACCAATAATCAATAGCTAGGTTTCATTAGATCTAAGCAAACACAAGATAAATTTAGCCTAACATGTTAAACAAAAGACAAGAATAAGATAGAATCAAACAACACATAGACATATTGAATGATTAATTGATAACTTATCTTTCAATGTAACATGAAAGATCTCAAGGCAAAAAGCCTTGAAAAAAGAAGCTGAATTCGTCTTAGGGTTTTCTCCCAAAATTCCACACACTAAGCTCTCCTTTAATGACAAAAAATTAGAAAACTATATATAGATTTTTGGATCTGACGGCGTCACCTTATGGAGTGTGACGCCGTCACCTCGCCGCTTCTAGGGTTCCCGGATGACCTTCTTGACGCCGTCCCTCTTTAGCTCTTCCAAAATCCATTCTGGCTTATCAAGGCTTGACGCCGTCAGCTCGTGAACGTGACGCCGTCCCCTTATGATTTAAGCCGTGACGCCCTTGATCAAGTTAAAGCGTGACGCCGTCAGAATTTACATGCTATTTTCACTGGCTTATCATGAGTAAATTTCACGTCCACTTTTTCTTGCCAAGGCATGACGCCGTCTAGAGTTAATTGTGACGCCGTCAAAGGTAACTTTCAGCCGATTTTTGAGACTTTGTCGTTTTCTTCACTTTTATGCTCCAAAAACGTCCAAAATGCCTCCTTTTCCAGATTTCTCCTCAAAAGTACCTAAAATGACAAAAGGAACGATTTAGGGCAATATTTGATCAAATAAATACGATTTAGGGCTTAAATGACCCCTTAAAAGCGGTACACTTTTTGCTTCATCAAATACCCTTACACTTGAGATTTGCTTGTCCTCAAGCAAATGCGCTTTTATTCTAATCAAAATACAAGTTAGGGGTCATTTAATGCAAACATAAAAGTAATTACAACAAATAATCGTTCCACTTCAATCATAATAAGCACGGAGATTACATACTAGCACCTCACAAGTAGTGTTTAGATACTCACATCTCTCAAGTGTCATCAAAATAAATCTCATAAATGAAAACGGATAATATCTCTCACTACCTGTCATAGCAAATAGATTACCATAGGCTTGGGAAAGGATCGAAAACCTCCTCCACTAGGCGTAAGCACCAAAGATAAACTATCAAAGAGGGCTTTTACATGGGTTATAACGTTAGGTGTAGGGAAAAGGAAAACACGGTTTTGTTGGATACGGGATATTTTACTAGTGGCGAGTTAAAGATCTTGATCAATTACATGTACTATACAATGTTGCTAAGCCAAGACTAGACTCAATCTTAAGCTAAAAATAAAATAACAAAAACATAAAATAAACATAAAATAAACATAAAATGAAACGGGATGGTAGTCCGTATGTTTTTTCTATTTTTCTTTTTCTCATTTTTTTTGTATTTTTCTTGATTTTTTTTTTTTTTTTTTTTTTTTTTTTTTTTTCATACACTTTTGCCCTACCATCCAAAATAATACATCAAAGGGGCATTGCATCCCCCTTACACTTGAACTTTTACATAACTTTACAAATAACTAATCTAATGACTCGAATTAAGATAATTGAAAAACTTGGATACTTTTAAAACATTTAGCACATATGGGGGTAATAAATGATGTTCTTCCCCATTACTCCATTACACTAGTACTTTACCCATGAGTCCCAATCGTCCCAAAACAATATGTACAAGGATATGACTCGACTTAGCAACCATGTAATCAACTAGATAATTAACTTGGGTTTAAACAAATGTTGTAACAATAATGCACTAAAAATGAGTGCATACAAGGTAGGCTAAGGCGATTTGGGTGTACATTTAAGTGGGGTGTAAACAAATTCTTCCTTCAAGTAAAATGCTTAAAGGTCGAAACGAAAAGATAGGCTCTGAGGGGTGTACTAGGGGTATCGTGTACTAAGAATGAGTACAACGCAAAGGGTGTGGGAGAATTACTTGACCAATGTAGCCAAAGTAATTATAACAAAAACACAGGTGTAAAACAATGAGTTAATCCTAATGCCTCTTATCATGTAGTAAATCTAACTACACGAATGTAGTCTCACTTGTGGCCTTGGAATGGTCCTAACGCAAGTTCTAGAATCTAAGTGCTACCGGTACACACATCATAGCATAAATGCTTTTCCTACCAATTCTAGGGGCGAACCTCACATATTTGGGGGTGGAAAATTTTTTAGTGGTACGGTTTTTGTGCTAGTCATATAACTCCTATCCGTGAGACGCTCATTAAGATCAAAGTTTCACTCCTACATGTTGTAAAAAATTTTAAATTTGGCACTAAAATTACTTTAACAAGTATTTCTCTCAGTTTTATTACACATCTACTATTAAACAAACAAAAGTCAAGCGTAATAGCATTCTCTAATCGTACTTTTACCCCCCCCCCCCCCTTACACTTAAGATGAACATTGTCCCCAATGTTCAAATAACAAGATGTAAAAGTAAATAAGGTAAAAGAATGAAATCAAATACTCCCCTGATTCGCTCGGTGGATAATGAAATTACACGGTTAGATCTTCCTCCAAAGTAATGTAGAAGCTCCATGACTAATGCATCGCCACAAGCTTGATTCAAAATATTTCCTTGTCCAAAATAACCTGTTAAACCTGAGAAAAGAAACACGAAAACCTGCATAACATCGGCGGGAAAAATCTATATATAAGGATATAATGCTTGTGGAATGATAACTTTGCAGATTCCTGGAGATTATAAGTTGGAGATTTTAGTAAAAACTTTTTATGAAAACAAAACTTTCAAAAATTTCTGAAAATTAAATCTGACGCCGTCAGGTTATAAACCTTGACGCCGTCAGAAATGACCTGACAAAAATTTTCATTTTAAGTTTCCGGAAAATTTCTGGAAAAACCTTTACCTTACTTCCTGGGAATCCTACAAAACATCATTATGACTCGATACAAGCATTTGACTCAAACAAATACTAATATGTATGCTAATTTATTATTATTACGATTCATGTTCATTTGTGTTCTAATAAACCGATTTAGATTTCCCTTACACTTATCTTTTGCAAAATACCTTTATATGTAGTTAAGACGAAGTTAAAAACAAAATAAAGCATTTTCACAATTTAGTTTTGAACATGAATCAATACTAATAAAAATTAAACACACATACGGAAAATAAAATCAAACAAACAAATAAATAAACACACAAAGCAAATAAAACAAATAAAGCTTGGGTTGCCTCCCAAGAAGCGCTTTTCTTTATTAACGAGTCTTGTAGCTAGACTCAAAGTCACGGGGTCTACGTTTTTCCGTTTTGCTTCTCAATTGCCCCTCTAATCATCCTAACAACCTCCATATCAATTTTGTATTTAGGTCCAAGGTTTAAGCAATCTTTATAATAAAGGCTTCTCTTATTCCAAACATGGTCCATGCCTTTTTCTTTATCCTCTTCATTGATGTCCTCAATCGCACCAATGTTGTCCATGTCAAATCGAGGCACAAAACGAAATTCATTAACCCGATAAGGCATCCTATATGTGATCCTATCTATGTGATTAGAAAACTGAACCGTGCCTTTCAAACGGTCATACCTTAAATTGGATGCTTCGATAAATGGCTTACCTAACACAACGCGAGATAGGCGGCAGTCAACAACACTTGCCATATCTTCTAAAATCATGAAGTTGGTGACAAAGGTAAAGTTCCCAACAAGGATATGTATATCCTTAATCCTTCCAACGAAGTTGCAAACTCCGCCTGGACACTTGGGGTCCATCCTAGGCTCAAGTGGTGTGTTTATGATTTGGCTATAAAGGCCTGAGGACATAACGTTGATTGGGGATTCACAGTCAATGTAAGCATGCTCAACGTATTGGTACCCAATCATACATGGTATCTTCACATTCCCGGGATCACCTCTCTTAATCTTTGGGTCAATTCTAACAAAAGGTGGTCGAGGGTTATCAACTAGGTTGTTATAGTAAGCAATCTCCTCTTTAGTGGGGTATTCATTGAAACAATCATCCAACCTAGGATCTACCTTCACTTCCTCAATTTTCTCAATCAACTTATCAACCGTAAGATTATTACGTTCTAAGTAATTATCTGAGTATATGGTGGTCCCTAAGTTGTTCAAGGCATAATCAAGCTCTATATCAATCATTCTACTGAGCTCCCTGAGCTCACTAATCTCATTCTCAAGTTGGCTACGCAACAAAGCCACTTCGCCAGGTGTAAGGGGTGGATTCGCGTTTTCCATAATGGCAAACTGAATAGTCAATGAAAATCTGTTACGAACAAAAGCACAAAGAAAATAGATAAACTAAAGAAAATTCTAGAAAAAGAAAATAAAAATCTCACTAGAAAGGAATCTAGTGAGTAGACCTAATAGAAATAAAAATTCAACCTAAACAATAACTATTCCCCGGCAGCGGCGCCAAAAACTTGATGCGTGGGTTTTGCAACCTTACAACAGGTTTTACCTCTCGAGGGATCTCAAGAGGCTTACAACCCCACCAGGCAGTGTACCTGACCGATGTAGTATAGTGTAGTGGTAAGTACGGGGGATTGATCGTTCTCCACAGGGAATAGTGTTCGTTAGGTATGAAAAACTACTCTAATAGGTCTAAAGGTTGAGGAAGATTCTTTTTATGTTTTTATATTTTTTATAAAAGCAAGTAAAATCTCGGTTTTGAAGGAGTGGGCGGAATTAGTTGCTAGTCAACTAACCCAAATTACTACAAATGCAAATAAAATAAAATAACAAAAATGAAAATGTGGTGAGAAACTTATGTGTAGAGAAATGTGTTTACTTAGATTTCCTTACTCCCTAACTATCTTTTACCGGTTAATTAGTGTGTATTAGTCGCGTGGATGACGGGTGTATTCCTTAATACCATTCGTGGGGTGGCGTACTTACTTCCCCAACTCTACAAGCTCCTACTTCACTCCTATGTCGAGCCGGCTAGGAAGCTCCTAACATGGGATCACTAGAATTCGCTTGTGCATTAAATACAACCATAAAAACCTTTAGTACGCATTTGGTTCATGTTTCTTAAGACGTTCAAGCAAGTTACCGAATAGGAAGTTAGCCAGTTTTCTTAAGCCTAACATAGATAAACAATCATCCAATACAACTAACAACACACTAATAACCAATAATCAATAGCTAGGTTTCATTAGATCTAAGCAAACACAAGATAAATTTAGCCTAACATGTTAAACAAAAGACAAGAATAAGATAGAATCAAACAACACATAGACATATTGAATGATTAATTGATAACTTATCTTTCAATGTAACATGGAAGATCTCAAGGCAAAAAGCCTTGAAAAAAGAAGCTGAATTCGTCTTAGGGTTTTCTCCCAAAATTCCACACACTAAGCTCTCCTTTAATGACAAAAAATTAGAAAACTATATATAGATTTTTGGATCTGACGGCGTCACCTTATGGAGTGTGACGCCGTCACCTCGCCGCTTCTAGGGTTCCCGGATGACCTTCTTGACGCCGTCCCTCTTTAGCTCTTCCAAAATCCATTCTGGCTTATCAAGGCTTGACGCCGTCAGCTCGTGAACGTGACGCCGTCCCCTTATGATTTAAGCCGTGACGCCCTTGATCAAGTTAAAGCGTGACGCCGTCAGAATTTACATGCTATTTTCACTGGCTTATCATGAGTAAATTTCACGTCCACTTTTTCTTGCCAAGGCATGACGCCGTCTAGAGTTAATTGTGACGCCGTCAAAGGTAACTTTCAGCCGATTTTTGAGACTTTGTCGTTTTCTTCACTTTTATGCTCCAAAAACGTCCAAAATGCCTCCTTTTCCAGATTTCTCCTCAAAAGTACCTAAAATGACAAAAGGAACGATTTAGGGCAATATTTGATCAAATAAATACGATTTAGGGCTTAAATGACCCCTTAAAAGCGGTACACTTTTCGCTTCATCACCAGCATAATTCACATACTTCTCAATACCATACCTAAACTTAGATTGCATTACATAATCATTAAATCTAACAGGTGTTTTAGACTCCCTATTAGACCTTCTTAATACAGGTGTCTGCACATCTTCATTAACATTTCTAGACTGAGTTGATACTGAACCAAGATTTTCTACATTGGGACTACCCTCAGACCAGTTTTGGTCACCAAAGTGGGTTGCAGATTGCCCACCTTCATGATGCAAATAAGTAGTATCTGTCAAAGTATCTTTTGCATCATTTGAAGGTGGCATTCTACCATCCTCAACTGGTGAATCTTCCCTTTCATCATTGGGACTTTGAGACCACAGACCATAAAAAAACTTCAAGTGATTTGCTTCACTTGCATTATCCACATCAGCAGAATCACAGGTTTTCATTTTCAGTGGAAAAATATTTTCATAAAACTGCACATCTCTAGCAAAAAATACATTTCTAGAATCCTAACTTAGAAGTTTATAAGCTTTCTTACTAGTAGAAAAACCAATCAAAACACATTTTTCAGACCTATAAGACATTTTATCATGATTATTTAAGACAGTTGCAAAACATAGACAGCCAAATGACCTCAAATGGGAAAGATTAGGTTTAGTTTTATGTATCAACTCATAGGGACATTTACCTTTTAAAACTGAAGATGGCAGCCTGTTTATAAGATACACATCAGTTAGAATACAATCAGACCAGAATCTTAAAGGAAACCCCCCCCCTTGAAACATAAGACTCCTAGCGACATTAAGAAGGTGTCTATGTTTCCTTTCAACAACCCCATTTTACTGAGGGGTATGAGCACATGAAGTTTGATGTATTATTCCAAGATCAGAAAACATTTGATTCATTTTCCTATTAACAAATTCAGTTCCATTATCAGATCTGACAACTTTAATTTTCACACCAAACTGATTTGATATTAGGTGTATAAAAGAGCATAACACATCAAACACTTCATCCTTAGTTTTGACTAAGTATGCCCACACAGCCCTAGAGTAATCATCAACAATGGTTAAAAAATACTTGTATCCCTCTCTGCTAGCAACTCTGTAAGGACCCCATAAGTCAAGGTGAACAAGTTCACCAAGTTTCTCAGACTTATGGTCAGACAAGGGAAAAGGTTCCCTAGTCTGTTTAGCCATGTGACAGACTTCACAAACAGGCACAGAAGAGTTCTTTGAAATACCAAGATCAGATTGAAGAACAGACAAGACTGGGTCATCAGGATGACCTAATCTATTATGCCAAACAAGTTTAGACACATTATAAGACATAACCAAATTGCACTTACCCAAAGTACTACTAGACTGCATGTCAAATAGATAAAGACCATCAGACTGACTACCAGTCCCCAGAACATTCTCCCTTTTCAAATCCTGAATATAACATTTATCCTCATCAAAACCAATAAACATTTTGCTATTTCTAATAAATTTATTGACAGATAATAAACTCACACAATAACCAGGAACAACTAAGACATCATATAAGGTAACATTATCAGTCAATTTTAAATTCCCAACATGACTAATAGTTGCAAGAGTACCATTAGGATGACCAACAGTAATTCTAAGACTAGTGATATCAACAACATTAAACATACCAACAGTGGAAGCAGTCAGATGCTGATTAGCACCTGAATCTATAATCCACCCCAAAGATATAGTTTTAACAGCAATACTAGAATTGGCATAAAAATATTTAGAAAAATTAATATTGAACCAACATTTCCATTAAAGAATGAAGCCTTACCTACCATATTAGCATGTATGCTTCCAGTGGGAGTATCATTGATCAAAGACAACAGTTTCTTCATCTGCTCAGAAGTAAAACCAGAAGAAGTGCTAGCAAATGAAGTAGAAGATTTATTTTCAGACTGTTTAACCTCAACATTGGCATTATAATTTTGTTTAAAACCATTCTGTTTAGCAGTATTATTAGTTTTAACAAAACCAGGAGGAAAACCAATGATTTCATAACATATTTCAATAGTGTGTCCAATCTGTCCACAATTTTTACATTTAAGATTAGGATTAGGACCTCTATTAACAGTATTAGAATTAGTACTCCTAGTGTTATTATTATTGTTGTTAAACACTCTTCTGTTGTTATTAAATGATTTAGCAGCAAAAGAAGAAGCATTCATTTTAGACTCAATAACACTAGAAGACTCAGGAACCCCCTCTGTGGTATTCTTCTCTAGAAACAGTAGTATAAGCATCTTTCACCTCAGGGAGAGGATACCTAGCTAAAAGAGCTGTCCTCATAGGCTGATAACAATCATCAAGGCCCATAAGGAACTGCATCAGCTTCATAAGCTGCTGATGCAAAATCAATTCTTTACTAGCATCACAACTACACTTAACTTCACATACACACTTAGGCAACTTAGTTAAGGCATCAAATTCTCTATACAAAGAATTAAATCTATGATAATAATCAGCAACTAAACTACCACCTTGTTTCACAGAATTAATCTTTTGTAACAAATTATAAACCACAGAACCATCAACTTTATCATAAGTTTCTTGCAATTCTTTTCACACAGAAGCAACATTATCATAATACACAAGACCCATATAAACATCTTGAGACACAGAATTCATTAACCAGGTTAAAACAATGGCATTACACCTATCCCATTGAGCAGATAGAACATCACTAGTAGAATAAGAATCTTTTAAACAAGAACCATCAACAAAACTAAACTTATTCCTAGCTTGTAATGCCAGTTTCATAGCACCTGACCATATTCCATAATTTTTAGTCCCAACAAGTTTAAATGGAATTAAAGCAGTACCACTATTATCATTAGTTTGAATATGAAGAGTATTACTAGCATCAAGATTATTGATTAAAACCTGAGTTCCACTACCACCAGCATCATCAACAGGCATAATAACAGATAAAATAGCAAACAAGAAAGAATAACAGAAAACAGATAAAACAACAAGAAATCAACCAACAAAGATAACAGATACTGAGACAAACAGAATATATCAGAAACCAATAAAACAACTAAGCAACAATAACTCCTAATCACCAATAACCACAAACCAACTTCCAAGACAGCCCAAATCCTATTCTCCTTCGACCTAGACACAACAAGACTATAACTAAAGACAAAAGAATTGAAATAACTAAACTCACACCCAAGAATAACAAGATACCAGTCAAGAAGACTGGGGTAGCCAGAGCAAGTATCCGCACCAATCACGTTGGCAGGTCAAGATGTTAACTACCCCGTTTGCACCTTCTTAACTAAATAAATGTTATCTTAAGAAAAGAAATACAACTTACAGTGCAATACCAGCGGAAGAACCACCACAATAACACTAGATTCACTTAGTCTAGTGCTATTGTAACCAAGAACGGGCCCAACAACCTCAAACAATCACCAGGGATAAAACCCCCAAATTCCCAAATTAGGGTTTCAAAAAACCCTAATCAAGAAACCCACCAGAATCACCAGATCTAGCCTGAACAGAATAAATCAACCACGGCCGTAAAGAACACGACCTCAATTGATCAATTAATCCAATTAAAAAAAACCCAAAAAAAAAAAAAAAAAAAAAAAAAAAAAAAAAAAAAAAAACCCCAAACGATCAAGAACCACCATATCACTCACCGTGGCTTTGATACCATGTAAAAATGGTAAACAAATCACAAGAACAAGCTATTACACCCAACCAACCATCCCTTGGTGTATATTATTATTAAAAGCTAAAGTAGACAAGTCCCCAAATGGGTGCTTACCAAACAGTTACACAAGAAAAAGATTGGTCTCCTTCAGAAGGACACCAATCAACCTCACTACAATATCACTCAAACACTCGTACCAACAACCAAATAAAGAGATTGGTTGTGATAAAGAAACAATACTACACTAGCAGATATCAAGGTAGATATCAACAACCAAATAAAGAGATTGGTTGTGATAAAGAAACAATACTACACTAGCAGATATCAAGGTAGATATCAACCTAATTGAACAAGACTAAACAAGAGAGATAACAAAACGAGAGAGAAAACCATGAGACTGAATGAAGAGTTCTGAAACCCTAGATCTGCTTATGGATTATATAGCCATATGTTACCATTTAGCCCTTTATCTTTCTACTCTTTGACAAACGGCTCTAAACTTAGTCTTAAGCTGAACTTGACTTTTATCTTTGACAGCTTTAGTCCTTAGAGTATTAAACCTTTAGAAGTTTGTCAGTATCTTTTAACAACATGTGTCTAGATTAGTCTTTTAGTCTTCTACATCACTACTCATTGATAACCATATTAATAAAAGATAGCATATATTACAAAGAAAACGTAATTAGTTTATTACTTTATTACAACCTTAAAAAAACATAAACTATTGATGAATACCTATATTCTGGACTGGGTTGGGACTTAGGTCCGACTACAATGGACCTCTATCACGCCGTATTTACGTATTGAACCTTACAGTTTTAAACTACTTCCTGGCCCAAATCTTTCTCATGATCCAATAAGTGCACACACAACAATAGAATATGCCAATATAGTTTTAGTATATAAATCACTTTGCTAAAAAAAACCGAGTATTTTCATATTCGAAAAGAAAAAGGAAAAGCAGGAGTAAGAAAACCTAAACCAAAGAAAACCCGACATCACATGCACGCCTTGGAGTCAAGAAGAAGAAGAATTGGTGGAAACTTTGGGTACAAATATCTGAAGACCCAAGACTTGGTGTCGACCAAGAAAAACGTTTTGGAAAAAATTGTAAGTGAATACAACCGAAATGCATCCGTCCACTGTACCATAGGTAGAATCACAGGAAAGTGGACAACTTCGACACGTAATTGCAACATCTTCATTGGAGTTGTTGCCCAATATGAACGTCTTAGTGGTGAAAACGATTTAACGTGGCTAACTCGTTGTTGAAAAAAATTGTAAGATATTTGAGGGTTTGTGCTTGTCCACTATGATGCATGGATGTCTTGAAAGGTCACTCGAAATGGCGTGATGCCAAAGCCGTTGATCCCAGAAGATGCGTACGGATGGTTGATGATGTTGAAAACCCGAATGAGCTATTCGAAATGATACAGAACCGCGTCCTCCCCGCAAGCAAAGGTCATCCAAGAGTCAAAAATCGAACTCTACAACAACGGCGGGATCCTCTTCAAGTCAAGAAGCTTCCAAGGAGATGGTATAAGCGGAAATGCGGGTGTTCCTCGCAACCCAAAAAAAATCGGAGGAAGATGCATCTTTGATCAACAAAATGAAAGAAGAGATCCAAGCAAAATATTGAACCTTGTTTAGATTGTTATAGTTTTTATGTATTTGTCGCATCGTATTTTCATTCTGTTGTAATTTATATTTTAAATATATCGTATTTAAATTTTTAGTTCAGTGAAATGTGTTAAGTATAAAGAAAAAAAATGAAAAAGAAACAAAAAAATTGAGACCTAGTGATGCCTATAACATGTTATAGCTGGGGAGGGTAATTTTTCAGGATTTGTGTTATAAGAATGTTATATGGTAAAATCTGACGTGATTGCGCATATAACATTTTTTTTATTTTTTATTTTTATTTATTTATTTATTTATTATTATTATTTTTTTATGACTTAGTGCACCTGGCACTCTTAGTAACGGATGAAGGTAAGAAACATGCTCTCTTTTTCATTTGATGTTTATTATTGTGATTTTTTAGTATAATCACATACAAATTTGATGTGTGCAGGTGAACATCCAAGGAAAAGAGAAGACGATATAGCCAAAAATAACTACACTAATACCTCACAAGCGTAGCTTATTCTCCAACTCTTTTCAAGTAAAATACATTATAACTTTCGCAAATTCATCTTATGATGTTATTTTACGACTACACAAACAGGGACGATCCTAAGATTTTCTGAATTGCGTAAATTTTTTTCCATCATAACTCATAAGTACTAAAATTCGAACCATAAATAAATTTTTAGCCAAGTTAAAGTTGCACTACAAAGAAAATAACACAAAAAATTTGGGGTTGCACATACCGAAAAGCGACACATTTTGAATAATATTACATTGTGTGACCCAAAATTGAGTATGACCCACGCCACACCCAGCAGTCATGTAATTCCGTCTATGTACTCAAAGCATCTTCTATTTGAGGTTACTATTCGTATGATTTAATTATAACACTATCCGAAAATACAATAAAATTAGTAATCCTCGCAAGGAAGGACCTAGGATTTTCAGAAGGATATTGCACAAAAATTTCGAGAAAGTCTTGCACAAATTTTCTTTTATCATAAGTAATAAAATTCGCACCATATAAATTTTTTTAAGCTATGCTAAAGTTGAACTATAAAGAAATAAAGCAACATAAATATTATTGAGGGTTGCAAGTATGAAGTATGAAAAAACGACACTTTTTGAAGAAAAAAAAGATTGTGCTCCGTGACTTAAAATTGGGTGTGGCATGTGTCATACCTGGTTCCCATGTAGGTCCGTCCCTTAATTAACGTGACTAAACTTGAATTACATTAATAAATTGATTTGTATGGAATAATCTTTAATATAAAACATCAAATACGGCAAATTATCAAGTATGACGTACGTTTGTATTGATGTATTCTCTATTTTAAAGCTACCAAAACTTTCTTAACAAATCAAAGTGTATTCTAATAACTATAAATAACAATAACTCCATCATTTGTATACAATCTTGGCAAATACTTTGAATTTGACAACCTTTTGAGAGACAAGCATACCCTTGTTTTAGTGGACAAGCAATTTCAAAGTATTATACTAGTAATAAGACGAAAACAGTTGGTTAAACTTTCCTAACATTCCACTTGCTCTGTTTGCTTTTAAAAAGTTGGAAGCGTGTTAGTAAGTGATTAGCACGTTTAAATGTTGGAAGTTTATAGAAAGATCTAGATATTTTAGCTTAAACTTAATAAAGTACAATCAACTAAGTCATAATGACGAGTCATTGAGTGAATACAAAGTGCGTGAATTCTTTTTACTTACAATGGTGGATGCCGTAAGGTTTTCTTTTGTTACATCAGCTTCACGTCACTATTTATAGTTATGTATTTCTATTTTCACCACTTCTAAAGGTTTGTATGCTATTCTCTCATTTCCTAATATTTTCACATTTTTATTTATTAAAAGTATCCTCAAAACACACATCCCACACTCAAAAATTGTTTCTCAACCATTCCATTGGCAAGGTCACGCGGCGAAATCACCAAACTTCACTTGTCTGACGGCAAAAATAGTAGGAAATGTTGTCGAGTTGCTTTGCCACTTATATGGTAGTTTGCCGAAGACCACGCCATCACCTTAATCATGCATGAGGTTTCTTAGATAAAATTCTTTTATTTTCCGGTTATTACATAACTTTTTTTTTTTCAAAATAATATCAGATAAAAGTTAGCCGTTGACTACTTTTTATGTACATAGACAAACAAACATAGCGATAGGGATTTATTTCTCGGTTTGTGGTATAAATAACGTTAGATATGCCATCAAAGGGATATGCAAACAAAAAGGATATTTTCTTCTTTGAAAAAAAGACAATTTTTAATGTCACAATTAGACTTTTCTGTACTAATAAGTAAATGCATTAAAAACTTATAATCAGTAAGAAATAATCGGAAAACAAAACTTATGTATCATAAGCAATATTATAAGCAGATAAAGCCATAAACATACAAAATTTAGATGAATTGTTACTAAAAATCAAATATATCAAATATTAATAAATATAGCAAAGGGAAAAGTTACAAGAATGTAAAAACAATAGACAAACACGGACTTGCTAAACAGCTACCTACTTCATTCTCCCTCGTGAATTTCCTACTCTATGCGCCACGTTACAAAGATAAAATCAAATATTATACGGTAACAAAATTGTTGGAATTGTACTTAGAAGTAGAGGTTAGACATTTGGATTTGAAGTACATTATGATAAGCTTGCATCAACTTAAGAATAACATTCCAAAGTTTAGAATAACATTCAATGAGGCTATTCCATCAAGGATATTAGTATGGGATCTTTAGTAAACCTCGAAAGCCCCAACCTCAACAAGATTCTTCATGGTGTTTTTCAATGTGGGTTATGATTGGTTTGGAAATGGAGAAATAAAGTGGTCCACACAACTCCGGATTCGCGATCAATGGTGCTTAATGAAGATATCTTCCCGTCTATCCAAAGGCTCTCGAAGTTATGGTTCTCTTCTCGCTGTAAGTCGGTTTCAGGTAATTGGGCCTACTGGATTTCAAGCCCGTGGTCCTTGCTTAAAGACGTTTAGTTTGTGCTTCGTTTAGTTTGTTGTCTTATTTTCGGCTTGCTTTTTGGCCTCCTTTCTCCTCCGTAATTATCTCTTGGCTCCTTCTTGGAGCCCTTAATAATATTTCAACTTTTCAAAAAAAAAAAAAAAAAAAACATTCCATAGTTTAGAAAATTGTTTACAAAAGCTTCAAATCCAAATGTTTAGGGTGCGTTTAGTTGGAGGAAAACACCCTTGTTTTCCACAAAATATTTTGTAGAAAACAAGGAAAACAGAGATCACGTTCAAATTAGCGTTTTCCAACAAAATGTTTTACAAAACACAAAATTTCTATTTCCAACACTAATAAACAAAACCACAAAACATTTTTTTTTTTTTGTTTTTCCCATTTTTCTATTTCCTATTTCTACTCTATTTCCCTTAAAACAACATAATCAGACACTCCAGCCATACCCTAACGCCAAACACCACCCTCCCACAGCCCACATCAGCATCACCACCTTCGCCGGCGTCGCTCCAGCCGTTTTTTACGTTTTCGTCCGATTCTTTACGTTTTTGTCCGATTCTTTACGTTTTCGTCCGATTCTTTACGTTTTGGTCTATTTTTTTACCTTTTTGTCCGAATTTTTACGTTTTCGTCCGATTCTTTACGTTTTCGTCCGACTTTTTACGTTTTCGTCAGAATCTTTACGTTTTCGTCAGTTTTTTTTATGCTTTCGTCTGAATTTTTAAGTTTTTCCGATTCTTTACGTTTCGTCTGATTTTCATTTTGTCTGTTTTATTACGTTTTCGTCCGATTCTTTACATTTTCGTTGTTCTTTACGTTTTCGTCATTTCGTTGGATTCTTTACGTTTTGTCTGATTTTTTACGTTTTCGTCCGATTCTTTACGTTTTCGTCGTTTTTTACGTTTTCGTCATTTTACGTTTCTTTTTTTACGTTTTCGTCTGATTTTTACGTTTTCATCTATTTTTTACGTTTTGTCCGATTCTTACATTTTCGTCATTTTTTTACGTTTTCAGTCCTATTTTTACGTTTGTCATCTGTTTTTACGTTTTCTTCTTTTTTACGTTTTCGTCTGTTTTTTACCTTTTATCGTTTTACATTTTGCCATTTTTTACTGCTTTTTCAGTCTTCTGCTTTTACGTTTTCATGTTTTTTACGTTTTCTCGTTTTTATGTTTCTTTACGTTTTCGTTTTCTTTTACATTTTTTTAGGTTTCGTCTGACGAAAACGTAAAAATTCGGACGAAAACGTAAAAAACAGAAGACAAAGTAAAAAAGGGAACGGAAACGTAAAAAAACAGACGAAAACGTAAAAAATAGATGAAAACACTATAATTTAGTAAACGTAAAAAAACATTAAAAAAAATGGACGAAAAAGTAAAAAAATATAAAAGAGAGGAAGAAAACATAATAAAACGAGTGAAAACGTAAAAAAATAAATGAAAATGTAAAAAACATACGAAAACTTAAAAATATTGATGAAAACCTTAAAAAACAGACAAAAACGAAAAAAAATGGACGAAATCGTAAAAAGACATACGAAAACGTAAAAATTCATACCAAAACCTAAAAAAACAGACGAAAACGTAAAGTATCGGACGAAAACATAAAGAATCGGATGAAAACCTAAAGAATCAGACGAAAACGTAAAGAATCGGACGAAAACGTAAAAAAAGGACGAAAACGTAAAAAAAACCTACGAAAACGTAAAAACGGACGAAAACGTAAAAAAACAGACGAAAACGTAAAAATTTGGACGAAAACGTAAAAACTCGGACGAAAACGTAAAGAATCGGACGAAAACGTAAAAATTCGTACGAAAACGTAAAAATTCTCATGAAAACATAAAGAATCGGACGAAATCGTAAAGAATCGGACGAAAACGTAAAAATTCGGACGAAAGCGTAAAGAATCGGACGAAAACGTAAAAAATCGGACGAAAACGTAAAAAATCAGACGAAAACATAAAAAAATCCTACGAAAACGTAAAAACGGACGAAAACGTAAAAAAACAGACGAAAACGTAATAAAACGGACGATAACGTAAAAATGTGGACAAAAAATGTAAAAAACAGACGAAATAGTAAATAAATAAAAAAAAAACATTTTTTAGTTATTTTACGTTTTCGAATTATAGTCGCTTGAAGATTTTTTCATATTATTTGATGTTATATTTTACTTTTTTAATTCTTTATTTTCTCGTATTATATTTTTTTAATTATTTTATATTTTAGTTGGTTAGTTTATAATATTTGTTTTTGTGTTTTGAAGATGTTTTTTATAATATTACAAATGTGAATAAAGTATTGAGATATAAAACAACAACACTTAAACATGTTTTCTAGTTTTAAAAAATGGAAAACACAAACACATGTTTCTCAAACTAAACGCGTTTTCTAAATTTTCCATTGTTTTGTGGAAATAAAACTCCTCTCCCTTTTTCTACAAAACAAGAAATAGGAAATGAAAGAAAATGTTTTCCAACTAAACGCCACCTTAATGTTTAAACTATACTTCATAATAACTATAAAAGAATTTATGTTTTCAATAAAAGGATTTATGTTTTTGGAAAGTGATTACCAGTTATAATTTTAGCTGAAATAACTTTTAAATGCTCAATTATAACGATATACTGTATCACATTAATTAATTAATTCAACTGAAAAAATGATTGATAAAATTTTTTGAAAAGTAAAAAAAAACTTATGTACGTGAAAATAACTTGGATACCTTTAAAAAAAAAAAAAAAAAAAAAAAAAAAAAAAAAGAAGGTATCTAAATCTTACATTGACTTTTAATGTGATACTTTTTATGTGATTTGGCGTATATATTATTGTATTTGTGCTTTATACTTGAAATCTTGAACTACTCTATTTAATATTTATTGCATATATACGTACTTACGGGCATTTGGTATGCACTCATTAATCACAATGGATATGAGTTTGAAATAAAGTGGAATAACAATGGATATGAATAAATTGAATCATTTCAGTTTTATTGTTTGGTTGTTGTTTAAGTATTTTTCTGCAGGTGAGGTGATTCTTCAAAATATCCTTCGGCCTTGAGTCCGTCAAGTCCTTCGGATAGCTGCTAAGAAAGTAGACGCGTTAGTCTCGCCCCGGGTGTGACCCCAGGACCAAACTCCGGCGTGAGAGTAAGTATATGAAGGTAAGATAATAAGTATGTTTTGTAAGTTAAGTACTGTGTGTAAAAAGTGAGTTACCATAACTGTAGAATTGCTCCTTTATATAGTAGTCCCTTTTTTGTCTCCATCGGATGTGTCCAAATGTACTGACGACCGTTTTGGGCGTCACCTGGAACTTACTCTGTTTGGGGCCTTTTTCCTGTCCTAACATACTTACTGTAGCTCTGTCACATACTATTAATATCGAAGTTGACTTCCTAATCTGGAGGTGACCGTTGGTCCGAACGACCTAAACAGGTCGTTCGGATAAGGAGTCCATTCGGTCATGGGAGTCCGATCGGATAGATCCTTTCGGAATCACATGTTCTGAGTTTTGACTCGTTCTGGAATTATTCATTAATCCGAACGACCTGTATGGTCGTTCGGCTAGAGCCAATCGGCCATATACGCCGACATGTCCCCCCCCAGTATCATAGTATCGCGTGGCGATGGTGTGATACTTTAGTTTTTCTCCTTCCGGCTTACCGATGTGTTTGGCCGGACGGGGCTTCTTTACCGCTGCTTATGTGCAAAACGCCAAAAGCCATTAATGTGTTCGTTTAATTGAGCGCCGCCGTTTTTACCGTATTATTGAGATCATGACACGTGGGATATGTGTCATCGTGTGAACAATAAGGTGCCACGTTAGCGTCTGATATGACGCGACGTTTCGCACCCTCTCTCTGTTGCCTATAAATAGTCGCATTTACTTCATTTCAACCACCGTAATTAATTTCTTACCTCTGACACATTACTCGTTCGTCTTTTTCTCCCGTCTTTCATTTGTTCGTTTCGTCGTTCGTCCAAGTTAAAAGGTACGTTCCTCGCTATTCTTGTCTTATTATCGTTTGTTGTTCGGCTATACTCTACATCCTTCGGTTAAGCAATGTCCCATCGGTCTGTTTCCTCCCGGGAGGGTGACTTTCCGGAAGCTGAGAGTTTTATTCCAAAGTTTGACATGCGAAAGTATACCAGCAAGATGGATGAAACGGATCTGACCTTGTTGCTAATGGACCATCATATTCCGGAAGATCTTCATCCGAGACTTCCACCGCCTGACATGACGATAGATCAAATACCCTCCGACGCTATAGGATTGTACCTAGAGGATTTCGCCGAAGGCGGTATTACTGTGCCTTTCTCGGCATTTTTGTTGGACGTTATCAGGCATTGGCAAGTGCATATTTCTCAGATGGTTCCGCTAGGTTTGCATCGGGCCACTTTGTTCGAAGTATATTGTAGGAGTTTACATATCACCCCGACGACTCCCCTTTTCCGAGCGTTTTACAAATTAAGTAAACAGGGTGAGTGGTTTTCATTCGAGAAGAGGGGAGGGAAGGAAAAGAGAGTTTGTTTTAATGAGATTTTAACCGGATTGAAAGGATGGAAGAAGAAATTCTTTTTGATAGACAGAAGAGCTATTCCTTTCGCCATGCCGTGGCGACATCATTACTCGGATATTTCAGATCCTTTTCCGAGGAATGAGTTTTCAGTGGCGGATGCCGACAGGCTTGCCGAGCATGTGATTGACCTCATCCAAATTCCGAAGGGTTTTCATTACGCTCTTGGATTGTCATCTCATTGGGAGTATCCCGGTTTTCGGGCGGCGCTTAGGGATGCCGAAGGAGAGGGTATAGCCCTCCTCTTCTTGCTTTTTATGTTGCCATATCTATTATTGTTATTTATTTATTTATTATATTTTTTCCTTTTTCTTTGAGTGATGTATATATTCTTGACTTGTTTGCTTGCAGCTTTAACAATGTCTGAGTATCTACGCAAGCCGGAGCGTCGAAAGGGGGCTAGCATGGTTAAGGGGGATCAGCTCTGAGAGGGACAAACTCTACCACTGCATGTGGTTGAGCCTGCTCGGTCCGGTGCTGATATTCCGGATAAGACTCCTACGATGAAGGCCGTAGAGGTGCCTCATGAAAAGGTTTTAGAAGCGAAGAGAAGGAAGGATGAAGCTGCCGCTCGCCTGGCGGAGAAGACGAAAGGCAAAGGAGCCGGAGGGAGTGGCACTGGTAAACGTCCTGCCGGTGGGAGCCTTTCTTCTCGCCCAGTTAAGAAGAATAAACCTGCTGCTGATGTATCCTTCATTGACTTGGATTCTTCTGGTCATGTTCCGGCGCCCCATCCACTCCGCTCCTTCCCTCCGGATCCGTCTGCTAAGGATCCTGAGAGAGAGGAAGGGGCGAGTAGCCAATTTATGTCCGGTCAAGATGGTGAGTTATGCATCCTTCTCCTTATTTTCTCTTTTTTTTTTTTTTTTTTTTTTTTTTTTTTTTTTTTTTTTTTTTTTTTTTTTGCGTGTGTTTTGATCTCTGTTTCTTTTTGTAGGGAGTCCCCTTGTTTCTCATGGCCGAGGGAAAAGGATAGAGAACACGGAAGGTTTGGATGAAATGGGTGAGACGGGTGACGATGAGTCTAGTTCCGGAGAGATTTTCGCGCCCAACTGGTCCGTTAGGACGGATGCCCGCCTGACTGGGTCCTCCGTCTGCCGGGAGATGATGGCACATTTGGCAACTCCCCGGGAGGAACAATACTTGATGAATTTGAGTGATGATGATGCTTGCAGCCGTGCCTGGATGCTGCTCGGAAAAGGCGCTGTTGCACAAGCGGATATCCTTCTTCGGTTTGAGACTTTACTTGATCAGTATAACGCTCTTACAACTGTCCACGAGAAGTGTGCCGAACAGGATCCGGCGGAGTTAGAGAAATTGAGGGCTGAGAATGTTGACTGTCAGGCAACCATCCAAGGTCTAACCGGACGGGTTTCTGAGCTGGTGAGAGAGAAAGAGGGGCAGGGTGAGTTGCTTAAGTCTTTGGAAGCCGAGCTAAATAGAACCAAGGAACAGTTGGCTGAAGAGCGAAAAGACAACCAAGAATTGAGAAAAGAAAGGGAAGATTTGGCGGTCCGGGTGGGTACCACTGATATGGAGCGTATCCGAGTGATTAAGGAATTCCTTCCGGAAATGGTCCGCCGTCTTCTTGGCAGCCATGAGTACAAGCAATCCTTGGCTATCCCATTCAACCTTTCGTCTGATGCTGGGTTTATAGGTGGGATATCTGTTGACCGTAATCCGGAACAAGCCGCCGAGATTCTAGCTGATTTTGAGGGCTTAGATTTGGATGCCGAGACGAAATATAGGGCTTTGTTTGACCAACTTTTCACCACTGAATACCCATACATCCGAAAGGTTAGTGGCGCTTGCTACAGGCCGATGGCCGAGATCCTGGAGCTCTATCCGGATCCTGCTCCTACCGAACCAACCAAACTTTCAACTGCCGACGAGTCTGCTGATAAGAATGTTACATCCGAGAATGCAAACGTCGGTGTTGGTAGTGGGAGTGGTATGGCCGAAGGGTCTGTTCCTGAAGGGTTTGTGATGGTTTAAGGTCGCTTGGTTAACATTGCAGAATCTGCCGAAAAGAATATTGAGCATGCTGAAGAGAATGTTGAAAAGAATGCCGATGGGAGTACCGAGGGGAATGCTGCATCTTAAGTTTGTTCCTTTGTGGGTCCGGACTGCCTCCATTTTGACTATGGATAAAGGTTGTTCCGGACCTTGTGAAGCTTTTATCTAACCTTGTATCGCAATGTCTGTTGGTGCGCCGTCTGTGGCTGCCTTTTATTGTTATCTTGTAATAAACATCCTTTATTAAGATTTTCTAGTTGTAGTTCGTCATGGCCGGAAGGCTACAATTCCGGCCCTTTTGCTAATGATGATTTACTCATTTTTGCTAAGTCTGGTTTTATTATGTATGCTTTTCCGTATATATATATTTTTTTGCTTGTCGTATTGTTTATTGAATGTATTCAATTCCTCCTTGTTGTTTCGAAGTTTAAATATTACCGTTAGGGGTGGTTATGCTTCGGCATACTCTATTTTTACTTCAACCTTATGTTTCCGTTAGGGGCGGATACGCCTCGGCATGTGCCTTTTGGTACTAAGGGCTTTATATTGCCGTTATGGGCGGATACGCCTCGGCATGTGCCTTTTTACGCTAAGGACTTTCTATTGCCGTTAGGGGCGGATACGCCTCGGCATGTGCCTTTTTACGCTAAGGACTTTATATTGCCGTTAGGGGCGGATACGCCTCGGCATGTGTCTTTTTACACTAAGGACTTTATATTGCCGTTAGGGGCGGATACGCCTCGGCATGTGTCTTTTTACGCTAAGGACTTTATATTGCCGTTAGGGGCGGATACGCCTCGACCTGTTCTTTATTATTTTGCCGTTAGGGCGTATACGCCTCAGCACATTCTTTATCGTTTTTATTTTTGCCGTTAGGGCGGATACGCCTCAGCACATTCTTTATTATTTTGCCGTTAAGGGCGGATACGCCTCGGCTAGATTGTGGCTGCGCGGGCCGGATGAGGGTAGCTAATCCTCGCCGGAGCCGCACGATTGCCTTGCCTTTGCTTACAATAATATGCGGAAAATTTTCTCCTCTTCAACCCGGAGGAGAATATATAACATTTTATAATAAATTTGTTTGCAATGGCTCATAGCCTTACATTTTTGTTTCTAAAGAAAGCATTTCCTTAGGTTGATTGCATGCCATTTCCTGGGTACTTCTTCCTCTTCCATAGTCTCCAACTTGTAGGAACCACATTGATATGCTTCGGTGACCCGGTAGGGTCCTTCCCATTTTGGACCTAGCTTTCCCTGGTCTTCTGCTCGGCTTGCTTCATTTTTTTGGTAGACGAAATCTCCCGGTCTGAAAGATACCGGACGGACTTTCTTATTGTAGTACTGTTCCATCTTTTTTTTGTATCGTGCTTCCCTTATTGCTGCTTCTTCTCTTCTCTCTTGCAATAGGTCTAAATTTAAACGCATCTCCCTTTCGTTCAGTTCTTCAATCCGGTGCGTATCATCTTCGTCTATACCCTCTCGTATGACCATCGTCCGGTGAGTTGGCATGCCGATCTCAGCCGGTATTACCGCCTCGCTGCCGTACGTTAGGCTGAAAGGCGTTTCTCCGTTGCTTTGTTTTAGCGATGTTCGGCAAGCCCATAAAACGTTTGGCAGCTCATCTACCCATCCGGCTCTCGTTCGACCCAACCTTGTCTTAATTCCCTCCAGTAAACTTTTGTTTGCTCTTTCCACGAGGCCATTCGCCTGTGGATGCGCCACGGCGGTGTTTATTTGCCGGATGTTCAACTTCTCACACCATTGCTTGAAAGGGTTATCGACCAACTGCTTTCCATTATCCGTTACGATTACGCTCGGTAAGCCGAAGCGGCAAACTACGTTGTCCCATACAAACTTTATCACGTCCTTTCCTGTCACCTTTGCCAGCGGTTTGGCTTCTATCCACTTGGTGTAGTAATCGATAGCCACTATGATGAACTTTATCCTACCGGCTGATTCAGGTAACGGACCCAGGATGTCCATGCCCCATTGATAGAATGGCCAGGGAGCCATGATTGGTGTGAGTGTTGTCTTTGGGAGTTTCGGAACTAGAGCATGAATTTGACATGAGTCGCACTTCTGAATCTCATTACGAGCATCCCGGTGCATAGTTGGCCAGTAATACCCTTGCCGCATTGCCTTTGCCACAACGGCTCTTGGTTTCAGATGCATTCCGCATGCCCTCATGTGTATCTCCCGGATCACATAATTCGCCTGTAACGGACCAACACATCGCAACATGGGAACCAAGTAGCCCTTCTTATATAGTATCCCATCCTCCATTGCATATTGGCTGATCTTCATTCTCAATGTCCGAGCGTCGTTTAGGTCTTCCTGTAACACCCCCAATTTCATGATGTGCAGCGGAATTTAATTTGGTTGTGTTACAGATTGGTATCAGAGCTACAGTTATAGAGAAACGGGTCTAAATAAAGTCCGAACTATAACTACTTTTACAAACAAAACATTTTATAGCCTTTCGCTCTCCGTGCTTACCATCCGACAGACGCTTATGTGACTTCTAGATAGTTTTGCTACCCCAACACTCTAATATATTGATGTATATACTCACCAACTATTTCGAGTACCGTACCAACCACCTTTAATTATCTTATACGTATCTTTATAGATGCGTGTGAAATAAACTTTACTGTATTTCCGGAAAATCCGCGCATGGATATTGTGTGTATTGGTACGAGTGTTAAATCAGAACTTCTTAAGTAAGATGGTTTACAATGTCTTTATTTGAATGATTGGGATGCCTTTTGTTTAAATAAAGAAATTGTAAAGCGCTGAACCATAAGTTTATATTTCCTCATTTACATTGTTTGGGACGCCTCTCTATGTAAATAACGAATTATAAATAAGTGGGCTTATTTTATCTGTAAGGGCACTAGTATGAAGCCAATAATCACGAAAATTCATCAAACACACAGCATAACTCTCATTAGAAACCATAAATATTGATACATAATGATATAATTAGAGTTGGTAGTGCTAATATTACAAAGAAAGGCATAACATCATCAATCGGTTAACTTGCTATACCAATGAAAAACACCACTACACCAGCAAGAACAAGAACCACGACTGGGTTCAACACCTCGAATACCCTGTACTCAAGTTATTAATGCAATAGAATATTAATACATGATGTTACTATACGGATTCAAAGCAACACTCTTATAATAATACTATCTCTCACTATTCTAGCCACTCGCATTAACTATTCCTCACACAAGGACAAACAAGATTTTTCATCCCCTAAAAGCCGGGATTCAGCAACTTTCTCTACATACACCGAATCCTTATTCGAATATCTCTGTGTAAGAGTCTATTATCAACAAAACTCTTTTGTTTAACGGGTAGGTTACTCGCACAGATCCTTATAATTGGAAACCATGTGAAATTTCATAAAAGAATAGCAATAGTTATTCTAAAGGAAAAATTTTCCAAGTTGTGTTAACTGGGAATTAGCAATTTTCACATAAGATTTCAATAAATACATCCACTATTAAGACACTATGAACTACACAATGGTTCTATTCATTCCTCTAACATTGTAACATTCATGATGCTACCTTTAAACCCCCAGACATTGTATGTACAATGGTCTCAAAATCTCTTCGTAACCCTACGTTTTACCACTTTGAATTTATCACAAAACTCTAGTGGACTCTATTTTCTTAGCAGACATTGTAAGTAAATACAGTGGCCCCTACTTTTCTTAAACACTGTGAGTGATACAGTGACCCCGATATTTCGGTTTTAGGCACTGTTAACTTCTACAGTAATCTCGATTAAATTCAAACACCATATTATTCAAATAAACTTGACGGAAATACTTAAACATTACAAACGATACTGGATTAAAACATCACACAAACATAAACATAGACTTCAAAGGTAGTCCGGATGATCCCAGGTTTGAGAGTTGTCGGAATGATAACCATCATCATAGGGATCAAAGCTCGCCAACTTCTCTGCTTCCCATTGAGCTTCCAACCTGCTCAGATCCCGCTCCATATCAGAAGTCCAACCACCATCATCAACTGCCACATCCCCCTCGAAACTTGGCTGGAAATGATCCAGATGAGGCAAATGTTGTTGTTGCACAACCACCCTCGGTGTGGATGAACTTGATGCACCTTGTTGTAGTTGTGGTTGTTGTTGCTGTTGTGGTGGTGGTGGATTCTGTTGTTGTTGTTGTTGTTGTTGTTGTTGTTGATGTTCAACCCTAGCAGCTTCAACATTCTCTTCCAAACTCCAACGGACCTTGTTGGAAATCTGGTCATCTATCTGATGAACACAAGACCACAGCGATTCGATGACAGCAGCATCCTTACAAGATTCATCATACAAAAATGTGTCGATCACATACTTCCTATCATCTGAAATGTCTGTGCACATGGCGTAGTTTTCCCTAAGTCGTCGTTTCAGTTGTTTCGTAGCCTCAAACTGCAAAATGACCTTCACAATAGCATTCTGACGATCCACATCACTACCCTCAGTTTCTGCCTTGATATACCGTTGAATTTGTTCAACGGTATGTGGTAACTTACAAGCCATTGATTGTGTGTGTATGGATAACACGAGCATGCCAATGGTATTTATAAGGGTTTGAAAAAAAAAAAAAATATATATATATATATATATATATATATATAATATATATATATATATATATATATATATATATATATATATATATATTTCAATTATTTTATTCTGAAAAATATACCCGTTTGTATTCAAACGGTAAAAACTTTCAAAAATCCGTGTCTATTAAAGACTAGCAACTAGTTCTAGGATACGTGGTAAAAATTCTGCTTTGATTTTCGCATTTCAACGCAAGAGGTAGGAACAAATCGCATTAAACACGCCGCACCATGATTTAAAAATCATGAACACGCCACCCTTCTGTACGATTTGACTACTCATCCTCTAGGAAATTATGAACCTCCTAATGTCCTCTCAAAACTCTTAGACATTATACGAGATTTCAATGATCCAGAAACTACCTCGTAACCATATATGTCATGGAACGTGTGTTCAACATTTTATAGTCGACAAACAAACCTTACCCTTGAAGCGTTTGGACCTCAGCCCATAGCTACAGTACCCTAACGCACCTTTGTTTATCATTGGACAAACTTAGAACCAATTATGTATTGTCACTAAAAATTTTATATAACAAGTTTTTCTTTACAAAAGTTAAAAGTTCAACGACTATCTTTACATTCAGCAAGTTCTCATTCGAAACCTTCATTGTTAAGAATCTATTATTCACAAACTCTATGTTTAACGAATAGGCTACCCCATAAATTTGTGATTTTCAAAAATTATGAGTCATGTTATTTTTCAAAACACGATGAAATAACGATTTCCATTCCAAAAACAAGATCTCGAGACAAAATAATTTATTTATAAACCTCACTTTTAACCAACCCCAGTAAAATTTTACATTGATTACCCATCACTTTATTACACGAAGTCGAGAAAAATACGAAACTAGAAACTATAAGAATTCACAACAATCTATGGAAAACACAAATAACATAAATTTTATTTGAAACCATGGAAGTTAATATATAGCGAAATGATTAATATCGGAAGTGCTAACAGTACAATAAACACAATATAAGGCATACAATCTTCAATCGGTTGGCCCACCATAGAAACAACAACCCCTACCAACCCAACGATAGCAAGAGCCAGCATAGGATGAAGCACCTTGATAATTCTGCGTCATAAATATAACAAAATATTAAAAAGCTATATCGAGACTTATAACTAAACATAAAGACAAACGAAATTTTATTCCACATTCAGTTAGGGTTACATCGACACACAATAAAGCTACGTTCTAACCACAATACTCGAGATCTTCACCTCAGCAGCCTATCCACATTCATCGCTAAAATCGTCAGGGGCACGATGAACACCAAGGATGCGATGTAGTAATCGGAGTTTTCATCGGGGAAGAAGGCCAGATAAACGGCGACAAGGACAATGTATACGGTGGCGACAAAGATGACGATCGGCGGCATGGTGTAAAATTTTTCGGAGAAGATGAAGCTGAATGAAAAAGGAGGGGCGGAAAAATGAAAAAAAGGAAAAAGGTGGATAGGGTTTAAATAGGGAACCTAAGTGGAGAAAGTACCCGTTATTTTACTATTCACGATCATTAAATTTTAAATCACTACCACTAAAATTCCCCTAGTCTCGACCGTTAGAACACTAAACATTAAGTGCTAAATGCTTCCTACTCTCGGCCGTTACCTTCACTATTCGTAGCCTATAAATTAATTTATTGACCAAACATTCGAATTTATTTCATTTAGTACAAATAAAGCCAGTTGAATCTCGCCTCTTTGATATTCAAATAAGAAATCTATCAACAACATCTTCCATAAACTCTCACCTCAGAACACCACATTTTTCAACACCTATCACGGACTGAACTTCGGGACGAAGTTCAAAATTGAGGGGTAGATACTGTAAGATCCTACGAAAATCCGTTATGATAATCTTTGTTAATTAATAATAACCTCGTGTTACTATTTATTTAAAACCCATTTTTGCGGGGAAATTTAAATTTTTCTCCTACTATTATCGTTACCACATTACGTACTCGCGACATATATTAAATAACAACACATACCTCGAGACTCAGTGTTTCACAAAAATCCCATCTTCACTAAATTCAAAAGTTATGACTAATACCAAAGATCACATTACAACTTACCTTGATATAATATACTAATTACATTTAATTTACATTAACTATACTCTTCTTTCACTAAATTTCCTACAAACCAATCGGACCAAAAGTCCAGCCTGTTGCACGCACACCAGGCCCAAATGTTCCAGGCCCAACTCCCAATTCAATTTTTACTTTGTGATCATAAGTAGAACTCGACAGCCAACCCCTTACCAAACGCACTTCCTACGCTAAATTACTAAATGCGACCCTCGAATATTTTTGCACCTCCTCGATGCCGACCCACTAGACTATGCATGTGCCAAATTCCAGGATTCAAGGTCGAACTTTGCTAGGATTTCTAAGACTCATTGGTTCGCCCCATTTCAACCAAATCCGACTTACTTAAATCATCGAAACTCAACCAAATTAAAAACCCGATTGTTTCTATGTCTCACTAATGATAATTTTAACATCAAAGAATGTTTAGAACATGGTTAGAATAGTAGTGGGTGGATTAAGCTCACTAGTTCCATTTTGAACAAGTTAAAATACAAACGTATAACGACATGTACACTACAACAAACAAAGACAAAATCTTATCAACACCCTACCTAACAAATATATTACATTGTCAGTAGAAATGTATAGGTGTCCCTTCATATACAGTAACCTCAAATGATTGAATGCAAGTCAATATGTCAACGTTTGAATATCATCTATCTTCATACACCATTCGGTTAGCAGCCTATATAACCCAACTTACCCTTCATTCACTCTCACTCAACAATTTACCAACCCAGAATTGTGTATCACCCTTTAGAAAAATAAATCAGGTAAGCTACTGATTTTGTCCTTGTGCTGATGTTCGAACATCACTGACAATCCCCCAACTCTCACCCTCACCTCCTTACCTACTCATCTCAGCCATCCTTCACACTCACTAACCACTCCAATAACCCAGCAAACCTTCTACCTTAATATAAAGAACAAATAGAGTAAGGATCTAAAACACATAAACACGTAGGGCTTGACTAGCGAGTGGACTGTTTTGGGTTCGTGTTCTCCTTCGAAGTTTCACAGCACCTTCACCACCTTAAGAGGTGTAGTAAGTACTCGTTAAACCTCTTTATTTCATTTCCCACATGCATAAAAACCACACCATGCATTGTATATTTGGGCGAATAATTTATTTTTGCATATCGATGTCATATTGATTTTATTTGGGTTCATTGCATGAAACCCACATCACCACAATCTTCACTGTGATCGAGTTAAGGACCATCCACACCTCCTTTACACGTTTAAAATAATACACACATGCATGCATTAACCCAACATATAAACATCTTATATTACAAGTACCATGCAAACTCGAAGACCCTTAGAACCTTTACTAAGAATTTCATTTATTAAGAACAGCCCAAGTCACCTATTAAGTCTCACATTAACTTGCGACTCGAATGCAGGACAGTGTCCCATTTTTATACGACCTAATAGAACTCCCAACAAGCTACCATTCTCGTTTTAACAACACGTAAAAATAACTGAGAAACGAACCTTTATTAAACGCTACACAACTGCCTTAAAAAGAAGACTTAGATTATTTTCAAAAGTTTCCAGTAGCACATGTGCGACTGGTACAACTCAAGACTTGTTTACTTACAATTGGAACAAACAACGACCACATATTTTTACACCAATCGATAAACCACCCAGCTAGTTACTTATTTGGTATTTTAAGTTCGACCTTATAATATCTTTTCGACCCTCAAAAACCACTCGTTTAAAACTGACTTGTTAGCAAAATAAACATAACATTTTCAGAAACTATTTAGTTTCTTATTGGGCTTATATTCAGCCCAATAAGAGTTTACGACTAAACAGCCCAACAGGCCCATATGGCATATTTTTAGAATCATAAAAATAGCCCAAGTTCAGGCCCAAAACTATTTACGCGCCCTCGCCACTAGAATTCGTAACGAGCGTTAAGCTGAAACGTTAATTGGCCCATTTAAACAAAAATAAGCTCTTTTTCAAAATAAGCACTTGAAATAAGTTAAAATGAACTTAACAAAGTTATAGGAATTTTCAGAATATTTTTCCGTCATTTTTATGCAAAAAGGACTAAAAGTGTAACACGAACTAACCGGAAGGACCAAAACTGCAAAACCGTGAAACTGATGGACTGAAGCTATGAAAACAGTTGACAAAGGACTTAAATTGACTTACCATTGAACTTCGAGCCTATTATGGACATATGGACAAGATCTGGACCATTATGGACTTTGGACTTAACCGAGGATTAACAACGTAACGCAATCGCAGTTAGACTAGAAAGTATAAAAAATCTGAAAAGGACAAGGACCTATTTAATTTCACTTAACATTCTTAGTTTATTTTTCATTTTGCACCCTTCATTTCATATGCATGTTTCATTTTAAGTTATGCATTATTAAAGTTCGCTATTAGAAAGTTAGTAACTTCATTTGCATATCATTTTAGCATATTTTGAGAAAGTAATATTTTTTGTTTACTTATATAAGAATCAAGATAATATTATAAATATATTATATTTTTAACTTGAGGCATTTTAAGCATACCGCACACTCACATCACTGATCAAATCGTTATACGATTTATCCTTTCCACATTCGTTATTAGTAGTAAATTAGACTCTTAGACTCCGCTTATACTCAGGTCTAGTATTGAAGAAGTTTTCGTGATTGTTTACTTGGTCTTATAATTTTGCCTTGTCAAATACGCTCCAGGTGAGTCGTGGCCCCTACTTTTCACACTTGTTTTTAATAATTCTTTTGGGGGAGATACATGCTTTAACTGTTTTAAGTTACTTATATAAAACTCTCATGATTTACTCAAAATCATCCACTATGCTTTACATGCTTGAATCATACTTGAAAGGAATACATGCTCATTATATGTGCAAATTGTCTGTTTAGCTTAAACACGGAACTTGGAAGATAACATTTTTAAGCTACTTGATGTAATATGACACAGAGACTCATTGTATGCATTCATGTGACAAATGAATGTACTGCTACTTTAATATGATATTTCTACATTTCACTATAAATAATTGCCAAAACTAAAATTACGCATGATTCACCTATATTGCCTAAGTTTACTTTATTGCCATAAAGTCCCTTGATCATGAGCCATTAATCACTGCGGTGAGCGCGAATATAGTGAACAGCTTCGAAACCTGTTAGAGGCTGACGACCTATCCCACTAAATACTTGGACGGAATGCCTATATGGTTAGTCGTATTTAGTCGCGATGCACTATATTTGAGAAAAATAGGAATTGGCAAGTCACCTATTAACATGAGGGCCATAAAAACCCATCAGTAACCCAGGTGGGGCACCGCCGTTTTACGGTACTCTGTTAACGTTTTGCGTGTCATGAGGCTTAGGGCAATATAACTTTATGAATATATGAATGTTTCATATATATCCTAGGATACAACTGTATTTAGAAGACCATCACTTTACACTGATAGATTTCAGACTCTAAGTTACTCTTCCCCTTATGTGATGTGATTTTTGAATCCTGTACTTGAACTTTAATTGCTATCGTATGTGATTTAAATGAGAATTCTACAAAAAGACAACCCAAAAAGCTTGATATATCGTTACATTTAAAAGTTGACTCACATTCTATTTCGAGCGTATAACAACGTAGCTCAGCTTCAATTATAATATGAAACTTATGATTTTGGAGATCATACATGATTCGCTTGAGGATTTTTATACAACGCAACTTGTTATTTATTTCATGAAGAACTATTATTTCAACAATCACTATACATCTTTCAAAGAAAATTACTTTCTATCAAACTCCACGAACTCACCAACCATTGTGTTGACGTTTTAAGCATGTCTTTATCTCAGGTTCACAATGAGCACGGATGGTACGGAGAAGCACGGAAAATTATGAAGGCTATAGATATCATTCGAAAACCTATTTAATAAACTTGAAAACCACTGGGGACCTTACTTGTAAACTCTGATATTCGAATGATAAATCTTTTAAAACGACCAAATTGGTGATCGTTTTCTACTATTCAACTGTTGTGCCATGAAGTAACACCCAAATTAAATTCCGCTGCACATCATGAAATTGGGGGTGTTACAGTTCCGGCCATACTCCCTCTTCGAGGCATCGAATGATGGGAGTCATCCAATTGTCTCCCTCCTCGGCCACTATGTCGTTAACTTCTTTCCCTTCGGTAGATCTTTCTCTTAGCACTTCTACTAATACTTCCTTCGTCAGGTGATCAAATGCTACTGTAGCCAGCTTGCTTAGCACGTCGGCCTTTTGGTTCTGCCCTCTGGGAATGTTCCGGATGGAGAAGTGCTGAAATTTTGCTATACATTCTTTTGCCTTGGCCAAATACTTGATCATGCTTTCGTTGCTTGCTACGTAATCCCCATTTATTTGGTTCGACACAAGCTTGGAGTCCACTCGCACATCAATACTCTTTACGCACATCCCTTCGGCTATCCGGAGCCCCGCCAGCAATGCTTCGTATTCTGCTTCATTGTTCGTGCTTTCAAAATCAAGCCGGAGGGCATAAGTGTATTCCACACCGTCCGGACTTATCAGAACCAATCCTGCACCGGAACCCTTACTATTGGAAGCTCCGTCGGTATATAGTAACCACTTCCCCACTTTGTCTTTTTCAACCTTCGTAGCCGGCTGGCTGAAGTACCGCTCCGGACTTTCCTCAATGGGGGTTTCTGAGAGAAAATCCGCTAACACTTGACCATTGATTGCACTCCGAGGCTCGTAGGTGATGTTGTATGCTCCCAACTCTAAGGAATATTTAGCCAGCTTTCCGGAGGCTTCGGCCTTGTTAAGTATCTGTTTGATAGGTTGATCGGTAATCACCTTGATCGGGTGTGCCTCGAAATACCTTCTTAACCTTCTCGACATGTGTAGTAGGGATAATGCTAGTTTCTCCATCGGAGCATAGTTCCTTTCGGCTTCACTGAGTGTCCGGCTCACATAATGCACCGGATGTTGTTTTCCCTTTCTTTCGGTTAAAAGAACCGCACTAACAGCCTCCTGAGCCGCCGCCAGGTATACATAGAGTGTTTCCTTGGGCATGGGTGTTATTAGAGACGGGAGATCCGCTATCAGCTTCTTCATTTCTTGAAAAGCGTTCTCCGCGTCCTCTGTCCATCGGTACTGCTCCTTGTTTTCTTTGGTTATGTTCTTTAAAGTTTCAAAAAATGGTAATGATCTTTCGGCTGACCGAGCCAAGAACCGATTCAAAGCTGCCAGCTTGCCACTTAGGCTCTGCATTTCTCTCAACGTCCGGGGAGACTGCATGTCCATCAAAACTTTTGTTTTCTTCGGATTAGCTCTGATTCCTTCGGACGTTACCATATATCCCAGGAATTTCCCTTCCTCCATTCCGAATGAACATTTTTTGGGATTCAGTTTCATGTTGATTCTTCTCAAGTTATCAAACGTCTCGGCAATGTCGGCCAGCATTTCGTTCTCCTCCTTGCTCTTGATGACCATATCATTTACATATGCCTCTAAATTCCGTCCTATCTGCGATCGGAAGGCCGTGTCCACCATGCGCTGATATGTTGCCCCGGCATTCTTTAATCCGAAGGGCATCTTGGTGTAGCAGTATGTCCCCTGATCCGTATAAAAGGTTGTTTTCTCCTCATCTTCTTTTGACATTTGGACTTGATGGTATCCCTTGTACGCATCCAGAAAGCATTTATATTTGAATCCCATAACCGCTTCTATCTTCAGATCAATTTCCGGCAGAGGATAGTAGTCCTTTGGGCAGGCTGAGTTGATGTTCTTGAAATCGATGCACATGCGCCAGCTTCCGTCACATTTTTTTGACAAGAACGGGATTAGAGATCCATGTGGGGTATTTGACCGGTCGGACTATTCCTGCCTTTACCCACTCATCCACTTCCTTCGTTTCGGCCAAACTTCGATCGGGAGCTAGCACTCTGCGTTTCTGACATACCGGTTCCACCGAGGGGTTAGCATTTAGTGTGTGCTCAATAATGCGCCTCGGCACTCCGGTCATGTCTGCCGGTGTCCAAGTGAAAACGTCCATGTTTTTCTTGAGGAGAGATTTGAGCTTCTTCTTGCAGTCGGACGATAAGCTGCCTCCGATGGTTACCAACTGTTCGGGATAAGCGGGATTTACCATGACTTCTTCTGGTTCGCTCGTTTCGACTTCCTTTTCTGCCAGCCCCTCGCTTTGTTCATAAGAGACCTTTTGAGACTCTTCTATCCTTCGGCATTCCGAGATAACCATTTGCCGAGCTTTCAGAGTAGCTATTCCCTTTGGGGTTGGAAACTTCATCATGGCATGAATGGTGGATGGAATTGCTCTCAGCAATCTTAGCCCAGTCCTTCCTAGGATCACGTTATACGGCGAAGGTGCACGTATGACGGTGAACTTCATGGTTGTTCTTCTGTATAATCCCCCTTCTCCGAATGACACGTCCAGTTCTATTTTTCCTAACGGTTTTGTCACCTGTCCAGCGAAACCCAGCAGATCTGTCTGAGTCTGCTTTAGTCGAGCCTTTATTTCCGGACTCAAATTATCAAAGCAATGTTCGAACATGACTTCCACCGAAGCCCCCTCGTCCACGAAAACTCTTCTTACCAAGTACCCTTCCATCATGGCTTCGACGATAAGCGGCTCGTCGGATACGTCTCCGGCCGGTATGGGAGGAAAGGTGATGGGGACATTCATCCATTTTTCCTCGTGCTCCTTTGACTTGCGCTTCTTCTGCTGTGTCCTTGCACTGACCATGTTGATTATTTTGTCCTTGGCCGGGAGATCCTTCTTCGGCGTTCCTTTCCCTTTTTGACGAACATCTTTGACTAGGTGGTTCAACTTACCCGACTTTAGAGCTAACTCTAACTGCCTTTTCAACTGAAAACAGTCGTTCGTATAATGTCCCCTTTCCCCGTGGTAGTCACAGTATCTGTCCTGATGTTCTCTCTTGGGTGGATCTCTCATCGGCCTCGGAGGAGGTAACCGTAACTGCTGCTCGGTGGCTAGTATTTCCTTCGGCCGTTTTATGAGCGAGTCCAGCGTCAAACGGGTAGCATCACGATTATGGTATTCGTTTCGCGCCGGAAGATACGGCGCCGGACGATCTCGATACCGATACTGGTTCTGCCGATCCTTGGGATGGTACCCGGACCGTCCCTCGTTCCTATTATCACTCCCCGATCCCCTATATCCTCTATCATCCTTCCGGAAAGGTCCCGCCGGCCTCTTCCGGTATTGGTCATGGTTTTCTCCTCGCGGTAGCTCGATATTAGCGAATGCGGCCTCTGCTCTCACAAAATCATCCACTCGGATCATCATTTCCTCAACAGTTCGGGGGATTTTATCAGCGAACCTTTTGGCCAGTTCCGGACATTTACTCCCATCCATAAAGGAGGAAATCCTCATAATTTCCGGGGCTCCCTGTATGAATCCCGTTTCTGTAGTCCATCTTTCCTTGAACTCTGGTAAAGTCTCATTAGCTTTCCTCACGATCTTCGTTATCTCCGTAGGGTCTTTGGTACATGCTTTGTGCAGAGAGAAACGGGTTTCGAACTGAGCCCTCAAGTCTGCCCATTCGTCTATGCTACCCGGAGGAAGGCGATCGAACCACCCTCTCGCCCTTCCGTCCAGGGTTTGCTGGAACATTCTACACCAGACGGGCATGGGCCACTCCCCGTGACCTGCCGCCCCGGTAAACCGATTGAGGTGATCCTGAGGGTCTGTTGACCCGTCATATAACTTGATATGTGAAGGCATTTTGTGTTCCGGTGAAGAGAATTCGATAATCCTCCGAGTGAAAGGTGATTTCCTAACTTCCTTGAAAGGTTTGCTCAAATATGCATCTGGTACTTTGTCTCCGGTAACGATTCCTTTCTTTTCCTTCGGCATCTCGGGTCCTTTCGGAGTTTCGTCTTCACCCCAGTCTAGACGTATCGGATGCATAGCACTTTGTCTATTATGTTCCTGGACCATGGACTTTAGAGCAGAGATGTATCCTTGTAGCTGTTCTTGGGTGATTGCGGAAGACTCGGCGTCTCCGTTTCCGAAGGGTGGTAGACGGAAGGAGGGTGTTTCGGGATCCTTTCCGCCCGACCCTTCCGGACGTTCAGAACCTGACATTCTGAAGCTTTGGTAGATTGAATATCGGTCCCACGGATGGCGCCAATGTTTAAGTATTTTTCTGCAGGTGAGGTGATTCTTCAAAATATCCTTCGGCCTTGAGTCCGTCAAGTCTTTCGGATAGCTGCTAAGAAAGTAGACGCGTTAGTCTCGCCCCGGGTGTGACCCCAGGACCAAACTCCGGCGTGAGAGTAAGTATATGAAGGTAAGATAATAAGTATGTTTTGTAAGTTAAGTACTGTGTGTAAAAAGTGAGTTACCATAACTGTAGAATTGCTCCTTTATATAGTAGTCCCTTTTTTGTCTCCATCGGATGTGTCCAAATGTACTGACGACCGTTTTGGGCGTCACCTGGAACTTACTCTGTTTGGGGCCTTTTTCCTGTCCTGACATACTTACTGTAGCTCTGTCACATACTATTAATATCGAAGTTGACTTCCTAATCTGGAGGTGACCGTTGGTCCGAACGACCTAAACAGGTCGTTCGGATAAGGAGTCCATTCGGTCATGGGAGTCCGATCGGATAGATCCTTTCGGAATCACATGTTCTGAGTTTTGACTCGTTCTGGAATTATTCATTAATCCGAACGACCTGTATGGTCGTTCGGCTAGAGTCAATCGGCCATATACGCCGACAGTTGTAAAGTAGTGTCTGGAATGTGGTATTTATTTTTTAACACAATATGACTTTTACCCTTTTCATTAAATTTTGGTAGCAATATGAAAACAATAAAAACCAAAAATATAATAAAAGACGACAAGGATGAGCATATAAAAATGTGAGGCAGACTTTTTTGTGATATAAAAAGGTGAGAAAAAACGTAGCCCGCGTATCAAATATGAAACCTCACATTCTTGGTGACTTTGATGTATGGCCAATATTTAGATACGAATTCCATTCCCCAAACTAAAATTTTTGTAACAAACACCTCTATCATAGGTGAAAGTCATGAAACTATTCCCTGATCCCGATTCGAGTATACCAAATGCACCCTTATGCTTTCAAATTAGATAACATGAATACGTTGCGGTTCTAAAGAGTTAACTAACATGAATCACACAATATTCATGATAACATGATAGAGTAGTGAAAAATATGTAAGTTACACACTGTGATTAAAGTTAGATATATAAAATTATAAATAAATAAACATATCTCCCATAATTAGTACCCAAATTATGCCCAATTGGATAAACCTTAAATATATGTGATGCATCATGCATGTATGCCTATATATAGTGCACCAATCTAGTATTTTTCACTCACTACACAAAGATGAAGCTAAATATTCTAATTCCAACTCTCTTATCCACATTCCTCTCATTGTATTTAGCATCTTCCCAACCATTACAAACTACCATCACAACCACAACAAGCGCGTTTGACTCTGATGGTCATGAGGTTCAACCGGGAATAAAGTACTACATAGCTCCAAGCCAATCCAACGATAATGGTGGAGGTTTATCTCTAGCATCACGAGACGGTTTTTGTCCACCTTTTGTCGTCCAAGAAAATTCCCAACTCTCAAAAGGCCTGACTCTTCGTTTTTTACCACTCGACACTAAACAAAATACCATAACTTTGTCAAGTGACCTAAATATCGTGTTTAATGCTGCAACAATATGTGTTCAATCCACTGTATGGAGGGTTAGTAGCGGTGGAGGTGGTGGTAGTGGTAGTACTGATGACATGGTTACGGGACGCAGGTATTTTATTAGGAGTGGTGGCGTGGTAGGGCGACCCGGGGTGGGTACGGTTAGTAATTGGTTTAGGATCGAGAAGGTCGGGGACATTGGGTACAAATTTGTGTTTTGTCCTAGTGTTTGTAGTAGTTGTAAAGTTGTATGTGGGGATGTTGGTGTTTTTGAGGAAAATGGGAGAAAGTGGCTTGCCATTGATGACCAACCATTTGTCTTTACGTTAAAAAAGGCTTAATAATGGTTATGAAATTGTATCAAGAATCGTCCACGGTTTTTTTCCTGTTGTATGAATATGTAACGCTGAGGTTTTTAATATGTATCAAGATATAGTAATGTAAAAGATAATAGCTTCATGGTCATTTATGTATAAAAAAAAAGAAAGATAAAAGATTGTATTTTCCTGTTGTATGATCCGTTAATACATAACAACCAAAAACCAAAATCAAACCAAACTCGCGTAAAACAAAACATCCCAAGATATTATAAGTATTAGGATTCTGATACGCTCGAATTATCAGCAGGAGGGTGATAACTAAATCATTTTATAAGTAAATTATGTATTGTAACGTGTCATTAACCATCAAATAAATTCACAATGTTCTTTTCGTTTTAGTAGACTACGTTTGCAAATTTAGCGATAGCTGCAAAATGCTAGTTGTACCAGTTTGTTATATATATAAGCGCGATTGTAGTTGCGACTATAAAGTGTAAAACAAATAAGATTCAAAAAAAATAAAAACTTTTACCAAACAAGCATATAAATTTTCCATGACCACAAATTATATAGGAGTAATATTTTGTGACAAAAAAAGAGGATCGAATTGATGGGGCACCCGAAGTTTTCGCGGGAACTTTTTATGGTTTTATCATTCCTCCCATGGCCACCCGCAAACACCTTTCGTTTCCCCATTCATTTTGCTAATCTCATTTTTCCACTTCTAACAAATCTTGAAAATATTGGTACGTATCACATTCATGCCTTTTTTTTATCATTGTTTTCATTCAATCCTTATGTATTGCCATTATCTTATGCCCACATTCTTGCATTAACCAGGAATTAGAAGGTATGATTTGGGTATTCATGAACGTTGTCTTTTTTATTGAAAATGTATATTAATGGACTAATGCTTTGTTTGTATAGATAATAAACAAACTACGGTGTTTGATGAAATTTAATTAGAAAAAGGTATTAATCACCATTTTGTATTTTGAGGCCATTAGGTATTGAAAAATGTCATTAATGTATGAATGTGGGAAACCATAAGTCTATTTGATTCAGGAAGTTGTGGTTTGTGGGCCCATTAGACTAAGTGTAACAAGGGCGGGTTTACATTTGTGGTTACCACCCACCACGGGTGGTCACCATACACACAACCATGAGTCACGCGTGAAGGAAAATGAAATGAAATCCATGGTGCAGACCAACTATTGAAATAATTTGTGTGTGTGTGTGTGAGAGTAAGCGTGTGTTGTGAGGTATGTTTGTGTTTGAGTTATAGGTAAATGGTAAAGAATGTGGTGACTATTACGAGGGTGAAAGTGGTTGAAGGGGGATGATGTGGCGTTGACGTGAAGGTGGTGAGGGGGTGAACCAACATAGGTGAATTACTTCCTGTGATTGAAGTGGTGAAAAGTTTAGATATAATGTGAGGCTGTTGGAACCACGGATTAACTTTTTGGATAATTATTTAGTACATGTTATATTGAAGACCACTTGAGCATACTACTTTTATCATCATGATTTGTGACAAACTTACCTTATTAAGGCCTAGTGACATTTCCCTTGACGTATCTTATGCTAGCTACTGAAATTTGTGTTTTACTAGTCACCCCAGGAATCCTGAGTAACAATAGCTCAAAATCTTGCATTGGATATTTTTGCTCTTTTTTTTTTTTTCGAATCGTTGGTGATCCTCCCTAATCCATGGTAGATTTCATTTGTTTCTGAGAAGTTTATGTTTTGTTTCGTATTATATCCTCATCGACATACTCTGTACACCACTTAACCCAGTCAAATGCTTTCAGAATACATCAAAGTGAAAATCTGAATATTACAGGTTCCCATGGCTGCTACCGAACAAAAGACTGAAACAGATGTTCCGCCTACTAATGCACCCAAGTCGACAGATAATGTTTCAGAAGTGAGAATCGAACTTACCTGAAGCTTGATGATTGCTTGTATGACATTTAAGTCCTTTCAGAATACATTCTTAACGTATGAATATTGCAGGTTCCTGTGACTGCTGCTGAACCAAAAAGTGAAACAGATGTTCCACCTACGTCAACAGTCAATGCTTCAGAAGTGAGAATCGAATTTAACTTCAATTCATTTCTTATAATCCATTTAAGTACTTTCAGAATACACGACTTAACTTCTGAAAATGGCAGGTTCCCGTGTCTGCTACTGAACCAAAGACTGAAACAGATGTTCCACCTGCTAATTCACCTAAGTCAACGGTTAATGTTGCAGAAGTGTGAACCAAACTTAGCTGAAATTCGATGATTGCTTATAATCCGTTATAACTGCTTTTACAATAACTTGATGTATCTTATGAATATCGCAGGTTCCTGTGTCTGCAACTGAACCTAAAACCGAAACAGATGCATCTCCTACTGGTTCACCCAAGTCAACAGTCAATGTTTCAGAAGTGAAAACCGAACTTATTGTTCTTATTTTTCTATTTCTGTATGATGATATTAATGACTTTATGATCTAATATGCATCTAATTCATGTTGCCTCTGCAATCCCAAATTAACAGATAAAAACAGTTGAAGTGAGTAATATCTCGATGGATGTCAAGGAGAAGGATATCTGGGAATTCTTCTCTTTTTCTGGCCCTATCCATTATATTGAAATGAAAAGGTTTGATTTGCAACTTGCTTTGACTTTAGACAATCTGTATGTGTAAGTAGCTTTGTGACTTTAGATGGTTTTCTGTGCAGTGAAGGTGAATCCGCGAAGCATGCGTTTGTCACCTACAAGGATTCACAGGGAGCAGAGACTGCAGCCCTTTTGACAGTACGTAAATTAATACTGTAACTAGTTTTTGAGCATCCAAATCTGTTTAGAAAGTCCTTTGAATTCCTAATATTGCTTTAATTGTAAACTGAAAAAGTGATCTATTATGTTAAAGTGTACCAACATATTACCCTCATATAACATCTTGGTGCCACTTCAAGCAATAATTACCAAATGTTTGGTTTTCCAAAAATCAAAGTGGACTCTTTCTTTTACCCAAGATGAGTAATATGATAACATTAAATTGTGTTGTTGCTGTTAGGGGAGTTCATTTTGATAAATAGTAATTTACAGGGAGCCACAATTGGAGCTCTATCAGTTTCAGTAAGCCCTGTTGAAAATTACAAGCTGCCTCCAGAGGCTCCTCCTTTAAATTCGGTACTTTCTGTTTCTTAATCACTTGTAGTATGGCTTGCTACATTTTTCATGTGTATATGTTGTGCATGACTATATATTACTCTTCCGAACTCTGAAGGGGCCAGAGTCACCCGGGACAATCAAGAAACGTGAAGTTGCACAAAAGGCGGAGGAAGTGGTAAGCACGATGCTTGCTAAGGGTTTTGTTCTGGGAAAAGATGCTCTAAATAGGGCGAAATCATTCGATGAAAGGCACCAATTGTCAACCAATGCATCAGCTACTGTTGCTTCACTTGACCGTAAGATGGGCTTGACACAAAAGTTAAGCACAGGAACAGCTGTAGTGAATGAAAAGATGAAAGTAGTGAATGAGCGTTATCAAGTAACTGAGAAATCAAAATCTGCAATTGCTGTAGCTGAGAAGAAGGCGAACAGTGCCAGTTCTGCTCTCATGAGCAACCGTTATTTATCCCGTGGAGCTGTGTGGCTTTCAGGTGCTTTTGCTGCAGTTGCAAAGGCAGCTGAAGGCGTTGGGTCCAAGACTAAGCAGAAGGTTGAATTATCCGAGGAGGGAAAAGAGGGCTCAAAGACTAAAGAGAATGTTGAGAAATCTGAGGATGGAAAAGATGAGTCGAATACTAAAGATAAGGTTCACGGGGCTGAGGAAAATGAGGGATCAAAGACTAAAGACAAGGTTCAGGAAGCTGAGGAGGATAAGGAAGGATTGAAGACTCAAGAGAAGGTTCAAGAAACTTACGAAAAGGAGGCTCCAAACAAGGAGAAGACAAACGTGGTTAACGACCAAGCACAGATTCAAGTTGACGAGTCTTCAAAGAAAGACTCTCCCGAGATACCACCTGTTACATCATCCAATGATAACAACAATCCAAAGCAGTGAATTCGATAAAGAAACAGATTTATATTGAAACCGCAAATATAGAATACGGAATTATATTATACTGAAATCTTGAAGCTGAAGTAAATTCCTATTTCTGAACGCAAGACTAATATATAGAAGATCTATACAGATTGCATATCTTCTTTACTATAGGGAGTTTACAACACAAGATGTAAATGGTATTATCTACTTTTCCTGTAAAAAATGGATAGTTTCTGATTTTCTGTAACTACGTGTTAATAAATGTGAACCTTGTTCCACTTATTCATAACCAATGCCTTTGCGCTAGTTTCATAAGTGGGATAACTTTTATGTATGATCGTCTTCCATGCTGTTCTGTATTAGGTTATGCACTTTAGCATCCACTCCAGACACTATCAAAAATTCAACATACAATTACAAGATCAGTAAGCTGTATGCAGGGTAGGTAATATATATACTTAGATGACTCCAATTAAATGATATGTTCCTTTTTTTTACCTATATAATAGAACTGTTTCACGAATTTGAAATTGATATGAACTACTTTTTCAAAGTTACGTGGTTTAAAGTTTGATCAATTTTTTTGATGAGCAAAACCAAATTGCAATTCTTTAGTTTCCACGTGGGACTTAACAGGTACATGTAAACAACAATGTAACCGCTTGGTGGATTATTTATTACCTTTACACAGTTGGGTAGATCCTTATCATTTGATCCATCATAAATCTGAAACAGCAAAATTCAGAAGGTAATTAATAGATGGCTAGATTACAGTTGGTTGGATGCAAGGTAATTAAGGTATAATTATAGATATAAGCATGTATCAAATTGTATACCCATGTGATTTGTTGGTAAGTAGATTGTTTGTTTTCAGCTAGACATGCTAAGATGACCAAACTGGCTGCTACAGTTGAAGGCCAGTAGCACAACTGTTCATGGCCTAACAGCGCAAGCACTGCAAGATACTTGGCAACCTTATCCACGTCGTCATCGGCTCTTGCAGCTTTGAGATAGAACCTATTCATTTGTTTCACACGGCGATGGGTAAGAACAAATAGTAAATTTTCACAATCTCTTAATTAGATATTTGTACAATTAGCAATGAAGACTTCTTATGGTAATTAGAAGCATGTGATATAGTTGCGACGGACTGAGAATATTGCTTACCATAAGAAATTGTAGATGGTTGGTAAATAACACTGAAATTTGAGGACTTCTTGGACCAGCCATTCCATGGCCACCACTTCAGATCTACTGTATCTAATGCTTCCTACGTAAAAGAACTTCTCGCGAATACTGCAATGATCAAAAGACAGTTATCTTGATTAATAAGGTTTATTGTGTACAAGAAAGTGTCTCCAATCATGTTTATTGTGATAACTATGCATTTAAACCTGATTTCTTACTCTTAGTTACATCAAATAACATTGTGATATCTTGCTGTTATCAACTGATTATGGATGTGGAAATTGATAAAGGAGACCAGACAGAGAGAAAAGAATGGATCAGACCTGTTGTAGGGCTGATTTTCTTCGATCCTTGTTGCAAGGGTGAGACAAGCAATGCCAGCAATTTCAAGCTCCCTTTTGTTTCTGAAGTATCCTTTGCTCAGAAATCGATCCAAAAGACTGACGCCTAGGAACATGGTTTCCTTCTGGAGTTCCTTGTTAGCTGCTTGCTGCTTTTCGAAAGTATAAAGTAGGAGTTAAATAGGTGAACAGAGTTGTATTTTTGCGTCATGTAAAAAGTAATCTCCATAAGTCATACCACTGTTTTAACCAATGTTTTTCTAATGAAAATGTATGTTTAACAACTTGTACTGCACAAAGAACATATAGTGGTCTAAGCATTTTAGCGACTTTAAGACTCAGACTAACACAGTAAATGTCTTGCCGAATTATTATTTCATAAAAGTACTACAGAGCACCGTATACAATATAGTTGATGCACAAAAGAAAGGTGAACCAATAGGAATATACAGATTAAACTGTTTTAAGTTCAATAACAACGCCAATTTCTACTTGGAAGTAATGCGCATTATAAATCAGTTCATAACAGACCTCCATTATCCAATGCACCATCTGCAGCCTTTGTTTGACAACCAAGTCGCCATATTCCTTCATCTCACAGTATTCCTCTGAGTAGTCATGTACATACAATTGCCTCCTCTCCCTTAATTTCAGCATCCAGTAGCTTTCTTCGTGTTCTTCGTCTTCAGGCCTCAACAAATTCTGACCACGACAAACAAACCACATTATATCTACCATTATAGTAACAAGTAATCCATTAAACAATTTCCAAAACACATCAAATCATCTCATTGGATCAAAAATTCTATATTAAATATCTCTCTGGATCACTATAACATTAAGCAGCTTTCAAAGCACATTAAATATCTCACTGGATCACTATACATCAGATAAGTTCTAAAGCATTTCAAACATCTCACTGGATCACAATTTACACATTCAACAATTTTTAAAGCACTTTATATATCTCATTGGCTCACAATCTCTTCATTAAACAACTTTAAGATCACATTAAACATCTCATTGGATTGCTGTACATCAAACAACTAGCAAAGCGCATTAAACATCGAATCGATCAGAATACACACACTAAACAACTTTAAAAGCACATCTGACGTGTCACTGGATTACAATTTACAAATTGAACAGCTCTCAAAGCACATCTAACATATCATTTATCGCTACACATTAAACAACGTTTAAATAATAACAAACATCTCACTGGATTATAACATTAAACAAGTTTTAAAGCATATCAAACATCACACTGGATCACTTGACGTTAAATAGCTTTCAATTCACATTAAATTTTTCGCTAAATCACTATACATTTGAACAGTTTTCAAAGCACATCTAACATCTCATTATTTCACTAGCTACACTATCAATCAATACTTAGAATAGCTAAAACTAAGACGATTACAAACAATTGCAGATTTGGAACCGATACATATCCATACAACAGCAAACTACTAATTACTAATCTGTGACTTTTCAAAGCACATCAAATGAACCATCGGATCAACATATCTGATATCTCCACTTTACGGTTAACTAATACCACTCTAGCTAAAACTAAGCTTATCACAACTAATTACAGCTTTTAAACAGCAATATAAATCTCCACATAGCACCAAACATATGCTATAATTAACGTCGATATACAAAACAGCGAAAATGAAGTATAACATAATTAAACGTAATGTTTAATTATGTTATACTTCATTTTCGCTGTTTTGTATATCGACGTTAATTATAGCATATGTTTGGTGCTATGTGGAGATTTATAGTGCTGTTTGAAACCACTTCAAATATCACTGTATCACTATAGATCGATCAGCTTTCAAAACACATCAAACGTCTCATTATTCACTAGCCTATGCTTACAATCAATCAATACTCACAACAGCTAAAACTAGGCTTATCACAAACGATAACTGATTCTGAACATCATATACATTTCTATATATCAGCAAAGTACTGATCAGTAACTTATGCAATAAACGTAAACAGCAGTCAAAGCACATAAAATGACTAATCAAATCAATATATCTAAACTTACGCTGAACTAGTACAACTATAGCTAAAACTAAGCTTATCACAATCAATTAAAGCTTCTGAACAGCAATATACATTTCTAAATACCAGCAAAGTACTAATCAGTAAAGTACTAATCAATAACTTATGCAATAAGCGTAAATAATCCGTTAAACAACAAACACATCATATATCTCATCGGATCAACATTTCTACGCTTTTAAAGTTAACTAATACTACTACAGATTAAACTAAGCTTATCACAATCAATTACAGCTTCTGAACAATTAACACGCTATAATTAACATCTATATGCAAAACATATGCAGGTAAAAGCGAAATCTAAGCGTAATCGACTTACAATAATCCTCTCAGAAGCTTCATTCACATCAAGTCCAGTTAACACTCTCCTCGAAAACTCAGACTTACAGAACATCTCACGGTAACTCATAAACATCATAAAAGTCGGCGACGGAGTCGTATCACCAACAGACATCTCCGAAAACTGACTACCAGACTCATACCACGACGAAGCAAAATCAGACGAAAAATCGATCTCAGAGCAACTATACATATTAACCTCCGTACAATCCTCATTCTCCACGTCATCATATTCATCAGAGAAACGCTCAGAACAGGTCAAATCAAAGTCAACGGAATTCAGCTTTGACTCAGCACAATTATTATTATTATTATTATTATTATTATTATTCTGTTCATCATTAGCTGTTTTTACCGTTTCTGAATTATTATTACCGTAAGTAAACTTAATTTTACCGGTGACGTCATCATTAAGTTTCACATACGCTGCTGATTCACCTTCATTAACCGAAACGACGTCGTTATCTCTTCCGTCAACTAACGTCACCGGAAACACTGACGTCACTTCCGAATTCTCAACTCCGTACGGCACAACTGACGTAACCGAAACGACGTCGTTCTCTTCCGTTAATTTCCCGTTAGTTAACGGAAACACTGAACACTCCGATACATCAACATTATTAACTGATTTTGCATTCAAATCGATACACGAAGACGATTCCGATACCTCAACCGGAACAACATTCTCCATAAAACGCTTGGTGTACGACCTCGTAATGCGACGAAACTCATCGGAAACGTTTCCGGCGACGGTGAATGTTCGTTTCTTCAACTGTTTGATGTTGTTAGTTGATGAATCACATGAGATAGTAGTGACGTCGTTAGTGATGATTGATGACGTGGCATTGATTGAAGTGGTAAAGAGTTTTGGTGATGATTTGAGAATTGGTGAGAAGTGTGAGCGTTTACGGCGAGGTAGCTTTGATCGGAACTTCTTCATTGTGTGTGTGTTTTTGAGTGTGTGAAATGAAGTGTTGAAGTTGATTTCAATTTTTATAGTGTTTGGAGTGAAGAGTGATTAGTAACTGTGTGTGTGTGTTTATAGTGTGTGTGAAATGAAAGCGGTTAAGAACGTTAGGGGGAGGGAAGGGAGTACAGTATATTTTGTGGGGTTGAGGGATGCGTGTGTTGTGGGGTCCACTCGCTCATCATTAAACGGTTTGTAAGTTATTTTTTTAATATTTCATCAAGGTTACATGAAATAATTAATTAAATGTTTAAAAAATTGGGCTATTAGAGTGTGCTTGAAAAAGAATTCATATTTACTAAGTTTCGGTTTGTGTGACGACGGGTTCAAATTTTAAGAATTAGTCGATCAAATGGTTGAAATTATGATTGCTAAAAAAAAGAAAAAGGTTGATAGTCGTTTGTTTGGCAAACCCTTTCCGATTCTAATAGACCATAAACTAGACGAGAATCATTCTCATTGAGTAATGAATAAGATAAGAAATAATAATCCGTTTTGAACAATGGAACTTGTTAACTTTAATATCTCAGTAATTTGTTAATTTAATATTATACGGAGTAGTTAATATAAAATTAACAATTGGTAGTTCCTCCTTAGGTTTTTTAAATTTCGTGGGTATAGTAGCTACCGAGATCAATGCAACATTTAAATGTGCAAATATCGTAGAAGGATCAGAGTCGGTTAAATCATTTCTATAAAAATAAAAATAAATGATTATAAGGAGCAAAACCTTTGTATAGGAATTCATAAAGAGACAATCCAATTAATAAGATACACAAAGAGGGTCGTACTTATATGATTTTTCACTTCTCGAGTTATTCTTTTGTCAAATTATAGGATCTAGATGAGGCTTTGTTATACGCTTCGTTTTGCATAGATATAAGGAGCCATTTTGAGGATTCATTTCCTGGTACCATGGCCAAAACGAATTCTAGCCTAAATGACTCCTAAACTAAAAAATTTCAGTATATCTAAAGTGTGCAATGAACTAGCGTAGCAAGAACTAGTGGTAAGAAGTTGTAACACTTTGGCAAAGCCTTCTGATAACATAAGTGTCTAGCTATAATTAATAAGTATAAACGCGAGTTGCTAATAAATACTACTAGAAGTGTCGCTTAAAAAAACCAAATGCTAGTTACTTTTTGCCAAACAAGTGTTACTTAATAAACGCTATATGTTAGTTGCCTTTAAACGTTTGTTGACAAACATAACTTTAATTTTGGATAAGGGCTAATTACTTAAAAAGTCATTTAATTTGACTTTTTTTTTCTTTATGTGTACCGAACATTTTTTGTTCTTATTTTGTGTATTTAACTTTCAAATTTTGATCATTGTTTGTATTTTGTGATTATTTAGTTATGTAAAATGACCATTTTATCATTCGAAATTTGAAAAAGTAAAGGTAAAATGGTCACAAAATACACACAATAATCGAAATTTGAAAGTTTAGTACACATAATGAAAAAAAAAATCAGTGACACAATAAAAAAAAGTGACAAGTTAGTTGACTTTTTAATTAATTACCCCTTTAGATAACTTAAAATAAGAATGTAAACATCTATATTGAGATCCAATGATGATCAGCTCAGCTGGTTAGAGACACTCCCGATTTTACCCAAGGTCTTGAGTTCGATCCTTAGGGATGGCAAGCCTTGGGATTTTTCCCTCTGAATACTTGTAACGGCCCATGGTCAACATCTCGTTGTCTAAGGGTACGTGCAAGGCTTCACCATTATTCAGTGAGGTTTCCCAAATGTCGTATCCGGACTGAATGTTCGGAAAAAAAAAAAAAAAAAAAAAAAAAAAAAACCTCATCTATATTGAGACGAAAGAAGTATACGATAATGTTTTTTAGAAAGTCATACACATACAACATATATATTCTCACAAACTCTCAACAATTTATGTGTCTTCTATTGTGATTTTGAACCCAGAAGCTTCATGTTATGTGGAAAAATTTCTCACGGATACTGGTAGACTAAAAGCTCATTAGTTATTATATGGTAGTTTTATCTATACTACATATAAAAGCAAAATGGTCGAGTGGTTGGGACTCCCTTTGGTGACTTTTAGGTCTCAAGTTCAAATCCCACTAATGCCAATTTTGAGATATTAGGAAGTCCCTCTATGAGGGCTTGGCTTGGGTATACCCAGGTTCAAGTCTGAGGGGGCAAGATTTACCCCTATTAATCGTCGTGCCTTCGGGCGGATTAGTAGGGGGTTTTCCCCCATCGGGTATTTGAATAGGCATTCCCACTTCGAGCGAGCTCTCTAGCGCGGGCCCGGTTAAGACAACGTAAGCTAGACCTCCCGCTGTCGAATCGCGACACGAAGTTTCAACGAAATTCACCTTTCAAAAAAAAAAAAATGAAAATTTTATATTAGGTAAGAAAAACTTAAAACATCACAATAAAGGAAACTTTATATTAACGGAATGTTTTGAATCTCTATTATGGCAACACTTCAAAAGGAAAATATTAATACACATTGAAAACCGGGTTGACCCGGGACACATCAAACCCGGCGGGTTGACCCGGTTTAATTTGACCCGTTATTTTCGACCCAACCCGTCAAGTTGACCCGATTTATATTGACCCGTTTTTTGACCGAAACTATTCAACCGGTTGAACCACTCGGGTCGAACAGGGTTTCAAAACATTATGTTTTAATCCTCAAATCCTCAAACTTTTATTATTTTTCGTTTATAACGTATAAACTTTTTTTTATAACTAAAACTATTTGTCGCTATAAAAACTCGTTACTATACACGGGATACTCGTCTTGTTGGATAATAATAGTAGAAGGGTATGATCATTGTTAATTTTAAATGTAAAACTACTGCCTTGACTTCTTTTTGTGCGAGGTGATATATACATGACACAAAACAAATTTTATGGGTGTAGACCGTGTAGAGTTTTATTGTGCGTGATATGAGACTTCAAATTGTGTATAAAGTAATTTTGTTATGTGCAAATTGTCTTTATTTCGTTGTGCATAATGTCGAGTTATGATTCAACTTAACTTATTTTTCTAACCGCGTTGTCTGTAAAAATGTAACTCTATGAACCATTTGAGCACATGAGCAACGATATGATTGATCATGTGTCAATGCCTGCCTAATCAAAATAATAATTTGTGGCAGCAACTAGAATCACATACAATGCATCAACTAGAACTATTTTAATTATTTAACTAATTAACCGTATTGAAGCAGGTAATCCTAAATGCTAAATTGCTAACCATGGTCCATGAACGACTTGATCTCATGAACAAGTTGCGACCAATATTCAGCTGTCATATTTACTAATAACTCACACACCCATCAACCAATTGCAAATGACTTTACTAAATAGTACAGAAAAAATACCCATGAAAAAGCATGTATTTATGGGCTCAACTAGAATCACATACATACGGTTTAGAAATAACTTTGGTTGTTAAAATAATTCTGTTTAAATTATGTCACGCGTATTTGAATGTTTTGCAAGTCCACCTCGCTCTTGAGAGTGTATGTTATTATTGGTTGTAATTTTTTTATATATAAAAAATAAATAAATAAATATCAGAAAGAGCTAAACATTTTCTGTTCTATCCAAAAATTATGCAAATGACATTGGTATATAGCGATAATAATGGGTTTTTAAATGTTCAAGAGTCAAGACAAAAAGCTCACAATAAGATATCGCATCTACATGAAACTTTTTTTTTCTCAATATGACTTTGTGTACTTACCTTGATGATGGATGCATCACACATATGCGCTTAAAATATATTTGCATTTTAACATATGTACTTGAATGATCGAATTGAATCAGATATGTGTGGACTGTGGAGCATGGACTCGATCATAAAATATTAGACTAGGAATGTGTTATAGTTTGTTGTTATATATACATAACTGGGTTTTTATTTCTTTGTATAATAACTTTTGATTTGACCATGAAATGTGTTGTAGTTTGTTGTTACACAATATTAGACTTGTCCGGCCATCACTCATATATATCAATGATTATTACTTATTGCTTAACAGTTAACAGTTACATTGTGCTGTTTACTTGTTTATGTCAACTGTCAAGTTAAGCTCGATTCAAATCTAGAGCTAGGAAAATGACGAACAAAAGAAAACGTTTTTATTGGCTTTTGACACATATAAGTTACATGCTTGTGTTACATAGATATCACGAGTAATATATTTTAACCAACAACCAGCTATATGATCATCAATGAAACGCATGCAAAATGATGTGTACAACAACCTTTATAAACTATTTATTTAAACATGCTCGTGCATTAGATGCAAGCATGCACCTCCAATTTATTACAAACTCGATATTGTCTTAAGAGGGGTAGTAACACAAAACAACAATACACCTTCAACATTGTATCTTTTCAAAAGATAAAATAAATAAATAAAACTAGCCTTGACGTGGCTCCTCCCTAGTCCCATCGATGGATCTCATGCCAAACATTAAACAGATAAATTGTGTAACACACTGACGAAACGTACATGGGTATAATCCTCAGTTTCTAAATATGTACATGTAAAATATGTTTATAGCTGCTTTTAAACTTCAAACGGCTTAAGATATATATATGGAGCAACATATAGAGCAAATGATTTAATTCGAGGTTACCGAATTATAATGTGTGAAACAACAATGGGATGGATATGTGGTTTGAGACTTTCGATTTCAGAGACAGCTTATTCAGTTTTTATGGGTTAAAATCATATTTTATTCTTAGGTAAGTAGCTCATTTTCTCTTTTGTTGTTATTGTTTTTCGCTATGATGACTCTCTAATTTAAGTTAACTGAGCTTACCATTACACTGGACTGACACATTTTCAAGCCCTCTATGTCGATAAAGTTGGTGTAATCGCTTAAAGTTTATTGTATTGAACGTTGCTCGAACTTGAAGCATCTCACATTTTCAATTGGTTTGTAAAACGGCATTTCCAAATATGGCCACGCTTTCAGCTTGAGAGACACTCTTTTTTGTTAATCTATACTTCACATGCTACAGTTCTATCCGATTTTCAGACTTAGTTGGTTTTTTAAGCCTTGTAAGAAGATAATTTTTCTTCAATATACGCAAACATCTTCTAAACTGGCTTCTACATTATTTTATGCATAACATCCCGAGACAAACCAATAAATAAATCAACATGGTTGGTTATTATAAAAAGGAATGCTATATCAACAAAATATTAAAAAAAAAAATAATAATAATAAAATAAAATCACATAATGATGTTTTGTACTATTATACAAAAGGCGTGTTTTGGATGAACAGTACTACAGTGAAACAAACAGTAGTGGGCCGATGAACGGTAACCAACAGCCTTTTACTGTTCATCGACCCACTACTGTAGCTAGAATACTTTCTTTTTTTTCTTTTTTTCTTTTTTTTAAGAATTTGAAAAAAAAATAATTTCCGAAAAAATAAATTCTGAAAAAATTAGTTTCGAAAAAAAAAATCGATTTCGGAAAGAAAAAAATAATTTCGACAAAAAAAATAATTTTTCAAAAAAAAATTAATTTCGAAAAAAAAAATGAATTTTTTTTACAAATTTCGAAATTAATTTTTTGAGAATTTGAAAAAAAAATTAATTTCGAAAAAAAAAAATTAATTTAATTTTTTTAGAATTTCAAAAAAAAAAAAAAAATGATTTCCGAAAAAAAAAATTTCCTAAAAAAATTAATTTCCAAAAAAAATCAATTTTGGGAAAAAAAATCAATTTCCAAAAAAAAAAATTCAAAAAAAAATTAATTTAGTTTTTTTAGAATTTCAAAAAAAAAAAAAACTCGAAAAAAAAAAATTAATTTTTCTTTAAAAATAGTCATTTAGTTTATCAATCTTTTTAAAATTTAGTCCTTAATAACTAGCTTTCAAACAAGATTTAGCACCGCATTCCCGCAACAACGTGCATGTTTCCCAACGTAATCTTGACACATGTTGTATTGAAAAAAAAAATAAAAAATTAAAAATATTAGTAATTTAACTTTTAAAATAAATAAACTACGTGGCATTCCCATTAGACTCTTGTTTGGGTACACTCATTGACTTTGAAATCCACAAGCATCGAACCTCACTCAGCATCTACCAAACACACCTAAGCACCACCGTTCACCGCCGTTCCAACCGATCCGATTTTCCGGTAACCACCTCATTTCTCTCTCTAAAACCACATCACACACACTAATCTGTTTAATTTCATATATGTTTACAGTTAGTCATCTCATTGTATTATTAATTGCTAATTTAGGTCAGTAGAAATATAATTACCGTTAATTGTTCGAATTTAGGGTTTTAATTTCAGTTTTAGATAACACGTGTGAATTAAAGTTGTTTATAATCAGTTATTGCAGTTACTTGTGAATTAATGCTATTTGTAATCATTTATTTCAGTGTTTGTAACGTTGCTTGCTAGTTCAGTTCCATCCGAATAGAATCACAGTAGATTACTTGAAGTCAGGGTTTCAATTTCAGTATCGTAGTCATTTGTTTATTCTAAGTTGAGATATATCCATCAGTTATGTTAATCTTTGTGACGTTAATTTACAATTCAAAGTTGACGATGCAAATTTAGATCTCGATTTCAGTTTTCGAGTAGTCATTGTCTATTCTGATGTGAAAGCTGTTTGAAATGAGTTACGGCAATGTGTGTAATGTTGCTTCCTAATTTAGGCTAGGTGAATCTGAATCGATTTACTGTTGATGATGCAAATTTAGTGTTTTGCATCGTATAGTGATTGTTTATTATGAATTAGAGATATTTGAATCGGTTATTGAAATGTTTTTTATGTTAATTGCGAATTATGGTCAATCTAGTTGCGTTACGGTTAATGATGCAGGTATAGGGTTTCAGATTTAGTTTATGATATGCGTCATTTTATCCGCTTACCTAGCTTTCCTACTTTTAGTAGGTCATTTCTGTTAGAATAAGATGTGTGCCAATTAGTGATTGCTTAGAACACGTATGAGCCGTTAAGTATTATAATAGGTCCTCATCTCTCTTGTATGCATTATGTTAGAACTTGTGTTTGCTTAAGACTTTAAGAGTGTAGTATCCACCTGAGCCTTTCTTAAGCGTGATCCAGTGACCACAGCTCACTAGTTAGAGTCAATCGTTATATCATTTCTTATCAGTTTTTCAGCATACGTGTTTTAGTCTGAATTTAAGATATATTCCCTCAGTTATGCCAGCATTTGGATTGTTAATTGCTAATTTAGGTCAATTTGAATAGAATTACTGTTGATGCAAATACAGGGTTTCGATTTTATTCTGTTTGTAATTTCAGTTGCTAATTTAGGTCATTCTAGTCAGAATTACAGTTGATGATGAAAAATGTTATGGGTTCAGATGAGTTTGAGATTATACCTGTTTTGCGTCTTGTAGTGATTGTTTTATAAATTAAAGCTATTTGAAGTCTATTTATTTAATCTGGTTATAATTACCGCTAATGATGCAAATGTAGAGTTACAATATCCGTTTCAGAGCATAAGTCTTTTGCAATTTGTAGTGACTGTATTTGTTTAATTTAAGGTGAATGATAAGGGAATTGTAGTATGGGTTTGTCATCTGCTGCTACTAGTACCACTCCCAATGAAGCATTGAAGTTTTGCATATTTGATTTGAGAAGAGGACAACATGAAGGGGAGGAATTGGAGAAGATTTTGTTCTTCTTTCCGGCTGATTTGCCATTTCCGGCTCAACTTTCTGTCATTGGACTCAGTGAAGGACTCATCACTTTCACAAGGTCAGCAGCCGATTGATTAATATCTAATATCTAATAGTCCGCAACTATGTGTTTAATAGTGATTTATACTAGCGAGAAGTGGTATTGAGTCATTTTCGAGAAAAATCTTCGTTAATGTGAATGCTTAAGTTTAAATATTCCACAATAGCTTATTTTGACGTTTTTGAACATAAATGTTACTGATTTTCAAAATTGGTTTTTCAGAATTTTTTCTCCTGAAGCAGCATGTGAGGTTATAGAAGCAGAAATGAATTCACATGTTTTCTTTGAGGCAGAGCCTGATATTTGGATGGTAATGGTAAGTATATACGTATTTTGGAGCATTATTAATGCTTGTTATCGTATTCCATAATTCAAAGGGAAGTATATTCGGTTGTGTGTATACCCTGTTTGATCATTGTTAGTCATTAAATAAGAAGGTTCAACAGTGCCTAAATCTTACAAAGTTGATATTCTTTACCATGCTCTTATGTAAGTGGCTAAATGCAGTAAAAGTATTAGGACATATTTAGATGTAAGTTCATCGATAATCACATTGCTTGTCTTTCTTCCCCGTGCTTCTCTATGAAAGTTCCTATTTCATGGACAGCTACATTTTTGTCACATATAATTTTAACCTCCCATCGCTTGTCACATACTTTGCAAGTACTCATTTATTTTGACTTCACTCATAATGATAACGGATTTTTCCATATCCCATCCCCCATTTATACTATCTCACTTTTAGGACAATTATTTTTACCTCCCCCGTTCATGTGCATTACTGTAGTGATATTTGAGTGCAACAATTTTGATCAGGCTGTACCTTGTAGGTGGTTGCAAAAAGCAAAGAGACAGAAGCCATATGGAGAATTGAAGCACTACGCAGTGTTATTAAGGAAGTACACTCTCTTTTCGTTATGTTTCATGGCTCTATAAGAGTAATGCTTGATAAAGAACCTGGTGGAGGGCTAATTCGTAGTCATTTGTATACCTTCATCATGGATTATCTTAGTGGTAAGCACTTTTCTGAATCACGTCTCACATGAATCATATAGAATCTGTATCTTTCTTCTCTTTTTTTAAAATATTTTTATTGGAGGTCGCTTTGTCAGCGTATAAAAAACGTTCTCCATTGGAGTTGTGGTGCTGCGGTAATGCTGAACTTTCTGTTTCAAATGATTTTTCAATGGATTTGTGCTACTGGAGCAATGATGAAGTTGCTGTACCTCTCTCTTATTTATGCATTTTGTCTTTGAGGCAGATTTTCTCATGGGCACCAAATTCCTGTTACCTAATTTCCGTGACTCATTAAAGGAGCGTGGGACCGTACAGATGTTGACTGTAGGACGTGAGGCTGCTATTGAAGTACAGGTTAGATAAACATCTTGCATCTTATTTAGTATTTTAGGTCGTCTTATAAACCTTATAAGCACATAGAATTATAGTTTTGCATAAAATTGCAAAAGCATTTTGTTTTGCTTTAAACCTTTTGCTTTAGATACGTATTAGGCTTAATTATAGTCAAGATAAGATGAGTTTGCTGGTATTATCCATCTAGAGTGCATTTTGTTACGGTTTGTGCTCACCGAACCTTGCTTTTATATAGGTCTCTATATGCCAATAGTTGGGATCACATGGTACTAAATTAAATACCACTACCTAGACCAGGCGACATTCTTACTTGCTACCGACACAGGCCACTTAAGTAATAGACTGTGTGTTTAAAGTCTATGTCATAGTGATCTCTACTAGGAATGTCATAGTACTGACATCTAATAAAGTAACATCTCAGTTAATGTAAATACTGTATTTTGAATCTGTGTAGTTAATTTCGGCGAAATACCACTGGTATACCAGTGGTATTTCGGATTTCGGAGGTCAGATAAAATTTCGTTTCAAAATTTCGTTTATAATCTCGCTGCCGAAATTATCGGCGAAATTGACCGAAATTATACCGAAATTGACCGAAAATATACCCAAAATTTCGGTGGAAAAGGCGGTATTACCGCCATTTACCGGTTGTTATGTTTTTTTGGGCCAAATCAGTCAATAGTATTGATTTTGTACCTTGAATCCGTTTCCGGCGATGAATTCCGATGGCGGCGGCGGCGCGGCGCTGCAACTTCCGGCAGAAACCCAAGGAGGGAGGAGAGGAAAGAGGGAAGAAAGGCTTGGAACTTTTTTTTTTGAAAAGATACGGCTGCAGATGCAGTTTGTGGTTGTGTTTTAGGGTTTAAATTAGTTTAAAATGTTTAACATTTAGCCCCTCTATCTTTCACTATTTTACATTTAATGTCTAAACCTTAAAATAAGTTTGCGTATTTAAACATTTGACCCCTCTATCTTTAATAGTTTACATTTAAGTCTTAAACTTATATATAAAAAATATAAAATTAATAGCTTTATAAAAAAAATTACCGAAATACCACCGAAATACCAAAAATTTCGTATCTCGGTTCTTGACCGAAACACCGAAATTTTTGTCCTTAACTACATAGTTTTGAATTACACACTAGCGTCTGTTCATTCCTTTATATTTGCTCTTATGCGGCTGAATATTTAGTGGATTTTTACATGGATAAATGTTGGACGCAAAAAACAGTTTTTCCACTCCCACCTTTTTAGCCTGGTTCAACATCTCATTGTGCTGCAGTTTGTTGATTCATGAATGTCTTATCATGAGTTTCCATGACCCACTCACCCACATCTTATAATTTCTGTCCTTTACATGTTTACATTACCTTTTTTTTTTTTTTTTTTTCTTTTTTTTTTTTTTTTTTAACTGCAGTCTCTTTCAAATGTTCTGTCTTTGTCTCATAAGCCCATAGTTGTTAAAGGCGCTCGCCTTGTGCGCCTAGGCAACAGGCGAGGGCGAGGCCCACCTTCACCGCCCAAAACCCTAGGCCCCAGGCCCACATAAATATTAAGCGACATATTCCAGATCTAATTTTCCGGCCACTATTCTCAGATCTAACATCACCTTTATCTCCCCCACCACATTCCGATCTAAACAGTACATACAGGACGCCCACCGGAACAGCCACGCGCTGGTAACGTTCGCCGGAATTTTTTATTTTTCCGGCGAGTTTTTGCAATTAAACTTCACCACCCTCTTCCTCACCTTTTTCCGACCAAATCCCCACCAGCTGCGGACCTTATACTCCGGCCACGCTCCGCCACGCGCCGGTTTTTTGTGGCGATATTGTGTGAGCTTAATTGATGAAGATACCGAGGAAGAAGAGGATGACATTTGACGATGATGGCATAGTCGATGGTATTGTCAATGGTTTTGAAGATTTTAGTTGAATGCATTATGGGTTTTTTGGCATTTGGTATTTGGTAATTTGAACATTTTAGTTGAATGCATTATGGTAATTTGGTATTTGGTCAATGGTTTTGAACATTTTAGTTGAATGCATTATGTATTGAACTTTTTGGTTAAATGCATTAGGGGTTATTTGAATGTTATTTGGTAATTTGAATGGCATTTGGTGTTTTTTTACCTAAGTGCGCTTTTTTTTTGGGGCCCGCGCTTTTTTTGCGCCTCTCGCCTAGGCCACATTTTGGGTCTTTGCGCCTTGAATTTGCCGTCGCTTTTGACAACTATGCATAAGCCTAAAATTTCGTATGTATGGCTTGGCTAAGTTTGTTTGTCTTTATTTCTTTTATTGGCCATCTAGGAGATATACTCAATTTCTTTTGTATTTAAGCTAAACTATATACTGTTTGTGCAGTCTCTTGTTGGAGTACTGGATTCATGCATGGGGAACACTTCTGGCTACTCGGTTATCTTATTCCAGGACCTGCTGGTCTCTACAACACTGACCCCTGTATGTTGTATCTGTAATTTTTAAGCTTCTCTCTCTCTTTCTCTCAGATACCTCTTTCTTTCTACATATATGCTGTAAAACTGTTGCCACTGTTTTATTTCATGCTTTTGTTGAGGTAGTATGATATTCATTTCAATGTGTGGGACTCTGGGTTGATAGTCGTTTTGATGTCTTTCAGGATGACACTGTTAATCTATTTTCATACGGTGTCCTGAGGTTGACCCCCCGTGTTCTATCTTCTGGAGGAAGTACCTGGTCTTATTTGCGCAAAGGGAGTATTTCTTCCCATGCTGAACCTGGCTCTAGGATGGCGAATAGTGGGTCAGCTTTGGATCGGTTACATGGGTTCCAGGATAGCTCTTCTGCAGGAGGTGATAATCATCGCATTGTGAGGCCCTTACAACATGGCAAGTGGTCCAGAGGAAAGGATGGCTTTCTTGTTACTGATATTTGGGGTGTAGAAGTTGGTAACTTGGTCCCTACCACCCCAACAGTATGGCTTCAGCAAACAGAGCATAAGATGTACCTGTGTGCATATCAGCATAAAAGCCTTACCATTATTCTCCTTATACCTGTCACATCCATGCTCAACGGGGAGGAGGGAATCTCTGTATTAAAGCAACAACTTCTTGAAAATGTCAGTTTTCTTATCTTGCTTTGTGATTATACTTCCTGCTCATGAACACATTTCTAAGCTTCTTGTTTCTTATTAGTTTGAATCCTCATCTTAATCATCATATTTTTAACTATATTGCTTCAGCAGCAGCCTATGTTTTGATTGTTTTAGATGTTAATATGTTACTAAAGTCATATAATTACTTTCTTGTGGGCTGTCACAGGATTGTTTAACAATTATCTCGGTTTTTTTTTTTGTCTTTTCTGGTGAATGCGTGCATAATTGCATGTCTGTAATTAAAACAGACATGTATTTTCACCATGTCTGCTTATTAATAATTGATATTATTCTTCTGTAACTGATTTTTTTTAGCAGTTGCCAAAATGTTTTGACCTCAAAGGGCATGTATGCCCATTCTAATCACAACCAGGGCAATTTTTTTTCATTATTCATTATATTTGAGAAATTTACGCTAAAGTAATGTTTGTGCTGTTGCTTGAGAGATTTGCGCCAAAGGTGTCTCATGTTGACTTCATAATATTCTAGTTGTTTACTGTGTCAAATCACTAGACGCGCCTGTGATGAAACTAGAAACTTTAACAGAATAACAGAACTCTCATACACCGAAAGAGCATGTTGATTAGGCGTAGATTCTTTCGTCTTATGATAGGAAATGACAGAAATGAATCTGTTTTGTTTTTGAAGCTGTGAAGTTTTTATGGGTGGGTAGTGGGATTGATGAAGGCAATCGATAGTTTATAGATTCTGATTTTTTTTGGCACTTTCAACCTTGAAAACTTCTAGATCGACCATTCAACCTTGACAGTTGACAGTATATTTAGCTAATGGTTGATGGTTACTAGAGAAGCTTTGGGCAACAAGACACTTTCCATAATGGTTACCAGTTTTCCACAGTAAGAGTACGACACCCTGTTCTAAAAATGTCTCAGTTCAAGAAAATTTTGTTACAGTTAACTGATAGAGAAAATTTGAAGTACCATTTACAGCTAAATGCAAATTGTCCCTATTCCCCAACTAGTTCGATAGGACTTGCATGGAGTTGAGTTGAGTGTTCGTATGTCTTTATTTCAATAAGTATCATACTTTCATTATGCTATCCTTGAGATACAGGCCAGTATTGAGTTTGTCTCACATTTCAGTAGGTATTACAATGCTATCCTTGAGATAGAGGCCAGTATTGATTTCTGATTCTGAAAGAAATTGTTTATTAAATGCTCATGTTAGGTGTTTATCTGGAAAAGCTAGATATTCTAGTTTTGTTCTGGATCAAGCAAATTTAAACGTCACACTTCTGTTAATACTCTTTTTCCCCTTACATTCTCTTTTGTTTTACTTTCTGAATGAATTCTTACTTTTACTATATGCCAGGCATCTGCAAAGATCTTCAAAGTTGAGGAGAAGCTTGCAAAGGGATGGGGTGGTGAGAATGCTTATCATGTCAAGGGGTATCGTTATTTGGTAGTGGATGGTGACAGGAATATATCTCGGGCTTCTCCGCCTGGAAAAGTAACAACCCTAACAAAGGTTAGAATGACCCTGTTAATCGCTTTAATATTTGTAGTTTAGACTGCACACTGGTTATAGTGCAATATGTAGGATTAATTTTTGATGGTTCGTTACATTATTCAGGCTATAATACTTGTAAAAGTGTGTGAAAATGTGAAATATCAGCTACAATAATATCTGCCTATTTGGACTCTTAAGGTGCTTAAAACACGCAAGGGATTAGCTATTTTAAAAAGACTTGTCTTCTAAGTTCCAATCCATTTGACCCGTTGTCATTTTAACTTAATTGTTTAGATATAGTATGATGATGTAGTTGACCCATTGGATATGAAACACATCCCAAGTATACACACTCATAAATCCTAAGTCACTGGGTTAAAATTGCCACCTGTAATACGTATTTGAAAGTTTCCTGATCATTATACAGTGCTTCTACTAAGAGAGAAAAACTACCAGGTGTCTGTAAATATAACGCAGTGGTTAACTGGCATGTTGTAGCTAAGCTTGATGTACAATTACTCCACAGGAATCATTACTAGCCTTGAATAAGGTTCGAGAGGATGTTGATTTGGAGAAAAGCAGAACAAAAGGAGATGATGACGTAGATCATGAAAAGGATTTAGAAATATGCATTAGAGCAAAAAACAATGCCTGGGTGATTGCTCGGGCTACAAGAGGGAAGGAACTATATATAGTTCTTGAGAAGGCCAATGAAACTCTTCTCTATGCCTCAGAAGCTGTTGAGAAGTTCAGTGACAGGTATGCTTCTTTATTGCTGATATTTTCTTTATACATTTAAACATTTTTTTTGGTAAAAATGTTAAATATATTAGCACCAAAAACTATAAACACAAGTCACCCATGGCAAGATAAGATGACCAAGAGATACCAAACACCACATGCAAATCAAATTATACTGAACATTATTGAGACTACTATCTAAAATTCATTCAAATAGACCAAAACCAAATATCAGAGAAGCCATATCTTTGTCACCGAATTCTGCTAGAGGTTAAAAAAAATCGTTAGTACCCAGAATAGTGACTGCTAGAGGTTAATAGTTTATCTTTAAACAAAAATGTGGTTTATTTATTGATAAATAATGTTTGCTAATAATCTACTACTAATATAGAAGAGGTTGATTTTAGGTCACATGCTAAGGAGAATAATTGGCATTAGATGTGTACTTAGCATAGAATATAGAAATTGTCTAGAAGAAGTTGAAATTAGGTCACATGCAGTATGAATTTCCTATGTATTTAATTGGTTATTATCTTATGCATTTTATGAGGTTATTATCTAGTCCGGTTGGCCCTAGTTGGGACCCGAGAAACTTAATATTTAAGGAGGTTTTACAGTACTGGGACAAATTTGGTTGGGAGTTCTTTTCGTTGAAGACTAGACTAGTTCTAAATGTATACTACATTTTGAACTTTTATTCTGACTTTAATCAGTATATGTATTTTGAGGGGTGTGTGGATTAGCTTATATATAAGAACTTAGGGTAATCCAAAATTCCAAATACACACTAGTTCTGTTTATTTGTTAAAATGTGTCACAAAAATCTTGAAGATTTAGTTATTACTTTTTTGAAGAGACCAAGAATTATATAACATAAACAATAAGCTCCAAGATTATGTTAATTTTGTTTTTTCTAATCATGTAGGTACTGCAATGGAGCGTTTTCATTGGATTAGGAATTACTGGAGCTAATACAATTCATCTTGCATCAGCTCCATGAAGTGTTATTTATATCCGATAGTACAATTAGACAATCCAAATATGCACATAGCATTTAGTGTTCTAACGGCTCAAAAAGACATGCACGATAAGGTAAGGAGCTGTATGGTCATAGATTTCAGGACTGATTTGTATACGTTAAGAAATAGCCAGATTAATATCATAATTCACGGACCTCTTAATGCTCTCTAGATGAACATGGAATTTGTTATGAAGAGGACCCTGGAATATGGTTTAATTAATTGTTAATAAGCATTCCTTGGGTAGGATCTTGTACATTTTTTCGGTTTTTTGTACTAAGAGTTTGATAAATGAACTTTAGTGTTTGAGGCAATTGACAAAACATTACGCCAAGTTTAGGGTAATAACACAATGGTAATGATGTTCTTGTTTGGTGATGTAATTGTGTTTGGGGTCATGTCAAGAATAAGACAATGTCTGTTGGCATAATGCATATTATTTTAAGAAAAAGGTTTAATCATTGTGTTGCTTTATTTTTTGTGTGCGCAAAAATATCTGCAGCATGTTGAGTAATACAGATCCACTGAGAACTGTATACCAGACTAAGACTTGGCGAGCTTGAGCTCAACTTAATGGTGCGAGTTTAAACTCGGGCTCAAATGCTTGTAATGTTCGGTAAAAAAACTTTAATATATTGATCAAAAGTCAAAATTATGTCCTATGAAATAAGTTTGGCCAAAAAGCATTGGATACGTACCTAGTACTCGAAAAACATCTGTGGTTATTCACTTGGTTCTTACAAACCTAAACTCCACTCACTTATTCCGGACTTTTTTTTTTCTACTTATCTATTAACTTGCAAAAGTTCACAATGATCGATCTGGAACTCTAATGGCTTGACGTAAGCACAATTAATATGAAGGCAAATGTCAAATTGGCAAAACTTGATGCTTATTCCAGTCGCGTATTTATAATCTCCATTTGTTGTATATTTTCAACTTATTCTATTACTTTGATGCGAACTTGAAGAAGTATGATCTGGTTGAAATTGAACACGATAAAAGCTTGAATCATTGCATACATATGTTATGTAACGTATAAAAAACGTAAAAATGATCAGGATAATTATATTTAGAGTAAATTACATGGTTCGTCCATGTGGTTTGGGGTAAATCCTTAATTGAGTCTCTATCTTTTTTTTTGTTGCATGATTGCTCCCTATGTTGAAACTATAGCACACCGTTCGTCCTTATCGCTAACTATCGTCATCTTCTCGGTTAGCTCTCTGTCGTCAAATGGCAACGTTAGTCCATTAACCAAACGATCATTTGCAACGTTAGTCCTTTACACTAACAGTCGTTTTTAATTAAATAAAAAATTGGTTTTCTTACGTAACTCGTCTGTTTTCTTACGTTTTTGTCTGTTTTTTATACGTTTTCGTCATTTTTATAAGTTTTCGGCCGTTTTGCTACGTTTTCGTCCGTTTTTATACGTTTTCGTCCGCTTTTCTTACGTTTTTACTCGTTTTCGTCCGTTTTTACACGTTTTCGTCCCTTTTTTTACGTTTTCGTCCGTTTTAACACGTTTTCGTCTGTTTTTATACGTTTTCGCCCGTTTTGGTACGTTCTCATACGTTTTATTATGTTTTTGTCTGTTTTTATAGGTTTTCGCCCGTCTTTATATGTGTTCATCCGTTTTTATACATTTTCGTTCATTTTTACACGTTTTCGTCCGTTTTTATACGTTTTCGCCCGTTTTGTTATGATTTCTTACGGTTTATACGTTTTCATCTGTTTTTATACGTTTCCGCCCGTTTTGCTATGTTTTTATACGTTTTCGTCTATTATAATATATTTTCGCCCGTTTTTTTTACGTTTTTATTCGTTTTCGTCCGTTTTTATACGTTTTCGTCCGTTTTCACACGTTTTCGTCCATTTTTCTTACGTTTTCATATGTTTTTATACGTTTTTATTCGTTTTCATCCGGTTTTATTACGTTTTTGTTCGTTTTTATACGTTTTCATTCGTTTTAAAAACGGGCGAATACTTATAAAAATGGATGACAATGTGTAAAAACGAACGAAAACGTATAAAAACGAAAGAAAACGTAACAAAGCAGGCGAAAACCTATAAAAAGAGACAAACGTAAGAAAAACGGACGAAAACGTATAAAACGAACGAAAATGTGTGAAAACAGACGAAAACGTGCAAAACGGAAAAAAGCATATCAAAATAGACGAAAACGTATGAAACCGTGGCAAAACAGGCGAAAACGTATAAAAACGGATGAAAACGTATAAAACGTAACAAAACGGGCGAAAACGTATAAAAACGAACGAAAATGTGTAAAAAGGACGAAAATGTGTAAAAACGGACGAAAATGTGTAAAAACGGACGAACACGTATAAAAACGGACGAAAACCTATAAAATCAGACGAAAACGTATGAAAACTTACCAAAACGGGTGAAAATGTATAAAAACAAACGAAAACGTAATGAAAACGGACGAAAACGTGTGAATACGGACAAAAACATGTAAAAAATGACGAAAACGTATAAAACGGGCGAAGACGTGTAAAAACGTAAGAAAAACGGACGAAAACGTATAAAAACGGATGAAAACGTAGCAAAACGGGCGAAAACGTATAAAAACAGACGAAAACGTAAGAAAACGGACGAATTACGTAAGAAAACCAAATTTTTATTTAATTAGAAACGACTGTTAGTATAAAGGACTAACGCTGCAAATGATCGTTTAGTTAATGGACTAACGTTGCCACTTGACGACTGAGAGCTAACGGAAAAGATAACGACAGTTAGCGATAAGAACGAACGGTGTGCAATAGTTTCAACATAGGGATCAATCATGCAACAAAAAAAAGATAAAGACTCAATTAGAAATTTACCACAAACCTAAGGGATGAACCATGTAATTTACTCTTATATTTACTACTCCGCAGTACTTGATGGATGATTGGCTTCTATCTAAAATATCGTTGTTATATCCTTTTACTTTTTTTTTATATATTTATCCTCTTAAAAGGAAGTTTATGATCGACATGTGTTAATACTTCACAGATCACACCATTTTTCTCTCCTTAACACTCGTTATTATTTTGCTACTAGTACTGTATATGGGTAAGAAAACAAAAAGTGGTAAAAAATAAATTACTTTCTGGTTCATGGCCATCCTTTATCCTTAGTGCACCTAAGTACTCCTTCCGTCTCAAAATTATTATCAAAAAAGAAATCACAAAGTTTAATAAAAATTGAACAACTATAAATCTCAACCACTCAAAAAGAATATTCCCTTAATATATTTTTTAATTTTTACTTAAAAAGGAAAGTTGACAATTATTTTGAGACATCCCAAAAAGAAAATGTGGACAATAATTTTGAGACGGATGGAGTATTTTTTCTTGGGCTTATTCAACTAAAAATTTAACTGTCCCGTGCTTATCAGAAAATTAAAAAAATAAAAATAAAAATCATAACGTGAAGCAAATATAGACCAAATTCTGTGAGCCACGAATATCACTTGCTCAGAAAACGATAACATTAGTATTGAAATTTTTGGTTCTAGAAAACTACATTTGATAGTTTCCATCGGTTCGAGGGTCCTACTATGGTAACACCCCTTACATGTGAGACCCCTTTATTTTTTGTCAAATTGTACAATCAGTAAAGCCGACAGTACAAGTGGTGGCAGCACCCAATCATTGAAATACCCCATACAGAGAGTGTTAGCAGGGCCGTATTTCAGCATGTGCGGGGTGTGCGACGGAACAGGTCCTTCATTTTTTTAGGGGCACCACGATTATAAACTTGGAGGCAGACTTTATTCGGTTTCTACCATAAACTTGATAATAATGTGTTCAAAAACATAAATGTAAATGGTTTTAACAAATAAATAGATGAAAATCAATTGATAATTAGTATTTTCATAAAGGAGTTTAAACAGGGGCGGCAAGGGTATCATGGGACGTGGGTGAGGAAGATGATGAGTTTAGGTCATTTGCATTTGGGCCTTTTTAGTTTATATATTGTATATGTTGGTCTTTTTCTTTTAGTTTTATTTACCAAACTAGTGTAATTACATATTAACAATTTCAACCCTTGTTTGAGAAATATTTTACAGTCATATACATTTTTACAAGTATAGCATGGCATATTCTATAGTAGTATATTGTCTAAAATATTTTCATAGTAGTCAATCATAGTTAATGTTGTAGATATGAGTCATTTGAATATGTAGATCGTAATACCTGTTTTTCCTTTAATATTTATCTAAAAATTTCACACTGTAACAGTTTATGTGTTCGAGAGGCCTATTAAGTAATTTTGGCACAGGGCACTTAAAATTTATGGGACGGCCCTTGGTGTTAGGCTAACATCAACCTACGATATATCATCCCAGCGAGTAATTGCTTCTGCCATGTTTAGATGTTCTGATAGTCTGAGACAAGGGTTACGAGACCGATGCATGGTGAATGTTGCTTGGCAAATTTAAGTGTGTTTTTAATGTCTTTTGACTCTTTGTTTCATAATTTCATTTTATATTTATTGTTTCGAATAGTTATCTTTAGTTGGCCACATGTTTAACATCTGGCGTCCATGATGTAAACATTTGCCACTAATCAAGTTCTTGCTTAAATTTAATTATATGACCCATCAGCGTTGAGACTTAAGTTATAACGCCTCCCTCTAACTTTTTATGCACCAATGAGTAAGGTGAGCTCTAACAAAACTCATGGACACTAGGTTAATCTCAAACTATACCGTCTCACAATTTGTGAGCTCAAAGCTCATGGACATTAGGTTAATCTCAAACTACACTTTGTAAAGCCTTCAGATGCGGATTTGAGAGTGTTCGACAATACTCCCTCCATCTCAAAATTATTGTTAGGAGACAAAAATCACACAGTTTAATAAAAGTGGGACCACTACAATTTTCAACCACTCAAATAGAATATGTTAGAGTTATGGAAAAATATTAAGTCGTGTATGACTAGAATCGAACACGGGACCTTGGGATTGCATACTTTACGTATGAATGATTAATGAAATAATTAATATATATAAATGTTATGTATTTAATTATTTGAACACGAAATAACGACTAACGGACGTTAAGTAATTAACAGAATTGACTAATGACCGTTAGTAAATAAATGAATGACTATAGGTGTAATTAGAGGAGCAAGAAAGTTCTAGAATCCCTTGGGTATTATGGAAACAATCGACTAGGGGGTTTTAGAAGCCCAATCCAAGTCAAACTTGTCCTACAAGATTAGTTCCCTATAAATACAAAGGCTAGGGTTATTGGTTTCACATCTTGTGCACTCTTTCTATAACCCTAACTTTGTTTTTCTTCTTCCTTTGCTAGAAATCGATCCACAACCCGTTAGGGTGTCGATCCATAGTTTTTCTTGAAACAAAATTGTTTTGGTTTTATTGTGTTCTTTCACTAGCATCAAACATTAATCGGTTATAGTACGTGTGTACAAAACCTTGGTAATTAACTTACTTTAGTTAATACCATCTTGGATTGAGAAACAAAAAGGTAAGGAGTTTCTCGTTAATCCTATTGTTTGTTAAAGAAGAAGAATTAGAAATTTAGATCCTTGTTTTGCTAGGATCAAAGGTACGTATCTTTAATATTCGGTTAATCTATTTACATGTTAAATTATGATTCTTTGCTTCCGCTACGTGCTTTGATGATGTAGAATTAATTATATAATTGTTATGGTATTTAAATTCTAACAGTGGCATCACGAGCCGTTTAACATGTAATTGTATTACCGAAACGCATAAAAATCGAATTTTTGATTTGGATTAACATGTTTAGTCGAATTTTTTAGGGTTTTAGAACATAAAAAATTTTCGAACCTAATTTGGGGGGGGGGGGGTTCGATCCCTCTTTAATTAAAAAGCTAGTTTTGTAACCCTAAAATTAGGAACATGTGTGTTTATGTGCGTAAAGGGTTACGTTCCTTGACTTGCAATTTAATCCATGATAAAACATGCATGTTTATCATGGATTAGGGTTATGTAATTAATTGTTAAGTTACTTGTTACATGTAATAAAAAGATAGATCTAAAGTTAGGGAAGACCTAATTAATTAAATTAATGAATCTTTTATGTGCAACGTGGTATATATTTGCTAAGGCTTACGCAACCAACTTGTTTGGTGTATGTGGTCCATTGGTACCATTAGCTCAAAAACTAATGAGAGTCTTAGTAATTATATGCACAATAATTCACATATAGATTATTAATAGGATTTATCAAAAGGTTTGCATGTGTCTATATGATTTAATAGTTAAAATTATATGAGTTAGTATGTGGTTATTTATTTTTATTAAATTACTTGCTTTTTTTGTTTAAATTATTTATTGAATTGTAAGCAAAAAGAGGTTAATTTTTCGAATAGAAAATAAATTGACCTAATAACTATGAAACCTTGATGTGATAAATTATATATTGCAAAGTCTTATGTGCCGACAGTGGTTCGCTTCGCACGGTAATTTGCTCCCAGGCGAGACTAGCAATATTATAATTTATAACATATTTTTAAGACTTAGAATCATAAACTTTTGATTGACTGATGAGTTTTGTACCAATAGTGTGAACGGCTCACCCAGTTTAGACAAACTAAAAGAGGGGTATAAGGAGGCTTGACATTAAATTGTCATCCGAAAGGGACGCGTTTTTAATTAGCCTTCGGGCGGACGTTTGTCTCTCCGCTCCTTTGTGCGTCTAATTGGAGCTACCAAGTAATGCTATTATTTTGTACAAAATTATCTTAAGGGTGAATTGACCTCAATTTCACGCGCCACTTTTGTGGTAATTATCCGAATAACTTGGGTCTTTATGACTCATGCAGTAGTAGGATATAGTGGGCGATAATTGGAGGTAATTCTTTGATTGGTGTACCCAATACCTCAATTAAAACTTTGTTCATTTAACTCTTAGCCTTAATTGGAAAATAAAATTGTTTTAAAAACTTATGATACGAAGATGTGTGCATGCTTCTTCGTACATATTTTGATTGTCACATCAAAATATATACCCTAAAATTTAAGTTCATGCTATCTAATTATAAGAGACACTTGGAGTTAATATTTAGCGTAAGTGAGACCTTGACCTAGATATTAATGACAAGGTAAATTTCCATTGCGTGAGACCGTGACATGGAGAATTTGCGGTTTCTAAATTAGACTACTTAATTAAGTTGTAAGTGAGACCTTGAAACTTAAGGTATGAGATGGGAAGAAACATGCTTACATTGCAAAATTGTTTTTGGCAAATGTAATTCCCATAATGATCTAAGAGTCGAAAATTGTTTGCCGATTATTGTACGAAAGATTACCATATTTTGTACTTTCACTGCTAGTAGATCAACTGATGTAGTGAAACTATGGAAATTTGGATCCTAGTTTTCAAGAAGATTAAATGGATATATGAATATTTCCTGGGTAATTTTCTTTTCTTGAAAAATTGTATTATCGAAAATACTAAAATTGAATTTTGTAAATTATTTTAATGTATTAATGCAACAATTAAAACCGTAAATGTGGGGCATTCTTTTAGTGGTAAATTGATCTACACCCGTAGGGGTTTTTGGCTAGAGTCAACTTTACTAAAAGAATAAACCTAGTCTACTTTCTTTGAGAAGAGTGAGACTTAATCCTATTCTTTTCCATGAATGAGAAAGGTATGATAGGAAAATTAGAATTGTCTAAATTCTAAGAAATAACTCATAGCAAACTTTAATAGTTAAGAAAATTGCACATTTTATGAGTTATTAAATTAGAAGCTAGACTAGTTATCGCAAATTGATAAAAGGCAAACTAGCATGATTTATCTAGTTGTTGTGCTTTGACCACTTAAAGATGCTACATACCATTGTGGGGATGGTAGACATATTAAGGAAGAAATTGCATGCCCAATTTTTTCAAGTTAATTGCATTGACGGATAGTCCATCATTTACAAAGTAGAATACATTCTTTTAGTACCTAAGTAATTGTTACGTATGAGATTTTTCAAAGGTGTATGAAAGTAAATAGCACACTATTTGCTTTTCCTGGTTATGAAACACTTATAATGTTGTCAAATCCAGGGGGAGCATAGTGTTGTAATTACTGAATAATGAATTAATGTAATGATCTGTAATTCAGTGGGAGCTACAAGCTTTGTTATCTTGGTAGTAACCCAGATTATCTCTAGAATATCTTGAGATAATTACTTTCCAATTGTAGACACTTGTGGTTTTAAGGATAGTCATGTACGTTTCCTTACTAGACAAGGTGGTCCTATATCTACTAATATCTATGACACAATCATATTGATCACATAAACAAACGATTGACGTGTTGTTTATCTGGTACATGATGTTGTTCCATGCACAAGTGGGAGAAATCTTATATTGTGTGCAAGGTACAACATATAGGAATATGATTTAAAGAACTGTCTTGACCGCAAGGTAAGAAACTAAAGTTCTAAATATGACTAATACTCCTCTAAGTCTAGAAACACTTGTTGTTGAAATTTAGCTTAAGTGAGACCTTGACTAGATTACAACGACAAGGTGTAATTCCATGATTACGTGAGACCGTACATGGATAATTACTGTTTCTAAATTAGATACCTATTAGAACAAGTGTCAATAAGGATTACAAGACTACTTCAAACTAAATATTTATGTATTATTGTAATGACATAAATAAATGAAGTAATCTAATACTACTTCAAAATTTGAATATTTATGTATTCTTAGAATGTCATAAATAAATGAAGTAATAAATTAACTTGAAATTACTATTCAAACCAAATTGTGGTATTCATGATTACTTTAGTTATACATGTTTATATTTTATTGTAAAGTTATAAATATGAAGTATTTTAATTGTTACAAGACTTATAATAAAGTAAGACGTTAACTTGTTATGTTTTTTAATTAAGACATATACAAGAAGTCATTGAGTTGATCAATGATTTATAGCGTATATTGGGATTATAACAGTTTATGTCTTCTTGTTAAGACATGGATATGAAGTGACTTGGTCAAAAAGTACTTATGTTATATAGCATGCAATTGGCTTGGAAATTCTATTATACCATTAAGCTGACTTAGTTGGTGAATAGATAAGCCAAACGAAATATATTTATCTTACATATTGTAAGATTGTCTTACAATATTAATCCTAATGAAATACATAATGTTTATGGTACGTTCAGTTAGGAAAATCAAACTCTTGTTATATTGTTTGATTAAAGATAACTATATCTTCTTTTCTTCCAAAAGTTATCAAGGTTAGGAAATTGAGTATGGGTAGTATATACTCAATAAGACTCCAACCTAAAAGATCAATAAGACACCATTTATTATGGAATGTGATGAATCACATTAAGTCTTAAAATTGAAGTTCTGAATTTGTTAAACTGCTTTGAGTAGGTTATTAACAAACTTAATGTAAGAAACTGTCAATACGTATTTGTAATGTCCCAAAAGAGAAAATTTTTTTGTTGCTCTACTTGCTAAGTATTTATAGATAGTCTATAAATTGCAAAAGGCAAGTGGGAGTTTTATCTTGAAAAGATAAAATTACAAGATACATGATCTTCTAAAAATACACTAGTAAATGTTATGATGAGGATTAAACATGTTAATGTTAAATCTCTAAATGATGGAATTCTCATTCATAGATCCATAAGGATATCTCAAATATTTGAATAATATGTTGAGGATTATGAGTTACAGGATTATGGTAAACCTGTTGATCATTAAGATGAATTGCAAATATTGAATTTGGCAAATTACTCATACTATGAATGTTTAGATGTAGTCCAGAAAGATAACTAGTTTTAGAAACTTAGTGTAACACTCCCGTTTTCGATAATCGTAGCGAAATATAAGTTGGGGTATTACTTCAAGCATCACAGTCATGAAAATAGAAAACGACTCGAAAACAGACGTTTTAAATAAAATTGTTATCATTCATTTATTTAAATCAGAGTTACATTATACAGGTCCCAACGGGAAGTTCCAAAATTCATTAATGAAGATACGATATTTGTTGAATGATAACAAAATGGACACTCTTTTTATAAGAAAGCCCACAGCCACTCCGTGCCAAATCAAGCTTCTAATTACCTGAGATAAAACATGCTAAAAAGTCAACACAAAGGTAGAGTGAATCCATAGCGTTTAAAGTTATAATCAGTTTGAACATAAGCTAAGTAGAAAGTAATTCAGTAATATTGCAGTTCGTTATATATTGCCCTAAGTCTCATGACACGCAAAACATTAATTGGGGATCATCAATAGTTATAAGCTATTGATGTATATTACTCCATAATTAAATGAAGTAATTTTGCCTCCGAGTAGGAGATTGCCGGTCTCTTTATTCATCTCAAATAAAGTACATTTGGTCACGTCACTGTAACACAAAGGGGTCGTCACACCCAATAGATCCATTTACCATATTCGCGCTTACCCGAAAGTGATTAGAGGTCCACGATAGGAGGTCTTTTAGGCAACAGGTAACTTAGGCAATATTAATCAGGAAAGCATACAGGAAAAATATTTGTGTTCGGTTTTGTAGCATGTATCTCCTCACAAGTTGGAAAACGTATAAAAAGTGGGACTATGAACTCACCTTAGCAGTCTGGATGGAAAACAAAGTTAAATAGAGTTGATAAACGTCTCCGGCACGTAACCTGGGTTGTTATGTCAAGTTTCAGTAATCGTATTCCAATATATACATAAGTTTTAATATCCGTATCGTAACGTTTTGTTTGATAGTTAAATGTTTAATTGAGACAACATGATTTTCTCATTTTTATATTTCCGTTTGTTTGTTATCGAGATAAATGTATTTCGTTATTAGTTTTTAGTATAAATATATATTCAAAATACATTTCTAATGATAATTATGTAAAGTTACGCTTTTTTACCCTTATAGTTTCATATATTGATAGTTTATACCCCTGAACTTTTATAAAATAACAATTTTTACCCCTGAACTTTCGTAAAATGACAATTTTTACCCCTCAACTTTGGTGAAATGACAGTTTTTACCCCTGTAGTTTCAAAAATGACACTTTATACCCTCAACTTTAAGTCGTTGGCAAAAATAGTCATTGGTTTAATAATTCTAAAATATTTACACTTTCGGCCCAATAAAACTCTATCTTTCAAGATTGACAGATTTTACCCTTAAACTCTTTGTCGATTTCATTCTAAGTCCTAGTTATATAATTAGTTGGAGTTTTGACAGAATTTACCCTCAAAGCATTTTTGCTATTACACTCGACATCCTTTTTCCATTTTAACGCGTTCTAAGTTTCGGGAAAAGACACGATTTGCAACGTTTCGTTTACACAAGTTATGAAAAGTTTGTAAATGAGCTAATAAGGGCTTATTCGACTATATTCTAGCTTATAGCTTTTTAGAATAAAAATAAAAGTTTAAAAAAGGGTGTGTCGGTTTCTTGTTCAACTCGCCAAAAAGAATGATTTTTATAGGCGAGACTTTTTAATATTTTTACAACGTTCTTGATTCCTTATATTCTTCGCTCGGTGGTCTTTTTAATGGTTCAGATTCGAGGTTGTATGCTTTTGTGGTTTGCTCGTTATAATTTTTCAAAGTGGGCGAGTTGGGGCACTTATTAGGTGCGTTTGATTTTATCAGCGATAAGGCCAAAAGGACCTCAAATAAAAGCGAGGTGACTCGAGATTTTTACAACGTTCTTTTTCCTACTAATAGCCAGCTGGGTGATCTTTAATATGGCAAAAGTTTGGATTTTATTGGGACTGTTTGGAGGTCGAAACAATTGCCCAAAGTGGGTCGAGTGGGGGCTGCTTATCGATAAGAAAAGAAAAGAAAGAACAATTTGGTTTTTGATTTTTAAGTGTTCCAACTAATTTTCGAAGCATGTTAACATGATTATTAGCATATCTAATATATCTCTTTTGTATATTATGGTTTCTTGATTAAAATTGTGAAATAAATATACATAGCGTGCGTTTGGTTTTACTCGACAAAAGGGAAGAAAAAGAAAAAGGAAGAAAACATGATATTTGAACCTAGCTTTCTATTAGGGATATTTAGTAACATGTTTTAAGAGTATTTAGGTTTGCAAGAGGTAAGGAAAATGGCTAGAAATACTTACTTGTCACTTATTCGATTATAGGAAATCTTTGTCAAAATGGTGTGAAAATGGAACACTAGAGTTTCTCCTCCTCCTAGACTTCTTCAAATCTTTTTCTTACCTTCTATTTAGGTTCCAATATCAGTGGTTTAGGGAGGGTATGGCTGTTTTTGTATATGTCGATTTATGGGATGGATATGGGATTTTAGTTAAGTCGATTTATATAGTGGGAGGTTCTAGGATTTCACAAATCTTATAGTCATCATGTTATGAGATAAATGGACATGGTGAGGTAGCTTCTTAGATGGGACAACACATGTATGGAGAGGGGATGGAGGTTAGCGTGAGGTGGTGATGTGTTTTGCTTATAAACCAAGTATCCTACCAACTAGTGTATAAACTTATGGGACATAGTGATGTGTAGGTAGTTGTAACCTAGGAAAATTCTTTTGGTGTAAGATATACTTAGTACTAAGTGAGGAATTAGTTTAGTTAGGTTGTTGTTTGGATCGAACTAGGTATTTTTAAATGGATCGAGTAGGCTTTAGTGGGTAGTATATTGGCTATAGGATGTTGTATCTAAGATTTAAATGAAGCAACTAGTTAGGGTTAGGGTTTTGTGTTAAGTATTTGTAGGATGGAAATTAACCTAGGGTTTGTATGTTTATTCTTTTGTGTCGAATTGTAAGAAAAGGAAAAGAAATCGAATGAGGCTTGAAAGGGTAGTACCATGGGCTTACTAGGGTTGTACTAGGGTTTAAGAAACATGAAAAATATATTTTTAGGGTTTTCATAAGTTACTTTAATTATTTGTTTAATTAATTAAGTTTAAAAGTATATAAATGTAATTTTTGGTTTTTATGCATTAGATGTTTGTACATTAGGTTTAGGGACTTGTACTTATAATTAATGAGTTTAAGAAATTTACTTCTAAAGTTGGTGCATAAAATTCATAGATAATGTGCTTTTAAAATGAATACATTTAGGGTTATAATGGGATTTTTATTAATATTTAGTTTTTATGCATAAATGACTTGTACATTGGCTTGAAAGACTTGTACACTTATATTTTGTAAAAATCTTGTATTTATAAATTAGGGTTTATGATTTTATTACATAAAATTATAGTTTTGTGAGTTTAGGGTTTGTGTCAGGAGTTATAGTGAATTTAGGGTTTTATGGAAACTATAATAGATTAAGAATCGTTTAGTTTGTACGTTTGTTAACGAATTAATGTAAAGTGCCAAATGGTATATCGTAGGATTTTATATAAATGTTTATGTAAAATAAACATTGGGTAAGTTGATGTTGGTCCGCTTGAGAGCACGTTTATCGAGGATGTGAGTTACGTCACATTAGATAGTAGTTATGTTCAGATAAAAAAAAATTTATAAGCAGAAAAATAGATAAGTATTCTTTATATAGAATATGAAATAGTTTATTACAAGGTAAAATTTTACGAGTGGTTACACTTAGTTAATCTTGAACTCTATAGTTACACTATAGAATGAAGATGAGTTTCTTCAAAGGGAATTAAAATCCTAGAGGTTTAAATCTTTGTGTAGAAATCATATGGACAAATTTTGTATACATATTTAATGTATGAAAAAATTATTAATCACACTTAAGCAATTAACTGTGATTGAAATTCTTTCTAGGCACATTAAATGTATAAAGATTATGATTGTCATTCTTAGTTTCATAAATATGAAATTAACAATGGAATATCAAAACTCTTTCTTGAGAAATTACTTGTGCGAGGACTAGGGATGTAAACGAGTCGAGCTTTTAACGAGCTACTCGAGCTCGATTAACTCGAGCTCGAGCCTACAGATTGTCATGCTCGAGTCGAGCTCGAACAAAAGATTATGCTCGTTTAGTTAAACGAGCCGAGCTTTTATAAGGCAATATTCGGCTCGGCTCGTTCAAAAGCTCTTTTAATTACTCGAGTCGAACGAGCCGAGCGAACTTGTCGAGCTTAACGAGTCGAACGAGCTAATCGAGCCAAACATCTAACTTTTTCTCTAACATTATTCTTACGTTTTAATAAGTATTGATAATTTAATTTTAATTCAAAACAATAAATATGAAAATATTAAACTTTGTTAGCTTCTGATTAGATACTCTTTCAAAGTTATGTCAATCTTACTCTTTGGGCTTTGCTTTTATATCTCTCTTCTTAATTTAATTAAGCTCATTAAATAATTTTTAATTAAGAATTATAATTATAATAGAAAATGTAATGATATAATATTTATGTTTTAAAAATTTTGTGTAGTAGTTGTATATTGCCTACTCAAAGAAAAAAGATGAAAAAGTATCCCACATTGAAAATAATAAGAAAAGTGAATAGATATGGGAACTATAAACTTTAGTTTGAGCATCAGAACACTTTTTTTTTTAATTGTAAACAAGCTATCGAGCTTGAGATTGTGTTAATAAATGAGCCTATCAAGTTCTGTCTTTTATACGAGTATCTTAAGCTTGAAAGTTAGTTTATTGTAGGATTACAAAAAAAAAAAGTTAAAAATTTTAAACGAGCTTCGAGCTCGAGCTCGAACAACAAAAAAATATTCGAGCTCGAGCTCGAGCCAATTTATAAAAGTTTATTCGAGCTCGAGCCGAGTAGTTAATAAACGAGCCTAGCTCGTTTAGGCCAAAACTCGACTCGGATCGAATCGTTTACACCCCTAGCGAGGACAATAAGTAATTAAAATGAGTATTTAAATTCAAATAATATTTGGAAGTATACAAAGTGCAATAATTCATGAATGGATTAATTTATGCATCTAGGAGATACACTTATGTTTAATTATTAAATTCAGTTTTGATTTATAATTAAAATAAGACGAGTCCTTAGTATTCCTGAAAGCTAGTGGGAGTGTTATATTTATTTTCTTATTTCATATATGTTGTATAACATATATGAAGTAACATTCCATTAACATTAAAATGTTAAGTCTTAGTTTTGAATGAAACTTCACTTGAAAATTTAAAAAATAAACATACAACCTTGGATAATATGTTTATTGTTATAAACATAAGCGGTAAAATAATTGAGTCTAATAGAACATGATATACTATTAGAAAGTCTGAATAGGAACATATCTTTGAAAAGATATAACATGAATGAAATCTAAGTTTGACGCAAGGATTTTTCAAGTACATCATGTTGTTTGTTGTATCATGCTTGAATGAAAGATGATTTGACAACATTAATATTTGATTGAAAGTTATTCGATAACTAAGTGTAATGGATATGGTAGGATATAGAATTAACATCCTCATCCTGGAATTGCTCTTAAATTCTAACCATGGACCATATTGCAAATTGTTGCGTAACTGATATAGCCGACAAATCTTGAAAGATTGAAAGGTATCAAACATTACACAATGGATATTAAAGTTTACGGGAATTTTAAAGAGCATAATGTTGTTTGCATGCAATGATGCTAATAAATTTGAGATGACACTCAATACTAGTCATGGTAGGATTTCCTCCTTATTAATGGTCATGAGTATTAGTTATGCTTAAACTGTAAGCATAGTTGCATTATATATTAAAGAATTAGAATACTTTAGACTATAAAAGGTTTGATAGTTTAATTGTCATAAATTGGTGGTTGAGGATGTCATACATTTTATGAAATATTATGTGGCAATATCAAGATAGTTGAATGCACACATACAAGAACTTCAGTAATTGAATTCTTGAAATAAGTATTCTCAAAATTTCGATAGATCAAGATTAGTTGATTTATGCCTTGTCAACAAGTATGATTGACATGACTTGAGGCATAATTCATTAATAAGAATTATCATGCATTGATCTATTTTAGTATTTGGATAAGGGATGTTAAGCAATTATTATTTAAAATGAATTAAAGTACTTGGTACGTTTGTTTTCATTAATAATAGATTGTGTCCTATATTTGCATGTTTAAATCCATGAATAACTTATGTTATTCTAAATTGTCCGTTGTCACTTAATGATATGGGAATATCATTAAATTAAGACAAATCTGAGTATTGGTAGAATATACTTGAAAGTATATTGATGCGTTGACATGCCAATTTCACATGATATTCAATGAATTGAATATAGGACTTATCCCAACTTCATGAGTTTACTTTATGGATCTTGTCATCAAGTAAATCATGTGTATATAGTTATCCTCAGACTTGAGATGCCAGATAACTGTCATGCATGTAGCGCATTTATGTGATTCAATTTAACGCTATACGTAATTGGTAGCTATAAGGATTGTTTTCAGGAGTGTTGCAAAGTTCATGGGTTATGCTCGTAGTCAAGATAGAATTTGTTCCTTCAAATTGTTTGGAGTTTAATACTGCCGGGCCCCTCGTAGGGTTGACAAGATGTTTGTGCGGCCGCACCCAAGATCTCCCCTGAATATGTTTAGAAGATTTGGTAATCTTGCTCAATCAGAAACAACGAGAAACAGAATGGTTAATAAAGATTGAATTAGATCCATATCTTTATTAATGTAGTATTAGAAACAAAAGGATGAGTATGATGATGAATCATCGAATGGTTTTTTCAGGAGACCACCACCCAAGTTGTACTAGGGGCATTTGCGTGTTGCTAGACGCTAACCAATGTCATTACACTTTTAATAGATTTCCAAGTGGGAGCTGTTAGAGTTATGGAAAAATATTAAGTCGTGTATGACTAGAATCGAACACGGGACCTTGGGATTGCACACTTTACGTATGAATGATTAATGAAATAATTAATATATATAAATGTTATGTATTTAATTATTTGAACACGAAATAACGACTAACGGACGTTAAGTAATTAACGGAATTGACTAATGACCGTTACTAAATAAAGGAAGGACTATAGGTGTAATTAGAGGAACAAGAAAGTTCTAGAATCCCTTGGGGATTATGGAAACAATCGACTAGGGGGTTTTAGAAGCCCAATCCAAGTCAAACTTGTCCTACAAGATTAGTTCCCTATAAATACAAAGGCTAGGGTTATTGGTTTCACATCTTGCGCACTCTTGCTATAACCGTTACTTTGTTTTTCTTCTTCCTTTGCTAGAAATCGATCCACAACCCTTTAGGGTGTCGATACATAGTTTTTCTTGAAACAAAATTGTTTTGGTTTTATTGTGTTCTTTCACTAGCATCAAACATTAATCGGTTATAGTACGTGTGTATAAAACCTTGGTAATTAACTTACTTTAGTTAATACCATCTTGGATAGAGAAACAAAAAGGTAAGGGGTTTCTCGTTAATCCTATTGTTTGTTAAAGAAGAAGAACTAGAAGTTTAGATCCTTGTTTTGCTAGGATCAAAGGTGCGTATCTTTAATATTCGGTTAATCTATTTACATGTTAAATTATGATTCTTTGCTTCCGCTACGTGCTTTGATGATGTAGAATTAATTATATAATTGTTTTGGTATTTAAATTCTAACAGAATATTCTCTCACTAAATTCTCTTTTTATTACTTAAAATGAAAAGTGGACAATTTTTTTGAGACAACCTAAAAAGAAAATATGGACAATAATTTTGAAATGAAAGGAGTATGCATCTATGATTTATGCATGAGTAAATAGAGTATATATGTATATGATATTCTATATGTGCTTTTTAAAAAATCTCACAATGTTAATAACGAGTCATGTGAAGCCCTTTGAGCATATTCAATGGCCATCATCCCTTTCGGCATATGTGCCTCATGCTCTGTTTTTGTCAGGTTTTCCTGCTTTGTGTGTATCGGGCCCTCTCCAGGTTTCATACTCTAGCTTTTTATTCCCTCTCGCAGGAAGGTCGTGAAAAGGGTTGTGGGTAGATCCACCAACCTCATCACAATCCTAACTCCTACTATGTCACCTAGGGTTGTAAAGGAACCGGACGAACACGAACGGAGCCTTGTTCATGTTCTTTCATTTAATTTTAACCGGACAAATAAACGAACACGAATGCTTAAACGGACGAAATTTCTTATTCATGTTCGTTTATGTTCGTTCGTGAAGGATTATACAAACACTTGGGATGTGAATCTTAATAATGTGTTTGGGATATTTATGAATGAATGTGATGTAGTACGCGGAATTTACTATAACACACTTAAAAGAAACAAAAGGTGGTAAACATGCAATCGTGAATTGTAATGAACAAAGGACACAACTTTAGTAACACAAAACGATTCAATATTATTGATGAAATAATACGGATGATCTAACTATCACCAGGATTACAAAAGTAACCTTGAATATTTGATTTGTTAAGGATTTGTGAATTAGTAACTAAGTTACTAGAGAGATTTTCTGTTTTGGATATTTCAAAGGTTCTTAGTTGGAAAAAAGATACTACAAAAGTGGTGACTAAGGGATCCTTTTATAGGATAAGGACCCCTTATTACAAGTTGTCAAGTTGCACAATATAATAAGATACTTGGACTTTTCTAGCCTACTATTAATTACAACTTCCAATGTAAACTACTCTGTATATTCTTCTGCACAACATAGAAGACTGAACTACTTCTACTTAACGTGTTACATTGTACAAAGACTAATAATACAACTAAATATCTACAAATAAATATCTATCAACTTGACATTCAACTGGGCAGGACCTTCTTTAACTAGCAGTACCTTCTTACCCAGAAGGTACTGTTAGGTGCTGTTTGTTTTTTAAGAGGTTTTATGTCTGAATCTGAATACCACTTCTGAATCTGAATGAGTGGTCCAAAAGTCTGAATCTGAATTATTTTAGACTGTCTGTTTTTATGTCTGAATCTGAATGTCTGAATAAACAAAAAACAATCCTTTCGGTATAAAACAAACCAAAAGACACTCCATTCGTGATTATTAATAAAAAAATCAAGACCAAGATGAGGAGATAAGGATTGAAAAGAAGTAGTTGTAAAGTTTAGGCTTTTCAGACGTAATCAGATGGTATTCAATGTCTGAATGAATCAGACCCTATTCAGATGTATTCAGACTTCAGATCTGAAAAAAAAACAAACAGTCTGAATCTGAAAATGTCTGACCGAATCAGACTTCAGACGTATTCAGATCTGAATAAAAAAAACAAACACAACCTTAGTGTATCTTCAACTTCTTCAAAATCAACTAGCAGGCTCAATACTTCATCTGACAGGCTCTTTGACTTGAACATTTTATTCCCAACAATCCTCCCCTAAACTTGTTATTCCCTTTAAAATACACAAGTTTCTTATGAATAAAATACATACCTTGAGGATCTGAGGGAACTCTTCCAAAACCTTTACTCTCTATTCTTCCTTTTTCTTTCACATTGCTCAAAAATGCTCATCAGCAAACTTTGAACAACTTCTGACTTTTCTTCATCTTTATCACATCTCAACCTCTTTGAAATCATGGTTGTAAGAACTTCATAGCTCAGAAGATACTCTTTTTCAGCCAACATAAAGAGCTCAATCCCACTTTGTGTAAAAAGATGATGAATACTGCTAAGACTTAGAAATTCCCATGTGGTTGTAGAATCATGATATGGAAACTTCCAATGAACATCTTTTGGATTAGGATCATACATCCTATTGAACTCTACCCAAAGTTCCTGTTCCTTAACATCAGTGCTAGAATTTGTGTCTAGCCTAATTTGAACTAGATTCCACAATTCTTCTAAGTCAGCTCTGTCACATGCTCTTATTAGATTCTCAAAGTTTTTGAAGATTGCAGTTTGTCCCCCAACCCTAGTTATTTTCCATGACTTTCCTGATCTATCATGGTGAATTTCCCAATCAATAATAGGGTGTCTAGACCTAATTGGATCAGCATGTATAATTGTTGGTAAAGCAATTAACATTTTACTTACTTGCTCTGTATTCAATTTTGCTTCTTCTTTCTTTTGAGCATCTTTCTTTTTCATTGAAGGCTTTGCATCAGATGGGATCTTGTAGTAACATGTCTTGTAGGCATTCAGATAAAGGAAATGAATTTCTTTAGGAGTTTTCTTCTTCAGTTGAGATTCAGTCCAATTGGCTTGATTTCTTAAAAACTTCTTCATGAAACTCACTTGATCTTTTGGAGTTTTGCCCACCTTAAAACCTCTTTTCTGACTTTCTTGAATCTTTTGAAAAATATCATCCAGAGCTGCTTCTCTATATTTCTTGTTGATAAAAGTTTCAAGCTCTGCTGTTTTCTCTTCAGTAGAAAGATTCTTGTCATCCATAATTATGGAAGCTTGACCTCTTACAATTGGATCATTGGCAATAATACATTGCATCTGTGCATCAAATGTTTCCTGAGCAGCTTGAGTGTCAAGAAGAGTTTGAGCAGCATCTTTTTGCTCTTGCATTTTTGCAAGCAGTCTTGAAGCTTCTAAAGCCTTTTTCATTTCTTCTTCATGAAGCCTTTTGGAGACTTCCTCATCTAAAGCCATTTGCACTTGCTCACTTTTCTTCAACCTTTTGGGCTTAGGTTCATCTTCAACCATAATTTTCTTGCCCTTGTCTTTTGGAGTTGGTTCTTGACTTGGAGCAGTAGATTGCTCATCAGCAATAAATAACCTCCCTTGAACAAACAAATCCCCTTGAGGCTGTGATTCCCTCTTTCTCTTGTAGACATGCTCAGCAGACCCTTTATAATCCATAGCCAACAACCTCTCAATCCTAGCAGGCTCTTTTGAACTAGCAGGCTCTTGCTCTGCACCAGCAGGCTCTTCATCATATACCTGAGTTCCTTCATGAAAATGAAATTGAGCCTCCTCTTCATCTTCTGAACTACCCATCCTCCCCTTTTTGGAAGAGTGACCCAAACTTTCAGCATCTGATCTTGAAGAACTAGATAATACCAACTTTGAAGATCTTTTACCCTTTAGCATCTTCACTTCTTTCTCCAATTTCTTAACCCTCTTAACTAACTTGATGTTGATCTCAGAAAATTTTGTGTTCTGACTTTTAAGAGCATTTTCTAAGAGCTGCACCTTCTCTTTTAGTTCTTTCACTGTCTGAGAATCCAGATTTTGTTGTTGAGGTGATTGGGATGGTGTTGCATGATATGATGGTGTTGGTGGTGTTGCAGATGGTACTGGTGATGGGATTGGTGATGTAAGATGAGTTGGTGATATGTAACCAGGTGAAGAACTTGATGATGGTGATTCAGATGATGGTGTTGGTTCTTCAGCATGTTGTGGTAACATTTCATCAAAAAGTGGTATTTCTTCCCCATTGAAACCAATTTTCATGTTGAAAACACCTTGTGTGAACGTTTTGGTGTTTCATAAAGAGAGTGTGGGGGAAGTAACAAATGTTTTGATTTTGTGATGATGCACTGAATAAATTTTGGATACATCAAAAACTTTGTTTGGCAATCCACATTTTTAACCAATCCTTCAAAAATATGTTTGGAAAAATTGAATTTTCTGTTTGTTGCCAAACAAATGAGAGTTGTAGCCATGTTACCACTAAATTGCTCCCAAGAGGTTTTCTTTTGGCTTAAACAATGAAGGATTGTATGGATCAAAAATCTCCATTGTGGAGTAAAATGCTTTTTAAGAAAGGTGAGTTTAGTAGAATCAGCATTATACCCCATTCTTTCCAAATTTTCAAAAATTTCAGTATCAGGCAATTGACTAATACCATCTGAATCATCCAAATGAATATGTCTTCTAATGGATGACTCGGTAAGAGTCAAGGTTTTGCCATCCACTTTGGCTTTTATCCTTTGGTCTCCATTTTCAAAAGTTTCAACTTTAGCCGTTTTCCAGAATTGTAAAATTTGAGATTCATAAATAGTGGGATTTACAAGTAAAGCAAACCTGATGTAAGAATCATTTAAAAAGTCCACTATTTGATGAAAAGATTCGTTATCCACAGACTTTTCCAAAAATGCTAACTGATTGTGACGTTTAACGAAGTTTAGATTAGCCATGGTGAAAGATAATGAAAAACTTGATTAGGATGGTGGGATTTGTTGGTGGTACTGGTAGAAGATGAAAGATGAGTGTTAATTGTGATAAGGACTGATGAAAGATATTATGAGAGTTTTACTTTTAACCGACAATAAGAAAATGTATAATAAGTAAATGAAAAGGCAGTTAAAAAGATCTTTTATATGTGAAATATAATATAATATAACATCAGTAATTTACAGAATTACCCCAACGGCTATATTTAACTACCAGGCCCAACGGCTATAATTTTTATCTGACAGGCTCAACGGTTATCTAGCAGTACCATTTTACTCTACCAGTACCAAAATTTGAACTACCAGTACCTTTGAAAGAAAATTTTACTTGGCATTCTCTTTGAAATTTTAGCAAAAATCCCTTATAGTTTTTAGCAAACTATCAGCTATCAACGGATTTGATTTGTCTTTACCAAAAGCCGTTTGCTTATGGACTAGTCAACTATTTACTGTTAAGTATGGTTAGTTAAATACCATATAGTTTTTGGTAAACTATCAACCATCAACGGATTTGATGTGTCTTTACCAAAAGCCGTTTGCTTATGGACTAGCCAGCTCTTAAGTTTGTAAAACTTGGTGAACTGAATACCAATTCCATATTGACCTAAAGATGGTGCAATTTCCTTGGATGGAGGAAATGTAAGAGTCAATGATGCTGTGTATCTTGGATGCTTGGTTCAACAAGTGAAATCATCTATTAGCATGCCTTTGTATTGAAACTTTCCTTAGTTTGATCTAGATAGAACTTTCTCCTTTAGGAATGCTTCATCCCTTCTGAATATTTGATCTATTCTTATCATTTTCAACCTCTACATCATCTTGTATGCTCTTGTCTTCTCCTTCCTTTTATTGGATTATCTTCCTTTTTAGGGCTATTATTTCCTCCCCTGAGATTATTACCTCCCCTGAGATATAAATAACTTATATTTCCCCCTTTTGTTTTGAAGATTTCTTGTTTTGTTATCAACCTGAAATTTGTTAGTTGCAAACCAAAAGAACAAAGTGCAAAGCACTTAGTTTATAGCATTGTAAACATTTAATCATCAAGATGAACAAAACATAGCAAACTTTATACTAGCAGGACCAATTATGAACTGACAGTACCTTTTGACTAACTAGCAGTACCATGTTTAAAAGCCAATACCAGTTATTTTCTGTACAAAAACACATGTTTTTCAAAGATTAATCATTCCAATACCTCCTACTAGGTATTTGAATCTACCTAAATCAAAAGCTTTGGTGAGAAGGTCTGCATAATTCTTTTCAGAATCTATTTTGACAACTTGTATTAACCTTTTCTCATTGCAATCTCTTATGAAATGGTGTCTTATTTCAATGTGTTTTATTTTTGAGTGTTGAACTGGATTTTTAATGATACAAATAGTACTGCTATTGTCAATGTAAATAATGGTGTTAAGAAAATTGTACCCATAGTCAAGCATTTGATTTTGGATCCAAAGAACTTGCCCACAACAACTTGCACCAGCAACATATTCTGCTTCAGTTGTAGAGTTGGCCACCATTGTTTGCTTCTTGCATTGCCAAGATATGAGTCTGCAACCAAGAAATTGACATCCACCAGTTGTGGATTTTCTGTCTAGTGTTGCACCAGCATAGTCACTATCAGAATAAGCCACCAAGTCAAAATATGATTCCTTTGGATACCATAGACCCAACCTAGGTTGACCCTTGAGGTATCTAAAGATTCTTTTGACTGCTGTGAGATGAGAAACTTTGGGATGTACTTGAAACCTTGCACATACACATACTGAGAACATGATATCTGGTCTTGATGATGTAAGGTACATCAAGGACCCAATCATTGATCTATAATTGTGCAAATCCACATCTTCACCTCAGCATCTTTTAGTAACCCCTTTTCTGAATCCATTGGTGTACTTGCAACCTTAGAATCAGCAAACTGAAATTTCCTTAGGATCTCTGCTACATACTTATCTTGGCTGATAAATATGCCTTCAATTGATTGTTTCACTTGGAGACCCAGAAAGAAAGTAAGTTCCCCCATGGAACTCATTTCAAACTTACTATGCATAAGTTTTTCAAATTCTACACATAACTCTTGGTTTGTGGATCCAAAGATAATGTCATCAACATAAATTTGCACCAGCAAGATGTCTTTCTTGGTTCTTTTGATGAACAAAGTTGGATCAATCTTTCCTCTTTGAAATCCATTTTCTAATAAATAGAAAGCCAATGTTTCATACCATGCCCTAGGAGCTTGGTGTAGACCATAAAGAGCCTTGGTAACCCTATACACCTTGTCTGGATACTCTGCATCAATGAAGCCTGGAGGTTGAGAAACATAGACTTCTTCTCCAATAGTACCATACAGGAAGGCACTCTTAACATCCATTTGGTAAACAGTGAAGCCTATGAAAGAAGCATAGGCCAAGAATAGCCTAATTGCTTCAAGTCTTGCAACTGGAGCAAAAACCTCTTCATAATCTACCCCTTCTTCTTGAGTATACCCTTGGGCCACCAATCTTGCTTTGTTTCTGATCACAATTCCCCTTTCATCTTTCTTGTTTCTGAACACCCATTTGGTTCCAATTGCCCAGTGACCTTTGGGCAAATCAACCAATTTCCAAACCTTCTGAAGCTTGAATTGAAGAAGCTCTTCTTGCATTGCTTCAACCCAACTTGGATCATCTAAGGCTTTGTTAATGTTTTTGGGTTCAGCCTGTGAGAGAAAACATGAAAACAGGCATATGTTGGCAACTTCTTGATTCTTTTCTTCATAGATAGATGAGATAAACCCTTCTTGGTCTGAAGTCAAGACTTGAGATCTTGTTCTAACACCAGAATCAATGCTACCAATTACATCATCAGTGGAGTGATCTGATGAAGCGAAAAGTGTATCGCTTTTAAGGGGTCATTTAATCCCTAAATCGTATTTATTTGATCAAATATCGCCCTAAATCGTTCCTTTTGTCATTTTAGGTACTTTTGAGGAGAAATCTGGAAAAGGAGGCATTTTGGACGTTTTTGGAGCATAAAAGTGAAGAAAACGGAAAAGTCTCAAAAATCGGCTGAAAGTTACCTTTGACGGCGTCATATTTAACCCTGGACGGCGTCATTCCTTGGCAAAAGTGGTGGATGTGAAATTTACTCATGATAAGCCAGAGAAATTGCATGGAAATTCTGACGGCGTCACCCTTTAATTTGATCAAGGTCGTCACGTTATAACTCAAAGAGGGACGGCGTCACGTTCATAGTCTGACGGCGTCAAGCCTTGATAAGCCAGAACGGATTTTGGAGAGCTAAAGAGGGACGGCGTCAAGAAGGTCATCCGAGAACCCTAAAAGCGGCGAGGTGACGGCGTCACACTCCATAACGTGACGCCGTCAGATCTAAAAGTCTATATATAGTTTTCTAATTTTTTGTCATTAGTGTGGAACTTATTGGGGAACTTTGTGTGTGAAAACCCTAGGACGAATTTGGCAGCTCTTTCAAAGCTTTTTGCCTTGAGATCTTCCATGTTACATTGAAGATAAGTTATCAATTAATCATTCAATATGTCTATGTGTTGTTTGATTCTATCTTATTCTTGTCTTTTGTTTAACATGTTAGGCTAGATTTATCTTGTGTTTGCTTAGATCTAATGAAACCTAGCTATTGATTATTGGTTATTAGTGTGTTGTTAGTTGTATTGGATGATTGTTCATCTATGTTAGGCTTAAGAAAACTGGCTAACTTCCTATTCGGTAACTTGCTTGAACGTCTTAAGAAACATGAACCAATGCGTACTAAAGGTTTTTATGGTTGTATTTAATGCACAAGCGAATTCTAGTGATCCCATGTTAGGAACTTCCTAGCCGGCTCGACATAGGAGTGAAGTAGGAGCTTGTAGAGTTGGGGAAGTACGTACGCCACCCCACGAATGGTATTAAGGAATACACCCGTCATCCACGCGACTAATACACACTAATCAACCGGTAAAAGATAGTTAGGGAGTAAGGAAATCTAAGTAAACACATTTCCCTCCACATAAGTTTTCACCAACATTTTCATTTTCTGTTATTTTATTTAATTTGCATTCGTAGTAATTTGGGTTAGTTGACTAGCAACTAATTCCGCCTACCCTTTCAAACCCGAGATTTTACTTGCTTTCATAAAAATATAAAAACATAAAAAGAATATTCTCTCACCCTTAGATCTATTAGAGTAATTTTTCATACCTAACGAACACTATTCCCTGTAGAGAACGATCAATCCCCCGTACTTACCACTACACTATACTACATCGGTCAGGTACACTGCCTAGTGGGGTTGTAAGCCTCTTGAGATCCCTCGAGAGGTAAAACCTGTTGTAAGGTCGCAAAACCACGCATCAAGTTTTTGGCGCCGCTGCCGGGGAATAGTTATTGTTTAGGTTGAATTTTTATTTTTTAGGTCTACTCACTGGATTCCTTTCTAGTGAGATTTTTATTTTCTTTTTATAGGTTCTCTTTAGTCTATCTTATTTCTTTGTACTTTTGTTTGTGATACCTTCCACTTACCTCATGAGTAACATTGGTCATTTGATCCCTGTTATTCGTATTTTTCGCCGTGCAAACTTTCAACTACCCGTTCCCGCCCCCATCATAGAAAACAACAACCTTTCACCGGACCACCACTTTGGTAACAATTCTGAGATGGAGGAGTCTGACCATGAGAATGACCATGTTAGTCCGTTTTACTACTCAGACTCCGATGAGGATGCCGGTAATGGAGAAGTAGTTAACGAGGAATGGGGAAAAGAGGAAATTGATCCCTTTAAGTATGTTGACCCTAGGACTAAGATCGAAAAGGATAGCCTCTTTAACATGCAATTTCCGTGTAAGATTGGTTATCATGATTTTTATGCTTATCTTAACTCATCTTTGCCTATGAACATTATCTCTCGCGCTAATTATAATAAAATCATGGTAGATGAGCTAGAATATCAAGGAGATAACATTGTTGCTAGGACTAAGCCACTACACGTATTCGTTGGAAGTTTTGTGTATTTGGTGGATTTTATGGTTATGGAGAACTTAGGAGAATTCATTGATAACAAATTAACCCAAGTCATTTTTGGAGAACCCTTCAAAAGGTTGACCCACCTTGACGAAAAACTTGTGGACGGGTTAATTACATTCTCGGATGGGGATGAAGATTTTACTTACCAAATGCCCCGAGCACATCCTAGGTTTAAAAACTACTCCATTGAATCTTGCAATAGACTTGTGCCTCTTGATTTGTTAAGTGAGAATGATAAGAGGAAGGGGCTCAAATATCCACATGAGAAAAATAAGAGATACTATCATGGATGTTTGGAGCTGAATGATGAATACAAGAAAGATGAGGCAACAATTAGATGGCTCACACTCGGATACGTGAGCATAAGCGACACTAGATGAGCCTTACTTTGAGTCTAGCTACAAGACTCGTTAATAAAGAAAAGCGCTTCTTGGGAGGCAACCCAAGCTTTATTTGCTTTATTTGTTTGATTGTTTGTTTATTTAATTTTATTTGTTTCCGTATGCATTTCTTATTCTTTTTGTTTACTGTTCATGTCTCAAATATAAATTGTGAAAATGCTTTATTTTGTTTTTAACTTCGTCTTAACTACATATAAAGGTATTTTGCAAAAGATAAGTGTAAGGGAAATCCAAATTTGTTTTTAAGAACAAGATTGAACATGAACGATAACAATGAGATATAAGCATGCATATTAGTATTTGTTTGAGTCAAATGCTTGTATCGAGTCATAATGAAGTTTTGCAGGAATTCCAGGAAGTAAGGTATAGGTTTTTCCAGAAATTTTCCGGAAACTTAACATGAGAATTCTGTCAGATCATTTCTGACGGCGTCAGGTTTAATTTTCTGAAAATTTTTGAAAGTTTTGTTTTCATAAAAAGTTTTTATTAAATCTCTAACTTATAATCTCCAGGAATCTGCAAAATTATCATTCCACAAGCATTATATCCTTATATATATAGATTTATCCCGCCGATGTTATGCAGGTTTTCGTGTTTGTTTTCTCAGGTTTAACAGGTTATTTTGGACAAGGAGATGTTTATGGAATCAAGCTTATGGCGATGCATTAGTCATGGAGCTTCTACATTACCTTGGAAGAAGATTTAACCATGTTACTTCATATCCACCGAGCGAATCAGGGGAGTATTTGATTTCATTCTTTTACTTTATGCTTTTACATCTTATTATTTGAACATTGGGGACAATGTTCATCTTAAGTGTAAGGGGAGGGTAAAAGTACGATTAGAGAATGCTATTACGCTTGATTTTTGTTTGTTTAATAGTAGATGTGTAATAAAACTGAAATAAATACCTGTTAGGGTAATTTTAGTGCCAAATTTAAAATTTTTTACAACATATAGGAGTGAAACTTTGATCTTAATGAGCGTCTCACGGATAGGAGTTATATGACTAGCAAAAAAAACCGTACCACTAAAAAAATTTTCCACCCCCAAATATGTGAGGTTCGCCCCTAGAATTGGTAGGAAAAGCATTTATGCTATGATGTGTGTACCGGTAGCACTTAGATTCTAGAACTTGCGTTAGGACCATTCCGAGGCCACAAGTGAGACTACATTCGTGTAGTTAGATTTACTACATGATAAGAGGCATTAGGATTAACCCATTGTTTTACACCTGTGTTTTTGTTATAATTACATTGGCTACATTGGTCAAGTAATTCTCCCACACCCTTTGCGTTGTACTCATTTTTAGTACACGATACCCCTAGTACACCCCTCAGAGCCTATCTTTTCGTTTCGACCTTTAAGCATTTTACTTAAAAGAAGAATTTGTTACACCCCACTAAAATGTACACCCAAATCGCCTTAGCCTACCTTGTATGCACTCATTTTTAGTGCATTATTGTGACAACATTTGTTTAAACCCAAGTTAATTATCTAATTGATTACATGGTTGCTAAGTCGAGTCATATCCTTGTACATATTGTTTTGGGACGATTGGGACTCATGGGTAAAGTACTAGTGTAATGGAGTAATGGGGAAGATCATCATTTATTACCCCCATATGTGCTAAATGTTTTAAAAGTACTCCAAGTTTTTCAATTATCTTAATTCGAGTCATTAGAATAGTTATTTGTAAAGTTATGTAAAAGTTCAAGTGTAAGGGGAATGCAATGCCCCTATGATGTATTATTTTGGATGGTAGGGCAAAAGTGTATGCAAAAAAAAAAAATAATAATAAAATAAAAAATAAATAAATCGAAAAAATCAAGAAAAATACAAAAAAAAAAAAAAAAAAAAAAAAAAAAAAAAAAAAAAAAAAGAGAGAAAAAGAAAAGTAAAAAAAAAAACATACGGACTACCATCCCATTTTATTTTATGTTTATTTTATGTTTTTGTTATTTTCTTTCATTAGCTTAAGATTGAGTCGAGTCTTGGCTTAGCAACATTGTATAGTACATGTAATTGATCAAGACCTTTAACTCGCCACCAGTAAAATATCCTTTATCCAACAAAACCGTGTTTTCCTTTTCCCTACACCTAACATTATAACCCATTTAAAAGCCCTCTTTGATAGTTTATCTTAGGTGCTTACGCCTAGTGGAGGAGGTTTTTGATCCTTTCCCAAGCCTATGGTAATCTATTTGCTATGACAGGTAGTGAGAGATATTATCCGTTTTCATTTATGAGATTTATTTTGATGACACTTGAGAGATGTGAGTATCTAAACACTACTTGTGAGGTGCTAGTTTGTAATCTCCGTGCTTATTATGATTAAAGTGGAACGATTATTTGTTGTAATTACTTTTATGTTAGCATTAAATGACCCCTAACTTGTATTTTGATTAGAATAAAAGCGCATTTGCTTGAGGACAAGCAAATCTCAAGTGTAAGGGTATTTGATGAAGCGAAAAGTGTACCGCTTTTAAGGGGTCATTTAAGCCCTAAATCGTATTTATTTGATCAAATATCGCCCTAAATCGTTCCTTTTGTCATTTTAGGTACTTTTGAGGAGAAATCTGGAAAAGGAGGCATTTTGGACGTTTTTGGAGCATAAAAGTGAAGAAAACGGCAAAGTCTCAAAATCGGCTGAAAGTTACCTTTGACGGCGTCATATTTAACCCTGGACGGCGTCATGGCTTGGCAAAAGTGGTGGATGTGAAATTTACTCATGATAAGCCAGAGAAATTGCATGGAAATTCTGACGGCGTCACCCTTTAATTTGATCAAGGTCGTCACGTTATAATTCAAAGAGGGACGGCGTCACGTTCATAGTCTGACGGCGTCAAGCCTTGATAAGCCAGAACGGATTTTGGAGAGCTAAAGAGGGACGGCGTCAAGAAGGTCATCCGAGAACCCTAAAAGCGGCGAGGTGACGGCGTCACACTCCATAACGTGACGCCGTCAGATCTAAAAGTCTATATATAGTTTTCTAATTTTTTGTCATTAGTGTGGAACTTATTGGGGAACTTTGTGTGTGAAAACCCTAGGACGAATTTGGCAGCTCTTTCAAGGCTTTTTGCCTTGAGATCTTCCATGTTACATTGAAGATAAGTTATCAATTAATCATTCAATATGTCTATGTGTTGTTTGATTCTATCTTATTCTTGTCTTTTGTTTAACATGTTAGGCTAGATTTATCTTGTGTTTGCTTAGATCTAATGAAACCTAGCTATTGATTATTGGTTATTAGTGTGTTGTTAGTTGTATTGGATGATTGTTCATCTATGTTAGGCTTAAGAAAACTGGCTAACTTCCTATTCGGTAACTTGCTTAAACGTCTTAAGAAACATGAACCAATGCGTACTAAAGGTTTTTATGGTTGTATTTAATGCACAAGCGAATTCTAGTGATCCCATGTTAGGAGCTTCCTAGCCGGCTCGACATAGGAGTGAAGTAGGAGCTTGTAGAGTTGGGGAAGTACGTACGCCACCCCACGAATGGTATTAAGGAATACACCCGTCATCCACGCGACTAATACACACTAATCAACCGGTAAAAGATAGTTAGGGAGTAAGGAAATCTAAGTAAACACATTTCCCTCCACATAAGTTTTCACCAACATTTTCATTTTCTGTTATTTTATTTAATTTGCATTCGTAGTAATTTGGGTTAGTTGACTAGCAACTAATTCCGCCTACCCTTTCAAACCCGAGATTTTACTTGCTTTCATAAAAATATAAAAACATAAAAAGAATCTTCTCTCACCCTTAGACCTATTAGAGTAATTTTTCATACCTAACGAACACTATTCCCTGTGGAGAACGATCAATCCCCCGTACTTACCACTACACTATACTACATCGGTCAGGTACACTGCCTGGTGGGGTTGTAAGCCTCTTGAGATCCCTCGAGAGGTAAAACCTGTTGTAAGGTCGCAAAACCACGCATCATGATCTTTGAGAATTCTTGTGTTGTGTGTTGTAGGAACTTCATAGGTAAGTGGAAGATTGCCAATCCCCACTTCTTCTGGTAAAGAATCATCTGATTGAACATTTAATGGTTCAGCAGTACCAACTTGTGAACTGGCAGTACCATCTGGTGAACTAGCAGTACCATTTGTATTTGCACTACTTTCTTGATTCTCTTGACCCTGAGTTCCATGATCATCTTCAACACCTTCATTTGTTGTATTTGAAGGTTCTTCATGACTTGAAGATAAATCCAATCCTTTCCAAATTGGCATCCAGATGTAATCTTGATCTTTAGGTGTTTCACCATTGTCTTCAAAACCTGCATTATCATTAGTATTTGTACCTGCAACTGGCACATAATTCATAGATTCTGAAAGCCTATCAATGTCAAACATCCAATCTGGCCCAATGCCTTTAACATTTGGTAGTTTCTCTTGAAACTCTATGTGCAGATTTTCTTCCACTAGCCTAGTGCAACTATTATACACCCTATAGGCCTTACTTTGCAAAGAATACCCTATCAAGAAGCCTTCATCAGCTTTTCCTTCAAACTTTCCTAAATGATCTTTGGTATTGAGAATAGTGACATGACATCCAAAAGGTCTCATAAAACTTAAAGATGGTGTTCTACCAAAGAAAAGTTCATATGGAGTCTTTTTATGTGGTTTTATCACAAGAACCCTGTTCTGCACATAACAAGCAGTACCTACTGCTTCAGCCCAAAATGAAATAGGCAACTTAGAGTCTACTAACATTGTTCTAGCAGCCTCTATAAGTTTTCTATTTTTCCTTTCTGCTACTCCATTTTGCTGTGGGGTTCTAGCTACACTAAATTCTCTTTTTATTCCTTTTTCTTTGCAAAATTCATCCATAACTCTATTCTTGAATTCTGTCCCATTGTCACATCTGATTACTTTCACTTTCTTATCAGCTTGGTTTTCTACCTCAGTTATATAAGTTTTAAGGATCTCACTTGTTTCATGCTTAGATCTTAAAAAGAAAACCCAAGAAAATCTGCTGTAATCATCAGTAACAACAAGACAATATTTTTTACCATTCAAGCTACTCACATTAGTAGGACCAAAAAGATCCATATGAAGCATGTATAAAGCTTGAGAAATTGAGTTATGGGACTTGGGCTTACAAGAAGCTCTATGTTGTTTGCCTTTTTGACAATCAACACAGGTTTGGTCATTTTGAAAAATCTTTTTGGGTAAACCTCTAACCAAATCATATTTTGCAATTGTATTGATTGTTTTAAAGTTTACATGACCAAGCCTTCTATGCCAAAACATAGATTCATCCAATGAGGCTTTTGCTACTAAACAAGTTAAATTCTCCTTAGGATCAATGTTCTTTAAATCAACACTGTACATATTGTTCCTTTTTGGGATTTTAAGAAGGATCTGACTTTCATCAGGAATTTTAAAATCAGAAGAAAGAACCATACATTCATTGTCAGTAAAGAGAACATTGTTCTTTTTGTCACACATTTGTGAGACACTAAGGAGATTAAACTGAAGTTCGTTCACAAAGTACACATTTTCAAAATCTAATTTACTGGTTTTGATTGTACCTTTACCAGTAATATTTCCTTTGATTCCTCCCCCAAAGGTAACATATCCTCCATCAAATGATTTGAAGTCTGTGAGGTAAGACATGTTGCCTGTCATGTGCCTTGAACATCCACTATCTACATATCCTTGATCAGCAATATCATTTGGATGTTCCTGCACATATATAAACATATTAGTTTCCTTGGGGTACCCAAGCCATGACTGACTTGGGTTTGCCTCTTGCATCAATGTAATCAAACCTCTTTAGGACTGTTGATGCAACTTTTGATTGGAGTGGTCTCCATATCCAACATGCTGAGGACTTAACAGCATTTTCCCTTTTAATCCATTTTGTGGTCTTTGGTCTATCAGTACCAATTTTGGCAGTACCATTTGGTCTAGCAGGACCTTTTGGTTTTGGTCTCCAATCTTGTGTTTTGACCACAGATTTCTTTTCAATGGGACTTTTCACAACTCTTGGTGCATGTTTGAAAGTGTTTCTTGCACCCTTAGTAGTTGGTTTTGAGTTAACAGGCTTATTTGGTCTAACAGTATGATTAACTTTTGGTGTGTTAGACTTCACAAAACTTTTTCTGGGGTTTGTTCCATTTGTTTTAGACCTTGATTTACTCCCAGAAACCCAATTGTTGCAATAAGCATGATAGCAAGCCTTATTGTACATAACAAAATCATCACCAAGTTGGTGTGACTTAAGATTGTTCCAATTTCTCTGGCTACCTCTAGGTTTGCTATTACACTTAGCACAACATTCAACTGTTTTCAGAACAGCTTTAGCCTTAGTCTTAATCTCTACTCTTTTAGGACTGACTGGTCCTATTTTGTTTCCTTTGTTTGAAACAGTCTCTTCTTCATCATCATCAGATGTCCAATCTTCAATAATTAGAACATCTGATTTCTTATCAGTGAGCACCTTTTTGTTAGAGAGTGAAGCAACACTAGCACTCTCAAAAGGTTCACTTTTCTCTACAGGTTTCTCTAGTGGTTTATTGGTGAATTCATGTAAACCTGATTCTGCAAGATCTAATCCTGGGGGACAAGGGATTCCTCTGTAAGGAGGTGGACAAGTATTGTATCCAATCCCAGATTTGATTCTCTTGTTCATTTGATTTTCAACTATGCTTCTAGTACAGTCAGAAGCAGTTTCCAATGTGGTAACAGTTAGTTGAATATTATCCTTTGCCAGTGTCACTTTAGCACACTCAGTTCTTAACATATTTATTTCAGCATCTTTCAAAAATATTTCCCTATTAAGAATGGCTTTTGTGTCAGAAAAAGTGAGTTCATTTTCCCTAAAATGGATTATCTGCTTTTCAAGTTTGGCCATACCACACTTATGATTAACTAATTCCTGATGAGTATTTCTTTGTTCTACTTTCAGTTCATCATAAAGTTTTATTAAAGTTTGTAGTTCTTCAAAAACTTTACAAGTATTAGAACATTTAGTAATTTGTACCTCATGTCACAACCCGAAATTTTAGGTCATTTTTCCGAACCTCGATGATTTACTATTCACCGATCACTATTCATCATTTACTATTCACCGATCACTATTCATCATTTCACTATTCATCATTTTCGGAGTCAGTTTGAGAATTTGAGAAGCGTTCGGAAATTTTACTATTCACGTGACACTATTCATTCCCGGAGAAAACTTACTATTCATGTTCATTCATTCATTTCATCGTAAACGTAGTTTACGGGTATTCATATTCGCGTAACCGGATGGGTTTAGCTGCGAATTCATGCGTCATTAGTAGGGACACTGCATACGGACTAGGAATAGTCTACATATCATCATAATGACATTTTCATACTATTCCACTCGTAGGGTTATTAAATTAACACTTTTATTACATTTGACGTTTTACGTATAATTAAATTTAATTAAAACGTTAACGCGCGATCAATAAATGTGACTAACACGTCCGACAATCCCCACGAAGGTCCCGACATGCTTTTACACCTCTTATAACATCATAAAGATTATAAAATTCATTTACTTGGTATTTTGGAAGTTTACGTTTTCCAGTTCAGCGTTTTACGCGAATTACGCGTTTTAAACCCGCGTTTCCAGTTTTAACTGCGTTTAAGCAACCCGATGAAACTTACCATTCATTTCACATTTTCTTATGGAGTATTTTGACAAGTTTAGTCATTATTTCAAGTTTCATATTTTTACGATACCCGGAATTACGTTTCGCGACTTAACTATTTACGTTTAGTGATTAACGGAACCAAAACTGACTCCGTGAGCTAGATATTACCAAGCTTCCTACACACATTTCACACCATGTGCAGCCCCCATCCCATGTTACTTCAACTTGATCCTTTAATTACAATTATGCCATTCAAGGTTAGATATTTTGCAAGAAAACCAACTAAAACAATCACTAGTTCATTTTTCAAGATCAAAAACTCATTTCTCTTTTTCTCCTTGGAGACTCACGACCAAGAAACACCATGGATCAAGATCCATTATTTTTCCAAGATCAAAGTATCAAAGTTGCTCATTTCATCATTCTTATTAAGGGTTTTGTAATACAAACTCAAGAATCACAAGATTTCTCATCATCTAATCACCTAATCTTTCAAAGTAAGTTGTCAAACTCTTTTTCATAATTTCTTCAAGTTGTCTTCATGATTATATGATTTCCATACTAGATCTACATGCATATGCAAGCTATACCACTCCATTTACATTTATTTAACTTTTGAGCCATAGAGATGGGTTATAGGTAAATCCTTGGTAGATTAACTTAATGGATGATGTTTAGGAACCCATGACACCCTAAGAAGGTGTATGGTAGGCTATGGGATGATTGGTTGTTGTTTGTGAGGTTTTTGGACAAGTTACTAACTAGGAAAGTGGTTTTTGAAGTGTTAAAATACCTACTGTCTCCATTTTAAAAACGTGGCCAACTCAGTAAGTGTTGGTTAATTTTTGGCCAAATATTTAGAAAATACATTCCGAGACGAAGCCGTAGCCGAAAACGGGGATAAAAACGAGCTTATAACGAAGGAGATATGATTTTTCAAAGTTTAACGACGAAAACTAATTTTTCTGAAAATAGCGTGCTGTTGGACGATTTTCGACGGGCAAACTGAGGCGTTTAACGCGACCTAGATGAACCGAGCTACTGAAAATGTGTTAGTATATGTTAATACGAAGCCACGGATATAAAGAACGTCGAAAACAAGCTAATAACGAACAAGATACACGCGTTTAAACTTCGATAAATACTATTAGTTTTTGACAGCTTTTAATGGAAATATAATTACGTACTAGAAACTATATTTTTCAAGTAATAACCATGGAGAGCCGTATCTCTTACCCGTTAGAACACGTACGATCAAAGGGTTATTAACTCGACTATTATAAGACATACCAAGGTTTTCAAAACGCCGAGACTAACACAAACGTTTTATACACATTATTACACGACTAGTTTTGACGTAACAAGTGGAACACATTTTTACCAAGTTTTGGAAGATATTACATATCAACGATAACTATTATTTTCATAGTACGAGTGGTATAGGTTACATATGCATGAGCATTCACTACATCATCTAAGTAGAACATATTCATTCATGATAGGTTGCGGCTAGTGTTCGCGCCTTGTTGTTCCGTTCATCTCATATTCATCGCATTGTTGTATCATCATACCAGGTGAGTTCATAGCCCCACTTTTACTCTTTAATACTTGTTTTAAACTCTTTGGGGGAGATACATGCTTAAACTGTTTGCTATTACTCAAGACGATTTTACTCATATGCTATGCTACGCTTTTATACACTTACTCATGATGTGTAGTTTTATTACGATATGTGACTTAATGTGGAAAACTATTCTATACGCTATATTCTTTCACCACTGTTTAACTCCTGGATGGAGCCGACGGAGAGGTATTGATAGTACTATCGGGTTGACACCCCCACCCTTGGCCCGCGATTCATGGCCTTGGGTGAATATAATCCAGCTATGAAGCATTCTTGCTTATTCTTGTCGTGAGGTTCAGTAGGCTATTAAACTTTACATTAAGCGTGCATATATCGTATACACATTTGACTTAATCATACTATATGTTAGCAGTGGGTTGTAAACACACAGGTTGCGAGTCTTGTATGGCCGGGGCTTGGAACTGAGTGGATTTACAATGCCTTTGCTGTGGAAACATTCTTTGAAGGCTTTTTCAACTATTTTAATACAAACTCTATGAACTCACCAACCTCGTGTTGACACTTTAGCATGTATTCTCAGGTATTAAGCAAAGGCACGCTACTGGAGGTTTTGGCAGGGCACGGCATGGTCATAGAAGACTCTGATATTCATAAGGGACCGTTTTAAATGATATTTTCAAGGGCCTAATTCCGCACTACTTTTTACAATGTAAATCAACATTTTTGTTAAACTATTTTATTCTAAATGAATGAGATGAAAACCGTTCTTTGCACTTGTGTTATGATACCAATTGAGTTGCACCCCAGCTACATGTATGCTTCCGCTGGATCCGATTTTGGGGGTGTGACACCTCAGGATTGGAGAAAGCCATTAAAGCCATTTCATCTGAAGTTGACTCCTCTTCACCCATAAAACTCCAATCAAAACCCAACCCATCAATAGCTACCATAGCTTTAGGCTCAGTGATTTCCACAGCCTTGCTCTTGCCCTCAAAGCTTCCTTTGTTCTTGTTCTCAAAACCTCTTCCCTTATCATCCTGCTTCTTTGGTCTTCTACACTCTCTTGAGTAGTGACCTTTCATGTGGCAGTTCTAGCACTCTGATGAAGCGAAAAGTGTACCGCTTTTAAGGGGTCATTTGAGCCCTAAATCGTTCCTTTTGTCATTTTAGGTACTTTGGAGAAGAAATCTGGAAAAGGAAGCATTTTGGACGTTTTTGGAGCATAAAAGTGAAGAAAACGACAAAGTCTTAAAATTATGCTGGAAGTTACCTTTGACGGCGTCAGGATTATCCCCAGACGGCGTCATGGCTTGGCAAAAGTGGTGGATGTGAAATTTACTCATGATAAGCCAGAGAAATTTGCATGGGAATTCTGACGGCGTCACCCTTTAATATGATCAAGGTCGTCACGGTATAAGTTAAAGCGGGACGGCGTCACGCCTAATTCTGACGGCGTCAAGCCTCGATAAGCCAGAACGGATTTTGGAGAGCTAAAGAGGGACGGCGTCAAGAAGGCCATCCGGGAACCCTAAAAGCGGCGAGGTGACGGCGTCACACTCCATAACGTGACGCCGTCAGATCTGAAAGTCTATATATAGTTTTGCAATTTTTTGTCATTAGTGTGGAACTTATTGTGGAACTTTGTGTGTAAGAACCCTAAGACGATTTTAGCAGCTTTTTCAAGGCTTTTTGCCTTGAGATATTCCATGTTACATTGAAGATAAGTTATCAATTAATCATTCAATATGTCTATGTGTTGTTTGATTCTATCTTGTTCTTGTCTTTTGTTTAACATGCTAGGCTAGGTTTTCTTTGTGTTTGCTTAGATCTAATGAAACCTAACTATTGATTATTGGTTATTAGTGTGTTATTAGTTGTATTGGATGATTGTTCATCTATGTTAGGCTTAAGAAAACTGGCTAACTTCCTATTCGGTAACTTGCTTGAACGTCTTAAGAAACATGAACCAATGCGTACTAAGGTTTTTATGGTTGTATTTAATGCACAAGCGAATTCTAGTGATCCCATGTTAGGAGCTTCCTAGCCGGCTCGACATAGGAGTGAAGTAGGAGCTTGTAGAGTTGGGGAAGTACGTACGCCACCCCACGATTGGTATTAAGGAATACACCCGTCATCCACGCGATTAATACACACTAATCAACCGGTAAAAGATAGTTAGGGAGTAAGGAAATCTAAGTAAACACATTTCTCTCCACATAAGTTTTACCACCTTTTTATTTTCTGTTATTTTATTTTATTTGCATTCGTAGTAACTTGGGTTAGTTGACTAGCAACTAATTCCGCCCACTCCTTCAAAACCCGAGATTTTACTTGCTTTCATAAAAATATAAAAATACAAAAAGAATCTTCTCTCACCCTTAGACCTATTAGAGTAGTTTTTCATACCTAACGAACACTATTCCCTGTGGAGAACGATCAATCCCCCGTACTTACCACTACACTATACTACATCGGTCAGGTACACTGCCTGGTGGGGTTGTAAGCCTCTTGAGATCCCTCGAGAGGTAAAACCTGTTGTAAGGTTGCAAAACCACGCATCAAGTTTTTGGCGCCGCTGCCGGGGAATAGTTATTGTTTAGGTTGAATTTTTTATTTTATAGGTCTACTCACTAGACTCCTTTCTAGTGAGATTTTTATTTTATTTTTCTAGGTTTTCTTTAGTCTATCTATTTTCTTCGTTTCTTTGTTCGTAACCATTACCATTCGACATCATGGAAGATGGTAATATCCTTGATCCCAACATCCCACCACCACAACAACACCCACCTCCTAGAGCCCGTACTTTAGGAGACTACTCCCGTCCTAGCCACCATGGCTATCGAAACACCATTGAGCTCACTCAAGGAGCCAATGTCACTCCCTTGCGATCCGACACCATCCGGTTGGTGCAAAGCGGATGCGCATTCCATGGACTTCGTTCTGAAGATCCTAATCAACATCTCAAGGACTTTCTCAAAATCGTTGATTCTATAGACCTTGATGTTTCCACTCGAGAGACGACCCGACTGCGTCTCTTTCAATTCTCTCTGCGGGACCAAGCTAGTCAATGGCTAGAGCGTCTACCCGCAGGATCCATCACCTCTTGGGATGATCTCACCACTCGTTTCCTTGCTCAGTTTTTCCCACCGGGAAGAACTACCATGCTAAGGAATGATATCTTGATGTTCCAACAACATCAAGGCGAAACCCTCTACGAGGCATGAACTCGATTCAAGGATTTACTCCAAAAAGTCCCTCACCATGGCATAGAACTTTGGCTCCAAGTCTAAATTTTTTATGACCATATCAATCTCTCCACGAGGCAAACCATTGACCAATCGGCTGGTGGTAAGCTACGTGATCTAAGTGCGGAACAATCATGGGCTCTCCTAGAAGATCTTGCTCTTTATGACAACGAAATTTGGAGTGATCCCCGCGATTTGAATAAAACGGTCAAGGCAATATCTTTGCCTTCGAACAATTCAAGCACTTTCGACCGTAGGATCATAGAACTTGAAGACCAAGTCAAGTTTCTCATGAAATCCTACGAGGCTCATAAACCTTCAAGCCAAGTGAACAAAATCACTTCTTCGTGTGAATTATGTAGTGGTCCCCACGACACTCGTGATTGCATGGAACTCCCCGAACAAGCTTTTGCGGACTACGCATCCTCGCGTACCGACGGAGCGGGAGACAAGTGGTACACTTTCAAACCCGAGCCAAACCCCTACGGTGATTCATACAACCCCTCATGGAAAAATCACACCAACCTTAGGTGGAAACAAAACCAAAACGCACAACAAACCAATTCTTCCAACCCACCTAATCGTTTTCAATCAAGCGGTTCCAACTCGAACCGTACTTTCAATAACAATCCTTCCCACAATTATGGTAGTACCAATAACTTTGAAGGATTGATGTCCCAATTTATGGCATCTCAAGAAGCTCGGATAGCTAAGTTTGAATCCGAATTCAGTCAACAAAAAACGGAGATGACCAATAAAATTGACAACTTATTGAAAGCCCTCAATAACCAAGTGCTATCACCTCCACTTAAGGACACTAGGAACACAAATAGCGGACCCCAAGTAAAAGACCCCTCTTCATCCAAACACGTCCACTTCGTCAACATTGTCACTATTAAACCAATTGATAGGAATGAGGATAATAGTGAACCTAAGGATGAGGATAAGAAAGTCGAGGTTGATAAGGAAGTTAGGACAAGTGAGATTGAAGAAGTAGATGATGATAAGGACTACTTCGATAGGCTACCCACTAAGGAAGAGCGCGCATATCATACAAACTTATTCGATGACCCCGAGACACCATACTTCCTAGGTAGACCAATTATAAAAATGGGCGACCCTTCTAACCTCAACATACCATGCAACATCGGACATTTGCATGTGTGGAAAGCTTACATCGACCTTAGATCGCCCATAAATATCATGACTAGAGCCCACTACAACTTAATAATGAAAAATCAACTTGGGTATAGGATGTTCCCTGATAAGGGTTGGATGAGTAACTTCACGGGAAGAGTTAAGGGATTACCGGTTTATGTAGGAAACTTCACCTATGTCACCGACTTTGTAATTGTAGAAGATATCCGCCCAGTAGTCGATGCATCCTTAACTCAAGTGGTTTTTGGAAAACCATTTATTGAGGTCTCTAGAATGACTTATGAACCTTCCTTAGGGATAGTTAGATTTAAGGATGAGACCGATGAGGTAAACTACCAAATGCCATATAAGATAGAACAATTCCAACACTTGTCAAATGTTGAGAAGGAGCTTAAGCAAGCAGTCTACTATAGGAATGATAAAGATAGAAGTAAAGGAGTAGACTATGTTATGGGAAGGATATTCGGTTTCTACAAGGATTGTTTGAAATTAGGACCGGAATATAGAACCGGACATGAGGATGACCTAGAAACCGTGACCAATGATGGAATCACGTAATGTACGTGACTTTGAGTCTAGCTACAAGACTCGTTAATAAAGAAAAGCGCTTCTTGGGAGGCAACCCAAGCTTTATTTGCTTTGTGTGTTTATTTATTTGTTTGTTTGATTTTATTTGTTTCCGTATGTGTGTTTAATTTTTATTTTTATTGATTCATGTTCAAAACTAAATTGTGAAAATGCTTTATTTTGTTTTTAACTTCGTCTTAACTACATATAAAGGTATTTTTCAAAAGTTAAGTGTAAGGGAAATCTAAATCGGTTTATTAGAACAAATGAACATGAATCATAATAATAATAAATTAACATACATATTAGTATTTGTTTGAGTCAAATGCTTGTATCGAGTCATAATGATGTTTTGCAGGAATTCCAGGAAGTAAGGTATAGGTTTTTTTCAAAAAATTTTCCGGAAACGTAACATGAGAATTCTGTCAGATCATTTCTGACGGCGTCAGGATTTACAACCTGACGGCGTCAGGTTTAATTTTCTGAAATTTTTGAAAGTTTTGTTTTCATAAAAAGTTTTTATTAAATCTCTAACTTATAATCTCCAGGAATCTGCAAAATTATCATTCCACAAGCATTATATCCTTATATAGAGTTTATCCCGCCGATGTTATGCAGGTTTTCGTGTTTGTTTTCTCAGGTTTAACAGGTTATTTTGGACAAGGAAATGTTTGTTGGATCAAGCTTATGGCGATGCATTAGTCATGGAGCTTCTACATTCACTTGGAAGAAGATCTAACCGTGTTACTTCATTATCCACCGAGCGAATCAGGGGAGTATTTGATTTCATTCTTATACCTTATTGCTTTTACATCTTGTTATTTGAACATTGGGGACAATGTTCATCTTAAGTGTAAGGGGGGTAAAAGTACGATTAGAGAATGCTCTTACGCGTGATTTTTGTTTGTTTAATAGTAGATGTGTAATAAAACTGAGAGAAATACCTGTTAGGGTAATTTTAGTGCCAAATTTAAAAATTTTTACAACATTTGGGAATGAAATTTTGATCTTAATAAGCGTCTCACGGATAGGAGTTATAGGACTAGCACAAAAACCGTACCACTAAAAAATTTTCCACCCCAAATATGTGAGGTTCGCCCCTAGAATTGGTAGGAAAAGCATTTATGCTATGATGTGTGTGCCGGTAGCACTTAGATTCTAGAACTTGCGTTAGGACCATTCCGAGGCCACAAGTGAGACTACATTCGTGTAGTTAGATTTACTACATGATAAGAGGCATTAGGATTAACCCATTGTTTTACACCTGTGTTTTTGTTATAATTACATTGGCTACATTGGTCAAGTAATTCTCCCACACCCTTTGTGTTGTACTCATTTTTAGTACACGATACCCCTAGTACACCCCTCAGAGCCTATCTTTTCGTTGCGACCTTTAAGCATTTTACTTAAAGGAAGAATTTGTTTACACCCCACTTAAATGTACACCCAAATCGCCTTAGCCTACCTTGTATGCACTCATTTTTAGTGCATTATTGTGACAACATTTGTTTAAACCCAAGTTAATTATCTAATTGATTACATGGTTGCTAAGTCGAGTCATATCCTTGTACATATTATTTTGGGACGATTGGGACTCATGGGTAAAGTACTAGTGTAATGGAGTAATGGGGAAGAACATCATTTATTACCCCCATATGTGCTAAATATTTTAAAAGTACTCCAAGTTTTTCGATTATCTTAATTCGAGTCGATAGAATAGTAATTGTAAAGTTACGTAAAAGTTCAAGTGTAAGGGGAATGCAACGCCCCTATGATGTATTATTTTGGATGGTAGGGCAAAAGTGTATGAAAAAAAAAAAAAAAAAAAAAAAAAAAAAAAAAAAAAAAAAAAAAAAAAATTCAAGAAAAATACAAAAAAATGAGAAAAAGAAAAGTTGAAAAAACATACGGACTACCATCCCGTTTTATTTTATGTTTGTTTTATGTTTTTGTTATTTTGTTTTTATCTTAAGATTGAGTCTAGTCTTGGCTTAGCAACATTGTATAGTACATGTAATTAATCAAGATCTTTAACTCGCCACCAGTAAAATATCCCGTATCCAACAAATCCGTGTTTATCAGATCCCTACACCTAACGTTATAACCCATTTAAAAGTCCTCTTTGATAGTTTATCTTAGGTGCTTACGCCTAGTGGAGGAGGTTTTTGATCATTTCCCAAGCCTATAGTAATCTATTTGCTATGACAGGTAGTGAGAGATATTATCCGTTTTCATTTATGAGATTTATTTTGATGACACTTGAGAGATGTGAGTATCTAAACACTACTTGTGAGGTGCTAGTATGTAATCTTCGTGCTTATTATGATTAAAGTGGAACGACTAATTGTTGTAATTACTTTTATATTAGCGTTAAATGACCCCTAACTTGTATTTTGATTAGAATAAAAGCGCATTTGCTTGAGGACAAGCAAATCTCAAGTGTACGGGTATTTGATGAAGCGAAAAGTGTACCGCTTTTAAGGGGTCATTTAAGCCCTAAATCGTATTTATTTGATCAAATATTGCCCTAAATCGTTCCATTTGTCATTTTAGGTACTTTGGAGAAGAAATCTGGAAAAGGAAGCATTTTGGACGTTTTTGGAGCATAAAAGTGAAGAAAACGACAAAGTCTTAAAATTATGCTGGAAGTTACCTTTGACGGCATCAGGATTATCCCCAGACGGCGTCATGGCTTGGCAAAAGTGGTGGATGTGAAATTTACTCATGATAAGCCAGATAAATTTGCATGGGAATTCTGACGGCATCACCCTTTAATATGATCAAGGTCGTCACGGTATAAGTTAAAGCGGGACGGCGTCACGCCTAATTCTGACGGCGTCAAGCCTTGATAAGCCAGAACGGATTTTGGAGAGCTAAAGAGGGACGGCGTCAAGAAGGCCATCTGGGAACCCTAAAAGCGGCGAGGTGACGGCGTCACACTCCATAACGTGACGCCGTCAGATCTGAAAGTCTATATATAGTTTTGCAATTTTTTGTCATTAGTGTGGAACTTATTGTGGAACTTTGTGTGTAAGAACCCTAAGACGATTTTAGCAGCTTTTTCAAGGCTTTTTGCCTTGAGATCTTCCATGTTACATTGAAGATAAGTTATCAATTAATCATTCAATATGTCTATGTGTTGTTTGATTCTATCTTGTTCTTGTCTTTTGTTTAACATGCTAGGCTAGGTTTTCTTTGTGTTTGCTTAGATCTAATGAAACCTAACTATTGATTATTGGTTATTAGTGTGTTATTAGTTGTATTGGATGATTGTTCATCTATGTTAGGCTTAAGAAAACTGGCTAACTTCCTATTCGGTAACTTGCTTGAACGTCTTAAGAAACATGAACCAATGCGTACTAAGTTTTTTATGGTTGTATTTAATGCACAAGCGAATTCTAGTGATCCCATGTTAGGAGCTTCCTAGCCGGCTCGACATAGGAGTGAAGTAGGAGCTTGTAGAGTTGGGGAAGTACGTACGCCACCCCACGATTGGTATTAAGGAATACACCCGTCATACACGCGATTAATACACACTAATCAACCGGTAAAAGATAGTTAGGGAGTAAGGAAATCTAAGTAAACACATTTCTCTCCACATAAGTTTTACCACCTTTTCATTTTCTGTTATTTTATATTTATTTGCATTCGTAGTAACTTGGGTTAGTTGACTAGCAACTAATTCCGCCCACTCCTTCAAAACCCGAGATTTTACTTGCTTTCATAAAAATATAAAAATACAAAAAGAAACTTCTCTCACCCTTAGACCTATTAGAGTAGTTTTTCATACCTAACGAACACTATTCCCTGTGGAGAACGATCAATCCCCCGTACTTACCACTACACTATACTACATCGGTCAGGTGCACTGCCTGGTGGGATTGTAAGCCTCTTGAGATCCCTCGAGAGGTAAAACCTGTTGTAAGGTTGCAAAACCACGCATCACACTCCACTTTGGACTTGTCATACCCAGCAGGCTCATTACCATTTATGATAATCTTCTTTCCAGTCCTCATCAGTAATTTCTTAGCCCTTATGCTCAGAAGTGAAAGTTGCCACTTGATGTCCATTTCCTCAACATCATCATCATTGATCTCTTGAATATCTTCAAAAGTTAGTATGGAACCATTGTGTTGTGATGTTAGGAAAGCACAACCAATTGTTTCATCTAGAATTGTTTTGGTACTGCTAGAAGTACTGGCAGTACCAAAATTTGTGTTGGCAGTACCTTCTTCTCTACCATCTTTTTCTTCATCTACTATCCTTGAGGTGCTTGGAGATGATACAAAAGCCATATTTCCTGAGGTTGAACCAGTAGACTTCTTCACTTCATGCTCTACTATCTTGAAGTTGTTGTAAAGATCATTAAGACTCATCTGATCAATATCTGGTTTATTTTTCCAGACAATGACATGCATGGACCATTCAGAGGGTAAACTCCTAAGAAATTTGGAGTTTAAGTCTTTTTGAGTTATCAGTACTTCATGAATGGCTAACTGACTTGAAAGCTTTTGTAGTCTATTGAACATGCTGTCCAAAGACTCATTTGTTGTGGCTGTAAAGTTTTCAAACTGATGTTTGAGGAGAGTTTTCTGAGTTTTCTTGGTGGCATCATTTCCACCAAATCTAGCCACAATAGCTTGAAAAAGAGTTTTAGCACATTTGTACTTGTTGAAGATCAAAAGCTGGTCATTTGGAATAGTCATGAGAAGCATACTTCTGGCTTTAAGATCATTTCTCTTCTGGATTCTTTCTTCTGCGGTTGCAGGGTTTACTTGCAAATTTGTTACAATTGCATCATTCACTGTGGAGGTGGTGATTGTAGGTTTGAATGAGTTTCCTTGTTCAATGATCTCCCAAAGTGCATAGTCTTGCACTTGAAAGTATTGCTCTACCCTCAGTCTCCACATATCAAACTCATTTTGTTTGAGTAATGGAAGTTTTGCAGCAACATTGGTTTGAATGTGTTCAACGTCCATTGTTCTTTTAAATCGTAAATATCAGCCTAGCTCTGATACCACTTGTGAAGGATTATACAAACACTTGGGATGTGAATCTTAATAATGTGTTTGAGATATTTAGGAATGAATGTGATGTAGTACGCGGAATTTACTATAACACACTTAAAAGAAACAAAAGGTGGTAAACATGCAATCGTGAATTGTAATGAACAAAGAACACAACTTTAGTAACACAAAACGATTCAATATTATTGATGAAATAATACGGATGATCTAACTATCACCAGGATTACAAAAGTAACCTTGAATCTTTGATTTGTTAAGGATTTGTGAATTAGTAACTAAGTTACTAGAGAGATTTTCTGTTTTGGATATTGCAAAGGTTCTTAGTTGGAAAAAAGATACTACAAAGGTGGTGACTAAGGGATCCTTTTATAGGATAAGGACCCCTTATTACAAGTTGTCAAGTTTCACAATATAATAAGATACTTGGACTTTTCTAGCCTACTATTAATTACAACTTCCAATGTAAACTACTCTGTATATTCTTCTGCACAACATAGAAGACTGAACTACTTCTACTTAACGTGTTACATTGTACAAAGACTAATAATACAACTAAATATCTACAAATAAATATCTATCAACTTGACATTCAACTGGGCAGGACCTTCTTTAACTAGCAGTACCTTCTTACCCAGAAGGTACTGTTAGTGTATCTTCAACTTCTTCAAAATCAACTAGCAGGCTCAATACTTCTTCTAGCAGGCTCTTTGACTTGAACATTTTATTCCCAACAGTTCGTTTATTAAGAAAAATGAGTTATTCATGTTCGTTTATGTTCGTGCGTTAAGACACTAAACGAACGCTAAACGGACATAAACGATCGAAAATAAATGAACATAGACAAACAAACATAAACTTTATTAAATTATGGATCTAATATTGTTTTAAAAGTGTTGTTTTGTTTAAACAAACTAATTTTAAAATTATACAATTAAAAGATATGATATACGAACATAAATAAATAAATGAACATAAACGAAAGGTTAACGAACACATAATCAGACATTCATGAATATAAATAAACGGACGTGACTTTTGTTCATGTTCGTTCATTTAACTAAACAATCGTAAAATATTGTTCATGTTCATTCATTTAATAAATAAACGAACATAAACGAACTTTTTACCGAACAGTTCATGAAATGTTCACTGAACATTCAGTTCGTTTACAGAATTACAGCCCTAATGTCACCCAGTCTCTTATGCCAATCCTTTTGAGAAAATTGAACATGACCACTCCACTCGTGGACGAAAATTTTACACGTGTATTACTTATTGTAAGGGTGCAAAATAGTAGTTGTTTTTTTTTTTTTTTTTTTTTTTTTTTTTTTTTTATTTTTATTTTTATTATTATTATTATGTCAGAATTGGCAAATGATATTTCAAAGTAAATGATATAGTAATTATAATTAGATTTTTTTTTTTTTTTTTTTTTTTTTTAAATCCACAATCATAATTAGTCTCTATTAAATTCTCTCAATGGACCAAACTGGCTAACCACTTCTTTAGCTCTTGTAAGCCAACTACCTTGTTATACGTTCCGATGTCAAGTTCATTGTTGAAGCAATTTCTTGCAACCACTTCAGACAAATAAAGAGAGCCTTCCGGTTGAACTTAGCTAGGGTTCTTCCGGCAAGCTTGGGTGTTGGTCATTTCGACTATCGGAGGTCTTCCGGATATCTGCACAAGACAGCACACGTTAGGCTCGCCCCGGGTGTTATCCCAGGACCCACCTCCGGTGTGAGAGTAAGTATTTGGTATTCCGGAAGGGCTATAAAGTATGGTAAGAAATAAATGCAGGTTGTATGTTAGTTGAGAGTAGTAAATGAGCTGAGTATTTATAGTACTCAGCCTTGATACCTGGAATGGCGGCGCCGGATTTTCAGGGAACATGTCCCCGACATAATCCCGTAAATCCTGGGCGGCGACGGCGGTGTCTGTAGCTGCCACCTGTACAAGAGAAGATGCCACTTGTCTCATGCTTTAAACCTGTACGTGTCCGGACGGTCTTGGGGTCGTCCGGGTTACTCCGGAGTTCTTTGTTCCGTCCAGCCAACCGAGAGGCTCAGTCCATTCGGACACATACGTCAACATGTCCCCCCAGTATCATAATATCGGTTTCGCCGATGTTGTGATACTTGTAAAATTCCTGAAGTTCCAATTTACTAGTTCCGAAAGGACTGAACCGTTCGGCATTCATAGAGCTGATCTTTGCGCAAACCGCCAAAAAACATTATTACCTCTTTTTAAGGACCGCCGCCATTTTTACTGGGGCTCTGAGATGTCAACACGTGTATATGTATATATCGTGCGAGTGAGGAAGTGCCACCTCATTCGCTGACAGTGCACGTCGCTTCACTCTCTCTCTTTTTGCCTATAAATAGCGTCATTTCTCTGATTTTTTTACCACTTGTAACTTTCGCTCTCTTTATAAATTTTCCGAGAGACTCTCCCTTAATTACATCCGAACGATTTCGTTTACCATCCGGTTAATCATGTCGAACTCTCCCTCCTCTCTTTATGAAGAAAACACCCAAGAGGCTGAAGGGTATCTTCCTAAGTTCGACGTCTAGAAATATACCTCCCAGATGAGTGAGGAGGATTTGTTTATGGTGAGAACGGACGCAGGCATTCCGGATGAGCTGCGCCCCAGATTGCCCCCGTCGGATATGACGATGGACCAACTGCCGAGAGATGTCATCGGCTTGTATCTGGAGTATTTTTACGAGGGAGGTCTCAGCGTGCCCTTCTCTACTTTTTTGCTGGGCGTCATCAGGTATTTTAAAGTGCACATCTCTCAAATGGTTCCGTTGGGTGTGCATCGTGCCACACTCTTCGAGGTGTACTGTTGGAGTTTGGACATTGTTCCCACCACTCCGCTCTTCCGGGCCTTCTACAAGTTAAGCAAGCAGGGCCACTGGTTTTCCTTCGAGAAACGAGGTGGGAAAGGGAAGTGGGTTTGTTTCCGAGAGATTCTAACTGGGTTGAAGGGCTGGAAAAATAATTTTTTCCTGATAGATAGGCGAGCGATCCCTTTTGCCATGCCCTGGAGGCATAATGATTCTGACATTTCGGATCCTTATCCGGACGGTGAGTTTACGATTGCTGATGCCGAGAAGTTAGCCGCCAACATAATCGATCTCATTCAGATTCCGAGAGGCTTTCTATATTCTTTGGGGTTAACTTCTCATTGGGAACATCCAGGCTTCCGAGCCGTTCTTGAAGATGCCGAGGGCAGAGGTACGCCTTTCTTCCTTTTCCTTTTAGCCGATTCGTGTCATGTATACTTGTATCTAACCGCTTCGCTTTCTCTTTTCATAGTCATGAAAATGTCCGAGTATTTGATCAACCCCGATGCCCGCCGGGACGCTTCCATGGTGAAAGGTGAGGAGTATGCCGAGGGGGAGCGTCGTGAGCTATTTGTGACCCTCCCGGCAGCATCAAATGCCGATATACCTGAACTGACGGCAGAAGAAGAGGAGGTTGAGAGGGCTAATAGCCGGGTTGTCACGGCAAAGCTGAGAAAGCAGAGGCAGGCCGCCACTCGGCGGGCCTTACAGGCCGACAGGCGTGCCGAACGTGGTGAGGGGAGCGGTGGAACGACCCGAGCGGTCAAAAGAAGGAGGACGAGGAGGACTCCCGTGGAGGATCCAGGGTCTGACTCGCCGGATGTTGAGGTCATCCCTAACCCTTCCCCCCTCCGTTCTATCCGACCGGAAGACATTGGGCCCCGTCCGGAAGGGGCAGGTTTTACTGAAGGGAGTTCCCGTGCTGGTAAGCTGTTCGACTATTTCTCTTGTGTTATCTATTTCCTTTCATGCCTTTGATTATGACGCTTTGTTCTTTTCAGGGGGTGCTCCCGTGGCCGCTTCTGGTCGTGGTAAGATTAAAGCCATGGCCGAAGGTGACCCGGCGGCGCTGTTCGTTCCGGAATGGTCGGTCAAGAGGGGAGACCGCTTGAACTCCTCGGCTGTCTGCAGGGATCTAATGTCGAACCTACCCACCCCTCGCGAGGAGATTCATTTTCAAAGTATGGGCGACCCGGCGGCTATCCGGAGGGGGTGGGTGTTATTGGGTCGAGGGGCAACGGCCCAAGCTGAAATTCTGGGCCGGCATGAGGTCCTTCTTAAAGAATACCAACAGCTACGCCATGCTCATGCGGAGTGTGAAAGCGCAGCTCAAGAGGAGGAGGAGCTTCGGCAGCTAAAGCATGAACATGCGGGTTGCCTGGTAAGGGAGTCGGACTTAAAAATTCGGTTCTCTCAGCTGGAAAAAGCAAGGGATGAAGGGAGGAAGTCTTCCTCCGAAAGGGTCAGAGATCTGGAGGCTGAGTTGGAGGATGTTAAAGGTAAACTTGTTGCCGAGAAAGGGACCAGCACCGAACTGTTCAAGGAAAGGATGGACATAGCTGTGAAGCTAGGCCAGACGGAAGTCGAGCGCCATAAGCTTGTGAAAGAATTCCTTCCGGAAATGGTTCGTCGGCTTCTGAATAGCCATGAATACAAACAACGCTTGGCCGAGCCTTTCAGCTTGTCTTCACAATCTGGGTTTTTAGAAGCTATTTCCGTTGATCGTGATCCGGAAGATGTTGCCAAGATTGCGGCCGGGGTGGACGATTTGGATCTGGGAGCGGAGGCGAAACTTGACCCCTTGTACGATGGTCTCTTCTCTGCAGAATATCCGTATGTATCGAAAGTTAGTGATGCTGCGGATAGGTCCCTTTCGGAGATAATGGATTTGTTTCCTGACCCTGCTCCCGCTGATTCTTCTGACGGCCCTTCATCTTGACTTGCTTCGGACCGTTAGATTGGTTTATAAGCTGTTAATATATAAACTTTTCTTTTTGAGCAAATGTAATGATCAATCGGTTGCGCAACTGTTAGCGCTTTTTGTCTGTCTGAAAATGATGTAACGCCGCTTGATTCATTATAAGCTGTTGACATTTTGTGTATTTCGTTCATATTATTTCATGTGTTTTGCTTACTTTTCTTTTGGTCGCATGACCCTTTTCTTCCCGAACACTGACCACAAATTCCCCGGAGGGCACGAACCTCTCGGAGGGGTCACTTTCCACTTGTGTCCAAAATTATATAGATGTTCAGCCTTTCCGCCAGGATTATGACAACCCCTTTTCTGGGTATCAACCATCTTTGAACATTGACCACACACTCCCCGGAGGGCGTGAACCTCTCGGGGGGGCCATTTTCTAATTATGTTCAAGAAACAAAGAACATTGATCACTGATCTCCGGAGGGCACGAACCTCTCGGAGGGACCAATTTCTACTTATGTTCAAAATATTACAGATGGTTCAGCCTTTCCGCCAGGATTATGGTAACCCCTTTTCTGGGTATCAACCATCTTTGAACATTGACCACACACTCCCCGGAGGGCGTGAACCTCTCGGGGGGGCCATTTTCTAATTATGTTCAGAAACAAGGAACATTGATCACTGATCTCCGGAGGGCACGAACCTCTCGGAGGGACCATTTTCTACTTATGTTCAAGATATTACAGATGGTTCAGCCTTTCCGCCAGGATTATGGCAACCCCTTTTCTGGGTATCAACCATCTTTGAACATTGACCACACACTCCCCGGAGGGCGTGAACCTCTTGGGGGGGCCATTTTCTAATTATGTTCAGAAACAAGGAACATTGATCACTGATCTCCGGAGGGCACGAACCTCTCGGAGGGACCATTTTCTACTTATGTTCAAGATATTACAGATGGTTCAGCCTTTCCGCCAGGATTATGGCAACCCCTTTTCTGGGTATCAACCATCTTTGAACATTGACCACACACTCCCCGGAGGGCGTGAACCTCTCGGGGGGGCCATTTTCTAATTATGTTCAGAAACAATGGATAATGTAAAAGTCCAAAATATAACACAAAAGCTTTCCCATAACTGAAGTAAACTGTGCTTATCATTGAAATTAGTCAAATAGCCCCTTTCGGGAGCTTACATTAGACATTTTTAGTTGTTTACAAAAAGCATTTTCTGAGGTTAACAGCGTGCCAAGTTCGGGGCACTTCCTTTTCTTCCATCGTTTCTAACTTATAGGACCCAGTCTGGTATGCCTCCACAACTCGGTAAGGCCCTTCCCAATTTGGCCCTAACTTTCCTTGATTCTCCACCCTGCTAGCTTCGTTCCTTCGGTATACAAAATCACCTACCTTGAACGACTCAGGATGGACCCTTCGGTTGTAATATTGCTCGATCTTCCTTTTGTACTTCGCCTCCCGTATTGCGGCCATTTCCCTTCGTTCCTGTAGGAGGTCGAGATTCATGAAGATCTCCTCGCCGTTTTCTTTTTCACTGACCTTCATGGTCCGAAAAGTTGGCATCCCTATCTCCGCCGGTATGACCGCTTCGCTACCATAAGTGAGGCTGAATGGTGTTTCCCCGTTGCTTGTCTTTAGTGACGTTCGGTGCGCCCATAGGACATTCGGTAGCTCATCCACCCATCCAGCTCTTTCCCTGCCGAGTCTCGTCTTGAACCCTTTCATCAGACTTTTGTTCGCTCCTTCCACCAGTCCGTTGGCTTGAGCGTGTGCCACGGCCGTGTTTATTTGAGTTATGTTCAGTCGTTCGCACCAGCTTTTGAAAGGATCATGGATGAAATTGCTTCCATTGTCCGTCACGATCACCTTGGGAAGACCGAATCTGCATACTATGTTTTCCCAAACAAACTTCTTTACTTCCTTCCCAGTCGTGCGGGCCAGCGGCTTGGCCTCTATCCATTTGGTGAAGTAGTCAATGGCCACAATGACGAATTTGATTTTTCCCGGGGCCTCTGGCAGGGGACCCAAAACGTCCATCCCCCATTGGTAGAAGGGCCAAGGGGCCATTATTGAAGTTAAAACAGTTTTGGGGAGTCTCGGAACGGGTGCGTGTATTTGACAAGAATCACATTTCCGAATCACTTCCCTGGTATCTCGGTGCATGGTGGGCCAGTAGTACCCTTGCCGCATTAACTTTCCCACCACGGATCGCGGCCCGGAGTGCATTCCGCATGCTCCTTCATGTACCTCTCGGATAACATAGTTGGCTTGAAGCGGCCCAACACATCTTAGCATCGGTCCTAAATAGGATTTTTTGAAAAGCGCATCGTCTACCAAAGTATATTGGTTTATTTTCATCCGAAGGGATCGAGCTTCGTTTTGGTCTTCCGGCCAGATGCCTTCTTGCTTGCATCGAATGATCGGGGTCATCCAGTTTTCCCCTTCCTCTTCCACGATTGCGTTGACTATCTCCTCCTCTGTTGATGGCCTCTCTAAAACTTCCACCATGGTTCTCTTAGTCAGATGGTCGAAGGCCATGGATGCCAGTTTGCTGAGTATATCAGCTTTTTGGTTTTGTGCCCTTGGGATGCTTCGAATTTTAAACTGATCAAAGCACGCAGCGTATTCCTTGGCTTTGGCTAAATACTTTATCATGTTATCCTTGATTGCTACGAATTCGCCATTGATCTGACTTGCTACCAAATTGGAATCCACTCTAACTTCTAACATCCGAATTTCCATTTTTCGAGCGACCCTTAACCCAGCTAGCAAGGCTTCATATTCTGCTTCGTTATTAGTGCTTTTGAAGTTTAGTCGGATGGCATAAGTGTATTCCGTTTGGTCTGGACTAATCAGTACCAGGCCCGCTCCGGCACCTGATTTGCTGGAGGCTCCATCGGTGTACAGTATCCATGGTTCTTGGTTGGAGATGTTACATATCTCCTTGCCCATCTCTCTTGTGTTTTGGCTCGATGCTTCCACGGGTATTTCCGTTATGAAGTCCGCGAGGACTTGTCCCTTAATGGCACTCCGAGGTATGTAAGTGATAGTGTAGGCTCCCAACTCCACGGAGTACTTGACCATCTTCCCAGAGGCTTCTGCCTTGTTTAATATTTGCTTGATAGGTTGGTCAGTGATGACTTTTATCGGATGAGCTTCGAAGTATCTTCGTAGCCTTCTGGCCATGTGTAGTAGGGCTAGAGCTAGCTTCTCAACGGGGGCGTAGTTTTGCTCGGCCTCGTGTAATGTTCGGCTAACATAATGTATTGGGATCTGCTTCCCTTCTCTTTCTAGTAACAACACCCCGCTTATTGCCCCTTTCGACGCCGAGAGATATACATATAGGTCTTCCTTCGGCCTTGGCGTTGCCAGATAAGGTAATTCGAGGATCATCTTCTTCATCTCCTGGAAGGCCGCCTCTGCTTGGCTTGTCCATCGGTACTTGTCCTGGTTCTCTTTCGTGATGTTCCTCAATGTTTCAAAGAAGGGGAGCGCTTTTTCTGCCGACTTGGATAGGAAGCGGTTCAGAGCTGCTAGCTTGCCACTTAAGCTTTGCATCTCCTTGAGCGATTTGGGGGACTGCATGTCCACGATAGCCCTTGTCTTCTTCGGGTTTGCCCTTATTCCTTCGGATGTTACCATATATCCGAGGAACGTTCCTTCCTCTACCCCGAAAGAGCATTTCTTGGGGTTTAGCTTCATGTTAATCCTTCGGAGATTGTCGAATGTCTCCGCTACATCGGCAAGTAACTCCTTTTTAGTTTTGCTCTTTACGACCATATCGTCCACATACGCCTCAAGATTTCTCCCTATTTGTGACCGAAAGGCGGAATCCACTAAACATTGGTACGTGGCCCCAGCATTTTTTAAACCGAACGGCATCTTGGTATAACAGTATGTCCCGTGTTCAGTATAGAAAGCTGTTTTTTCCTCATCCTCCTGAGCCATCTGTACCTGGTGGTATCCTTTGTAAGCATCCAAAAAACACTTGTACTTGAATCCCATAACCGACTCTATTTTCCAATCAATATCAGGTAGAGGGTAATAATCCTTTCGGCAAGACGAGTTAAGGTTTTTGAAGTCGATGCACATTCGCCAACTACCATCGGATTTCTTTACCAACACCGGGTTTGAGATCCACGTAGGGTATTGCACCGGCCGAACTATTCCGGCCTTCACCCAATCTTCCACCTCCTTGGCTATGGCTTGGTTCTTTTCGGCGGAGTAGGTTCTTTTCTTTTGTGCCACTGGGCGGTCCTGAACGTTCACGTTAAGCTTGTGTTCGATGATCCGACGGGGGACTCCCGTCATATCGGATGGTTCCCAAGCAAACACATCCCGGTTGTTTTTTAGTAGCGTAACTAACTGCCTTCGGCATTCCGAGGAGAAGTTTCCCCCTATCGTAACTAGCTGGTCCGGATAAGCCGGATGTACCATAACTTCTTCCGTTTTCCCGACCACCGCATCCGTCAGTCCGGCCTCACGGGGTTCTTTTTTGACTTCCTTTTTTGCCATCTGCTCCTCTTCTAGCTTGCGGCATTTCGAGATAATTACGGACCGAGTAATAAGGGTTGCTATGCCTTTCGGTGTGGGGAATTTCACCATCGAGTGGATAGTTGATGGGATGGCCCATAATTTCTTTAAACCTGAGCGCCCTAGTATGATATTGTATGGAGAAGGGGATCTTATCACGGCGAACTTCATCATTGTTCGGCGAGACAAGCCTTGGCTTCCGAAACAGACTTCCAATTCAATCTTCCCCAACGGCTTTATGGATTCCCCCGCGAATCCTATTAACGGTGTGCTGGTTTCTTTCAGCTTGGCCTTAATGGAAGGGCATAAATGCTCGAAACAGTGTTCGTACATCACCTCGACCGAAGCGCCTTGATCCACATAGACCCTTCGGATTGTGTAACCTTTCACTTCGGCCTCGACTATTAACGGTCCATCCGACACATCTCCTGGAAGGATGGGGGGAAAACCGATCGGGACATTCATCCATTCCTCCTCGGCTTCCATGGTTTTCCTTTTTTGGGATGTAGGTCCAGCCATATCGAACTATAGGTAGATCGAGCAGTTGGTCCCACGGATGGCGCCAATTTGTTGAAGCAATTTCTTGCAACCACTTCAGACAAATAAAGAGAGCCTTCCGGTTGAACTTAGCTAGGGTTCTTCCGGCAAGCTTGGGTGTTGGTCCTTTCGACTATCGGAGGTCTTCCGGATATCTGCACAAGACAGCACACGTTAGGCTCGCCCCGGGTGTTATCCCAGGACCCACCTCCGGTGTGAGAGTAAGTATTTGGTATTCCGGAAGGGCTATAAAGTATGGTAAGAAATAAATGCAGGTTGTATGTTAGTTGAGAGTAGTAAATGAGCTGAGTATTTATAGTACTCAGCCTTGATATCTGGAATGGCGGCGCCGGATTTTCAGGGAACATGTCCCCGACATAATCCCGTAAATCCTGGGCGGCGACGGCGGTGTCTGTAGCTGCCACCTGTACAAGAGAAGATACCACTTGTCTCATGCTTTAAACCTGTACGTGTCCGGACGGTCTTGGGGTCGTCCGGGTTACTCCGGAGTTCTTTGTTCCGTCCGGCCAACCGAGAGGCTCAGTCCATTCGGACACATACGTCAACATTCATCAAAATAACATGACACACATTTATTGACTTTCAATTAGGGGGTGTAAACAAGGCGACTCAAGCCCGAGCTCAACAAAGCTCGAGCTCGGCTTGTGTACCATTTGAGAAACATATAGGCTCGCAAGCCTACTCGAGCTTGATATTTGATGCTACAGCTCGAGCTCAACTAAACGAACTTTATGTTAAGCTGGAGATCGTCAAGGCTTGGCTCACTTGAAAATTTTACCGAGCCAATCTCAAGTAGCTCCGCTCGTTTAGACGGTTACACCTCTACTTTCGAGTTCACTAAATCAAATTCACAAGGACAATAATAGCCACTGTAACTTTAAGGAGGTCCTACTCCAACTTCAAATCCCCCCGTGCCAACTGGACCGCATGGACCGCTTACACACCAAAAAATAAATAAAACCACACTTTCACCACGCTCACATCGCCACGTCACCCTTCCACAACTCCGCCCTAACTTTATATATTCCCACTAAACACACACAGTAGCATATTCATTCGCAAATTCTCATCACCACATAATAATAATAATTCCCAATGGCTAGTGTGAATGAATCAGAGAAATATCTACTAAACAGACACAAAGAGCACCATTTCACAGCGGGTGAAATAGTGCGTGACATAATCATAGGTGTATCTGATGGACTTACTGTCCCGTTCGCTTTAGCCGCTGGGTTGTCTGGTGCTAATGCTTCGTCGTCCATCATTCTTACTGCTGGTATTGCTGAAGTTGCCGCTGGTGCTATTTCCATGGGCCTTGGAGGGTATAACTTTTCTTTTTTCCATTTTAATGATTTTTAGGGTTTTATTAGTCTTTGTTTCGGCTTATATAGCCATAATATATAAGCTTATATAAGTCAAAAAGTTTCAAAATAAGCCAAAAAATAAGCTTATAAAAACATAAGTGCAAAACCAAATAAGCCATACGCCGGCTATATAAGCCAAAACAAACCTAAGTTTTAATTACCATATTATGTTAAGTAAGTAATTTAATTACCACGTACGGTGATCAGAATTTGCGGTCCATGGGTATTGGAGAAGTTGTGTGTTGTAGAACGTGACGTATATTGCTAATGAAATAAGTAGTAAAAGTTTGTTACATCACATCATAATGACTAAGAATTTCTTTTTGAAAGACAATATTAATCTCACCGCATGTAATACAATACAAATATAGTTATAGTTATTAAATAAGTGACAGGGACTTAAACCTAGAACCTCTAGGTTGGGAAGCATATCGTTCGTCTCGAGAGTTTTTTGTTTTTTAACAATTTACATGATATAGAGGATCACTTACATATATTTTTTAACGGATAATGTTAAGTGGGTAATAGAGTTATTATGGCGACATCAATTTAGATGGGAGGGTGCACGTAATAAAGTTGAGATGTAGCACCAATTTGAACGTGGTGGCATGCCATGTCAACGTTTTGTGTGTTGTAGAACGTACATTGGTAAATAATTAAAGTTTTGTACATTAAAAAGTAGAAAAAAAAGGATATACATTTGTACCATAGTAAATGTTGGTTACTTTTAAAGAAAAGTAATTATAATTTTATTTTGTGAATGTGGTTACATTTTGCCATTTTATGATTTTAGGGCAGAGTTTCCTATTGAATGATATAGTTCTGTCTTTTATGGTTTTGTTCACAACATTTAGTGTAGAATAGTTTGTGTAGTTAAAATAGCAATACTTTGTGGAATAATGGAATGTTTTTATTGCAGGACGGCCGGTTACTAATCACACAATCATAACATTTATAATGTAGTGTTAATTAGGCTTAATTTTTAAGAGTTACTAAAAGAAGTGCTAAAAGCTTAATAAAGTAATATAGACATGGTGCTTGTTGCTGAGGATGTCACCATGTGGTGTGTTGTTAAATTTTGGCCTACAATCGAAGTTCTAGTCATTAATACATCATAGCAAATTGCATGCAAGTGTTGGCGGGTTCTTGAATTCTAATCTAGAGGTCAAACCTATTGGTTTACTTATTTACTACTATATTATTAGTATGGATTTATGATGAAATACCAAGTTCGCATTTATTTGTATATTTGAGCTATATGGTTATATATGCACTTATCAAGCTTTGGTCGATAGTCTAAAAAAGTCATGTCATTTTCGAATTCAAGTTACACATTGTTTGACTCAACAGTCAAAGTAACTGACCTTTTCACTTTGATTATGTTCTCTTAGATGTGTTTAATGACATGGGATTTTAATGATTAGGTATTTGGCTGCAAAAAGTGAGGCGGATCATTATGCTAGAGAACTACAAAGAGAACAAGATGAAATCGATACTATACCCGATACAGGTTAATCCTTCATTTCAATTCATTTAGAATTTAGATAACGTACTTGATAAGAGATGCATTAACATTGGTGATTTGATTCTATTTACAAATTGCAGAGGCTGCTGAAGTGGCGGAGATACTAGCGGAATATGGGGTTGAGCCACATGAGTATGGGCCTGTGGTGAATGCTTTGAGAAAGAACCCGAAAGCATGGCTTGATTTCATGATGAAGTAAGTGTTACTACTTTTTTGTCCGATTAATCACTTATATTTTTCCATGCTTAAAATAAAATTGCATTTGAAACTTTAATCGGGCATGGTTAGGCAAATTTGAAAAACTTTGGAAGGTTAGATTTGTCACTTACTCATTTCTTAATTGTAGACAAACAGAATCTAAATGGGACATTTATAGCAAACTTTTATTTTTTTTCTTTATGAGGTAATCAGTGTAAATTACACATTGATACTCTAAAAACTGTCTTTTTGTATGTCTTTCTTAAGAACTTTTTCTCTTAGTTGTTTAAGGGAATGTTTATTATCAATTTTGGACTACATATGTTTTGTGGTGATAATATTGATTATCAAATGGTTTTTTACATGTATAGTTTTGTCTGTTTTAACACGTTAGCCACACTTAAAGGGGTACAAAATAAACCACGTTTATTCGAGACAAAACAACATCGTTATAATATGTCTTCTGCCAAATAATTGAAAAAGGAATATTGCAAAGTAGATCTGATCAGGCTTATATGCATGTTGTCTTATTTGTTTAACTGGTAAAACTATTTGGCCATGGAGGGTGACTCCTAGTGACTGCACAAACTTCCAATAGTAGATATTCAAATTGAGTATGTATGCATCAAATCGCCCTGTGACATTCAAATTGAGTATATATTGAGTGATTGTTTCTAGAAAAATGTGTGAGGCTGTTTAGGATTGCTTGTTTAAACAGCTTATTTGCTTATTGCGTTTAAAAAAGCTTTTAGTGTTGGAATTAGAAAAGCGGCTATACTTATTTGCCTATTTCTATGGTGTAATAAGCTGTTTTGAATAAGCAGTTTGAGATTATTTATTTTAAACTAGTTATTGTGGGTCATTGAAAGTTAAAAGTTTACCCTGTACAGTGAAGTAAGTTGTTTTTGAATAGCTGATTTCTCAGCTTCTGTTTATAAGCACAAGTATAAGTTGCATATATAAGCAATCCTCAACACTTCCTGATTTGTCATTTTAAGTTTACAATCATTTGTTTCTCTGAGACATATGGACAATGTGTTACTGATCTATTATACACAAATTTTTGGCAGATCATGTGTGAAACTGTGAATGTTTAATTTATTTACTTGTGCATGGGTCGATTAAGGTTACATGCTATCTATGAGGAGTCAACATGTAAAGGGAAATATAGCTTAAAAAGGAATGGTCAAATAGATCAATCCCGAAGGTTTATTTTAATGTGTAATTGATCCTAAAAATGCAATATATTGTTACTTTTTCGTGTAATAAAACGCATTATATCTGTCTTGACTAGCTAAGCAACATGCTCATTTTAACAAGTCTATTTGCGTTATAGGTTTTCACAAAATGAGCAATACGAAGTAAAAAAAAACATTATACTCCAGACTTCTTTTATTATAAAGTGCTAATTTTTGCAGACAATAGATTTGTTTATGCTTTTTCAAAAGATGGTTGATTCTTTTGCAACAAAATCCAAGTATTGTATTTCGAAAGTCAACAACTTTGTGTAAATCTTGATAGATTGGTAATTATGTTGTGTCCCTACAATAATTGTAATATTCCCTTTACTTGTTATCCAGATTTGAACTTGGACTTGACAAGCCAGATCCAAAACGAGCACTTCAAAGTGCACTAACAATAGCAATTGCATACGTCTTGGGTGGATTCGTCCCCCTACTTCCCTACGTGTTCATCCCAGTTGCCCAAAAAGCTTTGGTTGCCTCAGTTGTTTGTACCATATTTGCGTTGCTGGTATTCGGGTATGCCAAAGGTTACTTCACGGGTGACAAACCAATTTGGAGCGCACTGCAAACGGCTCTTATAGGAGCCATAGCGTCTGCAGCCGCTTTTGGCTTGGCTAAGGCCGTACAAGGGTTGTAACTGCTTACTCTGTTATCGTTTGTGCTTTTGGTTTTTAAAGTCAACTGTGTTACATCTCACTGAATTCGAATGGAGATCTTTTAATTTGTGAAAGAAAATTTCTTGTTGTGATGCAGTTTATCACTAACTTTTATCTATGGGAAAAATAGCCAAATGATTTGAGGGTCTGTACACCGATACCAACCCGACACTAAATCTGTATCATACATATTTAAGATATATAACAAATTGAAAATTATTACTCCGTATCTTACAGATGTTGATTCTTGTGGGCCTGAGCACTGTTAGTGTGAAGTGGAACTTTGCACCTTTTTATCTTGTTTTGGACCATTTGAAACCATGCGCATTGCTAAAAGGCAAACTTTTTCCGAGTAAATATGCACAAAAACTAGAGTGCATATTTGAGTTAGATTAAGAAAAATAGAAAATCGTAGTTTATTTTTTAAATAGCGTGTGAAGTAACTATTTCATCAGTGGTGAATACTTTACTTATCACGTGCTTCTTGGCGAGGATGAGGCAGCTGTGCTGGACCCGACAATTTCTCACCACGGTGCTTGCTGCCTTTTGAAGCCTAAGCCCTTTCTTTTATTGTGTGCGCTTCAGTTGCAGCTAGCTCACTTGACTATGAAGATAGGAACGGCTTTTTTTGGTTGGTTAGTAAAGTCAAAGTTTGGCCTTATCTTGCGGAGTTGCGGGGGAAAGGTTTTCTAAATGAAGGTCAACATTCTCCCCTATCGTCCTCTCATCTTCATACCGGTACCCAAATAGAACTCTAATTATTTTTCGTTCTGGTTGGCTTAGGGCGGTCGAACTTTCCCCTCCTCTCCTTAACAGCCTGTGCATATTTTTGGGACCTTAAGAAACATGAGGGTCATAACCATTGCTTTAACAATCGTTAAGCATGCCGTATCTTGTCAAGCAATGTTTTATGTTAGCTACCAAACACCAATTAGCCATTTGGCGCTACTAGTCATTGCATTGTTCATCAGCCACGAAGCAAGACTTGGTTTCAAGGTTTCATTGAACAAGGTTAACATGCTGTTTGTCCGAGCACCGACGTATCTATAGCTTTTTTTGTTGAACTATCCTTTAAGTTTGTTGCATACGTAAACTCTTACACTTTGCTAGAGTTTGTCACCATAGCCTGAAATTTTTTGATACTAAATGCGTGCATCTCCAATTCTATAGTAGATATATATATCAAGTTCGTATCATTATCACATCATGTCAACTACTCTCTTTATTACATATAAATAAAACTAGACGAGTACCCGTGCATAGCAACGGTATTTTATAGTGGCAGATAGTCTTAGTGATAAAAAAAATTCATGCGTTATAAACGAAAAATAATAAAAGTTTGAGAATTTGAGGATTAAACATAATGTTTTGAAACCTGATTCGACCTGGGCGGTTCAAACGGTTGAACCGTTCCGGTCGAAAAAATGGGTCAAATTAAACCGGGTGAATCTGTCGGGTTGGGTCCAAAAAACGGGTCAAGTTAAACCGGGTCAACCCGTCGGGTTTGAAGCGACCCGGGTCAACCCGGTTTTCGATGCGTATTATTAGTGTGTTAATAGTTTTCAGCTTTGCATATACTCCCTCCGTCCATAAATAAATGTCCACTTGGACTTTTTGCGGTCTTTATTATTCAACTTTGAACTTAAATATTTTTGTTTGTGTTATATAATACTTGATGCAAAATATATGAATGGATTGGGTTTTAAAAGTATTTTCATTGGTATAATTTTCATCAAGTATTATATAACACAAATAAAATTATTTAAAGTCAAAGTTGAACAAGAAATACTCTAAAAAGTCAAAGTGGACATTTATTTAGGGACAGAAGGAGTATTATTAGTGTGTTAATAGTTTTCAGCTTTGCATATGCTTTCCGGAAATAATATAAAGACTTCCTAAAATATTTTAAGTTTCTCTCACATTTGACCATTTTCAACATTTCACATTTGACCACTTTCATTTTACATATGTAATATAGATAATACGAGTTGAGATCATAGATCAAAAGAAACAATCTTAGCCATCCATTTTTCATCTAAATTAATAAAAACCCATTTTTCACCTTTTTCTTTAAACAACATATCTTGCAAACGGTAAATCTTCAAGCTACAAAAAATACACAATCGCGACGAGAATTAAATTATCTTATAGATATGCACTTCTCTATACTTTCGACGAACTTTTTTTTTCAAAATTTCCGCCTAGAAAAATCACATGTGACTTGAAAAAACAAGTCACATGTGATTTTTACAAATCACGTGTGATTTTTCTGAGCGAAAATTTTGGAAAAAAAAATTGTCGAAAGTATATACAAGTGCATATCTATAAAAAGATATTTTAATTTTCGTCGCGATGGTATGGTTTTTTTCGCGTAACGATTAACGATTTGCGAGATATTTAATTTTAAAAAAAAATGTGAAAGTTTATTTATTTTGTTTTGATAAAAAAAAATGAATTGCCAGAATTGGATCATCTTTTATATAATAAAACAAAACCCCAAGTGAGGACTTTTTCATTTTGAAAAAATCAAATCATACCTTATTAAGTAATAATTTAATAATAATTATTTTTTTAAAACTATATGTTTAATTAAAAGAAACCTAAATTTTTCCATATTTGGCTAAATTTTTGTTTAGTTTCGTTTTTTTTAATAAAAGAGTGAAAAAATACATGTGTCAAATATATAAAAAAAACAAAACTTTGATAAGGTGGGGTTAAACTAAAATAAGTTAAGGGTTAAAACTGAAACAACACGTCTTCCTCATACCCTGATTCTCCATCTTCCACAGCTCTTTAACAAAACAAAAAAACACACGCACACCCAAATCTAACCTAACGGCGAACAAAAAAAACCAAATCAACTTCCTATAACACGATTAATTAAAGGTATCTTTTTAAATAAATGCATTCGAATTATTTTTTTGGTACATGTTCAACGTGATTTATGTGTTGTCGTATCATCATCATCATCAGAAATTGATGTTTCTTTGATCATCAAAGACTACCAATAAAAAATTGAGAAGGAGCTCAATGATATTTGCAATAAGGTATCTAATATCAAATTTAAAGTTGATATCAAGGACTATGTGGATTCCATCCCAAGTAAGTAAAGATTGAATTTTGGGTTTTTTTTTGTTTGTTTGTTTCTTGTGATTATCTGTATTGTTCTTTTCAGAGATCGAGAGGCAATGATACCAGTTGATTGGTCAATATAAGTAAGTTTGATGATTTTAATTTGGGTTTATTTAAATTTAACTGGGTTATTAACTTCCTTGGATTCTTCATATTATATCACTGAATTATAGTTGCTATTTGGATTAACATTAAAAAGTTTGAATTGATTCAACATAAATTACCAAACAGTAGCTAAATTGTATATAAAATTGTGATAACTGATCATTGTGTTTGTATCTGCAACATTAACAGGTTGTTAGGCGGAAATTAAGATTGCATGACTTATATATGCTTTAATGGGTTGTATTCAAAAGTTTGGATTTTTATTTGTTTAGTGAAGTCGACTATAATAATGTTTTGTATACGTGTGATATTCTTATCAATGGTTTATGTGTATAGGGTGATTTACAAGATGCCGATAAGTTGTTTTTATAATTACGGAGTACTTTTAAAAGAAAAGCTTTGCATAAGATGTTGAAACAGTTGAACTTTTGATGGAACTCCAATGATAGCCCCAACAATTCGTACAACAAGGTGAATTTTAGTAAATATACTTTGCGATTTAAGCTTCATCTTTACTATTTGTACAAATCAATACTATAGATTTCACTACTTCATGACCAGAAGCCAAAGAAACTGTATGGATGTCGAAATTTCCTCTAGAAAGACAAATATATATTTCATTAGGCGTCAATGTTTATAGCTTAGATTTGTTGAAATGGATTTTCTTCATCCGACATATTATAAGATACATGCTTCGGTGTATATAAGGTAGTTTTAATAATTTGTTGGCTTGATGAAAAAAGTTGAATACTTCAGTAGATTTCATACATCATCTCATATAATTTTTTACTATATAAATGAATAGCTCTGGGTTTTTTTTGTAAAATCAATTGTAGATTCACTTTTGTGATGCCAATTTGTATTATCGGATACTTGACATGGGATGGCGTTTGTTTCTAATAAGCTTATGTGACCTAATCAGGATGATTTCATGCCAAGAACAAGCGTAGCATAGCATTAGAGGTACTATTCAAGTCACTTTTCTGGTATGCTATTGAACTCTTGGTCACATTTATGTATTCTCTAATTTGAATCTAATGATTTTCATGCACAACGATTGCCACTTTCAAAAGATAATTGAACATGTTATCCCCTTCATAGATGGTCCTCCTCCTTCTAAAAAGATGTCAGTTTCCATGTAGGTTTCATATAAGAAAATAAGTCTCTGATCAGTAATAGGCTGCATAGAATGTCTCGGATCAAGGTAGCTGCTGAGAAGGGTATAATAGTAATATTTATTAAAAAAATATATATAATGAATACAAAATTAAACATGTCTCAGACATGCAGCAGCAATACATTCACTTTGGCATAAATATACACAACATATTAGGGGTGTTTGGATTAGACTGTGTTATTATTTTAAGAACAACTCATGGCTCATAGGGGTGTGCTTTGATTTAATTGAACTGGTGTCTTATAGCTCACTGATTGATGTTAGAAGCTCAAGAAAGGCAAGCAGGCACACCATTCTATTGACAGAAAATTAGCACGAATACGGGGTGTTTGGATAGTAATCACATAGACACGTGCTCACTCAATTGAGGGGTTGTTTGCATCAGATAAAAAACCACATGGGCCATCGAATTAACAGGCTGCACGAAGAACTAGACATGGAGTTTAGATTCAAGAACTTGAACAAAGATGGTTGGTCAACGATATTAATATTGAGTAATCACTGTTAAACTGAAATAGGTATTTTAAAATTTACTCTTTCATTTTAATCCTAAAAAAAAAAAGAGTCAGCCTGCTACATACGTGGATACTAGATGTTGGATGAATTTCTCAAGAAGTGCTTGATCAAATGTCTAAGAGAAAAGGACTTTAAATTTTTTCTGTGTTTCCTTTCTATGATTTTGTCCTTGATGTTTAGTTTTGTTTGGGGTCTTCGGGTCTATTTGTATCCCCTGTTAATTTGCAGTTTTTTTTTTTTTTTTTTTTTTTTTCTCAGTTGATGATTTTGTCCTTGAAATTGTAGATGAATATATTAGCAGCTACTGATGCAAACGATATACAATATTACTAAATATGTTGTTTTAATTATCTTGGTGTCTTAACCTGTTGATCCGTGCTAAAGTATATATATAAATAATATCAGACGGATACACGTGAATAAAGACAAATCAACCCTTTAGGAAAAAGGCTAACTTGTAAAAACTCACGTTTGTGATATGTGTGATACCAGGTAAGTGATTACCCGGGTCGTGTCCCAACGAGGTGTGAATGGACAATCGTTAGAGGTTTGGAATTAGAGTGACTGATGATTGGGATATGAAATTTTGCTTGTATTTTTATTTTAATTTTAATTAAATAATGAGAAACAAATTCTCACTAGAAAATTAATGAAAAGTCTAAAAATGGGATTAAAAAGTGAAATCTATAAAATTTAATCTTACAAGTACCAAATTATTTTTCCTAAGTTATAAATAACAAAAGAAAATTTTAGAAAAAAGATTTATATTTTTCTGACTTTTATATTTTTTATTATGAATTAAAACTAAACGTAAAAGAAAAAATTAATTAAAAATACTAAATGAACTTGGAAAATTATGAAAAATTCCAGGAAATTACTTAATGATAATAAGAACCTATGAAAAATAAAAGTGGGCTAACTGCTTTTATAAATAAGCAGTTAATAAGCAAATTGTGGGAATAAGCTTTAAAAAGGAAAAGTGGTTAAATAAAAGGGTGTGTATGGTTTTACTGAAATAAGTCCCTAGGGAAGATGGTTGGGTGTTGGGTGTGTGTGCTAAGAGACCAGGGTTCGAATCCCTTGGCTCTCTTTTTTGTTGCTTATTTTCTTTTTTTGATTTTTATTATAGAAATTGATTAAGCTAATGATAATAAGCACTTTTGATAACTAGGATTATTTTTGAAAACCACAAATAAGCTCAGAAAAAGCCAATGATTGCTGATTAGTTGGTTAAAAGAAAATAAGCCCAAGGGTTTTGATCAAAAGGACTGATAAGCTAAGAAATAAGCTAAGGCAAAGTTGCAATAAGCTAAACAACCAACAATTATCTAATAGGAATACTGAATAAGCACTAGAACTCAGAAATAAGCACTGATCAAAACTCAAATAAGCACAAGAGTGACTGATGCACAGGGCACTTTTTGGATTTCTAGGCAATTTCAAGCTTATATTTAAGCACTTAAATGATTACTAATCACCACAAAAACTGAATATACTAAAAGTTGACCTAGTAAGGATCTTAGAAACCAAAATTCAGACCAAGGGAAGCTTATTTGTTGCTTAAGAATAAGCTGAGAAAGTGGCTATTCAAAGCAAGTATACACTGAGCAATCAGTGTATGCTTGTGAGAATAGGGGACTTTTGAGCTTATTTTTAAGCTCAATTAAGCTAAGCTATGGGCTGGAAATGGAAATAAGCCAAGATCACCTAACAAATTACTGAGAAACCAAAAAATCAAGCTTAGATTAACACACATAAGCACTTAATATGGTTTAGAAAATCTTGTGCAGACTGCACTATGGTACTTTTGTGTGTAGACTTTGACAGATATGAACCAAAAACTAACCAAAACCTAATGCAGTGAATCCAACTCTTGAGTATCCTCTAAATGAATTTAAAGCACCACAGAAATGCTACAAGAAAGGTCCAAATGAGCTTAATGCTTATTATGGCTTATTTGATCAGTCCATGGTTTGAAATTACCACAGTCCACTCAAAATCACAAATCCTATCAAGATAGCTTAAAAGCTCTTAAAAACAGATGAAACTGGTTATTCTAAGCAAGATCAAAGTTGGGCAAATGGTCAATGAACAGGAACAACCCATTTTGACCCATTTTGAGTATTTAACCCAAACAGTCCTTAATATCACTGATTTTAAGATTAACACTAGGAATGACCAAAATAGCTTATGATTCTGACTATTTAGTGAATAACTAACTTAACTAAGATGAAATAAGCAGATTTCAAATAAAGATAAGCACTAAATAAGCTAAGAGCTTAATTTGACTTAGTTGACTGATTTTAGCTATTTAATGGAAAATGAGATTTAGGCTTAAACTAATTATCAAACTAGGCTACTATTACTCCAAATAACACAGATAAGCAAGAAAATGACAATAAGCACACAGATAAGCTATGGAACAGTAAACTAGGAAATAATGCAAAAACTTGAAAATAGCTTACAACTGATTTGGCCTATAGAACAGTAGAACTAGATCAGAAATACTCCTAGCTTGTCAAAAAACAAGCTAGAAACCCAAACAAGCTCTTCCATGAACAGCTTATCATTCAGAACTGCTTATCTTGACCTCCAGTTGACTTTCTTTGACTTTTCTTGATATCTTGGAATGAGACTGAACTAACTAATATAAGCTCACACTAAGCTATATTAAGCTTATATGAGCTTATAGAAACATATAAGATACTATTTTTAATAGCATTTAACCTAATTCGAATTCTCAGTACAACATAAAAATTTAAAAACTTGGAATCAACATTAACTAATGGAAATTGTAAAGAGATTAATGATAAACAGACTTAGATTAACTTGGAATTATAACTGATAATTAAAATTGATACAACTTAAGCAATAAAATTACAATACGATTAAAAGAAATTAACTACTTAGTATTTTAGGCTACAATGGTGTTCTATTTATACTACAACTAAGGTGGGATCTTCTTCTTATCTTCCTCTGAACCATTTCCAGCCCTTGGATCTCTTGAAATCATCTCAGCCTTTCAATTCCCATTTTGGCGCCAAAAATAGAGATAGTGGAAAAATCATCATGGCCTGGTGGAGTGTGATGAGGAAGAAGCATTTAATGCATCTTGGCTTGTTAGGTGGAGTGGGATAAGAGAAAGGGTGAGGTGATGGGTGGTATTGCAGGGATAAGGGCGGTGGAGATGGTGGTTTCTGGTATGGTTTTGGGCGGTAAATGGTTTTGAGGGAAGGTTTGACCGAAGTCAAACCTTTTGGGTTAACTCAGGGAAAGGAATAGGCCGGGTTGGGTTATTGTTGGGATTGGGCTTGGGAAATGTTTTGGTTGGGCTGGGCTTAGTGATTTAATTTAGCAGCTGGGTTTAATTAGGTTAGGATAGAAATGGATTTTAGTTTTAATCATAGGGACCATTGTTGTAACATTCTAAAAATCCAAGGACTAAAGCTGCCAAAAATCAAAACTATTTCCAGGGACCACTTGTGTCATTTTGGTATTTTGGGGGTTGACTTTGACTCTGTCTTTGACTTTCGTCTTCACTTGATCAATTGCTGTCGAGTCGATCCAAAAATATTCCTTTTCGCTCCGTTTTCAATCCTTCAGTACCTGAAACACATAAAACACAAACCAAGGATATCTGCAGTATAATTCAGTGTTTTAGGTCATTTTTGTGTCTATTATGGGTATAAAATGATGAGTATTTACACACTCATCAATCCCCCACACTAAGCTATTGCTAGTCCCTAGCAATCCGATCATATGAAGTAATGAAAGGATCAAAAGAATACCAAGTATACCCCGTTTTGATTTTTTACACAATGCCAGAAATTTAAACTTAGAACAAAATATATAACACGCTTGATTTCCAAAAATGGTATCACGGAACAGGATTCACACAAACTGGGTGTCTCCAGGGAATTATAATCGTCATCCTCTTTTATACTCCCAACTAAGCTTAAACTCAATGTGCAAATGCTTTTGTAAAATGCTAACACTACTTATATCAATAATCTATGTAAGCCGAAACTTAACTTTTCACTCCCGCATATATTCAAGTTTAGGTGACTGTGCTTGATTTTCAAAATCTTGATAACAAAAATTGACGTTTTTATAAAACTTTGACTAATACTAGTTGAAAGATAGATTTAAAATTCACAACAAGCAAGCTTCAAAATTTATTGCATTTTGCAATATCATTCCATTTTATTTTCTTTTTATTTTCTCATTTTTTCATTTTTTCACTCATTTTCATTTTCATTTTTTTTTTCTTTGAATTACATAACTTTGTGCAATATAAACTAACGGAGTTTCACGGGAACCAAGACCTTAAACCTTCCTGGAATAAAGGATCCAAGGGTCGTTACAACGGAGAGTTCCAAGACCTTAACGCCTTTCAGAATTAAGGGTCCAAGGGCCGGTGTAAGAGGGTAGCCAAGACCTAAACGCCTTCCGGAAATAAGAATCCAAGGGCCGATCTTGAACCTTAGCTTTTTAGCACATACATTTATTACTTAACTTTTACATTATTATGACATATGCTTGTTCCGAAGTTTAAATAAAGCTTTGAACTAGTATTTTTCAAAATCGTAAAGAAAAACGATTTTGGTGTTCAAATTTTTGAAAAAAAAGCACTAATTAAGTCAGATTAGTTATCTCCTGGGAGGAAAAGCCATAGATTACTTATATAAGCTCTAAAGAAAACCAACTATTCTACGCTTAGCATTTTCATTTGCACATATCGTAAAACCTTAGTCTAATCGTTAAGGAAGCAGCCAGATCAATACTCTGGCAGAGTCGGGATTCCCTTTGTTCTAACCTAATCAAGACTAAACACTTCTTTTTTATTGCAATTTCTTATTTAAAAAACGAAAAAATTTTAAAATTTTGGCCAAAACGGGGGTACTAGGGCACTAGAAGGTACATATGTGACAAAATTCGAGAGAATTCCCCCCCACACTTAGAATTGAATATTGCCCTCAATATTCAAAGTACCGGCTATTATGCCGAGACTTAGAACGTAAAAAGGTAATACTAATAGCCAAGTGTGTGAAAGAAATCTCTATTTTCACAAACAGGATTAAAAAGATATCCCTAGATAATCGTTAGCAAAAGGATAGGATATTGGGCGGCTGGATTGAAAACAGGCACGACAATCATCACAATCCAAGGGAAACCTGAAAATCAGAGCAAACAACACAAAAGAGCACAACACAGTGGGATTCCCCCACACTTAGTGTTAGAAATAAGAGAGAAGACAGAAACATGGGCTGTCACCCATGCAATGCTAATGTTTTTGTTAACCGAGTCACTAGCTTGACTCGACCCCGAATTCATTTGTTCATGGGGAAGCAAGTGGAAGAAACCATCTCCATCGGACTTTCATTCAATGTGTTTGGATTAACATGTGAACATAAGAAAGTTCCACACCGACAAGATACACCCGGCTCAAAAAGAATGATAAATTGAGATGCCGGGATCAAAAACTTTGTCCTCATTTCCGTAGGGAAATGATAGTAAAGTTCCAGTCAGATTTAACTCCATGCAAAATAGGAGTTCATCATTAAGATATGACAAAGGGGGATCACTTTTCTCTAGAATTAAAAGTTCCTCAAACGAGGTTTGTAACTTTAAATTCTTATCGGGAGTCAATTTCATCATTGAATGATTCTTACTACCATCGAGTATGCCTGGATTAAACACTTTGTCTTCACAAGAAAACTCAACAGGATACTCGATGGAAGACTCCTCAGAGAAAAGAAAATCATCCTCTGGGGATGAAGGAGAGAAGTTATTTAGCTCAGTCACGGTTTTCTTCTTTGGGTTTTCATCTCCAAGGGATTTCTCATCAGAAGGTTTGCCATATAAAAGTTCTTCCCATTCATTATTATCAGCTCCAAAGTCGAAAAGATCGTCATCACTTTGTGAATCACTATACTCGGTATAAGGGTAGGAATCGAGTGATGGATCACGATATAAAAGATATTCAATTTCTCTCAGATCTGATTCAAAATCAAATTCATCATCTTCATCCCCCGGTGGGATTGGATCGATCTGAGCGAGTTCATCGGCGAACTCCTCAAGAAGGTAATCACTTTTAGACATTTTAATTTCCTTCGGAGGAAGAGAAGGTGGATCATCATTAAGCAACTTTTCAATTAGAAGAATGTCTCCCTCCGGGTCAAACACACCGTCATCCATTCCAGATGGAATTGAATCACAAGATAAACAAGCCTCAATCTCTTCCAAGATGTAGTCACCTCCCTCAAACAGAGTGAGAGAGGGGGGGGGAAGAGAGAGCAATGGTAGGATCAGATGAAGTGGGATTCTTAGTTTCATCCACAGAATCAACAATTTCAACACGATAAACCGATTCCGGAGGTGGGACAAGTGGTGTGCTCTTAGAGCTAGCAATTTTCACCACTTCCGATGTGATATCCAATTCTTGTTCATCATAGTCAAAAACACTCTTAACTTCTGTAGTACAACTTTCAAACCATTTGCTTGAACCAGGAGTAATTTTCATCGCTTTGATCTCAGCACGTTTTTGTGAAGGACTCTTAACCGTGAATCTTGAAAGTATCGAATCACTTCTTTTGGAAGCAATTACGCTATCAGATTTTTGATCAACCATAGCAATGTTGCCTTTGGTGGTTAGAGATTTAGAATTCGCATTAATGTTAAACGTAACTTCTTCGTTATCAACCCGAAGTGTTATTTCTTCGCCATAAACATCAATCAAAGCACGCCCGGTCCTTAAAAAGGATCTCCCGAGAATGAGAGGTACTCGGGGATCGCATTCAAAATCCACAACTATAAAATTGGCTGGGAAATGAAACTTCCCTACTTTGACAAAAATGTCTTCAGCAACGCCTTTAGGAGTAGTAACAGTGCGGTCCGCCAATTCAAGAGTCATCCTTGTGGGAGTAAGTTCCGGGAGTGAAAGCTTTTTCCACACGGAAAGCGGCATCAGGTTGATGCTTGCACCAAGATCGGCCAAGGCGTAGCATTCAACCATCCCCGGGAAATCACAAGGGATGAGAAATTTACCAGGGTCTCCTAATTTTTCTGGAAGTTTCTTAAGGAGTACAACTGAGCAATTCTCATTTAAAGGGGTTTTTGTCAATTCAAACAATTTCTCTTTGTTACTTAAAAGACTCTTGAATTGAGAAGCGAATTTCGGCATATACAGCAAGGCATCAGCAAAACTAATATCGAAGTGTAATTTCTGGAAAATTTCCAGAAATTTCATCATTTGGGTGTTAGTTTTCTCATGGAGCCTTTGATTATTAAGCCTTGAAGGATATGAAATTGAAGGCTTAGGATTAGCTTTCGGAACATCGGGTTCCGGAACTTGAGTTTGGACATCTGGAGGTTGGACGTGTGCGGTACTTTGTGGGCTTGAGAAATGCACCTTGTCCGTTGTCACCTCGGCATCTCGATTCACTTCCCTCGGTGGAGGGGGCATAGGAGTCGAGGGTCCATTATGCGTCTTACCACTACGAGTGGTAACGGCTTTCAACTCAGCATTAGGATTAGTAATGGTGTTGCTCGGAAGTCGTCCGGAAGATGAAGAAGCTTGGTTCAGGTTCATATTCATGAAACTGCCCATCATATTCTTCAACTCATTTGTTTGACGAGACATCGTAGTATCAATTTCCTTTCTCAACTCGACTTTCATATTATTGATTTGAGTCTGCATTGAACGCATGCTGGACTCAGTAATTTTCATGAAATCATTAGTCAAAGGAGCGTGAGGAGGTTGTTGATAAACTTGTTGATTCGGAGCTTGATAAGGCTGGTTGAAATTGTTACGGTTTTGGTTGAAATTCTGAGAAGTGTTGAAATTTTGTCCTTGATTTTGAACAAAGCGATTTTGATTATTTTGATTTGGCACGGGTGGAAAACCAGGTGGTACCATAGCATTTGGTGCTCGGTAATGAGTTTCAGCATGCGGTCGGTTTTGATTGTAGTTTACTGCAGCTACGGAAGCTTGGTAAACAGAAGCATCGGTTGCTTGACAATCGTAATACGCATGCGGGCCACCACAAGTTTCACACACTTTGTTTATGGCTTTGATTTGTTCCGGTTTATGAATTTCACTCTTAATTTCTTTCACTTCCTTCATCATGTAACGAATTGCGTCCGTTAGAGCGGCTAACTCTGATGAGTTACCGGATGAAGAAGCAGGAGTGATAGGAACATTCACTTTGTTTCGAGAAATAGGAACTTTTGATTTATTCTCGCAAATTTCAAGCACATCTTTAGGTCGACGATTCAAGATATTGCCACCGGCGGCAGCGTTTAGAGAATCTTGATCGTTTCCATTTAACCCATTATAAAACGTATTGATCTGTTGTAACTCCGTGAAATCATGATGCGGGCATTTTCTTAGGAGATCTTTAAATCGGTCCCATGCCTCTCTGATGTTTTCATCGAAACCTTGACGAAATCCAGAAATTTCATTTTTCAGATTAGTCGTATTTGACGGAGGGAAGAAATAATTGACAAATTTATGTACGAGATCTTCCCAAGTTTCAATGGATCGAGGGGGTTCTTTTTCTAGCCAAATCCGGGCTGCCCCTTCGAGTGAAAACGGAAATAGCATCAATTTGACTACTTTTTGTGGCACATCCTTGTAATTGATGGTAGAGGTCAACTTGTTGAACCAACGGATGTGTGCATACGGATCTTCTCATTCAAACCCGTGGAATTGGTTTGTAGACACGAGTTGAATCAAATGCGTTTTCAATTCAAAATGATCAGAATCGATTGGTGGTAAAACGATGGCATCTCCATAACCCTCGGTGGGTGCTTGGAGCATCTCAACCATTGTTCGATTGTCTGCCATATTATCAATGGGAATAGTACGAATCTCGGGTTTGACTATTCGGGCAGTACGTCTACGATTACGTCTTCTCGGAATATCTACGAGTTCACGTAAAGGACTTGTCGACGTAGAAGAACGAGTGCGCATGCACTAAATAAAATAATTCAATTAAAACAAGCTCGAAGCAAAACCCAAGGAACTTAAACCTTAAATCAACAAGCGTACGGTAGCTCTCTGAAATAAAAACGCACATAGTGGCGGAGGAGCAAAGGTGGGCAATAAATGCTCCTTAAAAACCCGCTCCTTTCGGTTCGTCAATTTAATGCCAAACCTCCTGAAACCTCCGTTAGAGTTTGTTTATCAATCAAAGGTGAGCCGAATTCGCAAGCGACACAAAGGCAAGTTTTAAATCTGATGTTTGGGAACTTATTATGATAATACTCTGTAACACCCCCAAATTTGGTTTGTGGCAGCGAAAGATTTATTTGGGTGTTACTGTGAGGATCGAATACAAAATCATAGAAAAACAGCCTGAGACAGCATTTTTAATTTACATAGGTCCATAATACAAATTCAGTTACAAAGCGTTACATCAGAGTGCTAAGGTTTCTCCAAAGAAACATCAATTTAACTGAATTACAACTTTATTTTACACCATTTATTTAAGATAGGGTGCGCCTGCTCCATGCCTTGCCTTGCTCCTTTTTAGTTCCCTGAGATACATGCTTAAAAGTCAATATAATGTTGAGTGAAATCATGGAGTTTGTAGTTTAAATATCAGTTCAATCACAAGTAAGATTGTATTGGAGATACAATCAGTTTAAAAAAAAATTGATATCGCAGTTCATATATTGCCCTAAGTCTCATGACACGCAAACGTTAACAAAGTACCGCATAAACGGAGGTGTCCACCAAATTAATGATGAAAGTTTTGCCCTCGTGTAATAGGTGATTTTTGCCAATTCCTATTTCTCTCAAATATAATGCATCGCGACTAATACGACTAGCAAAAAGCATTCCGTCACAGTATTAGTGGGATAGGTCGTCAACCTCTAATAGATCTATTCATTATATTCGCGTTCACCGCAGTGATTAATGGCTCATGATAAAGGGTCTTATGGCAATATGGTGTACTTAGGCATATATCAAGTCAGGTAGCATACAGGAAAATACTTGTGATCAGTTTATAGCATGTATCCCCCTCACGGAGTTTAAAAAGTATAAAGAGTTTAAAAAGTGAGGCCATGACTCACCTTATGCGTTACTGGTGATGAAGAAAATAAACTCAGAGGTGATTATAACAACTTCGATATAGAACATGGTAAATATATAAATAACTGAGAATCTGCCTAATTTCTAGTGGTGTGTGTGTATAAATGGTGGATGATGATTATACAACGATTCAATCGTTGAAGGTGAAGGTGTTATATGATTATGGTACTCGTACTCTCGTAAGATCATATCTTCCCATAGTAAATGAAATATAATCATGAAATATTTCTATCGCTAATAACTAATATGCAATTATAATGTGAATATGCATATGAAGTAAAGATATGGCGCAAAAATGAAAAATAAGATAAGAATGACAAGTTATAATAGTTGGTCCTTGTTCTTTTCAGATTTTATATTTTCTACCCTAACCGTGGTTCGCGTTACGTCGTTGGTCCTCCGTTAAGTCCAAGTCCAAAATAGTCCCAATCTTGTCCATATGTACATATAAGGCTTGAGATTCAATCATTGGTCAATTTATGTCCTATACAAACTATTTTCACAGCTTTAGTCCATCAGTTTCACACCTTGACAGTTTTAGTCCTTCTAGTTAATTTGCGTTACATTTTTAGTCCAAAATCGACAAAAGTGTAGGGAAAAGTGTGGCGATTTTTACTAGTGTTTATTTAAGTGATTTCAAGCTTATTTTAACTGCTTATTAGTCCAATTGTTTATTTTTGCACTAAATGGGCTCAAACGGTCCGTTTTAATGGCCCGTTAAGTGTTTTTGATCCATGGGCTTTGGGGAGGGTTGGTGTTATCAAAAGGGCATATTTTTCCTTCATAAGCTTATTTTGAAACTGTCATTAAGCTAGCTTATGCGTAGCTTATTAAAACGTCTTTTTGGGCTTTACAGCCCATACGCTATATATTAAAGTTTTCCAAAAATGGTTTTGGTGAAACACTTTGGTTAGATTAAAAGGTCGAACCGTTGGCTTTATGGCATGTTGTGAAATTGAAAAATGTAGGTTTCTAGGTCGTTTAACCAGTCGTGTAAAGAAATATAAGTGTTGCATGTCGAGTTTATGAGTTACGTGTGCGTTTACTAAGCGTGGTGGCTCGTTCGATAGTTACAAGACTTAGTGATATTTTTCATAGTTCCTACGTGTGATAATTCATGTTCTCATGGTTGGTGTTAAACGTTTTCTGTGACATGTCCTATGGTATCATGGGCGATTAAAGATCGTTCTTGTGGTCTATTATGAGAGTTTCATTTTATATATGTCGTGACTTATTGATATGCTCGTGAAATATATGTGTGTACTCGTTCATATGAACTAACAAAGAAGTGACGTGCATGAAATCCTACATGAGATAGTATCATGGCGTTCCATATATGTGACGTTCATTTGTATTGTCATGTCATTAACGTGATAATGTATAAATACATATGATATATATATGCGTTCGAGTATATGCATGCAATGTATGAGTGAGTGATTTCAACGTGCAAGGAATGAAGATTACGAGTACATACCACACCTCTTGGAAGGTGGTGATGGAGCTATGGAATTCGAAGGAAGCACAAAAGTGAAGCAGTAGTTCGTAGGTGTTCGTATACGTTTTACACGTATCCCCTTCTTCGTTCGCTTGCTCCCAAATCCACGACAGAAGGTTGCTGCTCTTTTGAGTGTGATAGAAAGTAGAATGTGGGTAGGGTTGAGTGGGAATGAAAGGGCTTTTATAGAGGAAATATCTAACGTTGGTTGACCATGTGACTTTCAATTCTCATCATTGGTCTCCACTGTGGAGGACTAGTGAATTGAAAAGACAATTGAGTTTTTCTACTGACATTAGAAAATCAGGATAGATATCCTTGGAAGTATATGTATTGTATTTTGCTTTTTGGAGTTTATTCCCATTTCGGTTTATATTTAATATGGTACCAAGATGAGTTTAACGAGTCACTGATTCATTCTGTAGCCAATTCCTTCTTTTAAGTATCATAATGTGTTAGTAATGTCATTAGGAGATCGTAGGAAAAAGCGGGGTTCGAAATGGTCGCGTTTTGCAATTTTTACGTGTGTGTATGGTACGAGTATGGGACGAATATTATGGCCTTTGTTACTGTGGTGGTATTCGATATTCGTGGCTGGGAGTTTGCTCCGAGATAGTTTGCTAGGTGGTGATTGTAATGGTGTAAAAGTATGTGTAGGTCGTGTTCTATTTTATCAAGATACGAGGGTGTTTTGTGGAGGGTGTTGCGATCGGGTTTTAGAAGAAAGGAGGGAAAGAAGGAAATGAAATTAGAAAAAGTTGGGCCGAGTTATGGGCTGCCCTGGGGTGATCCGTTTGTTTAGGATTAGGATTAAATGAAATAATTTTTGGTTAAGTGTAATTAGGTATAGTTAGTTATAGTTAAATATATTTTGTGTAAATGACTTTTATGTTAATTGTATTATGATAGAAATGTTAAGTTTTATTGTGAGTATTGTCATTTATCGTTGATGGTGAATTACTGGCGTCGTGGTGGAAATGTTATCTCGAGTTCGCGGTATACTTAGTATATGTAGCGTAAGACGCATCGTAGTAATAATAATAATAAGAGAAAAGTTTAAATTTCCTCGCACAAATGGGTTTTATCAAATGGTAATACGAACTTATAATTAATCGTTAAGGTTGATTACAAGGGTTTTTCATAGGATCCTACATACTCAAAGTTGAGGAATATTATATTGATTTTGCTTTTATCTTTTATTTAACAATAAAACGGAAAATGTTTTTGGGTTTTTATTTTTATATGATAATATATATATAAAAAAGAAAAGAAAAATATTTTTTTATTTTATGGGGTTTATGGGAAATAGGAACTTCACAAGGAAGGATCTCAAGTCACTAATCGTTTTAAATCTCAACGATATTGTCGCAACACAACCTCCCCGGCAGCGGCGCCAAAATTTATCCGTGCTAAAGTGTATATGTAAATAATATCAGACGGATACACGTGAATAAAGACAAATCAACCCTTTAGGAAAAAGGCTAACTTGTAAAAACTCACGTTTGTGATATGTGTGATACCAGGTAAGTGATTACCCGGGTCGTGTCCCGACGAGGTGTGAATGGACAATCGTTAGAGGTTTGGAATTAGAGTGACTGATGATTGGGATATGAAATTTTGCTTGTATTTTTATTTTAATTTTAATTAAATAATGAGAAACAAATTCTCACTAGAAAATTAAGATTAACACAATTTATATAAAAAACGCGAAACGGAAAGTCTAAAAACGGGATTAAAAAGTGAAATCTATAAAATTTAATCTTACAAGTACCAAATTATTTTTCCTAAGTTATAAATGACAAAAGAAAATTTTAGAAAAAAGATTTATATTTTTCTGAGTTTTATATTTTTTATTATGAATTAAAAACTAAACGTAAAAGAAAAAATTAATTAAAAATACTAAATGAACTTGGAAAATTATGAAAAATTCCAGGAAATTACTTAATGATAATAAGAACCTATGAAAAATAAAAGTGGGCTAACTGCTTTTATAAATAAGCAGTTGATAAGCAAACTGTGGGAATAAGCTTTAAAAAGGAAAAATGGTTAAATAAAAGGGTGTGTATGGTTTTACTGAAATAAGTCCCTAGGGAAGATGGTTGGGTGTTGGGTGTGTGTGCTAAGAGACCAGGGTTCGAATCCCTTGGCTCTCTTTTTTGTTGCTTATTTTCTTTTTTTGATTTTTATTATAGAAACTGATTAAGCTAATGATAATAAGCACTTTTGATAACTATGATTATTTTTGAAAACCACAAATAAGCTCAGAAAAAGCCAATGATTGCTGATCAGTTGGTTAAAAGAAAATAAGCCCAAGGGTTTTGATCAAAAGGACTGATAAGCTATGAAATAAGCTAAGGCAAAGTCGCAATAAGCTAAACAACCAACAATTATCTAATAGGAACACTGAATAAGCACTAGAACTCAGAAATAAGCACTGATCAAAACTCAAATAAGCACAAGAGTGACTGATGCACAGGGCACTTTTTGGATTTCTAGGCAATTTCAAGCTTATATTTAAGCACTTAAATGATTACTAATCACCACAAAAACTGAATATACTAAAAGTTGACCTAGTAAGGATCTTAGAAACCAAAATTCAGACCAAGGGAAGCTTATTTGTTGCTTAAGAATAAGCTGAGAAAGTGGCTATTCAAAGCAAGTATACACTGAGCAATCAGTGTATGCTTGTGAGAATAGGGGACTTTTGAGCTTATTTTTAAGCTCAATTAAGCTAAGCTATGGGCTGGAAATGGAAATAAGCCAAGATCACCTAACAAACTACTGAGAAACCAAAAAATCAAGCTTAGATTAACACAAATAAGCACTTAATATGGTTTAGAAAATCTTGTGCAGACTGCACTATGGTACTTTTGTGTGCAGACTTTGACAGATATGAACCAAAAACTAACCAAAACCTAATGCAGTGAATCCAACTCTTGAGTATCCTCTAAATGAACTTAAAGCACCACAGAAATGCTACAAGAAAGGTCCAAATGAGCTTAATGCTTATTATGGCTTATTTGATCAGTCCGTGCGTGCACGGGCATTATAACTAGTTTGATCTATGACAAATATGAGATCTATATTGAACTTTTGGCAAGATAGTACTTAAAACACAAACATACCCGTTAGCTATTATAAACTTTTTCAAGTGTATAAATAAAAATCACCTATAACTTAATCATATATGTCTCGTGTTTAAACTAGGTGTAATATGCAAGTCAGATCATGGGCGGAGGGTAGTGGAGACCAAATAGGGTGGTGGTGCTCTCAAAAATTTTGTGCTAAGTGTATTTTTATGATATTTGTATGTTAGAAAAAATATATTAGCTTTTAGCCCTCTCAAAATACAAGATATATATCTTTCACACTCCCGAAATAAGAGTTCAACTCCGCTCTTCTAGGTACATCCGTACATGCACTTCGACTCGATCGTCTCTAATCCTTATGAACTTGATCAAGCAATGAAAGTTCATCGATTTGAATGCCGCAAGTCATGATAAACATGTCTTATAAACCTTCATTAAAGGTAATTTATGTAACCAAATAGTCTTGGTATACACAAACTATCTTTAAAAGCAGTTATGTACTCATTATCCTAAAATTATTGTCAAAGAAAAAAAAATTGAGAAAAAGATTGTAACTATTACATTGTATCACCAGTAAGGTTTCACCACTATACTTTTTAAAAATCTTGATTTGTTAAAACTTAAATATTTAGATTCTCTGATAATATGACGAAGGTCACCCGCAACAACATCCACGTCAGCTTTCGGGCGCCTGCTCCTTAATGCGAACGTTTTTTAGAGAAGGACTGGATGTTGTTTGATAACGCTCAAATCTAACATGTTTTTAGGAGCGTTATTGTGGATTTTATGCATATATATTGGTCAATTTTATGAACTTATGGTACTTAATTGAGTATAATTTATGTTTTAGGTTCATGGAAGCTCAAGTACAAGAAAACGGAGAAAAAGACGAAGAAATGATCAATAATCGAAGATTTATGCATGTACGAAGAATTCCCGACAAATGTGAGTCTCTTGGAGTATATTCGAGAAGATAAAGTCATGAAGTTGTCACTCCAAAGACTCAAGAATAAAGCACAAGAGGGAAAACGAGGAAAGAAATGAAGAAAAGAAGCTCAAACGATGAATTAATGAAAGACTCGTTGTTCCCGACACACCTCTACCATTTTGGCCATAACTTGAGCATACGAACTCGGATTTCGATGATTCAAGCGCCCACGGAAAGCTAAGAGAAAGATCTACAACTTTGGTTTTTATCACTTCTGTCCAGGAGGCTCCATCCGATCGGTAGGAGCCCGCATCCGATTCGGATGGAGCAAAGTTGTCAACACCGAGAGCTCCAACCGATCGGTATGGCCCCGCATCCGATCGGTTGGCTGAAACTGCCTTCTCCAAGTTATTTTTAATGCTTCTTTAAGTGCCATTAAGTCCCAAGTCCGATCATGTGCCTCCATTAACTCATAAACCTGCCCTTTTATGACCCTTTGTGCCCAAGTTATTTGCTTGTTGGCTAAGGGTGGCTTCTACCTATAAATAATACCACTTTGGCATGGTTTTGGGTGTGATATTCTAGCCTCCAACCTTAAGGACGAATTTCCACAAATTATTATCAACCCCAAAAGGCCACAAACCTCTGCCATTTCCAGAAGTAGTGCTCAAGTGCTTGACGAAGTGTTCGGGTGTGATTTTCCGGCTTGGTTAGAAGTTGTAGTTGATTGGAGGCTTGAAGGTTGCTATAATCCTTCACCTTTGCCTATTGTAATCCATACTTTGGGTAAACTTTGTTACTTTTATATTTCAAGATGTTTGTTATTGATATGATTTATGAGTTTATGTCTTTGGTTGACATGAGTGGCTAGTTTTATTTATACTTGTTTGGAATCATGTGAATATTGATATGGAGTGTTTGGTATTTTGCAATATAGAATTATGGTTTTGCTTATAAGTTTGTTTGAATATTAACATGTCTAAATAACTTGTTGATGAATCATAACCGGGTTTATAAGGTCGAAAGAACTTCTTGTTATGATTTGTTCCAAATGTTAATGCGCATATATGTTTGGCATTTCATGATTGACAACTATGAATAAACATGTTAAATGGACTTGTTTAGGTCGAAAGGATTCTTATGAACAAATTGGTAAAACTAATATTTCTAACAAATGATTTATAATGAATTGGTTTATAATAACAGGCCGAAAGGGTTAGACTAAACCATGATGTATGCAATTTCATGATATCACCCATTGAATTGGAATTGTATGAACTTAGATTTTGTTTGTTATTGCTTAATATCTACCCGATACTCCATTCACTCCATTGAAATAGACACTAGTTCCAAACAAGTATTGTTTTTAATCTTATTGAATTCACATAATCATCATTCTTAGTGTTACTTGTTGCTTATATGGTATTTTTGGTCGTGACAACCAATTACCACCTTTTAATTGCTTATTGTTACATAGATTCTTCACAACTGAAAACACCCAAATCCCAGTGAACGACCTCGGCTTACCAAACAAAACTAGCTACATACGAAAGGGTCATACTTGCCCGTGTGTTCTTAGCTTTATTCGGTAATTCGTGTTATAAATTTAAAACTAGTAGTCGCGAGACACATCAAGTTTTTGGCGCCGCTGCCGGGGATTTGTTTGTGTTTTTGTGTGCTTTGAATCTGTGTTTTAATCATTCCCTAGTTGTGCCGCTTTTGCTGTTAAAAAAAATCCGAGCTGTCTATCCGATCGGTTGTCCCCAAATCATTTTTACCGAGGAGACCATCCGATCGGTACAACCTGCTATCCGATCGGATAACCCAAAATTTCATCTAACCGATCGGTACGAGCCCGTATCCGATTCGGCTAGACCGTTTTCGCCCAACAAAAATCCTCCAACCGATCGGCTGGAAGCCTATGCCGATCGGTTGAACCGTCCTGTTCAAAAAACCAAAAAATAAAAAAAAATAAAAAAAATCCTTGCTTTCTAAGCTTTGTTTTATTTATTTTTCTTCTTTCTTTTGATTTCTAGTTTTGTTTCTTTTTCCGTAGATTTCTTTTACAAGTTTTATTTAGTTATATTTGTTTAAACATCTTTAAAAAAAGAGTCATAACTAGTTTATTTTTCAAAGTTTTCTCGTAGTAACTAATAATAATAAATAATAGTCGCCTTTTTCTAAAAGTAGATAGTTTATTTTTTGTTTACGTCATCTTAAAAAAAATACAAAAAGATTTTTCTTAATGTTCATTTTAATTATGTTTTTATTTTTCACTTTTTATTCGTAATTCTCAATGACCTTTTGCAAATCGCTCCGGGTTTGTATAAACCCGCGTTCTTGGGGTAAACAAATCGTTGGTCCACTTCACGAACTTAAACGTAAGTTCAAAAAGAAGACTCGTAAACCCGATAATACACCAAATGTACCCCCCGAGATCGAGTCATCCGAGCCGTTTTCTGAGATCGATTCATTTGAACCTTTTATCGAATTCAAGTCACCCGAACCTTACACCAAACAACCGTTCATCGAGGAACTTGTCGTTGTAACAAAACTCAACATATTTGAGGAGAAATTCGAAACTCCACCCGATTCCCCAACCATAATCGTCATTGATCCCGATGATCAACCCATATGGTCAAGCACTAGGACCGTTGCACCAACACCTAGTTCCGCTATTATTCAACGCCCTCTTTCTAACAATTTCCATATCAAGGGTACCCACATACAAATGATTCGAGAGAATCAATTTGATTCTCGAATCAATTTGATGGGAGAATCCGGTCCGATCCTCACCAACACATCACTGATTTTCTTGAGATTAGTAACCTATTCCAATATGGTGAAAATCAAGAGGAAGCGATTAAATTGAGGACTTTTCCTTTCTCATTAACTGGAGAAGCTAAGATTTGGTTGAACGAATTAAATGAAGGAACAATTACTACGTGGGAAGACATGAGAAAAGCTTTTATTAGCCGATACTTTTCTCCTGCAAAGTTTAAACGTCTCCTGAATGAAATTCATAACTTTCACCAACTTGATCATGAAACTCTCGTTGATGCTTGGCTCCGAATGAAAAATATGCTTCGCACTTGTTATGGACACGGTCTAACCAAAGGAGAGATAATTCAAACATTCTATCATGGTTTAGACGATCCAACTCAAGGAATTCTCGACGCTGGAGGAATTTTCCTCCATAAAACCCCCAACGAAGCATTCAAACTTCTCGAGGACAAGGTCCAACTCAAGCTCGATTTTTCGGAAAATTCTCTAATCGTGCCAAAACCAGAAACCGTTGTTTCCGCCGGTGGAAGCAACGTCAATTCCGATCATTCCTTATTGGTGGAAAAATTGGAAGCTCTCTCCAAACATATTGACGACGAATTCAAGAACATAAGGAAAGAGCTGAAGGAGATACGAGATGCTCGTAGATACGATGAAGATGACAATGCTTCAGATTACCACACGGATGATGACATGCTGATGTTTGAACCTAATGAAGCAAGATATCACGACGGATATCACAATCAAAATTCCAGAAATTCGTACTCCTATTCAAACCAAAACCCGAACCATGACCATCCTCACTTCCTACCCCAAGATGAAATGCCACATCCATCACAATATTCCAAAACCTCACCGGAGGAGATGATAGAATGGATGGAGGCAAATGAGAGTATGAAGAACCATGTGGTGGAAAAGAAGTTGGGTGATAAGCAAAAAGTCCATTGTACCGAATCACTTCCTCATACAACAAATTCCAATCCAAGACATGAATTTGTCTACAAACCACCATCAATCCGAAACGAGAATGATAAGGGTGATGTTGAAGTTATCGAGGAGGATGAAACTAAACCCATTCCAACCATGCCTAACCCAAACCAAATCATGTCTAATTCACCAACCGTGTCACCTTTTCTTGAGGATTGCACCGAGCATATCCCAACCACTGAACCCTTAGTAAGAGAGAAGATGTTTACACATGATGAATTCAATGCAACTGGAGGCGTTGGAAATGAAGTCTTGAAAGAGAAAGAGATTGAAAAGGATGAAAAAGGAGTGTCAAAGATACCCTACAGGAGTGGAGAATTGGAAAGAAAGCTTGACAAGTGGTATAATTCAGAAAATCGAGTTTCTTCAAAACAAAACGGTAGGACTGATCCACCTCCTCCTAATCCTATTGAAAACGTGAATGACATATTCACGAGGAGTGGAAAGTCTGATGAACCTCTGAAAAATCAAAAAGATTCACCACCTGTCTTCGTTTTTAATAAAATCGATCAAGCGTTCAAGATAACGAAAAGGGATTATTACGTGGTCAAATCAAAAGAATTCCCGTCACTTGTGAAGTACATACCAAAGATCCCATACCCTCAACGTTTAAGAACTGAAATTCCCTATTTGAACCGTATCATCAAAGAATCCTAATCCGGGGAAGAGTCTAGCTAATGACTCAGTAATAAATTAAGCGCTTCTCGGGAGGCAACCCGAGCTTTTACTTGTTTATTTGCTTATTTCTGTTTTTAAATAAACATGTACACCCTTTTTGCAAAAATTCTTTTCAAAACTTGGAAAATCTTAAGTGTGGGGGTGTTACATGCTAATATATTATTGTGTACATATGTGTTTGTGTGTTTTATTTACTTGTGTTTATTTTCGTGTTCATTACGGGTTCTTGTTTTGTCATTAAAAAGTTTTAAGTAAATTTGTTTTTTTTTCTTCATTTTAAATTTTGTTAATTTAGTACATTGTGAATAAATAAGTACTTGTTTTAAAAAAAAAAAAAAATGTTTTGAACTTTGTGGGTATGTTCTCTGGAAACCCTCACGAGACTTCACTCGTCCACTCGGGCCACCGAGGGGTTTAAAAGGCTTGTTGCATACGCTAAATGCAATCGTGATGCCTACGAAAGTGAGTTTTAGGATTTTACGCGTTTTTTGTAGTTTAGTTTATTTTTGCAGATTTAATAAGCTCTTGGAGATTGGATTATTGGTGATATTATACTTGGTGTGGAGATGCTTTGTTCAATGAGAAATCGATTGATCTCACAAGCTTATGCTAGCATTTGCTTAGCACCTTATCATATGGAGTTCGATCACTATTTCTTGGCCCGGAAAGTTTCGTTTCTCTTGGACTATTTATTTATTTATTTTCCCTATTTTACATGCTTTGAAGTTTATTTTTCACAATGAGTATAATGTTTAACTTAAGTGTGGGGGAAAGTTAAAATAGTGAAAAACGAAACTGCTTTTCAAATTTATAATTTTTTAGGCCAATTTAAAATTTTGTATGCTTGTTTGCCCTTTGTGATCTAATTATTTTCACGCTTTTAGGATTATATATTAGAATAACTGGATCATTCCACTGGTGAAATCTATAATTTTGAAAAATTCGAGATGTGTTCCGATTAATATTGTAATCCATTCTGGGATCGATAACATTTGCTAGCACATATTATACCCCTTTCCACTAAATTGTGAGGATTTGAGCCTGTTTCGTATATAGCATACATCTTTTATGCTTTGATCTTTTGATATGAGTGTGCCGGTGATTTTATTTATTCTAGAACTTGTACTTGTAAATCATTACCAGACCGCAGTAAGATCGCATTCGTGTGATATAAGTATTTTCGTGTGATAAAGAGGCACCCTTAGGAATAAAACCAAATGGCCTTCCTTTTACATCTAATGATATATTAGCTAGCTACATCGGTTAGTTAACCTCCCATATGGACCCATTTGTTAGCGTTCATCTTTAGCGCTAGATACCCCTAGTTAAACCCTTTGAGCCATCCTTTTCATTTTTGATTAAATCCAGAAAAATACAAAAATATTTTACACTTTAAACCTTAGCCTAACCCTTTGTCAAAGTCTAAATGGTGGGTTGCTAGTTGCTTGGTTGTTGGATTGTTTTTGATGATTATTAGTTAGCCACACTTTGCTAGTTGTGTGTGCCATTCCGACGAAGATGGAGAGGGCCCGCTTCATATTTTGTATTTTTGTGGTGTATGCTTATGCGAAGTGTGGGGGAGATGTGATGTATGAAAGAAAGGTTGAAAAAAAAAATGTGAAAAAAAAAAATGAATAAATAAGTCATCGGAAAAAAAAAGAAAGAAAGAAAAAAGTATGTGTGATGACAATTATAGCAAATGTGTTATATTATTATGAAGATGAAGGAAGATGAAGTATGTTTGAGATATCGATTAGCCAATGTGCTAAGACGTGATATACATATATATGTGGTGATCGATATGTGAAGAGGAGAAGATTGTTAACTATAATCATTTTCGGGTTCGCGGTTTGTTTAGTAACTAGCAACAATGGGTATTAAACTTGATTTATTTTTCTTTTAAAACCAATTTCATAAATATTCCCATGCCTTATCCCTACCCTTTTGACTTTGTGAAATTATCAAGTGTATTTACATGTAGTGACCATCCGATTTCTTGAGGAATTAGGTAACGTTGCTAGCGAGCTAGGGCGTGTTTTGGTGACCATCCGTTATGCAAGTAACGTTGTTAGCGAACCAAGGTACAATCTAGTGACCATCCGTTATTTGGTGATGCAAGAATTCGTTGTTAGCAAGCTATTATGTTTTGCATAAGATAGTTGCACATAAGTCTAATATAACCCTTGAAACCTTAAACCCGAATAAAAGACCTCTTTAGATGTTTACACTTGGTGCTTACGCCATGTCGGTGGAGTTTTGTTTCTTGTACAAGCCTATGGTAATAAACGGATCATGACTGAGCAATGAGTGTGATTTCTCTTATATATACTCCACTACCTAAATAAATGAGTGATTGAGTGAATTATACTTCGTTTCTTTTTCGTGAGGTGTTTAGAAATGTTACTCAAGCAAGAAAATCTTTATACATCTCGGTTTTTCACCTTAAAGCTTAAAAACGATGAATCTTATCTTGTACTTGTACTTGGTAGATTTGCATCATAATTTTTATAATCATTTTTCATGCACCATGGGGGATCTATTTTTCTTAATATTTGCTTGAGGGCAAGCAAACCCTTAAGTGTGGGGGAGTTTGCGCTCATTTTTCGCTTATTTTCTCTTTTATTATTAAATATATAAAAAAATATATAATAAAATTTTTTTTTCTCTGTCCAACCGATCGGATGTGCGAGCATCCGATCCGGCTGGCATGCTGCATGTTTCTACGAATTATCCATCCGATCGGATGGAAGTGCAAACCGATCGGATGGATGCCTCGTTAAAGTTTTTAAATTTTTTTTTTTAATTTTTCTTTTCGTTTTGTCATTTAGGTTTGAATTTTAATTTTTCTTTTCTTAGATTTGCTTGAGGGCAAGCAAAGTTCAAGTGTGGGGGATTTGATAACGCTCAAATCTAACATGTTTTTAGGAGCGTTATTGTGGATTTTATGCATATATATTGGTCAATTTTATGAACTTATGGTACTTAATTGAGTATAATTTATGTTTTAGGTTCATGGAAGCTCAAGTACAAGAAAACGGAGAAAAAGACGAAGAAATGATCAATAATCGAAGATTTATGCATGTACGAAGAATTCCCGACAAATGTGAGTCTCTTGGAGTATATTCGAGAAGATAAAGTCATGAAGTTGTCACTCCAAAGACTCAAGAATAAAGCACAAGAGGGAAAACGAGGAAAGAAATGAAGAAAAGAAGCTCAAACGATGAATTAATGAAAGACTCGTTGTTCCCGACACACCTCTACCATTTTGGCCATAACTTGAGCATACGAACTCGGATTTCGATGATTCAAGCGCCCACGGAAAGCTAAGAGAAAGATCTACAACTTTGGTTTTTATCACTTCTGTCCAGGAGGCTCCATCCGATCGGTAGGAGCCCGCATCCGATTCGGATGGAGCAAAGTTGTCAACACCGAGAGCTCCAACCGATCGGTATGGCCCCGCATCCGATCGGTTGGCTGAAACTGCCTTCTCCAAGTTATTTTTAATGCTTCTTTAAGTGCCATTAAGTCCCAAGTCCGATCATGTGCCTCCATTAACTCATAAACCTGCCCTTTTATGACCCTTTGTGCCCAAGTTATTTGCTTGTTGGCTAAGGGTGGCTTCTACCTATAAATAAGACCACTTTGGCATGGTTTTGGGTGTGATATTCTAGCCTCCAACCTTAAGGACGAATTTCCACAAATTATTATCAACCCCAAAAGGCCACAAACCTCTGCCATTTCCAGAAGTAGTGCTCAAGTGCTTGATGAAGTGTTCGGGTGTGATTTTCCGGCTTGGTTAGAAGTTGTAGTTGATTGGAGGCTTGAAGGTTGCTATAATCCTTCACCTTTGCCTATTGTAATCCATACTTTGGGTAAACTTTGTTACTTTTATATTTCAAGATGTTTGTTATTGATATGATTTATGAGTTTATGTCTTTGGTTGACATGAGTGGCTAGTTTTATTTATACTTGTTTGGAATCATGTGAATATTGATATGGAGTGTTTGGTATTTTGCAATATAGAATTATGGTTTTGCTTATAAGTTTGTTTGAATATTAACATGTCTAAATAACTTGTTGATGAATCATAACCGGGTTTATAAGGTCGAAAGAACTTCTTGTTATGATTTGTTCCAAATGTTAATGCGCATATATGTTTGGCATTTCATGATTGACAACTATGAATAAACATGTTAAATGGATTTGTTTAGGTCGAAAGGATTCTTATGAACAAATTGGTAAAACTAATATTTCTAACAAATGGTTTATAATGAATTGGTTTATAATAACAGGCCGAAAGGGTTAGACTAAACCATGATATATGCAATTTCATGATATCACCCATTGAATTGGAATTGTATGAACTTTGATTTTGTTTGTTATTGCTTAATATCTACCCGATACTCCATTCACTCCATTGAAATAGACACTAGTTCCAAACAAGTATTGTTTTTAATCTTATTGAATTCACATAATCATCATTCTTAGTGTTACTTGTTGCTTATATGGTATTTTTGGTCGTGACAACCAATTACCACCTTTTAATTGCTTATTGTTACATAGATTCTTCACAACTGAAAACACCCAAATCCCAGTGAACGACCTCGGCTTACCAAACAAAACTAGCTACATACGAAAGGGTCATACTTGCCCGTGTGTTCTTAGCTTTATTCGGTAATTCGTGTTATAAATTTAAAACTAGTAGTCGCGAGACACATCACGTGGATGTTGTTGCATAGTTTTACCGTTTTAAAATTATGGATTCGAAAACTTATCGTGAAATCAAACAAAGAATATAAATAATACCAAAGAAATAAGTAAATATAAGCAATGCAATAATGTGAGATGATAAGTAAGTGCGTGAGAATAAGAAAGATCAAACCACGACACAAGTATTTATAGTGGTTCGTTACGAAGACACCTTCCTCGCCCTACTCTACTCTCCGAGTCCCCACTCAAGAGTATATTTTCACTATGCCAACAAGCTCCCTTCAATGCGAAGAAAACCGTAAAACCTCGCTTACAATATTTTTCAATACTAAGCTAAATATCGAGTTCTCAGCGAGGTAGAACCAACCTTTCTCTCAAACGTATTTTGAGGACTAAAATATTAACCGATCTCTCTAATTACTTGTATAGCGTTTGATTATGAACTTTATAATACAAGAAAACAAAAACTCTTCAAGAAACTAAAATCTATAACAAGTAGAGCTTCAAGATCTTCTTGTTCTTCTCTTGCAATAAATATGGTGAAGTAAATGGATTACTCAAATGATTATTAGAACTCAAATAATGATCAAAAAATGTATGAAAGTGTGTGTAAAAATGATTGCAAGAGGTAAGTTTCTAGGCAAGAAAAACTTGCTTTTATAGCCAAAATCTCTGACAGGAAGCCACGGCTCCTTATGACAGGGGGACCGTGAATTCGTACGGCCGTAACGGGTAGATTATTTAACTTCTTGATCAAAGAAAGCTAGATTTGGTTTGTAATTAAGCTAGTTAAGAAAATATCTTATTGTACTAGCTTAAAGTTATTAGGCTCTTTGCCAAAAATAATTTTGTATATTAGTCGATTAAAGAAAGATTGTGTTTGATCCTCAAAATCACATTTGATGATTTCCTTAATTATTTTAACTTATTATTTAAATGTTTTGTTCCAATATTGATGTTGGATATTTTTCTCAAAGTGGAAGATATGACGAGATTAATAATAAAACGATTTCTAATAATTAAAAGTAAATTTGTAAACTAAAGATGAAAGTATACTTAAAAATGTAAGTTTAGAAAATGTATAATGTTATTTGTAAAAACATTTTCTTTATCAATATGCGAGTTGTAATTAATCATATTCATTCTTTGAGTGATTTTTGACATAAAACTAATAGTCTAAACTTATTTACATAAACTTGCATTTGATACGTTTTATTTTTGTCATTATCAAAACGTAGAAGATCGCTAATAATAAATAACGTTTTGTGCGATTATTTGTATTAATAAGGCAAATATACATGAAGTGCGTTACTTGAAAAAGAATCACATCATGTCCAAAATAAAACACGTTGAGTTAGGGGTGCTCATCGGTTCGGTTATCGGGTTATTCGGTTCGGTTAAAAAAAAATTGGTTCAAACCGAAACCGAACCGAATTCAAATTTGATTCAACCGAACCAAAAACCGAACCCCTATAACCGAAAACCGAACCGAAAAACCCGAATTACATACTTTTAATTATTTTTTCATTTAATTATTTATATTTTCAGCACAATTTTTTTTTCTACTTTAAATAATCTTATATTTATACTAAGAAAGAGTTTTAGTATTTATTTTTTTTTTCGTAGAAATACATAGAAAAAATACATATTTATATGAATTCGGTTTTCGGTTTTCATTGCCAAAACCCTATGCAAACCGATAACCGAATATATAGTTCAGTTAGCTTACGAATTTGGTTCGGTTCGATTTCAGTTTTCGGTTACTGTGGTTATTACCCGATCCGTGTAAAAACATTTTCTTTGATCATAAGGACTCTGGTTAAGAGTAATGTAAGCTAAAGTAGCTAAACGTTTGAAAAATTACATCTTCAAAATGAGACCCATTCATCTCAGCCCAGCCCAACCCAACCCAACAAAACATAAAGCCAAATTCATAAACCCTAGTCGCCACACCTTAAAATTTAGGGTTCCTCTTATAAATTCCTCATCACCCATTCCTCAAACAACATTCTCAGCCGTTGTTCAATGTTTCTTCTCAATTTTTTTTTTTTTTACCAAAACCAAATATTTATTTATGCGTGTATTCTTATGATGATTCAAGAAAAATAACTTTCGTTCTTCTGATATAAACCATGTTGAAAGATTTTTGGAGACCTGAACTGAAGCTACACGCATCTTTTTATAACTTTTTTTCTTTTCTTCTAGTTTTATATTTATATATATTTAGAACTTTTTGTATTTTACCTCTGATGATGATTCAAAATATAACTTTCGTTCTTCCGAGATTAAAATCATGCGGAAACAATATTGGAGACCTGAACTGAAGAGGATTATTTTTTTTTTTTTTTTTTTTTTAATAATATTTTTCACTTCTATAAGTATTGGTTTTTTTTTCTTGCCTCTTATGATGATTTAATTAAGATACATACTCTGTTTAGGATAATTTATATATTTATTTAATTTATTATATTTGTTTAATTTATATATAAACTAATTTATAAATTTGTTTAATTTATATTACTAATTTATAATATTTTAATAATTTATAACCTATACGGAGTTGTATCTATCTATCCGAGGGCAACATATATGTTGAAAATAAAAGAGTAAATCTGAAGAGGCAATATCTTTGTTTGTTGTTACTACTTTTTATTTTTTATGTTTGTTTAGTTTTTCAACAACGATTTTTATAAAATTGGGGCGAGTTATTTTATATTTGTAAAACCCAAAAATAAAATTGTCGAAAAGCAATCCCTAGATTTGAAAAAGTCGGGACATCTCATATCCTATCACCTTGGGGAGCAGATTTTCTGCAATTACCTCTTTGGACTTGCCATGAGATTGTCATTTTTTTTATTAGTTTATTTACGAATATACTTTAGCAATTAATGGATATACAAAGTTTGCTCAATTTGAAAAGATATTGTTGTGCTTTGAATTTTCTTTTTTGGTTGAATTTTTAAAAAGTTGTTTATCATGATTTAGAAATCTTTTAAATTATGGGATTTTATAACCATTGGTTCAATTCTTTTTCTGCAAATTTCATTTTTCATTTGCTTTATATGAAATTTTAATGCCTCTGAAGATGATTAAAAATATAACTTTCGTTCTACCGAGTATATTGTTGTACATGCGGAGACAATATTGGAGACCTGAACTGAAGAGGTTAATACTATTATTTTTTCGAAAAATCATGTTTCTTATGCTGATTTAGAAATTCTAATTTTTATATATCGAAATTTTGTTTTTTGCGTTTTTATGTATGAGTATTATGTAAAGAGCACAAGGTGCAGTGCGGAGGTGAAGCTCTTTATTTGGGGCTCACGTGGTGCCAATCACTTTAACAAAATTTCACAATTAATCCTCTTACTAATTGAGTAATTAATATTAACTTACTCAGGCCTATCATTTACAATTTTATTTAGAAAAGAAGGCAAAATATATATATATATATATATATATATACATATATATATGGATAAAGATCAAATAAAAAGACAAATATCCGTACATTATGTAAAAAGATTTTTTTTTTCAAAAATTTTATCTAAAAATTCCAAAAAAATTCCACAAGATCAGGTATGTTGGTGCATGAAAAAGTTGTGAAGGAAGTTTTTCTAAAAGTGGATATTTTTTCCGAAAAAAAATTATGAAAAAACACGTTTGTGTATTAAATCGCTTTTTTGTGCATCAAAAATTCGTTTTTGCACCCAAGTTCTTTTGAATTTTTTAATCATAATAACATTGCGCATCTAATTAAAACAAGTTGAAAATTTTGTGCATCAAATTTTTTTTGCGCATCAAAATTCGTTTTTTATGCATTAAAAAAAAGGTATAAAAACTCAAAATCAGAAAAACTTCTTTCACAAAAGTTTTATGCACCAACATACCCGATCTTGTGGAATTTTTTGGGATTTTTTCGCGTTCTTTTTTCGAAAAAAAATTCTTTTTACGTAAACTTTACCCAATATATATATATATATATATATTATACCCTATATATATATATATATATATATATATATATATATATATATATATATAGAGGGAAGTGAATATGAGGTTGTTAGGTATGGAACCTTAGATGAAAAACCACTTAATACTAAGCCATTTTAATTCAAAATAATGCAAAACTACGTAGTTTAGCTTAATAGCCTTCAAAATAGATCTTATAAATTAACTCATCCATAAAAATACACATTCCCCAACTTATTAATTGCAAACGAATATTTAACATCTTAGAGCGCTCATTGTAAAAAATAAAAGCCAACATCATCATTTCATATTGAGATAATTCTTAACCATCTTCATATCAATTCATTTCGAAGATAAAGAGAGATTCATTTAAATTTTTAATGGGATCTAAGTTAAAACTACATAGTTTTCATGGGTTTTTCATCTAATGTTACATGCCTAACAACCTCATATTCACTTTTGCCATATATATATATATATATATATATATATATATATATATATATATATATATATATAGGGAGCTTTATTTTCAGAACCCTGTTAAGTGCGGGAACTGCGAGAACTCCAAATTTGCATTAGAAAACGTGCATGTTTATATAAAACATGTATGTTTTCTTGCATACACCTTAATACACATACCTGCGTATTAAGGTGTATGTAAGAAAATATACATGTTTTATATGAACATGCATGTTTTCTAATGCAAAATTGGAGTTCTCGCAGTTCCCGCACTTAACAAGGTTCTGAAAATAAAAACCATTTTGCATTGATCTGTTGCACTTAACAGGTTTTATATGAACATGTGTGTTACTCAAGTATGTGTATTAAGGTGTATGTAAGAAAACATACATGTTTTATATGAACATGCATGTTTTCTAATGCAAAATTGGAGTTCTCGCAGTTCCCGCACTTAACAGGGTTCTCAAAATAAAGATACACTATATATATATATATATATATATATATATATATATATATATATATATATATATATATATATATATATATATATATATTGCCATATATATATATATATATATATATATATATATATATATATATATATATATATATATTTGGCACTGACAAAACAGTAAGAAAGGACGGAAATTACCTTCGTCGTGCAGACGATGAAGGAAAAAATGGCGAGGGATGAGCAATCAAGGCGGTGTGGCCACTAAGGGTGGCGAGCCATCCAGCTTGGACTGGCAAGACATTTTTGTATTGTTGATCTTATCAAATGTACATTGCTATATTCTAATGAAAACTTATATTATCATATATTTTTTTTTTGTCTAGATTTATACTAAATTATAACCGAGTTTATTAGTGATTTTTGTATCTAATTCTTGTAAAACCATGATGCCCATCGGTTTTAATTTCACTGCTTTTTCATGATCTATGATTACAATTATGTTAATTTTAAACCATTTTGTTGCTACTCCATTTTGTTGTGGGCGGGTTATTTCGTTTGTTTACTTTGAAAATTTTATCAAACCTTTATTTGGTTGTAAATATTCCTCTTTTGCTTCTTCAACATTAATGAGTTTGCAATAATATACCTTGCGAATATGGATTCGTAGATACAAACATTCATTATTCTAGCCATAACATCTTATCTTAACAACATATAGGGTATGTTTGGGGAAAGTAACTGTTGCTGGAACTGAAGATGGTGCTGGAGCTGGTGCTAGAGATGGAGATTATAAAAAGAGATTATTTTTATAAGCTACATGAAGTAACCTTTGATTTTAAGAGATTATGGAAGATTATTTTTTATATAATCTCTTATAAGTTGTGTCTGCCAAACGAATATTATTTTTTAAGTAGCTTATTTTTTGAAAAAATAAGCATAATCTCTTCATAATTTCATGTGTCAAACATGCCCATAAAGTGTTTATGATCAAGTGGAAAAGTTGAATTTTTCAATAATGGTCAAATGTGAGAGAAAGAGAATGTTAAAAATTAAAATATTATGAATCTCTTTCTTCCATATACATCATAAAGGTGAGTTTGATGTACTGTCATGAATCACAATGATTATGAGTTTGATAGTTGTGGTGGGCCCCTCAGGTATGAAAGATCTTACCCTTTTGATGTATATTGAGTATAGAACATATGTATCATTTATTCTCATATTTGAAAGATTTAAATTTTAAACAAACACATGATTGTAATGAAAATTCATTCCCTCATTTTCATTCCGGGATATCAAACGCACACTAAATATACTAAGGAAATAACTGGAAGAAAGAGATTTATAATATTTGAATCAAAATAGTAACGGAGATCATATCACACAATTAGATATTGAGATAAAAGAACTTGAACCGGTTAATAGGGATTTAATTCACTAAGGACATATTAGGAAAAATGCAAATAATTTAATAAAACTATAGAGAGATGATAAGTGGCCCACTAATGTAATTAGGCATAGTTGTAGGTCTATCAATTAGGCATGAATATCAAAACTCAAAAGAGATAACTTTGCATTGTAAATTGAGATATTAGGTCTAAGAATAAAAATGACAAGCTTTTGATTCTAAGTCATATGACAGGTAGAAAAAGTGATAAAAAGAGGACAATTTGGTATTTTAAATAGAGATGTCATGAAAAGAAGAAAAGAAAAGACACTCTTGGTTTACAAAATGACTTTTGATGGACCGGGTAATAGGCAAGTAAAAAGAATAATGGATAAAATTAGGAGTCAACATGATTAAGAATGTACTCTTTATCCATGTGGTTTCGGTGGTTTGGACTTGGCATAAAATGATGCTCGAAAATAACACTTAAGTTTAGATGGAATCACAGATGTGACAGTGAATTTGGATTTTAAGAAAAGTTGCACGGGTTAATTTTAGTTTTTAGAAACTAAATACGCAATGATTGGTTCATAAAGCAACTATGAATCCATATAGTAGTTTAAAACCACGTAAGTGCATTACAACCTTTTGCAATTACACTTTTATATTTTCGCGTTCTATGTTTGAACATTATACGAAACACTTATCAAAATATCACATATCTATAATTGTTTGCCGCTAGGATTTCCGTTGCTATGCACGGGTACTCGTTTAGTCTTAAAAATATATTTATGTTTTGATCCGCTTTGTCAAACACAAATTATGTTCAATTGTGACCTCTATATATACACTTTATTTTGCAACTCCAAAGTAAAAACAGTTCCATATATAAAGTGTAGGAGAAATGCGTCGGTGGTAACTGCAAAGAGAACAGGTGGTCCACGTGAATAGTAAGTTACGGAGTAATTCATTGTAAATGTTTCGGAATTTATTTGCACATTTTGAGTATTGATTGAGATATTTTATTTTATGCATTAAATACTTTTACAATGTTGACATTTATACATTAAAATGTACAAATCATGTCCCTAATATTTACATTAGAATTTTGATCTATTCAAAAGTAGTTGTTACACTTTCATTATTCGATATACAAGATTCATCATAACTGCAATAATCACAAAACTGCTATGAGAAGCGTGGATTACTTAAAGATTTATAATCGAGAGGGTAACAACCCACATCAGTCTAAGGTCTATAAGCGGGGACTTATTGGAAGAGAAGTGATTGAGTGATAATGTATTAACGATCATCAGGCAGTCATCTACGGACTATTTCAAAAGGATATTTTAAAAGACGTAAGACCAGGGGCAGTAAACCCCCTTCCACGCATGAGGGGGGCATTTTTCACACGTTAGCCATTGACAACGCATGGAGGATTGAAGGTGAAAAAAAGAGGAAAATTATGTGGTACATTTGTTTATATGTGAGTGTGTTATAACGTATACTTTGTGCATAAGGTATGTTTGTGTTAGGCCACTCACATCAGTTAACTCAGGTTTAAATTTTAAGGCATGCCACGTCAGCTTTTTCACCCTTTAACTTAACTCAGCTTTAACACACACAACGGTTAACTTGGTTTTAACACACCTTAACTCACCTTTATATCAAATATTTTTACACAAAAAGTGAATTTTTTTTTTTTACTTTTTATTTATATAAAGCAGCTTAACGCTGCGTTAACCGGGTAACGCACCTCGTTAACGCAACTTTAACTCCGATCCTCACATCAACTAACGCAATGTTAACGTGGAAAAAATGGATTTTTTGTTGCTTTAACGGTGGCTTAACGCCACCGATGTAAATAGTCTTATAGTGAGATACTTCACCCGTCTCACAAAAAGTGTTCGTCTTACTATTTTTATTTGTCTCAAAAAAAGTGTTCAATTTTTATATATGAATAGAAAAATGATTTTTTACCAATTAAAACTTGCATTAATTACAAATATTATAATTTGTCGATTTGAATATCATAAGGTGTTCAATGTTAACTGTTACGAAGAAAAGTTAATGGAGTGGATGCTAATATGATGATAATGTGAGTGACGTTAGTAGAAAAACGCCACCATTATAATAGCTCAACAATAACGAAATATTTTTTTTTATATAATGTGACAGGTTGCCCGAAATTAAATGGGCTTATAAATATGGGCCTTAAATCACTTGTCCACAAAGTCTTTGTTGGTGTATGTATCAACAATTGACGCGTCAAGAAGTTAATGGAAGTTAAAACCAAGGACTATAGGTGTGATTCTTTGCAAAGATTTGGACGGTTTATGCAACTCAAAAGTTTCAGGGACGACAGATGCAATTTTGGACAGACCACATGGACCATCCATGTAATTTACTCTTTCGAAAATTAAAAACATTGAACACTACAAAAGTACAAATTACTATTTCATACATATATATGTCTCAAACTTTATTTTCCACATCACATCATAATCTCAATCTCTTTCTAAATCATGGACATGATTAATATGTCATTTGTCAACAGTTTACAAGAACTCGAAACTAGTAATGGTGGTGGTACTGTCGCATTGTTAGACAGGGGTGAGCAGAAACCGCAAACCGCAAAAAACCCGCTAAAACCGCACCCAATAAACCGCACCATCACAAAAACCGGTGGATCGGTTTTAAGAAAAAAGAAAAACCGCTTTTGCGGTGCGGTTTCGGTTTTACCCGTAAAACCCGAACCGCTATACCCGCACCAAACTGCAATTGCTATATATAATAATTTTAATGATAATATTTCTAATAATCCTACTAAAATTTGACATGACATTACTCTGTCACTACAATTGTAGAGTCGGCTCACTGTACTAATATAGGGCCTATTGCCTAAATCAATAGTCAAACACTCAAACATGTCTCGTATGGAGATAAAGCAACATATAGATCTACTTTAAACGAGCTGTATAAACATTACAAGATGAAATCAGACAAAGAAAAAGATAAAAACACACCCGTTGCCTCATCTTCTACTCCTACTTGTGTTGCTAGTCGCTTGAAAGTAGACACTGAGAGTGGTTTTGAAAGTATATGGAAAAACGAGAAGGGATCAAGAATACTGAAGTTGACATCTATTTACGTGATGGGACTGAAAGAAGGGATCCGAAATTTGATGTCTTAGGTTGGTGGAAACAAAATTCGGAGAAATTTCCGGTACTTTCTCAAGTAGCTAGGCATATGTTAGCAATGCCAATCTCTACGGTTGCTTCGGAGTCAGCATTTAGTACCGGTGGTAGGGTTATTGATAAGTTTAGAAGCTCTCTTACCCCAAAATCCGCGGAAGCTTTAATTTGCACTCAAGATTGGTTACGATCCACACCGGCGGATGTGGAAGATATGCAAGTTAACGTCCAACAACTTGAAGACCTCGTGGAGAATTTGGCTAAAATTGAACTTGGTAAGAGTTTATATATTTAACTATATAACATTTTTTTTTTTTTTATTACTAATAATCTAATATGTTATATGTTACCTGTTTGTAGAGATGTTTTCAACTGGAAAAAACCCATGTAATGACTCTTCAATGGATGAAGATTTGAAGTAATGCAAGGATCAATAAGACACAAGCAACAAATGAAATGAATGAAATGTTATGTTTTCAAACTTTTGGTTGTATTGATTACGTAACAAACTAAGAATACATGTAATTTTGTGTTGCGTCTCTACATGTAATTCATAAACTTACAATTGTGTGCCTTTAGTCTTCGAGCCTTTAATCAACTATGCAACTTATTATCTCATTTATTTTAGTTTCTTATTTCTTATAGCAGAATGTTTGTATTATTAGTCTTAAATGAGATGGTATTTTTACAATAATGTGTTTACATTAAGCCCAAACCTACTATTGGGTTCAAGCCCAAAATTATAAGATGGCTAAATGTGGTGCGGTTAAAAACCGCAAAAACCAACTTTGAAAACCGCAAACCCGCAAAACCCGAAACTGCAAAAACCGTATGGTTTCGGTTTCTAATATTACGGAAACCGCATGTTCGGTTTGTGGTTTGGTTTTAGTCAAAAACCGCACCAACCCGCACCATGCTCACCCCTAATGTTAGATGTAAATTTTAATGCTCTATTCTTTAAAGACATGTTTGGTTTGTTGATGGGTTTCAGATTCGGAATCGTATTTGGATTTGAATTTGATGTAAGAGAGAGAAATAAATTATAAAATAGATAATTTGTTATTTTTAGATATTATATATAAAATTGATTAATACTAGTATATATATAAATAATGTGAGATAGTGGTGGGATCCACTTATATTAGAAAAAGACAAAAAATAAATATCAAACTTTGTATTCTTTTTTTTATACCTATCAATATACACAAGAACGAGATCTATCAAAATTTGATAGTTTGATTCCTAAAAGATGGGCTTACTATGACAAACAAACACACATTTTTTTATTTCTATCATTCAATTCTCATAAAACCCTCCAACCAAACAGGCCTTAAACATGAAAAAAAAAACTAATACAGATATCATGATTAAAAAAACACAGTAGTTTTTTAATACTATATAAACTCATTTGAAAGATTCTCATGCTTGAGTTGATTTGAAAAGCTTCTATCGTATAAGTATGGAAAATTCAAGTTATTATAAGAAGTATTCCTACAAAATTCGTTTAGACAAGGTCTCTCTAGAAACATATCATCGAAAACTAAACTTTCCAATAAATTATTGATTGATTTATTTTTTTATTTTTTTATTATTATTATTATTTTTTTTTTTCTTTTTGGTTGAGAAATCCACTATCCAAAATTTCAAATATCCGACAATTCAGATATCTAGAATTTCAAATATATAAAATATAAAAGAAGAAGCCCACAACCCGACCATAACACCCATAAATAAGAGGCCAATGGAAGTGGATTTATTGATACTATCATTTTCCACATTAGAAGGTAGATCTAATAAAATAGTCAGACCTAATGATATGAGTGAGACGGAGATGGCGTTTCCATTGAAATACTGACCTGCAATATGCTACTTACGTTTCTGACATCCCTTTACAATATTAGCTATAGTTAAAAGTACACAAATAGTAACCGATATAGCAAAGTGTTGGGATTTAAAGGCTTCAAGGTGTTAATGCTGCTCATGATGTTAAGACTGCTCACATGATTAAGACTGCTCAGGTACTTAAATGAAAATACTCTAAGTATGTTTCTACTGCTGGTACAAAGATTAAGACTGCTAGTGTATATTACTACTGCTAATAATGTTGCTGAACTTCAAAGAAATACACTAAGTATGTTAGTGCTGCTAGTACTAACTTACTACTGCTGAAGTATTAATGCTGCCAGAGTTAAAGTTTAGTGCTGCTGGAGTATTGATTAGTGTTGCTGATATATTAAGTCGGTTTATGTGTAAGATAAGTATAGTAATACCGTGTAACATGTTTAGATAAATATAAAAAAGATTTATCTCGCGTAGAAAGTTATTGTAAGCCGACTAGAACTTCTTAGTCTATAAAAGAAGGTCCTAGGGCATAGAGATTGATACGTATTCATTGAGTCATAGAGTTGTAGCTTCAAGATTGTAAAACTCTAATACTGTTGAATATTCATATTATAGTCAATAATATTGAAGCGTATTATTTGATATAATTGTGTTCTTTGTTCACTGTTATATTGTTACAAAGTTGTTCTTAAGATCAAGTACAAGATTCCGCATTGTATTTGATAAACTTCAAGATAGTTTCTATACTTAGTTGTGTTGCATTTATTCAAGATAGCTAAACCTTTACAAGTTAAGGAATTCGATCAAATACATAACTTGGATCAATACAAAGTATGCACCCAAAAATGGTACTACATCTTTCATTGTGTCAAACGCCATTGAGACTCAGATGTTGATGTAGAAGATTATATGAATAGGAATAAAATTGAATTTAGAACGCGACGATGTAAAAGAAAAAATACTAAAGAAAGAAAGATTGGTCATGTTAGAGGCTTTTACGTGTGCGTATAACTGCGTGTGTGAACAAGGATTTTGTATTTTGGGCGTTAATATGAAAATTTATGCTTTTATGTGAATGGAGGAAGTGTGTTGTGGCGGAGGAAACTTTTTGCCTCGAAAAAAGTTTGGAGTTTGTTAATTTGATAGGACATACACGTTTGCGATTGTGACATTATTTATGTTATGAAAAATCTTGAATGATAAACAAATGTGTCACAGATGAAAAATCTTGATGTTAATTTGGATGCTCCATTCTTTAAATGTGAAGAAAAAAGTTAATATAGAGAACATGATTCGAAAACATAATAGTTTTTTAATGCTATATAAACTTGGTTGAAAGTTTGCCATTAGCATAAAAGAGCGGGAATAAAAGCTATGAATTTGAATGAGACCAACAGGGAATGTCGAGTTTGAAAAAGTTTGAAGAACGGATTGTCCACTAAATTTCCACATCAATACAGTTGTGTGATATGAAAGGACTAGATGGAGAACGAAAGTGAAAGGGGCCATTAAGCTTCTAAATACTTTCTTTTTTAACGGCAAATTTTATTAGCAAACTAACAAGATGCTAGAAAAGACATTACAAGGAAATTAAATGAGAATTTTTCATCCAACTCTCCCAAGAAAAAAAAACGATTACATCTACTAGAACACCAATTAAAAGAGCGCGAAACTATATCATCAAAAATCACAGAACGTGTCGGAGAAGTCTCTGCGAAAATAGTTTGATTCCTGTAAGCCCAAAGATGCCACCATGCTATGTAAAAAACTCCCTCCAAGATTAACTTGAGTCTAGACGTCAAACGTATAGCAGAAAACCAAGCATACCAATCTGAAAAGGAAAATAAGTCACGCCAATCCAGATCCCACCAACGACAAATCATACGAAAAACGAAATGAGCAATATCACATCGAAAAATAACGTGATGAATATCCTCTAGAATCAGGCCACACATCGGACATAAGGGAGACTCCAAAACAACTCCTCAACGAATTAGATTAGTACATTAAAGATAATGTAAGCAAATCAAGGCCAGTACTATAAAACACATTTGCTGCTGAGTTCATGAAAATATACTTTATAAGGAAAACCCCGCTGAAACATACAAACAATGCCGAAAAGATGGTTATGAAATAAAGCTCCATTAGAAACTTGTGTCAATCCCTGATTTTGCTAAATTATAGATGAACGGAGATAAAAATGATAGGCGTGCTGCTTGCAACAAGTAGACTCATCAATGCAAACGCACTTTCACCACTTAAATTTGTAATACTTCCACTAACTGAGAGTGACGTTTCCCGTTGACTAGTCAACACTCCAAAGAAATAAGAAAATAAGTCCACTGTCTCCAACCACATACATATGAACTTCACTTTGCCATTTTCCAAGTAACAAGAGACAACCAGAAACAGGGAAGTGTCGAGAGAAGTTATTAGGACACAAGTGAAAGGCCTAATCCAAAGGTTAGATTAAGTGTATGCGCAATTACCGAAATCATTGAAAGGTCTAAAGCGATCATAGATAGTTCTGCTTGAAGTCCCAAAAATATACACGTGATTGTGTCATACTCTACAATGCAAATCTGGGCAAGGTCTCGTCCGAGGCACTAGAAGCCGATAGATATTGACAAAGAACAATAGTCAGCTATAAAAAACAAACATAAGAAGAACTATATCATTTCCAAAATGAGATCTACCCTCAATTGCTGCAACCTATTTTCCAGGATCAACGTACGTGATGGCAGTAAAAATTACTGGTTAAACAGCTGGAAGCAACCTTTGTGTCATGTTTGTTTGAGGTTTTGTGACCGTACCCTCAACCTCCATCTAAGAAATAATTGTATTAATACTAATAGTCTAATGAGGAAAATAAAATCGCAGTTATGTGATTGGCCAATCAACAAGTATTTCAATCTTTAAAACTAATGTAACAGGAAATATTTGCTCACGCAGTTTCAACCACATGTATTGAGAAAACCACTACTCGAAATTTCGAATATCCGAAATTCAAATATCTAGAATTTCGAATATCTAAAGTTTAAAAGAAGAACAAGCATTGATATGAAAGATTCTCATGTTTGCCATGAGCATAAAAGAGCGGGAATAAAAGCTATGAATCTGAATGAGACAAACCGGGAATGTCGAGTTTGAAAAAGTTTAGAAGAATAGATTGTCCACTAAATTTCCGCGTTAGTACAGTTGTGTGAGATGAAAGGACAAGATGGAGAACTAAAGTGAAAGGGGCTATTAAGCTTATAAATAACTGGTCCATTAAAGATAATGCATCTTGGAAAGTAAGCAAATCAAGGCCAGTACTATAAAACACATTTGCTGCTGAGTTCATGAAAATATATTTTATAAGGAAAACCCCGCTGAAACACACAGACAATGCCGAAAAGATGGTTATGAAATAAAGCTCCATTAGTAACTTGTGTCGATCCCTGATTTTGCTGAATTATAGATGAACGGAGATAAAAATTATAGGCGTGCTGCTCGCACCAAGTAGACTCATCAATGCAAACGCACTTTCACCACTTAAATTTGTAATACTTCCACTGACTGAGAGTGACGTGTCCCGTTGACTTGTCAACACTCCAAAGAAATAAGAAAATAAGTCCACTGTCTCTAACCACATACATATGAACTTCGCTTTGCCGTTTTCCAAGTAACAAGAGACAACCAGAAACAGGGAAGTGTCGAGAGAAGTTATTTGGACACAAGTGAAAGGCCTAACCCAAAAGTTAGATTAAGTGTATGTGCAATTACCGAAATCATTGAAAGGTCTAAAGCGGTCATAGATAGCTCTGCTTGAAGTCCCAAAAATATACACGTGATTGTGTCATACTCTACAATGCAAATCTGGGCAAGGTCTCGTCCGAGGCAATAGAAGCCGAGAGATATTGACAAAGAACAATAGTCAACTATAAAAAACAAACATAAGAAGAACCATATCATTTCCAAAATGAGATCTACCCTCAATTGCTGCAACCTATTTTCCAGGATCAACGTACGTGATGGCAGTAAAAATTACTGGTTAAACAGCTGGAAGCAACCTTTGTGTCATGTTTGTTTCAGGTTTTGTGACCGTACCCTCAACCTCCATCTAAGAAATAATGGTACTAATACTAATAGTCTAATGAGGAAAATAAAATCGCAGTTATGTGATTGGCCAATCAAAAAGTATTTCAATCTTTAAAACTAATGTAACAGGAAATATTTGCTCACGCAGTTTCAATCACATGTATTGAGAAAACCACTACTCGAAATTTCGAATATCCGAAATTTAAATATCTAGAATTTCGAATATCTAAAATTTAAAAGAAGAACAAGCATTGATATGAAAGATTCTCATGTTTGCCATGAGCATAAAAGAGCGGGAATAAAAGCTATGAATCTGAATGAGACAAACCGGGAATGTCGAGTTTGAAAAAGTTTAGAAGAATAGATTGTCCACTAAATTTCCGCGTTAGTACAGTTGTGTGAGATGAAAGGACAAGATGGAGAACTAAAGTGAAAGGGGCTATTAAGCTTATAAATAACTGGTCCATTAAAGATAATGCATCTTGGAAAGTAAGCAAATCAAGGCCAGTACTATAAAACACATTTGCTGCTGAGTTCATGAAAATATACTTTATAAGGAAAACCCCGCTGAAACACACAGACAATGCCAAAAAGATGGGTATCAAATAAAGCTCCATTTGAAACTTGTGTCGATCCGTGATTTTGCTGAATTATAGATGAACGGAGATAAAAATTATAGGCGTGTTGCTTGCACCAAGTAGACTCATCAAAGCAAACACACTTTCACCACTTAAATTTGTAATACTTCCACTGACTGAGAGTGACGTGTCCCGTTGACTTGTCAACACTCCAAAGAAATAAGAAAATAAGTCCACTGTCTCTAACCACATACATATTAACTTCGCTTTGCCGTTTTCCAAGTAACAAGAGACAACCAGAAACAGGGAAGTGTCGAGAGAAGTTAGTAGGACACAAGTGATAGGCCTAATCCAAAGGTTAGATTAAGTGTATGCGCAATTACCGAAATCATTGAAAGGTCTAAAGAGATCATAGATAGTTCTGCTTGAAGTCCCAAAAATATACACGTGATTGTGTCATACTCTATAATGCAAATCTGGGCAAGGTCTCGTCCGAGGCAATAGAAGCCGAGAGATATTGACAAAGAACAATAGTCAGCTATAAAAAACAAACATAAGAAGAACCATATCATTTCCAAAATGAGATCTACCCTCAATTGCTGCAACCTATTTACCAGGATCAACGTACGTGATGACAGTAAAAATTACTGGTTAAACAGCTGGAAGCAACCTTTGTGTCATGTTTATTTCAGGTTTTGTGACCGTACCCTCAACCTCCATCTAAGAAATAATTGAATTAATACTAATAGTCTAATGAGGAAAATAAAATCAAAGTTATGTGATTGGCCAATCAACAAGTATTTCAATCTTTAAAACTAACGTAACAGGAAATATTTGCTCACTTAGTTTCAATCACATGTATTGAGAAAACCACTACTCGAAATTTTGAATATCCGAAATTCAAATATCTTGAATTTTGAATATCTAAAATTTAAAAGAAGAACAAGCATTGATATGAAAGATTCTCACGTTTGCCATGAGCATAAAAGAGCGGGAATAAAAGCTATGAATCTGAATGAGACAAACCGGGAATGTGGAGTTTGAAAAAGTTTAGAAGAATAGATTGTCCACTAAATTTCCGCGTTAGTACAGTTGTGTGAGATGAAAGGACAAGATGGAGAACTAAAGTGAAAGGGGCTATTAATCTTATAAATAACTGGTCCATTAAAGATAATGCATCTTGGAAAGTAAGCAAATCAAGGCCAGTACTATAAAACACATTTGCAACTGAGTTCATGAAAATATACTTTATAAGGAAAACCCCGCTGAAACACACAGACAATGCCAAAAAGATGGGTATGAAATAAAGCTCCATTTGAAACTTGTGTCGATCCCTGATTTTGCTGAATTATAGATGAACGGAGATAAAAATTATAGGCGTGCTGCTTGCACCAAGTAGACTCATCAATGCAAACGCACTTTCACCACTTAAATTTGTAATACTTCCACTGACTGAGAGTGACGTGTCCCGTTGACTTGTCAACACTCCAAAGAAATAAGAAAATAAGTCCACTGTCTCTAACCACATACATATGAACTTCGCTTTGCCGTTTTCCAAGTAACAAGAGACAACCAGAAACAGGGAAGTGACGACAGAAGTTATTAGGACACAAGTGAAAGGCCTAATCCAAAGGTTAGATTAAGTGTATGTGCAATTACCGAAATCATTGAACGGTCTAAAGAGATCATAGATAGTTCTGCTTGAAGTCCCAAAAATATACACGTGATTGTGTCATACTCTACAATGCAAATCTGGGCAAGGGCTCGTCCGAGGCAATAGAAGCCGATAGATATTGACAAAGAACAATAGTCAGCTATAAAAAACAAACATAAGAAGAACCATATCATTTCCAAAATGAGATCTACCCTCAATTGCTGCAACCTATTTTCCAGGATCAACGTACGTGATGGCAGTAAAAATTACTGGTTAAACAGCTGGAAGCAACCTTTGTGTCATGTTTGTTTCAGGTTTTGTGACCGTACCCTCAACCTCCATCTAAGAAATAATTGTATTAATACTAATAGTCTAATGAGGAAAATAAAATCGCAGTTATGTGATTGGCCAATCAACAAGTATTTCAATCTTTAAAACTAATGTAACAGGAAATATTTGCTCACGTAGTTTCAATCACATGTATTGAGAAAACCACTACTCGAAATTTTGAATATTCAAAATTCAAATATCTAGAATTTCGAATATCTAAAATTTAAAAGAAGAACAAGCATTGATATGAAAGATTCTCATGTTTGTCATGAGCATAAAAAAGCGGGAATAAAACCTATGAATCTGAATGAGACAAACCGGGAATGTCGAGTTTGAAAAAGTTTAGAAGAATAGATTGTCCACTAAATTTCCGCGTTAGTACAGTTGTGTGAGATGAAAGGACAAGATGGAGAACTAAAGTGAAAGGGGATATTAAGCTTATAAATAACTGGTCCATTAAAGATAATGCATCTTGGAAAGTAAGCAAATCAAGGCCAGTACTATAAAACACATTTGCTGTTGAGTTCAGGAATATATACTTTATAAGGAAAACCCTGCTAAAACACACAGACAATGCTTAAAAGATGGTTATGAAATAAAGCTCCATTAGAAACTTGTGTCGATCCCTGATTTTGTTGAATTATAGATGAACGGAGATAAAAATTATAGGCGTGTTGCTTGCACCAAGTAGACTCATCAATGCAAACGCACTTTCACCACTTAAATTTATAATACTTCCACTGACTGAGAGTGACGTGTCCCGTTGACTTGTCAACACTCCAAAGAAATAAGAAAATAAGTCCACTGTCTCTAACCACATACATATGAACTTCGCTTTGCCGTTTTCCAAGTAACAAGAGACAACCAGAAACAGGGAAGTGTCGAGAGAAGTTATTAGGACACAAGTGAAAGGCCTAATCCAAAGGTTAGATTAAGTGTATGTGCAATTACCGAAATCATTGAAAGGTCTAAAGAGATCATAGATAGTTCTGCTTGAAGTCCCAAAAATATACACGTGATTGTGTCATACTCTACAATGCAAATCTGGGCAAGGTCTCGTCCGAGGCAATAGAAGCCGATAGATATTGACAAAGAACAATAGTCAGCTATAAAAAACAAACATAAGAAGAACCATATCATTTCCAAAATGAGATCTACCCTCAATTGCTGCAACCTATTTTCCAGGATCAACGTACGTGATGGCAGTAAAAATTACTGGTTAAACAGCTGTGTGGAAAACTAGAAGGGGGGGTTGAATAGTTTTACGTCTTTTTTGTTTTATTATGAAAACTTTGTTTCCTTTTAAAACCTTAGATTTGAGTTTATATGAAAAATGATACTTGAACAATATTATTTATTATATGTGTATCCTTTTAGATTTGTTATAAAAGTTTTCTTTTTATGAATGGAGTTGTAAATTGATCTTTATGTGAAATCAACTTCTAATTAATACTAACAGTTATATATGCCTATATGTATGAAAGTAATGACGATATAAAGAAATAAGTAAGAGATGGAAAGATCAAACCGAGACACGAGGGATTTATAGTGGTTCGGCTACAAGGACACCTTCCTTGCCCTACTCCACTCCCCGAGCACACCTTGCTCAAGAGTTTTCTTCACTACTTCAACAAGCTCCCTTATGGCGGAGAAAACCTTACACACTTTCGCTTTTACTAGAATTATAAAAACGCGATTAAAAAATGAAATCCATAAAATTAAACCCTACAAGAGCTAAATTATTTTTCCTAAGTTAATATTGACAAAAGAAAATTTTAGAAAAAAGATTTATATTTTTCTGATTTTTATATTTTTTATTATGAATTAAAAACTAAACGTAAAAGAAAAATTAATTAAAAATACTAAAACTATTCTAACAATTCTGAAACTTTTTCTAATATTACTTAATGATATGACAGACCTAGGAAAAATATGAACAAGGTATCAGCTTAATCTAATAAGCTGATAATAAGCAAAATGAAAAAATAAGCTTAATTAAAAAAAACAAGGTTAAATAAAAAAGGTTGAGAGTCTTAACCAGAGCAAGACCTTAGGGCAGTTGGTTAAGTGTGTGTTGTGTGAGGCTTTGTGATGCTAATGACCAGGGTTCGAATCCCAGTCCTAACCTTTTTGCTTTTATTTTATTTTTTTGATTTTTACTATGGAAACTTATTAAGCACAATGAGATAAGCAATTTTTACAACTACCACTTTTTATGAAAATCACCAATAAGCTCAGAAATCAGCTAAGGTTTGCTGATCAGTGGGCAAAAATGAAATAAGCCCAAGGTTTTTGATGAAAAGCTATTTAAGCTTTAAATAAGCTAAAGCAACAGATGAAATAAGCAAAACAACCAATAAAAAGCTAGAATGAACACTGATAAAGCAAAAGAACTCAGAAACAAGCACAAAATAAGCAAGAATAAGCACAAAGTCTGCTGAGTGCACAGGGCACTTTTTGGATTTCTAGGCAATTTCAAGCTTAGATTTAAGCACTTAAATAAGCACTAAACACCACAAATATTGATTATTCTAAAAATTCACCTACTGAGGATTATATAAAACCAGAAATCAGGACAAGAGAAGCTTATTTGTTGCTTAAGAATAAGCTGGGAAAGCAGCTATTCACAATAAGTATGTACTGATCAATCAGTACATGCTTGTGTGATAGGGGAACTTTTGAGCTTAATTTTAAGCTTAATTAAGCTAAGCTATGGACTGATATATGGAATGAGCAAAGAACACCTACCAAACCACTGAGAAAACAAGGAAATAAGCACTATTAAACACAATTAAGCACCTAAATATGGTCTAGAAAATTAGTGCAGACCTGCACTATGGATTCCTATTTGTGCAGAGTTGTGCAGATGTGCACAACACAACTGAGGTTAAACCAACACTTGCAAATACACTAATTGGACCTAAAGGGACTCAGAAAAGCCACAAGGAAAGGACAAATGAGCTTATTGCTCAATTTGGCTTATTTGGACAGTTGAGGTTCTAATTTTTCCACAGATGGCTCAAAATCACAAATCCTATCAAGATAGCTTAAAAGCTTTTACTGACTACTCAAACAACCTGAGTTAAGCTCAATCAAACTTGAGAAAAATGCAAATGAACAGGAATCAACCAAATTGACCCATTTTGCCTTTTTAACCCAAACAGTCCTTTGTGTGACTGATTTTAAGTATAACAATAGAAATGATTAAAACAACCTATGATTCTGACTTAATAGAACTTAACTAACTTAATGAAGGTAAAATAAGCAAACTCCAATTTAAAATAAGCACCTAATAAGCTATAAGCTTATATTAGACTATTTGACTGATTTTAAGTTATTGAATGAAAATGAAATTCAAGCTTAAACTAATGATCAAAAAAGGCTCCTATAACTCCAAATAACACAGATAAGCAAGGAAATGACAATAAGCACAAAGATAAGCTAAAGAACAGTAAACTAGGAAATTATGCAAAAAACTTGAAAATAGCTTACAACTGATTTGCTATGGAACATGGAACTAAACGAACAGAACACAACTAGCTTGTCAATGACAAGCTAGAAACCCAATTTCAGCTTTTCTGAATAGCTTATTTCACCAGAAGAGCTTATTTGGTCCAGGTTTGACTTTCTTTGACTTTCTCCATTTCTTGAATTTAGAACAGATTATCACTAATATAAACTTACAACAAGCTATGATAAGCTTGTATAAGCTTATAGTAAGGGTAAGGAATGTTTTTGATTGATTCTTAATATTAATTGAGCTTAATTCGAATTAACAACAACTTGAAATTCTATTATAAGTGAAAATGAGTACAATACTGAATTTACAAGTGAGTAAATAACTTAAGAACAACTTGAATTAACAACTGGAAATCAAAATTCATAAAACTTAAACAATTAAAGTACAATACGAAAATGAAAAATTAACTACTTTCTTTTCTAGGCTTACAAAGAGTGCTATTTATACTACAACTAAGGTGGGATGTGTCCCATATCTTCTCCTGATCATCTCTGCACCTTTGGATTGGATTCCCATGATCTCAGCCATTGAAATGGATTTTGGCGCCAAAAAGGAGATAGTGGAAAAATCCACTATCTCTGATAATCTTGAAAATTGGGGAAAAAGCATTAATTGCTTTTGGTTTGTTAGGTGGAGTGGGATAGGAGAAAAGGGTGAGGTGTGGTGGTATTGCAGGGATAAGAGGTGAGGTGGGGGGTGGTTTCTAGTATGGATTTTGTTTGGCGGTAAATGGTTTTGAGGGTGAAGGTTTGACCGAAGTCAAACCTTTTGTTTAACTAAAAAGGTCGGGTTGGGTATTTATGGGATTGGGCTTGGGTAATGTTTTAGTTTGGGCTGGGTTTATTTTTAAGTGTGGGTTGGGTTTAGTTATAATGGCTGGGTTTATTTGGGTTTAGTGAATTAGGATTAGATTTGGATTTTAGGTTAAATCTTAGGGACCAATGTTGTAATATCCTGAAAATCCAAGGACCATAACTGCCAAAAATCAAAACTATTTCCAGGGACCATTTGTGAATTTCCAATTTTTGAATGCCCAGGGACTATTTTTGCCATTTATGAAACTTTGCTCATTTTTCAACTGTTTTTAATTCTTTTGTTTGACTAGTAAAAAGCCCTTGTACTAAAAAAAATAGAATATATATAATAGGCCTTTTTCGCTTCTTCGTCAAGCTTTCGAGCAGCTCTTTCAACTGCCGCCTAATCCCCCAACATGCTCAAGAACCGAGAGCCGTCCTGTCCCTGGACAGCCGGAGGGAGCTTGCTTATAGAAAGAAGATAGGCCGATCAAACAAAAAGAACGCGCAAAGGTCTCTCCGCTCCTAGTCACTAAGTAGTGCTATTCTGGGGGGCTGGACTCCACCAAGAGGTTCTTTCTCTCACTTCATTTCGCCCGCCCGTTTCACTTTTGTTCCGGAGGAAATGGGATTTGAACCCATGATACAATCTTCTTGTATGTCGATTTAGCAAACGGTATTTTCTGTATTTTGAAGCATTTCTGAGTGTTTTTAAATGTTTTTGCAGTTCAGATGGGACAAAAATGATGAGTATTTACACACTCATCAATCCCCCACACTAAACTATTGCTAGTCCCTAGCAATCCTTTTTGAAAATTTAATGGATTTTATGTCTCTTTACCAGATAGCCATTACTTCTGGAGTAGCCAATGTTTTAGTATGATACTATGGTACATTGATAACCAAATGATTTTAAGCAAATCATCAGCTGTCAACGCATTTGATTTGTCTTTACCAAAAGTCGTTTGCTTTTGGACTAGCCAACTCTTCGCTATCAAAGATATGGTGAGTTGAATACCATACAATTTTTGGCAAATTGTCAGCCATAAACGGATTTGAGATATCTTTACCTAGAGCCGTTTGCTCTCGGATTAGCCAGTCCTTATGTGGGTTAGACATGGTGGACTGATAACCATTTGTTGTGTTAGTGCAAAGCACTTCCACCAAATGAAAAAATAAAAAATAAAAAAATAATTAAAAAAATTTTTTTTTGGCCAAAACGGGGGTATTAGGGCACTAAAAGGTACTCATGTGATCAAATTCGCCAGAATTCCCCCCCCCCCCCCCACTTAGAATTGAATATTGCCCTCAATATTCAAAGCACCGGCTATTATGCTTACACTTAGAACGTAAAAAGGTAATACTACTAGCCAAGAGTGGAAACACAACAATTATTATTTATTATTATTATTATTATTATTATTATTATTATTATTATTATTATTATTATTATTATTATTATTATTATTATTATTATTATTATTATTATTATTATTATTATTATTATTATTATTATTATATATAACAGCAGGGGCAACTCCCCCACACTTAGGTGTTAGAAAAGAGAAAGAAGACAGAAATATGGGTGAAAACCCATATGGTGTGCTAATATTTTTGTTCACCGAGTCACTTAGCTTGACTCGATCCCGCATTCATTGGTTCATGGGGAAAGTTTGAAGATCCGGGACAACCGTGGGTGGTATATCCTCTCCAAAGTAGTGTTTCAAACAATGACCATTCACTTTGAAATTTGGACCGTCATTTTGAGATAACTCAATGGTACCATATGGATAAACCTTTGTAATAGTGAATGGACCAGACCAACGGGATTTGAGTTTGCCTGAGAAGATCTTTAGTCTTGAATTGAAAAGAAGGACTCGATCACCAACGTTAAAAACGCGGTTCTTTATTTTTGAGTCATGAATCTTCTTTGTCTTTTCTTTGTAGATCAAAGAGTTCTCGTAGGCCTGATCACACAGTTCATTTAATTCATTCATTTGAACTTTACGGTGACCACCCGCAGTTTGGATGTCAAAGTTAGCATGTTTCAAGGCCCAGTAGGCTTTGTGCTCTAATTCGATCAGAAGATGACATGCCTTTCCGTACACAAGCTTGTAAGGCGTACACCCGATGGGTGTTTTGTAAGCTGTACGGAAGGCCCATAGTGCATCATCCAATTTATCCGACCAGGATGCACGATTTTCTCCTACAGTCCGTTCCAAGATTCTTTTAATACCCCGATTTGAAACTTTCACTTGTCCACTTGTTTGTGGGTGATACGCGGTAGAAAGACGGTGAGTAATACCGTATTTAAGCATGACTTTTGCAAATTGTTCATTGCAAAAGTGCGTACCGCGATCACTAATGATAGCACGGGGAGTTCCAAACCGAGAAAAGAGTGATTTCAAAAATTTACACACTACTCGGGCGTCGTTGGTGGGGAGAGCTTTCGCTTCGACCCATTTAGATAAATAATCGACAGCCACGAGTATATACTTGTTCCCTCGTGAAGACGGGAACGGGCCCATAAATTCAATGCCCCAAACGTCAAAGATTTCACAAACTTGAACGACGTTTTGTGGCATTTCATCTCTTTGAGAGATCTTCCCGTGACGTTGACAAGAGTCACAAGATTTGACTAAGTCATGGGCATCACGGTAGATTGTAGGCCAATAGAAACCGGAATCAAACACCTTCTTGGCGGTGTAATTGGCACCATGATGTCCCCCTGTGGGTCCATTGTGGCAAGCCTTAAGAATATCAACGGCTTCTTGGCTGTGAACACACCGCCGGATGACTTGATCCGCACATACTTTAAACAAGTAGGGGTCGTCCCAAAAGTAATGCTTCACATCTTTGAAGAATTTGTTCTTTTGTTGGGTCGACATCCCTTTCACTATGAAGTTACCCGCATGGTAATTTGCGAAGTCAGCAAACCATGGGGTAGTAGAATCTCCACGAAAAGCAACTGCATTGAGTGTCTCGAGAGGAAATGTTTCATTTATTTCCTTTTTCTCGAAAACATCTTGGTGTGGGTTCTCTAATCGGGATAGATGATCAGCAGCTGGGTTCTCAGCTCCTTTTTTATCACGTATAATGATATCAAATTCTTGCAGGAGGAGAACCCAACGGAGCAATCTCGGCTTTGCATCTTGTTTTGCAAAGAGATATTTGAGAGCCGAGTGATCCGTATACACTACACATTTCGTCAAGATCAAATATGGCCGAAACTTCTCAAAGGCATACACCACAGCTAATAATTCTTTTTCTGTAGTGGTGTAATGAGTTTGAGCTTCAGTCATGGTTTTACTTGCGTAATGGATAGGCTGAAAGTGTTTGGCTTTTCGTTGCCCCAGGACTGCACCGATAGCAAAATCACTTGCATCGCACATGAGCTCAAAGGGTAAATCCCAGTCGGGGGCAACTAGAATGGGTGCTTCAGTAATCTTTTTCTTTAATGTTTCAAAAGCTTCGATGCACTCGGGTGAGAAGATAAAAGGAGCATCCTTTTCAAGGAGATGAGTCATAGGCCGGGCGATTTTAGAAAAATCTTGTATGAATCTACGATAGAAACCGGCATGACCTAGAAAACTCCTAATACCTTTGACGGTAGTGTGATGAGGTAATTTAGCAATGACATCAACTTTAGCTCTGTCAACCTCAATCCCGTTCTTTGATATCTTATGGCCGAGGACAATGCCCTCTTGGACCATAAAATGACTCTTCTCCCAATTTAGACAAAGATTGGTGTCTTCACACCGTTTCAGCATGTTTTCTAAATGGGAGAGACATGTTTTGAATGAATCCCCAATGACCGAGAAGTCATCCATAAAGACCTCCATAGTTTTCCCGATCATGTCGGAGAATATGGACATCTTGCACCTTTGGAATGTGCCTGGAGCATTGCATAAGCCAAAAGGCGTACGTTTATAAGCAAAGGTTCCATAGGGGCATGTGAAGGTGGTCTTTTCTTGATCTTGTGGATCAATGGGAATTTGAAAGTAACCCGAGAAACCATCAAGGAAAAAATAGTACTCGTTCCCTGCTAATCTCTCAAGCATTTGGTCCATAAAGGGTAGAGGAAAGTGGTCTTTTCGGGTGGCATCATTTAACTTACGATAGTCAATGCAAACACGCCACCCCGTAACCAATCGAGTTGGGATAAACTCATTCTCATCATTTGTGACAACAGTTATGCTGCCCTTTTTTGGAACACAGTGAATGGGACTAACCCAAGGACTATCAGAGATGGGATAAATCAATCCTGCATCAAGAAGTTTGAGAACCTCTTGTTTGATAACATCGTGGATTTTAGGATTCACCCTTCTTTGATGTTGGACTGCTGGTTTAAAGTCATCCTCCATTAAAATCTTGTGAGTACAAAATTCAGGGTTGATACCCTTTATGTCGGAGAGTTTCCAAGCAATGGCTTGCTTGTGTGACTTCAAGACCTTTATTAGAGCAGTCTTTTCCTCATCACTTAAATCTTTAGCAATAATGACGGGTAATTTATCATCACCCTCCAAAAATGCGTACTCAAGATGAGGTGGTAAGTCTTTGAGTTCGAACTCAGGAAATTCATCGGTTTTCTCAACTGATTTGATTTCCTCATTATGAAGTTCAACGGGAGGGAGTGGAGGAGAATTGTCCTGATTTAACAATTTCTCAAGAAGAAGAATATCTCCCTCCATATCAATCTCAGCGTTATCAATTCCTTCTAGAAATGAATCACACTTGAGAAAAGCCTCGATCTCTTCCAAAATGAAATCACTTCCCTCAAACGGAGTGAGAGAAGGGGAAGAGTCGGAAATGATAGGCAGAGAAGATGTGGTGGGGTCCCCACTCACAGAATTATGAGAATAACCAAGAAACTCTTGAGAGTACTCCTCTGAAGCAACATCAATGACATCGATTCGGTTAACCGATTCAGAATCATAATTTGAGGAGTACCTCGAAGTTTGATCGAGGTTAAAGGTAACAGCTTCATCACCCACACGTAATGTGATTTCATGCTCAAATACATTAATGAGAGCATGGCTCGTTCTTAGGAATCCTCTTCCAAGAATGAGAGGAACCCTAGGATCAGCATCGAAATCAACAACCACAAAGTCAGCTGGAAAATGGAACTTTCCTACTTTCACAAATACATCCTCAGCAATGCCACGTGGACGAGATATTGAACGATCTGCAAGCTCAAGAGTCATGCATGTAGGAGTAAGATCCGGAAGAGAAAGTTTCTTCCACACTGAATGAGGCATCAGGTTGATGCTTGCACCAAGATCGGCCAAGGCATAGCATTCAACCATTCCCGGAAATACACAAGGTATTAGAAACTTTCCAGGATCTCCAAGCTTCTCAGGAAGCTTTTTCAAGATAACTGCTGAGCAGTTCTCATTTAATGGAGTTTTTGCCATTTCAAACAGTTTTTCCTTGTTGCTTAACAAGTGTTTGATTGTGGATGCAAACTTGGGCATCAGAATGATAGCGTCCGCAAAGCTTATGTCAAAATGTAATTCTTGAAAGATTTGAAAGAATTTATCCATTTGTTGACTAGCCTTTTCGTGGAGCTTTTGCTCATTTAAACGTGATGGGTAGGGAATAGAAGGTTTGGATTTAGGGTTTTCAACTGGGGTTTCAGGAGGTTCAAAGACAACTCCTGGTTTGGGTTTGTTTTTCGGGACAGCTTGAGGTTGGACGTTGTCGGTACCTCCGTTATTAGTAGGAAATACCTTGTCCTTAGTCACCTCAGGTTCACTATCCACTACCTTGGGAGGAGAAGAAGAAGAGGTGGTAGTAGGAATAGTGGGTCCATCATATGAAGCACCACTTAGGGTTGTGATCGCCTTAACATCGCCCTTCGGGTTAGCGATCGTGTTACTTGGAAGTTTTCTTGAGCCCGAAGGTTGATCATTTAAAGATTTTTTAATCTCAGAGATCTGGCTGACCAACAACCTGTTTGTGTCCTCTTGAGCTTTCATGAATTGCCTCAATAACTCATCAGATGATGGTTGTGGGGCTGGGAGAATGGCTTGAGGTTGGTTAGGGAAATTTTGGATTCGGTTATTTTGATTATAACCTTGATGTTGAAAATTCTCTTGATTTGGATTACCATTTCCCTGAAAATGATTTCCCTGGTTGAAATTGTTTCGGTTAAAGTTTCCTTGGTGTTGGAAACCTTGATTTTGTCCAGAATTGAAATTCCCTTGGTTTTGATAACCTTGGTTCATTCGAGGTTGGTTTTGGTTTCGGTTTTGCAAATTCTGGTTCTGATTGAAACCGGGTGGTCCTTGGTAGCTGTTAGCTCGGTAACTTGGTTCTATTTGAGGACGGTATTGATTACCTCCCTGATTTGAAGTACCGGCTATAGCATTAGCTTCAAAAGGACTACCATCGGTGGCAGTACAGTTGTAGTATGCATGAGGGCTACCACAAGTAATACAGGTTTCCACTTTCTTCACTTCAGCATGTGAAGGATTTTGTATGAAAGTGACTTTCTTTTGGTTTGAGAGAACCAAAGCTTGAATAGCGTCCGTGAGCTTGTCAATCTTAGTATCGGTGCTAGAAGTACTCACAGGAGATGAAGTAGAAGGACCAGCACTAGCCTGAGAATTATATGGCTTTGTTCGTGCAGTACGGACCTTAGACTTATTTTCAATCATCGCTAAAGCTTCTTTGGTGGTTTTGCTCAAAAAGTTACCTCCAGCGGAGGCATTGAGAGAATCTTGGTCAGATTGGCTCACACCATTGTAGAAAGTGTCGACTTGCATCAACTCGGTGAAACCATGATGAGGACATTTACGAAGCAATTCTTTGAAACGATCCCACGCGTCACTAAACGATTCATCAAATCTTTGTGTGAATTTGATGATTTCATTTTTAAGACTTGTCGTTCTAGACGGGGGAAAGAATTCGTTTACAAACTTTGTAACTAAATCCTCCCATGTCTCAATTGAAAAAGGGGGTTGTTTTTCAAACCATATCCGGGCTTGTCCCTCGAGAGAAAATGGGAATAGAAGAAGCTTGATTGCTTCAGAAGGGACATTCTTGTATTTGATGGTAGATGTAATCTTGTTAAACCATCGAATGTGAGCATGAGGATCATCCCTCTCAAAACCATATAATTGACTTGAGGTTACAAGATTCAGTAACCCGGTTTTGAGCTCAAAACTATCAGCCACGATGGCTGGAACAACAATGGCATCTCCATAACCCTCGATGGGTGCTTGGAGAAGCTCATTCATTGGCAAATCTGCCATGATGACAGGGTTTTTGGGGTCAATACGTCCCTCAGGTACGACTGATGGGGCAGAACGTCTACGACGTCTTCGAGGTATGTTTACAAGCTCACGAAAAGGGCTTGATGACCTAGAAGAACAAGTGCGCATGCACTAAATATTTCAATTAAATCAAGATTGAAGCAAAACACAAGGAACTTAAAACCTTAAATCAACAAGCGTACGGTAGCTCTCTGACTGAAAAACGCACAGAGTGGCGGAGAAGCAAAGGTGGGCAATAAATGCTCCTTAAAAACCCGCTTCTTTCGGTTCGATAATTTAATGTCAAACCCTCCTTAAACCTCCGTTATAGTTTGTTTATCAATCAAAGGTTAGCCGAATTCGCAAGCGACACAAAGTCAAGTTTTAATCTTTGGTTTGGGAACTTATTATGATAATACCCAAGTTGAGAAATATTATATTGATTTTGCTTTTATCTTTTATTTTACAATAAAACAGAAAATGTTTTTGGGTTTTTATTTTTATATGATATTATATATATATAAAAGAAAAGAAAAATATTTTTGTATTTTATATGGTTTATGAAAGTGGAAACTTCTGAAAGAAGGATCTCAAGTCACTAATCGTTTAAAACTTTAAACAATATTGTCGCAACACAACCTCCCCGGCAGCGGCGCCAAAATTTGATCCGTGCTAAATAGTATATATAAATAATATCAAAAGACGGATACACATTAATAAAGACAAATCAACCATTTAGAAAAAAAAGGCTAACTTGCAAAAACTCGCGTTTGTGTGTGTGATACCAGGTAAGTGATTACCCGGGTCGTTTTCCAACGAGGAGTGAATGGACGATTGTGTAAGGTTCGGAATTAAAGTGACTGATGATATGGAATTTTTGATTTTTTATATTCTAATTAAATAATGAGAAACAAGTACTCAAAATAAAATTAAGATTAACAAATTATATTAAAAACGCGTTACTGGAATTATAAAAACGCGATTAAAAATTGAAATCTATAAAATTAAACCCTACAAGAGCTAAATTATTTTTCCTAAGTTAATAATGACAAAAGAAAATTTTAGAAAAAAGATTTATATTTTTCTGATTTTTATATTTTTTATTATGAATTAAAAACTAAACGTAAAAGAAAAATTAATTAAAAATACTAAAACTATTCTAAAAATTCTGAAACTTTTTCTAATATTACTTAATGATATGACAGACCTAGGAAAAATATGAACAAGGTATCAGCTTAATCTAATAAGCTGATAATAAGAAAAATGAAAAAATAAGCTTAATTAAAAAAACAAGGTTAAATAAAAAAGGTTGAGAGTCTTAACCAGAACAAGACCCTAGGGCAGTTGGTTAAGTGTGTGTTGTGTGAGGCTTTGTAATGCTAATGACCAGGGTTCGAATCCCAGTCCTAACCTTTTTGCTTTTATTTTATTTTTTTGATTTTTACTATGAAAACTTATTAAGCACAATGAGATAAGCAATTTTTACAACTACCACTTTTTATGAAAATCACCAATAAGCTCAGAAATCAGCTAAGGTTTGCTGATCAGTGGGCAAAAATGGAATAAGCCCAAGGTTTTTGATGAAAAGCTATTTAAGCTTTAAATAAGCTAAAGCAACAGATGAAATAAGCAAAACAACCAATAAAAAGCTAGAATGAACACTGATAAAGCAAAAGAACTCAGAAACAAGCACAAAATAAGCAAGAATAAGCACAAAGTCTGCTGAGTGCACAGGGCACTTTTTGGATTTCTAGGCAATTTCAAGCTTAGATTTAAGCACTTAAATAAGCACTAAACACCACAAATATTGATTATTCTAAAAATTCACCTACTGAGGATTATATAAAACCAGAAATCAGGACAAGAGAAGCTTATTTGTTGCTTAAGAATAAGCTGGGAAAGCAGCTATTCACAATAAGTATGTACTGATCAATCAGTACATGCTTGTGTGATAGGGGAACTTTTGAGCTTAATTTTAAGCTCAATTAAGCTAAGCTATGGACTGATATATGGAATGAGCAAAGAACACCTACCAAACTACTGAGAAAACAAGGAAATAAGCACTATTAAACACAATTAAGCACCTAAATATGGTCTAGAAAATTAGTGCAAACCTGCACTATGGATTCCTATTTGTGCAGAGTTGTGCAGATGTGCACAGATGTGCACAACACAACTGAGGTTAAACCAACACTTGCAAATACACTAATTGGACCTAAAGGGACTCAGAAAAGCCACAAGGAAAGGACAAATGAGCTTATTGCTCAATTTGGCTTATTTGGACAGTTGAGGTTCTAATTTTTCCACAGATGGCTCAAAATCACAAATCCTATCAAGATAGATTAAAAGCTTTTACTGACTACTCAAACAACCTGAGTTAAGCTCAATCAAACTTGAGAAAAATGCAAATGAACAGGAATCAACCAAATTGACCCATTTTGCCTTTTTAACCCAAACAGTCCTTTATGTGACTGATTTTAAGTATAACAATAGAAATGATTAAAACAACCTATGATTCTGACTTAATAGAACTTAACTAACTTAATGAAGGTAAAATAAGCAAACTCCAATTTAAAATAAGCACCTAATAAGCTATAAGCTTATATTAGACTATTTGACTGATTTTAAGTTATTGAATGAAAATGAAATTCAAGCTTAAACTAATGATCAAACAAGGCTCCTATAACTCCAAATAACACAGATAATCAAGGAAATGACAATAAGCACAAAGATAAGCTAAAGAACAGTAAACTAGGAAATTATGCAAAAAACTTGAAAATAGCTTACAACTGATTTGCTATGGAACATGGAACTAAAAGAACAGAACACAACTAGCTTGTCAATGACAAGTTAGAAACCCAATTTCAGCTTTTCTGAATAGCTTATTTCACCAGAAGAGCTTATTTGGTCCAGGTTTGACTTTCTTTGACTTTCTTCATTTCTTGAATTTAGAACAGATTATCACTAATATAAACTTACAACAAGCTATGATAAGCTTGTATAAGCTTATAGTAAGGGTAAGGAATGTTTTTGATTGATTCTTAATATTAATTGCGCTTAATTCGAATTAACAACAACTTAAAATTCTATTATAAGTGAAAATGAGTACAATACCGAATTTACAAGAGAGTAAATAACTTAAGAACAACTTGAATTAACAACTGGAAATCAAAATTCATAAAACTTAAACAATTAAAGTACAATACGAAAATGAAAAATTAACTACTTTCTTTTCTAGGCTTACAAAGAGTGCTATTTATACTACAACTAAGGTGGGATGTGTCCCATATCTTCTCCTGATCATCTCTACACCTTTGGATTGGATTCTCATGATCTCAGCCATTGAAATGGATTTTGGCGCCAAAAAGGAGATAGTGGAAAAATCCACTATCTCTGATAATCTTGAAAATTGAGGAAGAAGCATTAATTGCTTTTGGTTTGTTAGGTGGAGTGGGATAGGAGTAAAGGGTGAGGTGTGGTGGTATTGCAGGGATAAGAGGTGAGGTGGGGGGTGGTTTCTGGTATGGTTTTTGTTTGGCGGTAAATGGTTTTGAGGGAGAAGGTTTGACCGAAGTCAAACCTTTTGTTTAACTAAAAAGGTCAGGTTGGGTATTTATGGGATTGGGCCTGGGTAATGTTTTAGTTTGGGCTGGGTTTATTTTTAAGTGTGGGTTGGGTTTAGTTATAATGGCTGGGTTTATTTGGGTTTAGTGAATTAGGATTAGATTTGGATTTTAGGTTAAATCTTAGGGACCAATGTTGTAATATCCTGAAAATCCAAGGACCATAACTGCCAAAAATCAAAACTATTTCCAGGGACCATTTGTGAATTTCCAATTTTTGAATGCCCAGGGACTATTTTTGCCATTTATGAAACTTTGCTCATTTTTCAACTGTTTTTAATTCTTTTGCACATGAAACAGATAAAAACACAATTCAAGGGTATTTTCTGTATTTTGAAGCATTTCTGAGTGTTTTTAAATGTTTTTGCAGTTCAGATGGGACAAAAATGATGAGTATTTACATACTCATCATCTAGTGATTAAGAAAATGTTCCTTTGATCATATAATGCATTAAGCATTTGTTCATTCATACCTTAAGTGATTAAGTTGTAGAAATGAATATTTCCAACTAAATACTTGTTTTCTTAATAAGTTTATGTTTGATGAGTTTACATTTTGTGATCATCAAAACATAGAGATATGAATAAGTATTGATAATGTTTTTAGGCATTATTTATATCAACAAGCTGGAAGCAACCTTTGTGTCATGTTTGTTTCAGGTTTTGTGACCGTACCCTCAACCTCCATCTAAGAAATAATTGTATTAATACTAATAGTCTAATAAGGAAAATAAAATCGTAGTTATGTGATTGGCCAATCAACAAGTATTTCAATCTTTAAAACTAATGTAACAGGAAATATTTGCTCACTTAGTTTCAATCACATGTATTGAGAAAACCACTACTCGAAATTTCGAATATCTGAAATTCAAATATCTTGAATTTTGAATATCTAAAATTTAAACAAAGAATAAGTATTGATAATGTTTTTAGGCATTATTTATATCAACAATCTCCCCCTTTTTGATGATTACAAAACTTAAACTCATTAAATCCAAAACATTATTTTTGGACAAGTATTTAGTGAGTTTATATTCACTTCTCCCCCTTTTTGTAGAATCAAAAAGGTTATGCCGACAAGTTTTATAAATAAAATTTGACGGGACGAGAACTCCCCCTTGATGTGCACTCCCCCTCGTTTGAGGGCACCAAGGAATCGAGATATGGAATACTTGCAAGAAAAATATTAGAAGCACAAGCATATATAATAGCATAGCAATCAAAATATTAGAAACACAAGCATATATGTAACATATTATAATATCTTAGCAAACAACTATTAATGACATGAACCAAAACATACATTAATTCAAAATGATTATGTGGAAAACATAATCATTAATACAACATTTATTATGCTTAGAGCATACAATAGGTAAAAAATTCTAATTTGCCAAAGAGAGCCATCGGACTTGCTTGCAACATAAAAACTTGGACTATTTTGTTTGAGAAAATATAAGCATATAGTATGCTTGGATGGTTGATGGTGGAGTGTTTGAAATTAAGGTGGTTAAGTGAGGGTAAAAATGATGGATTAATGGAGGTATGTTTTTGGGTGCATGGATGTTGGAGAGTTTGGTGGTGGAGATATTGGAGGTGAAGAGTTTGGAAAGGAAGATGTTGATTGAGGGTTTTGATGTTGTTCAAGTGAGGGTGTTGGATGAGATTTAGTGAGAAGATACTCAATCCAAGTGAGGTGCTTATTCAAAGCAATGGTTTGTTTTTGGAGAAAGATGCAACAAGGACAATTGTTGACATGTTTCTCAATTTGACTCAAGTTGTGGGGTGATGATGGAGAGCTAGATGGAGGTTTATCTAAGTTGCTTTGAGCAAGGTGTAGAGCAAGAAGAGCACTAAGCTCATGGGCTTCCTTGAGTTCTTCAATGAACTTCAAGTGTTTGGTGGAAGGTGGTGATGGTGGAGTGTGGTTGATGGTTGGGATGAATGTTTGGACATGTAACATAGGAGCAACATGTGAGATGGTAGGAGGTGGTGGTGACACTCTTGGTGGTGAAGACATTTGTGAGCTTGGGTAATCATAAGCGGATGAGGATGGAAATGTGGAAGAAGAGGGTATTCCAAGAGTGATGAGTGTTTTGGATGGTACATTGGTAGGTTGAATGAGATGTGAGGTGTTGTGAATGAGACTGGGATTGTTGTTTTGGGATTGATCTTGCTCTTCATATGACTCATGTGGGTGTGATGAAGGTGTATTTATGGAAGTAAGAATGGATGATTGGTTATGTTTGTGAAAGGGTTCATTTGGATGATCATGAGACTTAGGTGTTGATTGATTTGGGTGAGTATGAGGTTTAGGTAGTGGTTGATTTGGGTGAGTATGAGGTTTAGGTATTGGTTGATTTTGAACAACATCATTTGTTGAGTTGGAGTTATGACAAGTGTCAAGCTTTCGTCTCCAAACGGGCCTTACGGAGATTTTAGCAACTCTTGAAGGCTTGGATCTTGGGTTGTTGGGAGATGACATGTTTGGATGGATGAGCATTAATGATGGAGAGGGGTAATTATAGTGTAGAAATGATGTGGTTGAGGAAGGTAAATTTTGGTGTGAGGTTTAGGACAAAACATGTTTGTGAGTTTTGGGAAGTGTAGGATAAAATGGGCTAAAAAGTGAAAGAGAAAACAATAACCCGGACAATCAATGGCGGTCCTTAAATAGGCCGGTCCCCTTAATAATTAAGGGGGCCGCCTTATGAATTAAGGGGGCCGCCCATCTGATGATTCCCAGGTTGCCGGAAATGGGTTTTTGGCAGAAATTTGTAGATAAGGTTGTGTTTTTGGGTTTAGTTTCAAGCAAGTCCAATCTCTTTGAGGCAATTTATCATTTAATAACTTATGTATGCAAAGCATGTTTCATAAGGACATTAAGCACTTCTATCTAGCATGCAACCTACTTATTAAGCAAGTAAAATATATAAATTTATGGACAAGAAACATGATACCAAGTAATTCCTAATATGATTTTTAGGGAGATGGGTTTAAGTTAATGAATCCTAATGAGTGTCTATGTGAAAAGCAATGGGGAATTGTGATAGCATGGACTTCTAGACTTGTACCAAGCAAGATCTTAATGAGAAAACTATGGTTTTTCAGATTTGATTTAGTTTACTTATTAATGTCATATACATAAATATAGATGACAAATATGAGATCACCATGCATGATTTAAATAAGTGTTTTTGGCATTATTCAACAATGTTTGAGAGTAGGTTTTTATGTGGATGTGAAAAATATTTTAATGAAATAGTTTTGGTTTTATTTCAAAATGTTTTTATGAGGAAAGAAAACATATTTTTCCAATCTTTGGTTTTGATAAACACGTAATTATGGACACAAGTTTGGAAGAAAGGTAGGATGGTGAAAAATGTTAAATAGAAAGGTGTCATAATCTTTTGAAAAATCATTTTTCCAAAATGTGAAGTTTTTGCATATTTAAAAACAAATCCCATTAGTTATGGGTTTAAAAATAGTGGTTATAAAAGATCTCATGCTCAAGGGTATTGGTTAAGTTTATTGTCACATGCTACTCTTTTCTATATATCCTATGGCATTTAGGCATGTATTATGACTAAATACAAAAATACATCATATCAGAATAGTTAGAGAAAAACAAAAATTATTATAATAACTATGCATTCAACAACTAAGCAAATAATTACGAAGGCATGCAATCAAATCACATAGGAGCAAGTAAACATCTAGAAATTTAATATATGCAAGATGACATAAATCTAGGAATGAAAAGCTCTAATGAAAAACAAAGTTCATAAAAGTAAACTAGCGTTAGGTATATTTAGGAAGAGTAATGTAATCAAGTTGGAGAATGAGTATGAGACTATTACTAGTGGTGCTCAATTCAGGCTAAACACGACCATTTTTACGGGTTACACACACCCAACTTCTTACATAGAAGCAATTCAACCGTTAGGTCAAATTGAGTTTCTAGTCAATAGATTCTCCAGTAGTCATTCTCTTTTTAGAAGAAATTAAGTTCTTAAATTTACCTATCGAAGAGTACCAAATATGAAGTTTGCTTGGTTTACTAATACTTGACTTAATGTGATTCAGACATTATCCCTTTATGAGGGTAAATCTAGATGATATATTTTACTCACAATCCTAATAGAGACGTGTTGAATGGGGTATAATCTAACATCTATAGCTCCTTAGTTGCAGCACATTTATCTAACCTAATGCCATATTCTACAAGAGGTTGTTACATACATAGTTTTCTAACGCGAAGAATCTAATCTTACTTCTATGTTAATGATTTATCCACTTAGCTTAATTTACTTTATTACCAAGAGTTTTCTAATTGTGGACATAGAAGATTTCCATTTTAAATTTGAAAAGGCTAAATGAGTTTGACAGTAAATACATCATTTAATACTTAGGGGGGCTAACTAAAGGGTTTCTGGTTTATTAAGCCGCAGAGCGAATATAACTAAAGTGTAAAGGAAAAGCAACCTATCAAACTAAGCGTATCCTAAGGCATTAATAAGATTATATGCATGAAGTAATTACTTATGAAATTTAAAAAGAGAACTTACCTCACGTCCTAGCTTTTCTTCGTAATGTCTCAGATGACGATCGACGTGTGAATGATAGGTGAGTCTTCAAGATAACCAAGGTGTGAAAGTATATCATGGCAAGCTTCTAACACCTTATTTAAACCGAAGTGGCTTGACCCAAACATGTCTTGTAATGGACTCATTTGATATCTTAGCCTTGATGCATACAACGTCTTATGTAGACTCTTCCACATCGGATGATGTTCTTCTCCTTCGTATGTGTCACTCCATGATTTTGGATTGAGTTCACTTTGGAGTTGATTCATGTAGTTTTCGTCGTTAATACCTTCATTAACAACATTTGAACTAGTAGCACATGTATCTATTTTATCTAAATGTTTATCTATTAAATTTTCTAAGATAACTAATTCATGTACAAGATCAAAATCCTCATCTTTGGCTTGACATTTTTCTTGATGAAAGTTTAAGAAATTTTTCCAAATATCATTTGCCATTTTACAGAAGGATATTCTTTCAAATTCAACTTTCGGCAAGGTTTTGCAAACAATTATTTTAGCTTTATTATTTATGTCATTCTTTGTTTTCAAATAATTAATTTGACTTTCAAAATCCGTTTTTGTTTGACTTTCAAAATCCGTTTTTGTTGGTTGAAAATCACCAATCGAAATGACATGCCAAAGATCTAGATCAATTGATTTCACATAAGTTTCAAATTTATTTTTCCATTCAGGAAAGATATAGTTTTCAAATAGCGGTGGTTTTTGCATAGATTGCCCTTCTAAATATTTTTTCGATTCTATAGATCGATTCAAGCTTTAAAATACAGTTTATTTTAAAAATCTTGTTTGACCTGGCTCTTGATACCAATTGTGGAAAACTAGAAGGGGGGGGGGGTTGAGTAGTTTTACGTCTTTTTAATTTTATTATGAAAACTTTGTTTCCTTTTAAAACCTTAGATTTGAGTTTATATGAAAAATGATACTTGAACAATATTATTAATTATATGTGTATCCTTTTTGATTTGTTATAAAAGTTTTCTTTTTATGAATGGAGTTTTAAATTGATCTTTATGTGAAATCAACTTCTAATTAATACTAACAGTTATATATGCCTATATGTATGAAAGTAATGACGATATAAAGAAATAAGTAAGAGATGGAAAGATCAAACCGAGACACGAGGGATTTATAGTGGTTCGGCTACAAGGACACCTTCCTTGCCCTACTCCACTCCCCGAGCACACCTTACTCGAGAGTTTTCTTCACTACTTCAACAAGCTCCCTTATGGCGGAGAAAACCTTACACACTTTCGCTTACACCGGTTTAACGACACAAAGCTAAATGTCGAGTTCTAATCGTAGCTAGAACCAATCTCACAACTTCAATCACAACATGTTCACGACTTATTCATGACTTCCTCACGACGGCTTCACGACTTCAACACAACGGCTTCACGACTTCTACAAGACGACTTCACAACTTCTAAGCTACGGCTTCACGACTTCTACACAACAACTTCACAACTTCTACATGAGGACTTCACGACTTCTAAGCTACGGCTTCACGACTTCTACATGACGACTTCACAACTTCTAAGTTATGGCTTCACGACTTGTACATGACGACTTCACAACTTCTAAGCTACGGCTTCACGACTTCTACATGATGACTTCACAACTTCTAAGTTATGGCTTCACGACTTCTACATGACGACTTCACAACTTCTGAGTTATGGCTTTACGACTTCTACACCACGGCTTTACAACTTCTACACCACGGCTTTACAACTTCTACATGACTTCTTTACACCACAACTACTTATACACCTTCTTCACTACTTACACACTACACTAATCTAATCACTCATGTTCACACCTACTATACACACCTTATACACAAATGAATGAATGATTTACAAACTTTACTAAACTAACAACTTAAGTAACAAGATGACACTAAGTTGTAATGCTTCTAGTCTTGATTGATAGAAGTATTCTTCTTTTGCACAAGGATGGTAGAAGCTTGGATCACTTGGAAACCAATGCTTAAGAATCTATGATCAAAGGATTTTGGAAAGGATTTAGAAAGAAAAGAGGAGATTTAGAACATAAGGTTTGAGGTGCAAAAGGTGAGAAAAAGTCCAGGAGAAGTCCAGTATTTATAGGCAAAAATGGACAGGCTGGAGGAGCGTGTCGGTCCCCTTAAATAGGGGGGCGGTCCCCTTAAAATTAAGGGGGCCACCTTGTATATTTAAAGGGGCCGCCCTTATAGACCGTTGTCCAGTTTTGTCTTTTTGTGGGGAAGGTTTTTCTGGACATTTTTACAATTTTTGGTTGAAAATTTGAATTCATAATTTTATAAAAGATTAAACATTATTATTTAATACAAAAAATGATTTTCTAAAAGATATAAAATGTTTTGGGTCATTTTATAAAAAATCTAGTGATTAAGAAAATGTTCCTTTGATCATATAATGCATTAAACATTTGTTCATTCATACCTTAAGTAATTAAGTTGTAAAAATGAATATTTCCAACTAAATACTTGTTTACTTAATAAGTTTATGTTTGATGAGTTTACATTTTGTGATCATCAAAACATAGAGATATGAACAAGTATTGATAATATTTTTAGGCATTATTTATATCAACAAGCTGGAAGCAACCTTTGTGTCATGTTTGTTTCAGGTTTTGTGACCGTACCCTCTGTGGAAACCGTAGAGGGGGGGTGAATACGTTTCCATTTAAAAACTTAAAACTTTTGTATCAAACACCCGATCAAGTGTGACGTAATATGAAGAGTGTCAACAATGAGTATATAGCATCTAGATATGACTATAGTAAACTACAACATATGCACAATCAAACCATGGAACATACATGATCAATCACTACATGAGCAACAAGCCACACAAACACATATGCAATGCAAATATAAATATAAAGCGATAACTAATGAAATGAAAGTAAAGAGATAAGTTAGAAGGCGCAAACTGGACACGGTGATTTATAGTGGTTCGGTCACGAAGCTCCTCTTCGCCCTACTCCACTCCCCGAGTACCCAACTCGAGAGTTACTTCACTAATCAACAAACTCCCTTTAGGCGGAGAAAACCGTACACGTCGCTTAACTTGTTTTTCGACACTAAGCTAGATGTCGAGTGCTAATCTTAGCTAGCACCAATCTACCACGATCTACCCGATCTACACCATACACGTCGCTTATCCTATTTCCGACACTAAGCTAGATGTCGAGTGCTAATCTTAGCTAGCACCAATCTACCACAATCTACCCGATCTACACCATACACGTTGCTTATCCTATTTCCGACACTAAGTTAGATGTCGAGTGCTAATCTTAGCTAGCACCAATCTACCACGATCTACCCGATCTACACCATACACGTTGCTTATCCTATTTCCGACATAAGCTAGATGTCGAGTGCTAATCTTAGCTAGCACCAATCTACCACGATCTACCCGATCTACCCTTGATCCACATAATCAATCACACAAGCCCAATGGCTTCAAGAGATCTTCACTATCTCTTAAGATCACAATGATCTTGACTCACTCTCTCACAAAAGAAAAGTAATCTTGATGTATTCTATGATACAATCAAGAGTGTAACAAATGTTACAAGACCTAACAACTCCAACACTTTGTATCAACTTGGATACTTTGTGTTCTTCTCTTGCTAATCAAGAGGGATGACAACACTTTGTATCTACTTGGATACTTTGTGTTCTTCTCTTGCTAATCAAGAGGGATGACAACACTTTGTATCTAGGATACTTTGTGTTCTTCTCTTGCTAATCAAGAGGGATGACAACACTTTGTATCTAGGATACTTTGTGTTCATCTCTTGCTAATCAAGAGGAATGAAGAGGATCACTTGAGTGGATGATTGGATCACTCTTAAACAACCTAAGACTCTCCAAATGATCAAAGAAAGTTATCTAAGTGAAGAGGGATAAGACCAGAGAAAAAGGACTGGAAAAATCATGTTGGAAGTGTGGAATGGTCCACTATTTATAGGCAAGGGAAAATCTGACCGTTACAGACCCACGGCTCCACTAAATACCTGACGGCTCCATTAAATACCCGACGGCTCCACTAAATACCCGACGGCTCCACTAAATTTAGTGGAGCCGTACCTATTTAATGGTGCCGTAGACGCTCTTTCGTTTGTCTTTAGTGGGGAAGGTTTATTTGGGGAAGTTGGAGCTGTTTTGGGAGGAAAAATGACTGTTGGGAGTTTTCAAATTTATTTTTCAAAATAAAACATTTCTTTTTAATTAAAAAATAATTTGTAAAATATATTTTTGAAAAAATGTTTTGTCACATTAAAAATGTGAAGTTTAGAAAAATATAATCCTTTGATCATTTGTCAAGTGGTAGATTTGTTTGTCCATACCTTGAGTGATTTATGTCGGGATGGAAATCTACGACTTCGTTGAAGCATACTTGAGACGTCGGGAGGTGTTGATGAAGTATGCATTGATGATTTGTGTTTACAAGTAACTTGCACATTTTACATTATGTATTACAAGTTACATGTTTGTCATTATTAAAACCGAAGAAATCGTTTAGTTTAAATATCGTAATATTTGCACTAACAATCTCCCCCTTTTTGATGATGACAAATATGTAAACCGTAACACACAGTAAAATGTAAAAGTTACCTGTTTACACTTCCTTCTCCCCCTTTTGTCGAATCAAAAAGGTAGTTGCCTCGAGCGCTCCCTTGGATTTACTCCCTACTCCCCCTTATTGCACTAATATCCTTTCTCCCCCGAAAGGCGAGCTTGCATCATCCTAGTGAAGCCTTCTATCAACACTTGTGAAGACGACTTCATGCTATGTATTCAAATACTCACGAGCTCCCCCTAGCTCAATGCTCCCCTATGGTGACTTAATCCCCTTGTTTATTTACCTTAGTATCTAGCGGATCCATGGATCAAATTCTTACAAAGACTTTTCCTACATCAAGGGTTAGCTTCGTGCAGCATAATATATAACAGTATATGAGCAACATTATAGGGATAGAATACACATAGCAAGACATGCATGGGTTAAACTATGTTAACACGTAAGTGTCACAACCCGACCGAAAACCTAAGGTGTAATTGTTCACTCAATCACACTAATCAAGAACGAGATTCGTTCATTGACTGACGCACTAAATGACTTATTCCAAGTTGTCATTGGGAAGGAAAGTTCTAACAAACCTTTTGAACAACATAATCATCTACCTAAGATGATTGATGTTAAGGATAGTTTGTTGATAAGACATACTCTAAATGATTACTATTATGACAAGTCGTGCCATAAAGTAGACCCGATAGAGGTTATACCTAAATGATTCCATAAGGTGGGAGAGTGTTGGTTGTGGTGACAACAAGGACAACTTGGGTTATGTGGTTGTAGGGGATAAATAATGGGATGACCCATTAGTGGTTGTGGTGATGGTGATAGTGATAAGGATGATGTGTTAGTGCCAAGTTCAAAAGGAGATGTAGGTGACAAGGTTAGTGTGAGAGATAAAGGTTGTGGTGATGGTGATGGTGATAAGGATGATGTGTTGGTGCCAAGTCCAAAGAGGTTTGATGGTGATAGGGTTAGTGTGATAGCTAAAGGTTGTGGTGGACTTGGTGGAGGTAAGGGTGTAGGAATCCTAAAGGTGGAGGATGATGATGATGTAGTTGGAGATGTTGGTTTTGCCCTTTGAGGAAAGGTGGGAAAGAATGGTTTAGGTTAATATATCGTTTGCACTGACAATGAGATGCATGATATATTTCAAAAGGGAAAAAGAAAAGGTGCATGTGATCCTAACAGGATTGTTGGTGGATATCTCTAACGGGGTTAAGGTAATGAAGTTCTAGGTTTCTAGTTTGGATGATCCTAGTTGTGTGTTAGGGATAATTTGGTGCATGAAGGGTTTCGTGTGTTTGTGAGGATTGAAGGTTGTTGAACTAACTATCACTTATCCAAAGTGAGGAGTAGTTGTAAGGTTTGAGTGTGATGAGTTGAAGGTTATAAGGTTTGAGTGTGATGATCTATGGGTTGAAGGTTCTTAGACTAACTGTCACTGTCAAGAGTGAAGTGTAGCTAAAAGGTTTGAGTGTGATGATGATGTTAATGTGAGGTTTGAAGGTGAGATGCAAGATAAGCTTGCAATGGTGAGGCCTTATATAGGCAAGAGTTGTGGGATTCGAACTAAAGTTGGTGTTAGAGTCCTATGGTGTAGTGAGGGAATCCTAGGGTGTATGTGAGTTTGCAAGATTTTGCAGGTTTAAGGTTAGGAATGCAGGGATCTAAAGGAAACAGTGAAAATTCGTCAAACATAGGCACGGTACCACTAAATACCACACGGTACCATTAAATTTAACGGTACCGTGACCTGGAAGTCACGAATTTTCCTATAAAGCCTAGTTCTGGGCAGCTAAAGGGAAGTTTCCTAGGGAATAAGAATCACATTTGTGTGTTCTTGAGAGTGTTTAGTGAAAGACTATATGAGTATGTTTTCGCTCCCCCTTAATCTATGACCAACCGGACAAGATGTAAAAGATAAAGAGGAAAACAAACGTTGACTGAAGCGATGAGCTTAGTAACGTCATGACAAGTAGTGGATAGCATACGATAAACTTCACCTTTGAAGTCACGTAGCTCTTCTCAATCATTGTGAATATTCATAGAATATTTATATGATGAGACATGTGATTACTTGGAGATATCCTAAGGGTTAAGAAGATAAAATCTTCAGGGTTGTGAGGTAGGTGATAAGGTTATAGGGTTATCTATGTTGATGAAGGAGGGTTATCTCAACGTATCCTAATGTCTTCGTTTGAAGTGTGTGTGAGATGACTGGGATGCGGAAGCATTGGTAGTGTTTAGTACCATGCGGAAGTGAAAGGGAAGAAGGCTTAGGAATCAGAAGATAGATACAATCTGTTCTGATAGGATACGGTTCTGGTTCAAGACTACATCTAGTGTGTTTCGATAGTGGTTTTGAAACAGTGAGAATAATCTGTCTCAGCAAATAACGGTCCACGGTACCGTTAAAAATAACGATACTGTCCCCTATTAAAGAGTACCGTGGCCTGCTGAGGTCAGTTTTGACCCAGAATTAGATTTCTGACAAAGAAATTTCACATATGTTGTGATTTTTCTGGACCTTAGATTAAAAGAATTTATACCGAATAAATTCCTTTATGAATGAATCCACCGGGATTCGATGAACGTTTGTCGAGAACGAGAAATGACATTTAATTGCATTTCACAAATTAAATAAACTTTAAATACTTCGGATGAAATATTTAAGTTTTCATTGGAGTTTAAGAGGATTTTACGAATAAATCTTCGCTGATTAAGGGATATTTTTCGACACGAGGAGAGAATTTATACCTAATAAATTCTTTGACCGGTACTGGACGAAAAGAAATGACTTTTATATTTCTGAGGAAATACATAGGTAATCATTAGAGCGATGTGAAAGATGACTTAATATTTCCAGTGAAATATTTAAAAAGTCATCTGATCGGCCTCAAACAGTCAACTTAAATCAACCACGGATGTGGTCAAATAAAGTCAAACTACTTGAAGACAACTAACCAAGAAGTATAGTGAATCCCCGGGTCGTTAAGTCCCAGCGAGATGTGAATTCTGAAATAAAACGAATCTGTGATCGGGTGAAATTGAACAGGAAAGGGGTTTTGAATGATTTACACTAAGGAATAAAAGAAAATAGCTTAAACAAGCTATAAAAACAAGTACGAGAAAGCAAATTACCTAGAAATATTTAAAACTAAAAACGCGTACGTTTAATTTTAAATTTACGTAAACGTACGAAATAAAACGCGAGTTTTAAGAAATAAAAAGCCTATGGATATGAAAATTATTATTTTTTTACAAACCTAATAAATAAAAGAAAATTTTTGGAAAATTAAAATTATTTTTATGACTATTTATTTAATTATTATTAATTATTTATTATTTAATTACTTTTTAAACTATTTTAATTTATAATAAATACTAAATGAACAAAGAAAAATCTAAAACTTTTTCTATAAATATTAATAAGTGAAAAGAAGCTAAGAAAATTATAAAAATAAAAATTACTTAATTAAAAATTTAAAAAGATAAATTCTATTAAATAGAAGCTATCACTTATTTTCTATTTTTATTTTTCTTAAGGTCTACTGAGCTAATTATATTTTTCCTATATTATAAATGACAAAATAAAATTATGTAAAAAAGAATTATATTTTTCTGATTAATATTCTATTTATTATGATTTAATTACTATTTTAAACTAAATAAAAGATTAAAAATATTAAAACTATTCAAAAAATTCTGAAACTTTTTTCTAAGTTAACTTATATGATTACAAAGATAATAAAAATAAAAAGGTGGAATTAGCTTTTGTGGATAAGCTGCTATAAGCTACACAGCTTATATAAGCTAAAACTAAAAAAATAAAAGAAGGATAAATAGGATTGGAAAGGAAGCTATAACACAAAAGGCACCCGGGCAGAGTGGTTGGGGCTTTGGTGTGTTAAGCAAGAGGTCAGGGGTTCGAATCCTTACCCAGATTTTTTTGCTAAAACTTATTTTTTTGGACTTTTCTTTTTGCTAGGTACTTTTAAGCTATAAATAAGCAACTTTAATAAAGGGAATATTTGTAGAATAAGCTAAATGAGCTGGAAACCATGAGCTTATGCCAACAGTTTAACTTATAAGGCTTAAAATGAACTAAGATTTGCAAAACAAGCTATAAGCTAGAGATTAAGCTAAAAGCTTTTGGAAATGGTTAAAAGGGACTGAGTTAATAGTAATTAAGCTAGGGGGTTCAAGAAAAGCTAGGGTTAAAAGCTTAAAAGCTCAAAAGAAGCTAAAGCTTCTTTAGCCTGCTGAGTTGCAGGCCTGCACAGGGCAAAACTGCCCTGTTTGCAGGGGTATTTTAGGGATTTAAAAAAATTCTAAAAATTAAAATAAAATTACTACAATGAAGATGAGCTGGGTGACTTTAATTATCCAGAAAATCAGCTTGTGAGAGCTTATGAGGATGAAACTAAAAATCGTGCAAGATCCCAAAAATCCACAAAAACTGCCTTAGCAGTCTGCTGATGTGATGTGGTTTTGTTTTGTGCACAAGACTTGTGCAATGGTTCTAGGCTTATAGGAACTAACTAAATGGACTACTTGGAGTTCAAAAATGCCAAAGGTTGGGTCTGAATGAGCTTGAGTCAGCTTGTGGCTTGTTTGAGCTTTTGGCAGTCTAAGGTGAACACATGGGACTCAAAACTGCTAATCTGATCTAATGGGCTAACCAAAAGTTGGAAATAGCTTATGAGGACTGTAAGAAGCTTGTACAAAGTTGGACTAGTGGTCAATCTACAGTGACACTAGTGTTTGCCTATGTGACTGTGTTAAACCAAACACCCCTATATGGGATTGTTTTGGTTGTTTTTAACTGCAAATGGCCTAATTAAGCTAGGTTGTGAATTGGACTAAGTTTATATAACTTAAGTAAAAGCTAATGAGGAATTCAAAGCTAGTTATAAGCTACTTAAAAGCTATATGAAAAATAATGCAAAAAAAATGGAGAAAAGAGGCTTACAACTGTGAAACTTATGGAACAAAGGAAACAAGACCAGAACCTTTCCTAGCTTGTTCAAACAAGCTAGAAATACCCATAGAAGCCTTCCAGATTAGCTTATACACCCAGAATCTTGTTGGAGCTTATTGTTGACTTTTCTTCAAAATGACATTAGAACTTCAGGAACCTCTTAATACTTTTTCAATTACTCTAATAAGCTTATACAAGCTTATTTGAACACCTTTTACAGCTTATAAAATCAAAAACAAACAAGAACCATTTTGGCGGGAAATTCAGTTACTCTTTAAAACATGAAATTACTTGAATTGAACACTCAAATTATAACTTAAATTACTTAATTGATTCAAATATTACAAAACCCAGAAGATAAATTACATTAAACTATGAAATCGACATTAATTTAACTAATTAAACTAAACTACACTAAACTCAAAACTACTCTCCTTTTTTCTGCTTCAAGGAGCTCTTTTATACTTCCAATATCTTCCATGGGACCCTCTGAGTGAATCCCAGCTATCCATTTGCCCCAATTAAATCCCATTCGTCCATGTGTAATTTTTGGCGCCAAAGTCTTTTGAGCAGGTTTATATTAATTAATGAATTTTGGGATGTTATGTGAGGTGGAGGGGTGAGCTGGGGGGATAAGGTGGAAGGGTGAGGTGGTAGCAGGTTTGGTGAGGTGGAGGGATTGGTATCGAAGAAGACAAGTCAAACTTGTCTGGGTTTTGTTTGACCGAATGTTTATCTGAAATAAGAACAAGGTGGGTCGGGTTTGGGCTTTGGGTTTAGTTTAGGATGGGCTGGGTTGTTTTTAGATTTAAGGGTAGTGGGTTATTTAAGGGATAAAGGGTTCGGTTGGTTTAGTAGTATTTTAAGCCCAAGGACCAAAATTGTATTTTCTGAATTGTGAAGGACTGAAATTGTAACTCTTTCAAAGTTTATCACAAGGACCAATCTTGCCAAATTTGATAACCCAAGGACCAATCTTGCCAAATTTGATAATTTCCAAAATTAAAAATTCCCAAGGACCAAATGTGTCAGGTTTCAAAGTTGAGGGACCTGATTTGCCAATTTTCCAAACTTATGATCCAAGGGTATTTCTTGCCAAGTTTCATTTACCAAAGGACCCTGAATGTTAATTTTCCAATTTTAAATATCCAGGGGTGTTTTATGTCAATTTTGAAACTCGAGGGACTAGTTTTGCCAATTATGCAAACATTGATTGTTTTTCAATTGTTTTCAATCCTTTTGCATTTGAAATACACAAAAACACATTTCAATGATATTTGTAACATTTATATGGTTATTTGTGTGCTTTTGGTCGTTTTTGTGGGTTTAAACAATGTAAAATATATGTGTATTTAAACACATATCATCATCAGACGAGACACAGGATATGACTTGACATTTCCAGTGAAATATCTAACAGTCATGGGACGAGATCGAGGGAATGACTTGATATTTCCAGTGAAATATCTAAAAGTCATGACACGAAATAGAATAGATGATCTCAATATTTCCAGTGAAATATTCAAGAGATCATGCAAGGAACGTGAGGGATGACTTAATATTTCCAGTGAAATATTTAGATAGTCATGAGAGGGATTTAAAGAATGACTCAATATTTCCAGTGAAATATTTAAAGAGTCATGAGACGAGACGCACGAGACTACAATATTTCCAGTGAAATATTTAAATAGTCATAAGTTTTATGGAAAATGTTCCATCATTCCTAGATCTAGACGGAGATGGTAAGGGGATTCTCGGTTGATTTAAGGGTTTCTATGTGCTTCGCACGTGAGTGTTTCATGGGGTTTTGAAAGATGTAAAGCTAGGCCTATGGTGCTGATTTGCAGCAGGGTTTGGGATCTTAAGACGTGTATATTCACACGAGGATGAAAGGAACTACTAATTACTTATATAGTAACTCGTGAGTCCTTTGGATGAGCGTTTTAACATATGTTGTTAAAAGGCTTGAGTATGATGTTTCGGATATGACATTTAACAATTGCGATCGCAAGTTAAACTTACTTGAATATTTCGGATGAAATATTTAAGTTGTCAACCCTACTCCGAGTTCTACTAGGTTTGTTCCTAACCTTCCCATGACAAAAAGGTGTATTACTTGGAAGAAGGCGAAGTGATGACTGGGGAATTAGGGTAACTTCGCGACTACTTTGACTTATGGGTTTTGACACTAGTGTATGGCTCTATGACTTTTAAGGGTTCATAGTGATGGGCATACCTAATTCCTAATGTGTCAAAAGAGCATAGTGTGGGTGCAAAATTTACAAGTAAATCAAGTAAAATGCGCATAAGGAATAAATGCAAACATCATGCAAAACATGATAATCATTTAGCATTTAAGATCATGAAGACATTTATTCATGTATTATGAGAACATGTTATCATTTTGAAACATATATGTGGGATGCAAGCAATCTAGGTTTGCTAAGGCAGATCCTAATTTCTACTTGTTCAAGATGACATCCTAATGGGAGATATAGTTCAACGATGCAAACTATCTCTAGTCAAATGTAGGAATGAAAAAATTTCAAGTTAGAGAATGAGTATGAGACAATCACTAGTGGTGCTCAATTAAGGATGAACACGACCATTTTTACAGGTTATACCACAAACCCAACTTCTCTCCTGGAAACAATTCAACCGTTAGGTCAAATTGAATTTCTAGTGCGATAGGTTCTCCACTAAATACCCGACGGCTCCACTAAATTTAGTGGAGCCGTACTTATTTAATGGTGCCGTAGACGCTCCTTCGTTTGTCTTTAGTGGGGAAGGTTTATTTGGGGAAGTTGGAGCTGTTTTGGGGGGAAAAATGACTGTTGGGAGTTTTCAAATTTATTTTTCAAAATAAAACATTTCTTTTTAATTCAAAAATAATTTGTAAAATATATTTTTGAAAAAATGTTTTGTCACATTAAAAATGTAAAGTTTAGAAAAATATAATCCTTTGATCATTTGTCAAGTGGTAGATTTGTTTGTCCATACCTTGAGTGATTTATGTCGGGATGGAAATTTACGACTTCGTTGAAGCATACTTGGACGTCGGGAGGTGTTGATGAAGTAGCATTGATGATTTGAGTTTACAAGTAACTTGCATTTATACATTAGTATTACAAGTTACTTGTTGTCATTATTACAAATTATGTATTACAAGTTACATATGTCATTATTAAAACGAAGATATCGTTAGTTTAAATATCGTAATATTTGCACTAACACCCTCAACCTCCATCTAAGAAATAATTGTATTCATACTAATAGTCTAATGAGGAAAATAAAATCGCAGTTATGTGATTGGCCAATCAACAAGTATTTCAATCTTTAAAACTAATGTAACAGGAAATATTTGCTCACGCAGTTTCAATCACATGTATTGAGAAAACCACTACTCGAAATTTTGAATATCCGAAATTCAAATATCTAGAATTTTGAATATCTAAAATTTAAAAGAAGAACAAGCATTGATATGAAAGATTCTCATGTTTGCCTTGAGCATAAAAGAGCGGGAATAAAAGCTATGAATCTCAATGAGACAAACCGGGAATGTCGAGTTTGAAAAAGTTTAGAAGAATAGATTGTCCACTAAATTTCCGCGTTAGTACAGTTGTGTGAGATGAAAGGACAAGATGGAGAACTAAAGTGAAAGGGGCTATTAAGCTTATAAATAACGGCTCCATTAAAGATAATGCATCTTGGAAAGTAAGCAAATCAAGGCCAGTACTATAAAACACATTTGCTGCTGAGTTCATGAAAATATACTTTATAAGGAAAACCCCGCTGAAACACATAGACAATGCCGAAAAGATGGGTATGAAATAAAGCTCCATTTGAAACTTGTGTCGATCCCTGATTTTGCCGAATTATAGATGAACGGAGATAAAAAATTATAGGCGTGCGGCTTACACCAAGTAGACTCATCAATGCAAACGCACTTTCACCACTTAAATTTGTAATACTTCCACTGACTGAGAGTGACGTGTCCCGTTGACTTGTCAACACTCCAAAGAAATAAGAAAATAAGTCCAGTGTCTCTAACCACATACATATGAACATCGCTTTGCCGTTTTCCAAGTAACAAGAGACAACCAAAACAGGGAAGTGTCGAGAGAAGTTATTAGGACACAAGTGAAAGGCCTAACCCAAAGGTTAGATTAAGTGTATGTGCAATTACCGAAATCATTGAAAGGTCTAAAGCGATCATAGATAGTTCTGCTTGAAGTCCCAAAAATATACACGTGATTGTGTCATACTCTATAATGCAAATCTGGGCAAGGTCTCGTCCGAGGCAATAGAAGCCGAGAGATATTGACAAAGAACAATAGTCAGCTATAAAAAATAAACATAAGAATAACCATATCATTTCCAAAATGAGATCTACCCTCAATTGCTGCAACCTATTTTCCAGGATCAACGTACGTGATGACAGTAAAAATTACTGGTTAAAGGACTGGAAGCAAACTTTGTGTCATGTTTGTTTCAGGTTTTGTGACCGTACCCTCAACCTCCATCTAAGAAATAATTGTATTAATATTAATAGTCTAATGAGGAAAATAAAATCGCAGTTATTTGATTGGCCAATCAAAAAGTATTTCAATCTTTAAAACTAACGTAACAGGAAATATTTGCTCACGCAGTTTTAATCACATGTATTGAGAAAACCACTACTCGAAATTTCGAATATCCGAAATTCAAATATCTAGAATTTCGAATATCTAAAATTTAAAAGAAGAACAAGCATTGATTTGAAAGATTCTCACGTTTTCCATGAGCATAAAAGAGCGGGAATAAAAGCTATGAATCTGAATGAGACAAACCGGGAATGTCGAGTTTGAAAAAGTTTAGAAGAATAGATTGTCCACTAAATTTCCGTGTTAGCACAGTTGTGTGAGATGAAAGGACAAGATGGAGAACTAAAGTGAAAGGGGCTATTAAGCTTATAAATAACTGGTCCATTAAAGATAATGCATCTTGGAAAGTAAGCAAATCAAGGCCAGTACTATAAAACGCATTTGCTGCTGAGTTCATGAAAACATACTTTATAAGGAAAACCCCGCTGAAACACACAGACAATGCCGAAAAGATGGGTATGAAATAAAGCTCCATTTGAAACTTGTGTCGATCCCTGATTTTGCTGAATTATAGATGAACGGAGATAAAAAATTATAGGCGTGCTGCTTACACCAAGTAGACTCATCAATGCAAACGCACTTTCCCCATTTAAATTTGTAGTACATCCACTGACTGAGAGTGACGTGTCCCGTTGACTTGTCAACACTCCAAAGAAATAAGAAAATAAGTCCACCGTCTCTAACCACATACATATGAACTTCGCTTTGCCATTTTCCAAGTAACAAGAGACAACCAGAAACAGGGAAGTGTCGAGAGAAGTTATTAGGACACAAGTGAAAGGCCTAACCCAAAGGTTAGATTAAGTGTATGTGCAATTACCAAAATCATTGAAAGGTCTAAAGCGATCATAGATAGTTCTGCTTGAAGTCCCAAAAATATACACGTGATTGTGTCATACTCTATAATGCAAATCTGGGCAAGGTCTCGTCCGAGGCAATAGAAGCCGATAGATATTGACAAAGAACAATAGTCAGCTATAAAAAACAAACATAAGAAGAACCATATCATTTTCAAAATGAGATCTACCCTCAATTGCTACAACCTATTTTCCAGGATCAACGTACGTGATGACAGTAAAAATTACTGGTTAAAGGACTCGAAGCAACCTTTGTGTCATGTTTGTTTCAGGTTTTGTGACCGTACCCTCAACCTCCATCTAAGAAATAATTGTATTAATACTAATAGTCTAATAAGGAAAATAAAATCGCAGTTATGTGATTGGCCAATCAAAAAGTATTTCAATCTTTAAAACTAAGCTAACAGGAAATATTTGCTCACGCAGTTTTAATCACATTGATGCGTGGGTTTTGCAACCTTACAACAGGTTTTACCTCTCGAGGGATCTCAAGAGGCTTACAACCCCACCAGGCAGTGTACCTGACCGATGTAGTATAGTGTAGTGGTAAGTACGGGGGATTGATCGTTCTCCACAGGGAATAGTGTTCGTTAGGTATGAAAGGCTACTCTAATTAGGTCTAAGGGTTGAGGAAGATTCTTTTTATGTTTTTATATTTTTATGAAAGCAAGTAAAATCTCGGGTTTTGAAGGAGTGGGCGGAATTAGTTGCTAGTCAACTAACCCAAATTACTACAAATGCAAATAAAATAAAATAACAAAAATGAAAAGTGGTGAGAAACTTATGTGTGGAGAAATGTGTTTACTTAGATTTCCTTACTCCCTAACTATCTTTTACCGGTTAATTAGTGTGTATTAGTCGCGTGGATGACGGGTGTATTCCTTAATACCATTCGTGGGGTGGCGTACTTACTTCCCCAAACTCTACAAGCTCCTACTTCACTCCTATGTCGAGCCGGCTAGGAAGCTCCTAACATGGGATCACTAGAATTCGCTTGTGCATTAAATACAACCATAAAAACCTTTAGTACGCATTTGGTTCATGTTTCTTAAGACGTTCAAGCAAGTTACCGAATAGGAAGTTAGCCAGTTTTCTTAAGCCTAACATAGATAAACAATCATCCAATACAACTAACAACACACTAACAACCAATAATCAATAGCTAGGTTTCATTAGATCTAAGCAAACACAAGATAAAATTAGCCTAACATGTTAAACAAAAGACAAGCATAAGATAGAATCAAACAACACATAGACATATTGAATGATTAATTGAAAACTTATCTTTCAATGAAACATGGAAGATCTCAAGGCAAGAAGCCCTGAAAAAGTAGCTAAAATCGTCTTAGGGTTTTATCCCAAAATTCCACACACTAAGCTCTCCTTAATGACAAAAAATTAGAAAACTATATATAGACTTTGACATCTGACGGCGTCACCTTATGCATTGTGACGCCGTCACCTCGCCGCTTTTAGGGTTCCCGGATGACCTTCTTGACGCCGTCCCTCTTTAGCTCGCCAAAAATCCATTCTGGCTTATCAAGGCTTGACGCCGTCGGACCTATAACGTGACGCCGTCCCTCTTTGATTTAAGCCGTGACGCCCTTGATTTAGTTAAAGCGTGACGCCGTCAGAATTCTCATGCAAACTCACTGGCCCGTCATGAGTAAATTTCACATCCAACTTTTCTTGCCAAGGCATGACGCCGTCTGGAGTTAATGTTGACGCCGTCAAAGGTGACTTTCAGCACAATTTTGAGACTTTGCCGTTTTCTTCACTTTTATGCTCCAAAAACGTCCAAAATGCCTCCTTTTCCAGATTTCTCCTCAAAAGTACCTAAAATGACAAAAGGAACGATTTAGGGCAATATTTGATCAAATAAATACGATTTCGGGCTTAAATGACCCCTTAAAAGCGGTACACTTTTCGCCTCATCAAATACCCTTACACTTGAGATTTGCTTGTCCTCAAGCAAATGCGCTTTTATTCTAATCAAAATACAAGTTAGGGGTCATTTAATGCAAACATAAAAGTAATTACAACAAATAATCGTTCCACTTCAATCATAATAAGCACGGAGATTACATACTAGCACCTCACAAGTAGTGTTTAGATACTCACATCTCTCAAGTGTCATCAAAATAAATCTCATAAATGAAAACGGATAATATCTCTCACTACCTGTCATAGCAAATAGATTACCATAGGCTTGGGAAAGGATCGAAAACCTCCTCCACTAGGCGTAAGCACCTAAGATAAACTATCAAAGAGGGCTTTTAAATGGGTTATAACGTTAGGTGTAGGGAAAAGGAAAACACGGTTTGGTTGGATTAAGGATATTTTACTGGTGGCGAGTTAAAGATCTTGATCGATTACATGTACTATACAATGTTGCTAAGCCAAGACTAGACTCGATCTTAAGCTAATGAAAGAAAATAACAAAACATAAAATAAACATAAAATAAAACGGGATGGTAGTCCGTATGTTTTTTCTATTTTTCTTTTTCTCATTTTTTTTTGTATTTTTCTTGATTTTTTCGATTTTTTTTTTTTTTTTTTTTTTTTTTTTTTTTTTTTTTTTTTTTTTTTTTTTTTTTTTGCATACACTTTTACCCTACCATCCAAAATAATACATCATAGGGGCATTGCATCCCCTTACACTTGAACTTTTACATAACTTTACAAATAACTATTCTAATGACTCGAATTAAGATAATTGAAAAACTTGGAGTACTTTTAAAATATTTAGCACGTATGGGGGTAATAAATGATGTTCTTCCCCATTACTCCATTAAACTAGTACTTTACCCATGAGTCCCAATCGTCCCAAAACAATATGTACAAGGATATGACTTGACTTAGCAACCATGTAATCAATTAGATAATTAACTTGGGTTTAAACAAATGTTGTCACAATAATGCACTAAAAATGAGTGCATACAAGGTAGGCTAAGGCGATTTGGGTGTACATTTAAGTGGGGTGTAAACAAATTCTTCCTTTAAGTAAAATGCTTAAAGGTCAAAACGAAAAGATAGGCTCTGAGGGGTGTACTAGGGGTATCGTGTACTAAAAATGAGTACAACGCAAAGGGTGTGGGAGAATTACTTGACCAATGTAGCCAATGTAATTATAACAAAAACACAGGTGTAAAACAATGGGTTAATCCTAATGCCTCTTATTATGTAGTAAATCTAACTACACGAATGTAGTCTCACTTGTGGCCTCGGAATGGTCCTAACGCAAGTTCTAGAATCTAAGTGCTACCGGTACACCCATCATAGCATAAATGCTTTTCCTACCAATTCTAGGGGCGAACCTCACATATTTGGGGGTGGAAAATTTTTTTAGTGGTACGGTTTTTGTGCTAGTCATATAACTCCTATCCATGAGACGCTCATTAAGATCAAAGTTTCACTCTTATATGTTGTAAAAAATTTTAAATTTGGCACTAAAATTACCTTAACAAGTATTTCTCTCAGTTTTATTACACATCTACTATTAAACAAACAAAAATCAAACGCAATTGTATTCTCTAAAATCGTACTTTTACCCTCCCCTTACACTTAAGATGAACATTGTCCCTAATGTTCAAATAACAAGATGTAAAAGAAAAAGTAAAAGAATGAAATCAAATACTCCCCTGATTCGCTCGTTGGATAATGAAATTACACGGTTAAATCTTCCTCCAAAAAGAATGTTGAAGCTCCATGACTAATGCATCGCCATAAGCTTGATTCAAAACATTTCCTTGTCCAAAATAACCTGTTGAACCTGAGAAAACAAACACGAAAACCTGCATAACATCGGCGGGATAAAATCTATATATAAGGATATAATGCTTGTGGAATGATAACTTTGCAGATTCCTGGAGATTATAAGTTGGAGATTTTAATAAAAACTTTTTAAAAACAAAAATTTCAAAAATTTCTGAAAATTAAATCTGACGCCGTCAGGTTATAACCCCTGACGCCGTCAGAAATGACCTGACAAAAATTTTCGTTTTAAGTTTCCGGAAAATTTCTGGAAAAACCTTTACCTTACTTCCTGGAAATCCTGCAAAACATCATTATGACTCGATACAAGCATTTGACTCAAACACATACGAATATGTATGTTAATTTATTATTATTACGATTCATGTTCATATGTGTTCTAATAAACCGATTTAGATTTCCCTTACACTTATCTTTTGCAAAATACCTTTATATGTAGTTAAGACGAAGTTAAAAACAAAATAAAGCATTTTCACAAATTAGTTTTGAACATGAATCAATAAGAATAAAAATTAAACACACATACGAAACAAATAAAAACAAATAAACAAATAAATAAACACACAAAGCAAATAAAACAAATAAAGATTGGGTTGCCTCCCAAGAAGCGCTTTTCTTTATTAACGAGTCTTGTAGCTAGACTCAAAGTCACGCTCATCTAGTGTCGCTTATGCTCACGTATCCGAGTGTGAGCCATCTAATTGTTGCCTCATCTTTCTTGTATTCATCATTCAGCTCCAAAAATCCATGATAGTATCTCTTATTTTTCTCATGTGGATATTTGAGCCCCTTCCTCTTATCATTCTCACTTAACAAGTCGATAGGCATAATTATATTGCAAGATTCAATGGGGTAGTTCTTAAACCTAGGATGTGCTCGGGGCATTTGATAAACAAAATCTTCATCCCCATCCGAGAATGTAATTAACCCGTCCACAAGTTTTTCGTCAAGGTTGGTCAACCTTTTGAAGGGTTCTCCAAAAATGACTTGGGTTAATTTGTTATCAATGAATTCTCCTAAGTTCTCCATAACCATAAAATCCACCACATACACAAAACTTCCTACGAACACGTGTAGTGGCTTAATCCTAGCAACAATGTTATCTCCTTGATATTCAAGCTCATCTACCATGATTTTGTTATAATTAGCGCGAGAGATAATGTTCATAGGCAAAGACGAGTTAAGATAAGCATAAAAATCATGATAACCAATTTTACACGGGAATTGCATGTTAAAGAGGCTATCCTTTTCGATCTTAGTCCTAGGGTCAACATACTTAAAGGGATCAATTTCCTCTTTTCCCCATTCCTCGTTAACTACTTCTCCATTACCAACATCCTCATCGGAGTCTGAGTAGTAAAATGGACTAACATAATCATTCTCATGGTCAGACTCCTCCATCTCAGAATTGTTACCAAAGTGGTGGTCGGGTGAAAGGTTGTTGTTTGCTACTATGGGGGCGGGAACGGGTAGTTGAAAATTTGCACGGCGAAAAACACGAATAACAGGGATCAAATGACCAATGTTACTCATGAGGTAAGTGGGAGGTATCACAAACAAAAGTACAAAGAAATAAGATAGACTAAAGAAAACCTAGAAAAATAAAATAAAAATCTCACTAGAAAGGAATCTAGTGAGTAGACCTAATAGAAATAAAAATTCAACCTAAACAATAACTATTCCCCGGCAACGGCGCCAAAAACTTGATGCGTGGGTTTTGCAACCTTACAACAGGTTTTACCTCTCGAGGGATCTCAAGAGGCTTACAACCCCACCAGGCAGTGTACCTGACCGATGTAGTATAGTGTAGTGGTAAGTACGGGGGATTGATCGTTCTCCACAGGGAATAGTGTTCGTTAGGTATGAAAGGCTACTCTAATTAGGTCTAAGGGTTGAGGAAGATTCTTTTTATGTTTTTATATTTTTATGAAAGCAAGTAAAATCTCGGGTTTTGAAGGAGTGGGCGGAATTAGTTGCTAGTCAACTAACCCAAATTACTACAAATGCAAATAAAATAAAATAACAAAAATGAAAAGTGGTGAGAAACTTATGTGTGGAGAAATGTGTTTACTTAGATTTCCTTACTCCCTAACTATCTTTTACCGGTTAATTAGTGTGTATTAGTCGCGTGGATGACGGGTGTATTCCTTAATACCATTCGTGGGGTGGCGTACTTACTTCCCCAAACTCTACAAGCTCCTACTTCACTCCTATGTCGAGCCGGCTAGGAAGCTCCTAACATGGGATCACTAGAATTCGCTTGTGCATTAAATACAACCATAAAAACCTTTAGTACGCATTTGGTTCATGTTTCTTAAGACGTTCAAGCAAGTTACCGAATAGGAAGTTAGCCAGTTTTCTTAAGCCTAACATAGATAAACAATCATCCAATACAACTAACAACACACTAACAACCAATAATCAATAGCTAGGTTTCATTAGATCTAAGCAAACACAAGATAAAATTAGCCTAACATGTTAAACAAAAGACAAGCATAAGATAGAATCAAACAACACATAGACATATTGAATGATTAATTGAAAACTTATCTTTCAATGAAACATGGAAGATCTCAAGGCAAGAAGCCCTGAAAAAGTAGCTAAAATCGTCTTAGGGTTTTATCCCAAAATTCCACACACTAAGCTCTCCTTAATGACAAAAAATTAGAAAACTATATATAGACTTTGACATCTGACGGCGTCACCTTATGCATTGTGACGCCGTCACCTCGCCGCTTTTAGGGTTCCCGGATGACCTTCTTGACGCCGTCCCTCTTTAGCTCGCCAAAAATCCATTCTGGCTTATCAAGGCTTGACGCCGTCGGACCTATAACGTGACGCCGTCCCTCTTTGATTTAAGCCGTGACGCCCTTGATTTAGTTAAAGCGTGACGCCGTCAGAATTCTCATGCAAACTCACTGGCCCGTCATGAGTAAATTTCACATCCAACTTTTCTTGCCAAGGCATGACGCCGTCTGGAGTTAATGTTGACGCCGTCAAAGGTGACTTTCAGCACAATTTTGAGACTTTGCCGTTTTCTTCACTTTTATGCTCCAAAAACGTCCAAAATGCCTCCTTTTCCAGATTTCTCCTCAAAAGTACCTAAAATGACAAAAGGAACGATTTAGGGCAATATTTGATCAAATAAATACGATTTCGGGCTTAAATGACCCCTTAAAAGCGGTACACTTTTCGCCTCATCACACATGTATTGAGAAAACCACTACTCGAAATTTCGAATATTCGAAATTCAAATATCTAGAATTTCGAATATCTAAAATTTAAAAGAAGAACAAGCATTGATATGAAAGATTCTCACGTTTGCCATGAGCATAAAAGAGCGGGAATAAAAGCTATAAATCTGAATGAGACAAACCGGGAATGTCGAGTTTGAAAAAGTTTAGAAGAATAGATTGTCCACTAAAATTCCGCGTTAGTACAGTTGTGTGAGATGAAAGGACAAGATGGAGAACTAAAGCGAAAGGGGCTATTAAGCTTATAAATAACTGGTCCATTAAAGATAATGCGTCTTGGAAAGTAAGCAAATCAAGGCCAGTATTATTAAACACATTTGCTGCCGAGTTCATGAAAATATACATTATAAGGAAAACCCCGATGAAACACACAGACAATGCCGAAAAGATGGGTATGAAATAAAGCTCCATTTGAAACTTGTGTCGATCCCTGATTTTGCTGAATTATAGATGAACGGAGATAAAAATTATAGGCGTGCTGCTTGCACCATATAGACTCATCAATGCAAACACACTTTCACCACTTAAATTTGTAATGCTTCCACTGACTGAGAGTGACGTGTCCCGTTGACTTGTCAACACTCCAAAGAAATAAGAAAATAAGTCCACTGTCTCTAAACACATACATATGAACTTCGCTTTGCCGTTTTCCGAGTAACGAGAGACAACCAGAAATAGGGAAGTGTCGAGAGAAATTATTAGGACACAAGTGAAAGGCCTAATCCAAAGGTAAGATTAAGTGTATGTGCAATTACCGAAATCATTGAAAGGACTAAAGAGATCATAGATAGTTCTGCTTGAAGTCCCAAAAATATACACGTGATTGTGTCATACTCTACAATTCAAATCTGGGCAAGGTCTCGTCCGAGGCAATAGAAGCCGATAGATATTGACAAAGAACAATAGTCAGCTATAAAAAACAAACATACGAAGAACCATATCATTTCCAAAATGAGATCTACCCTCAATTGCTCCTACCTATTTTCCAGGATCAACGTGCGTGATGGCAGTAAAAATTACTGGTTAAACAGCCGGAAGCAACCTTTGTGTCATGTTTGTTTCAGGTTTTGTGACCGTACCCTCAACCTCCATCTAAGAAACAATTGTATTAATACTATTAGTCTAATGAGGAAAATAAAATCGCAGTTATGTGATTGGCCAATCAACAAGTATTTCAATCTTTAAAACTAATGTAACAGGAAATATTAGCTCACGCAGTTTCAATCACATGTATTGAGAAAACCACTACTCGAAATTTCGAATATCCGAAATTCAAATATCTAGAATTTCGAATATCTAAAATTTAAAAGAAGAACAAGCATTGATATGAAAGATTCTCATGTTTGCCATGAGCATAAAAAAGCGGGAATAAAAGCTATGAATCTGAATGAGACAAACCGGGAATGTCGAGTTTGAAAAAGTTTAGAAGAATAGATTGTCAACTAAATTTCCGCGTTAGTACAGTTGTGTGAGATGAAAGGACTAGATGGAGAACTAAAGTGAAAGGGGCTATTAAGCTCATAAATAACTGGTCCATTAAAGATAATGCATCTTGGAAAGTAAGCAAATCAAGGCCAGTACTAAAAAACACATTTGCTGCTGAGTTGAGGAAAATATACTTTATAAGGAAAACCCTGCTGAAACACACAGACAATGCCGAAAAGATGGTTAAGAAATAAAGCTCCATTAGAAACTTGTGTCGATCCATGATTTTGCTGAATTATAGATGAACGGAGATAAAAATTATAGGCGTGCTGCTTGCACCAAGTAGACTCATCAATGCAAACGCACTTTCACCACTTAAATTTGTAATATTTCCACTGACTGAGAGTGACGTGACCCGTTGATTTGTCAATACTCCAAAGAAATAAGAAAATAAGTCTATTGTCTCTAACCACATACATATGAACTTCGCTTTGCCATTTTCCAAGTAACAAGAGACAACCAGAAACAGGGAAGTGTCGAGAGAAGTTGTTAAGACACAAGTGTAAGGCCTAATCCAAAGGATAGATTAAGTGTATGTGCAATTACCGAAATCATTGAAAGGTCTAAAGCGATCATAGATAGTTCTGCTTGAAGTCCCAAAAATATACACGTGATTGTGTCATACTCTACAATGCAAATCTGGGCAAGGTCTCGTCCGAGGCAATAGAAGCCGATAGATATTGACAAAGAACAATAGTCAGCAATAAAAAACAAACATTAGAAGAAACATATCATTTCCAAAATGAGATCTACCCTCAATTACTGCAACCTATTTTCCAGGATCAACATACGTGATGGCAGTAAAAATTACTGGTTAAACAGCTGGAAGCAACCTTTGTGTCATGTTTGTTTCAGGTTTTGTGACCGTACCCTCAACCTCCATCTAAGAAATTATTGTATTAATACTAATAGTCTAATGAGGAAAATAAAATCGCAGTTATGTGATTGGCCAATCAACAAGTATTTCAATCTTTAAAACTGAGAGTGACGTTATTAGGACACAAGTGAAAGGCCTAATCTAAAGGTTAGATTAAGTGTATGTGCAATTACCGAAATCATTGAAAGGTCTAAAGCGATCATAGATAGTTCTGCTTGAAGTCCCAAAAATATACACGTGATTGTGTCATACTCTATAATGCAAATCTGGGCAAGGTCTCGTCCGAGGCAATAGAAGCCGAGAGATATTGACAAAGAACAATAGTCAGCTATAAAAAACAAACATAAGAAGAACCATATCATTTCCAAAATGAGATCTACCCTCAATTGCTGCAACCTATTTTCCAGGATCAACGTACGTGATGACAGTAAAAATTACTTGTTAAGCAGTTGGAAGCAACATTTGTGTCATGTTTGTTTCAGGTTTTGTGACCGTACCCTCAACCTCCATCTAAGAAATAATTGTATTAATACTAATAGTCTAATGAGGAAAATAAAATCGCAGTTATGTGATTGGCCAATCAACAAGTATTTCAATCTTTAAAACTAACGTAACAGGAAATATTTGCTAACGCAGTTTCAATCACATGTATTGAGAAAACCACTACTCGAAATTTCGAATATCCGAAAATCAAATGTCTAGAATTTCGAATATCTAAAATTTAAAAGAAGAACAAGCATTGATATGAAAGATTCTCACGTTTGCCATGAGTATAAAAGAGCGGGAATAAAAGCTATCAATTTGAATGAGACAAACCGGGAATGTCGAGTTTGAAAAAGTTTAGAAGAATAGATTGTCCACTAGATTTCCGCGTTAGTACAGTTGTGTAAGATGAAAGGACAAGATGGAGAACTAAAGTGAAAGGGGCTATTAAGCTTATAAATAGCTGGTCCATTAAAGATAATGCATCTTGGAAAGTAAGCAAATCAAGGCCAGTACTATAAAACACATTTGCTGCTGAGTTCATGAAAATATACTTTATAAGGGAAACCCCGCTGAAACACACAGACAATGCCGAAAAGATGGTTCTGAAATAAAGCTCCATTAGAAACTTTTGTCGAACCCTGATTTTGCTGAATTATAGATGAACGGAGATAAAAATTATAGGCGTGCTGCTTGCACCAAGTAGACTCATCAATGCAAACGCACTTTCACCACTTAAATTTGTAATGCTTCCACTAACTGAGAGTGACGTGTCCCATTGACTTGTCAACACTCCAAAGAAATAAGAAAATAAGTCCAATGTCTCTAACCACATACATATGAACTTCGCTTTGCCATTTTCCAAGTAACTAGAGACAACCAGAAACAGGGAAGTGTCGAGAGAAGTTATTAAGACACAAGTGAAAGGCCTAATCCAAAGGTTAGATTAAGTGTATGTGCAATTACCGAAATCATTGAAAGGTCTAAAGCGATCATAGATAGTTCTGCTTGAAGTCCCAAAAATATACACGTGATTGTGTCATACTCTATAATGCAAATCTGGGCAAGGACTCGTCCGAGGCAATAGAAGTCGAGTGATATTGACAAAGAAAAATAGTCGGCTATAAAGAACAAACATAAGAAGAACCATATCATTTCCAAAATGAGATCTACCCGCAATTGCTGCAACCTATTTTCCAGGATCAACGTACGTGATGACAGTAAAAATTACTGGTTAAATAGCTTTACGCAACCTTTGTGTCATGTTTGTTTCAGGTTTTGGGACCGTACCCTCAACCTCCATCTAAGAAATAATTGTATTAATACTAATAATCTAATGAGGAAAATAAAATCGCAGTTATGTGATTGGCCAATCAACAAGTATTTCAATCTTTAAAACTAACGTAACAGGAAATATTTGCTAACGCAGTTTCAATCACATGTATTGAGAAAACCACTACTCGAAATTTCGAATATCCGAAATTCAAATATATAGAATTTCGAATATCTAAAATTTAAAAGAAGAACAAGCATTGATATGAAGGATTCTCACATTTGCCATGAGCATAAAAGAGTGGGAATAAAAGCTATGAATTTGAATGAGACAAACCGGGAATGTCGAGTTAGAAAAAGTTTAGAAGAATAGATTGTCCACTAAATTTATGCGTTAGTACAGTTGTGTGAGATGAAAGGACAAGATGGAGAACTAAAGTGAAAGGGGCTATTAAGCTTATAAATAACTGGTCCATTAAAGATAATGCATCTTGGAAAGTAAGAAAATCAAGGCCAGCACTATAAAACACATTTGCTGCTAAGTTCATGAAAATATACTTTATAAGGAAAACCCCGCTGAAACACACAGACAATGCTGAAAAGATGGTTATGAAATAAAGCTCCATTAGAAACTTGTGTCGATCCTGATTTTGCTGAATTATAGATGAACGGAGATAAAAATTATAGGCGTGCTGCTTGCACCAAGTAGACTCATCAATGCAAACGCACTTTCACCACTTAAATTTGTAATACTTCCACTGACTGAGAGTGACGTGTCCTGTTGACTTGTCAACACACCAAAGAAATAAGAAAATAAGTCCACTGTCTCTAACCACATACATATGAACTTCGCTTTGCCATTTTCCAAGTAACAAGAGACAACCAGAAACAGGGAAGTGTCGAGAGAAGTTATTAGGACACAAGTGAAAGGCCTAATCCAAAGGTTAGATTAAGTGTATGTGCAATTACCGAAATCATAGAAAGGTCTAAAGCGATCATAGATAGTTCTGCTTGAAGTCCCAAAAATATACACGTGATTGTGTCATACTCTACAATGCAAATCTGGGCAAGGTCTCGTCCGAGGCAATAGAAGCCGAGAGATATTGACAAAGAACAATAGTCAGCTATAAAAAACAAACATTAGAAGAACCATATCATTTCCAAAATGAGATCTACCCTCAATTGCTGCAACCTATTTTCCAGGATCAACGTACGTGATGGCAGTAAAAATTACTGGTTAAATAGCTAGAAGCAACCTTTGTGTCATGTTTGTTTCAGGTTTTGTGACCGTACCCTCAACCTCCATCTAAGAAATAATTGTATTAATACTAATAGTCTAATGAGGAAAATAAAATCGCAGTTATGTGATTGGCCAATCAACAAGTATTTCAATCTTTAAAACAAACGTAACAGGAAATATTTGCTCACGCAGTTTCAATCACATGCATTGAGAAAACCACTACTCGAAATTTCGAATCCCCGAAATTCAAATATCTAGAATTTCGAATATCTAAAATTTAAAAGAAGAACAAGCGTTGATATGAAAGATTCTCATGTTTGCCATGAGCATAAAAGGGCAGGAATAAAAGCTATGAATCTGAATGAGACAAACCGGGAATGTCGAGTTTGAAAATGTTTAGAAGAATAGATTGTCCACTAAATTTCCGCGTTAGTACAGTTGTGTGAGATGAAAGGACAAGATGGAGAACTAAAGTGAAAGGGACTATTAAGCTTATAAATAACTGGTCCATTAAAGATAATGCATCTTGGAAAGTAAGCAAATCAAGGCCAGTATTATAAAACACATTTGCTACTGAGTTCATGAAAATATACTTTATAAGGAAAACCCCGCTGAAACACACAGACAATGCTGAAAAGATGGTTATGAAATAAAGCTCCATTAGAAACTTGTGTCGATCAATGATTTTGCTGAATTATAGATGAACGGAGATAAAAATTATAGGCGTGCTGCTTGCACCATGTAGACTCATCAATGCAAACGCACTTTCACCACTTAAATTTGTAATACTTCCACTAACTGAGAGTGACGTGTCCCGTTGACTTGTCAACACACCAAAGAAATAAGAAAATATGTCCACTGTCTCTAACCACATACATATGAACTTCGCTTTGCCATTTTCCAAGTAACAAGAGACAACCAGAAACAGGGAAGTGTCGAGAGAAGTTATTAGGACACAAGTGAAAGGCCTAATCCGAAGGGTAGATTAAGTGTATGTGCAATTACCGAAATCATTGAAAGGTCTAAAGAGATCATAGATTGTTCTGCTTGAAGTCCCAAAAATATACACGTGATTGTGTCATACTCTACAATTCAAATCTGGGCAAGGTCTCGTCCGAGGCAATAGAAGCCGAGAGATATTGACAAAAAACAATAGTCAGCTATAAAAAACAAACATTAGAAGAACCATATCATTTCCAAAATGAGATCTACCCTCAATTGCTGCAACCTATTTTCCAGGATCAACGTACGTGATGGCAGTAAAAATTACTGGTTAAACAGCTGGAAGCAACCTTTGTGTCATGTTTGTTTCAGGTTTTGTGACCGTACCCTCAACCTCCATCTAAGAAATAATTGTATTAATACTAATAGTCTAATGAGGAAAATAAAATCGCAGTTATGTGATTGGCCAATCAACAAGTATTTCATTCTTTAAAACTAATGTAACAGGAAATATTTGCTCACGCAGTTTCAATCACATGTATTGAGAAAACCACTACTCGAAATTTCGAATATCCGAAATTCAAATGTCTAGAATTTTGAATATCTAAAATTTAAAAGAAGAACAAGCATTGATATGAAAGATTCTCATGTTTGCCATGAGCATAAAAGAGCGGGAATAAAAGCTATGAATCAGAATGAGACAAACCGGGAATGTCGAGTTTGAAAAAGTTTAGAAGAATAGATTGTCTACTAAATTTCTGCGTTAGTACAGTTGCGTGAGATGAACGGAAAAGATGGAGAACTAAAGTGAAAGGGGCTATTAAGCTTATAAATAACTGGTCCATTAAAGATAATGCATCTTGGAAAGTAAGCAAATCAAGGCCAGTACTATAAAACACATTTGCTGCTGAGTTCATGAAAATATACTTTATAAGGAAAACCCCGCTGAAACACACAGACAATGCTGAAAAGATGGTTATGAAATAAATCTCCATTAGAAACTTGTGTCGATCTCTGATTTTGCTGAATTATAGATGAACGGAGATAAAAATTATAGGCGTGCTGCTTGCACCAAGTAGACTCATCAATGCAAACACACTTTCACCACTTAAATTTGTAATACTTCCACTGACTGAGAGTGACGTGTCCCGTTGACTTGTCAACACTCCAAAGAAATAAGAAAATAAGTCCACTGTCTCTAACCACATACATATGAACTTCGCTTTGCCATTTTCCAAGTAACAAGAGACAACCAGAAACAGGGAAGTGTCGAGAGAAGTTATTAGGACACAAGTGAAAGGCCTAATACAAAGGTTAGATTAAGTGTATGTGCAATTACCGAAATCATTGAAAGGTCTAAAGCGATCATAGATAGTTCTGCTTGAAGTCCCAAAAATATACACGTGATTGTGTCATACTCTACAATGCAAATCTGGGCAAGGTCTCGTCCGAGGCAATAGAAGCCGAGAGATATTGACAAAGAACAATAGTCAGCTATAAAAAACAAACATAAGAAGAACCATATCATTTCCAAAATGAGATCTACCCTCAATTGCTGCAACCTATTTTCCAGGATCAACGTACGTGATGGCAGTAAAAATTACTGGTTAAAAAGCTGGAAGCAATCTTTGTGTCATGTTTGTTTCCGGTTTTGTGACCGTACCCTCAACCTCCATCTAAGAAATAATTATATTAATACTAATAGTCTAAGGAGGAAAATAAAATCGCAGTTATGTGATTGGCCAATCAACAAGTATTTCAATCCTTAAAACTAATGTAACAAGAAATATTTGCTCACACAGTTTCAATCACATGTATTGAGAAAACCACTACTCGAAATTTCGAATATCCGAAATTCAAATATCCAGAATTTCTAATATCTAAAATTTAAAATAAGAACAAGCATTGATATGAAAGATTCTCATGTTTTTCATGAGCATAAAAGAGCGGGAATAAAAGCTATGAATCTGAATGAGACAAACCTGGAATGTCGAGTTTGAAAAAGTTTAGAAGAATAGACTGTACACTAAATTTCTGCGTCAGTACAGTTGTGTGAGATGAAAGGCCAAGATGGAGAACTAAAGTGAAAGGGGCTATTAAGCTTATAAATAACTGGTCCATTAAAGATAATGCATCTGGGAAAGTAAGCAAATCAAGGAGAGTGCTATAAAACACATTTGCTGTTGAGTTCATGAAAATATACTTTATAAGGAAAACCCCGCTGAGACACACAGACAATGCTGAAAAGATGGTTATGAAATAAAGCTCCATTAGAAACTTGTGTCGATCTCTGATTTTGCTGAATTATAGATGAACGGAGATAAAAATTATAGGCGTGCTGCTTGCACCAAGTTGACTCATCAATGCAAACGCACTTTCACCACTTAAATTTGTAATACTTCCACTGACTGAGAGTGACGTGTCCCGTTGACTTGTCAACACACCAAAGAAATAAGAAAATAAGTCCACTGTCTCTAACCACATACATATGAACTTCGCTTTGCCATTTTCCAAGTAACAAGAGACAACCAGAAACAGGGAAGTGTCGAGAGAAGTTATTAGGACACAAGTGAAAGGCCTAATCCAAAGGTTAGATTAAGTGTATGTGCAATTACCGAAATCATTGAAAGGTCTAAAGCGATCATAGATAGTTCTGCTTGAAGTCCCAAAAATATACACGTGATTGTGTCATACTCTACAATGCAAATCTGGGCAAGGTCTCGTTCGAGGCAATAGAAGCCGAGAGATATTGACAAAGAACAATAGTCAGCTATAAAAAACAAACATTAGAAGAACCATATCATTTCCAAAATGAGATCTACCCTTAATTGCTGCAACCTATTTTCCAGGATCAACGTACGTGATGGCAGTAAAAATTACTGGTTAAACAGCTGGAAGCAACCTTTGTGTCATGTTTGTTTCAGGTTTTGTGACCGTACCCTCAACCTCCATCTAAGAAATAATTGTATTAATACTAATAGTCTAATGAGGAAAATAAAATCGCAGTTATGTGATTGGCCAATCAACAAGTATTTCAATCTTTAAAACTAACGTAACAGGAAATATTTGCTCACGCAGTTTCAATCACATGCATTGAGAAAACCACTACTCGAAATTTCGAATACCCGAAATTCAAATATCTAGAATTTCGAATATCTAAAATTTAAAAGAAGAACAAGCATTGATATGAAAGATTCTCATGTTTGCCATGAGCATAAAAGAGCGGGAATAAAAGCTATGAATCTGAATGAGACAAACCGGGAATGTCGAGTTTGAAAAAGTTTAGAGGAATGGATTGTCCACTAAATTTCCACGTTAGTACAGTTGTGTGATATGAAAGGACAAGATGGAGAACTAAAGTGAAAGGGGCTATTAAGCTTCTAAATAACTGGTCCATTAAAGATAGTGCAACTTGGAAAGTTAGCAAATCAAGGCTAGTACTATAAAACACATTTGCTGATGAGTTCATGAAAATATACATTATAAGCTTCTAAATAACCGATGGTTTTCCTTATAATGTATATTTTTATGAACTCAGCAGCAAATGTGTTTTATAGTACTGGCCTCGATTTGCTTAGTTTCCAAGACACATTATCTTTAATGGACCAGGTATTTAGAAGCTTAGGGTGCGTTTAGTTGGAGAAAAAATTATCTTGTTTTTTTATCTCTAGTTTTGTAAAAATTTAGAAGGGAAATCTATCTCCACAAAATACATGAAAATAAAGAAAACGCGTTTAGTTGGTGTTTGTATTTTCTATTTTGAAGATAGGTAAGGGGGGTTGTGGGTTACAAAGAAAAACAAGAAAAACAACTAAAATTTGCTTTGTAGTTTTCCTATTTAAGTTAGGAAATAGGGGATTTTGTGTTTTGCAAAACATTTTCTTGAAAAACGCTGATTTGAACGCGATTTCTGTTTTCCTTGTTTTTAACAAAACATTTTATAGAAAACAAGGGTGTTTCCCCCCAACTAAACGCACCCTTAATGGCCCCTTTCACTTTAATTCTCCGTCTTGTCCTTTCATATCACACAACTGTACTGACGTGGAAATTTAGTGGACAATTCGTTCTTCTAAACTTATTCATACTCGACATTCCCGGTTGGTCTCATTCAGATTCACAGCTTTTATTCTCGCTCTTTTATGCTCATGACAAACATGAGAATCTTTCATATCAATGCTTGTTCTTCTTTTAAATTTTAGAAATTCGAAATTCTAGATATCAGAATTTCATATATTCAAAATTTCGGGTGGTGGGTTTCTCAATACATGTGATGGAAACCGCCTGAGCAAATATTTCATGTTACATTAGTTTTAAAGATTGTAATACTTGTTGATTGGCCAATCACATAACTGCGATTTTATTTTCAGCATTAGACTATTAGTAATAATACAATTATTTCTTAGATGGAGGTTGAGGGTGCAATCTCAAAGCCTGAAACAAACATGACACAAAGGTTGCTTCCATCTGTTTAACCAGTAATTTTTACTGCCATCACGTACGTTGATCCTGGAAAATAGGTTGCAACAGTTAAGGGTAGATGTCATTTTGGTAATGATATGGTCATTCTTAGTTTTTATAGCTCACTATTGTTCTTTGTCAATATCTGTCGGCTTCTATTGCCCCGGACGAGACCTTGCCCAGATTTGCATTGTAGAGTATGACACAATCACGTGTATATTTTTGGGACTTCAAGAAAAACTATCTATAATCGCTTTAGACCTTTTAATGATTTTGGTAATTGCACATACACTTAATCTGACCTTTGGATCGACCTTTTCACTTGTATCCTTAAGAGATGTTGTCCCAACCGTCCTAGGCTTTGTCCCAACAATGCCATAAATTTTTGAATTTCTGGTTTCGATTATGGTCGGCGGTCGCTGCTGCACCTAGCAGCAACGGCCTTCAAAACCCCTTCATTGTGATAATTGCGGTTCTTGTCCCCTGTGGGTTGATGACGGTGATACTTCTTTGTAATGTCATCTTGACTACAAAGGAAAAATAGGACATTGAACGTAGAGATGGGTGTTTCTAAAGTATAATTATGATGTAGTATATTGAGTATAAAAAGTTGCGGTTCGTTATAGATCTGATGTTATTATAATAATTGGTGTTTTGTTTTTGTTAATGAAAACCAGTGGTGATGTTCTCTGACTGTGGTGTGATGGTGATGTAGTTTTGGTGTTGAGATTTTCGATGGGATGTGTTATACATACCCTCCCTATTTTTCACATCAGGGAGGGTTTGATCAAACTGTACAACTCGCGATGCACACCGTACAAGCCAGCGATGCATCCAATGATTGGATACCCTCCCTATGGGAGGGTGTGGATAAACTCTACTATTTCCGATTTGGCTTAAGTGATGGTAAGTCTTCTTTTTTGTTTAGGTGATGTTCACACGGGTTCTGTAAATTATTACTGTACTATCTATGATATTATTATTAAATTTTAAGATTTTGCAAATTTTGTGTTTATTAATTTTTTGTTAAATCTTTTTATGGCCAAAGTACGTAGTATAGTTTGATGAGATTGGAATATAATTTATTCATACAATAGGTAGTAGGACAAAGCTGAATACTAAAAGAAATTACTTTTAAACTTGAAAAGTTGATTAAGACAATTGTTGAGGTAAAATCTTGCCCCTGGTCTTTTTGGCCCGAATCCCGAACTATGTGAGCCTGAAACAAAGGTAACACACGTTAGCCTCGCCTTAGGTTTTATCCCAAGACCAAGCTTCGGTGTGAGGATAAGTGTTCATCCGAAGGGATGATTAGTGAGTAATAAATATGAGTAGTAATGAGGGTAGTAAATGTAAGTAATAAATGAGAGAGAAGGATTCAATGCCTGTGCATTGAATGAGTCATGGTACTTATAGCACCACAATTACTGTGCTTTCACTATACCTGAAACCATGGGGAAGCGAAGAGCCAGTGCTTATAGGCCACTGTACATGTACTGGAAACCATATCCTGTGGAATCCGGGACGGCGGTGCATGTTCGGCTTATTTCAACAACCAACGGTCTGCGCTTGTTACCTAGGTGATAAGACATCTTGGTCTTTCCTGAGGTACTTTTATTATTATTATATGTATGTGTATGGTCCGGACCGGTCGGCGTGAATGAGCCTCGTCTGGCGTATGTCGTCCGAAATGAGTCGTCCGGATACATACACGAACATGTCTCCCCCCCAAGTATTGTAGTATTGCTGGACAATGGTACAATATTTGAAAATTACTGGACAACTGGACAAACATAATAAATGCAGGAGGTTAAGAGAATAGTCGTGAGTCATGCTTCGGTTTTTGAGAGGTTGAAACGTGTCCAACTTTACTCTCCCAACGGTCGCGACGTGCTTTCTGACAAGACTTGACGTTTTTGTCCTATTCTTACCGCGTCTATAAATAGGGGGTGAACCCTCACTTTTTACCACATCTCTCATTTTCACTGTCTGCTTCCGAACGAATTGCGATAATCTCTTCCGTCTTCAGGTGCGTCCATTCTTCTCTTTATTTCCTTCTTTAGACCTTTTCTTTGCATCCCCTCCGGCTCTCAAGACTTGTCGGATGACAACTCTGCTCCGGACCACCAAGAGGGTTTGGGTGATACTTCTCACACCCCCAAGTTTGATATGCACGTATATACCTCAATCTTGGATGAGGCTAACATAAGTTGGATCGCCAAGTGTTATGGTATTCCGCTTGAATTGAATCCGCGCCCGGCTCCTAACGGAACGACCATTTTTGATGTTCCGGATGACGCAATTGGGTTATATCTTCACTTTTTTAAGCAAGGCGGCTTTAGAATTCTCACTTCTACTTTCCTTCTGAGGGTTTTGAAGTACTTCAGGGTCCATATTTCCCAATTGGTATAAACCGGACGACCATGTTTGAGATGTATTGCAGAGCTTTAGACATTGATCCTACCGTCCTTCTGTTCTGGGTGTTTTATAAACTTTGCAAACAAGGTCACTGGTTTTCTTTCCAAGCACGAACAGGTAAGACTTTCAAGCCTTGCTTCAAGGAGATAAAGTCCAGTCTTAAGAATTGGAAGAATCAATTTTTTCTCGTTGATAGGAGGGCTATTCCTATTCCTATGCCATGGCGTCATCCAGACTCAAACGTCTCGGATCCCCCTCCGCCTTCTGGTACTTATGATGAAGACTTAGTTGAGAGGCTCCGGGAGGTGGTTATTACCCTTCACAAGCCGCATCCCAGTTTGTTGTACGCTGCTGGGCTCAGTTCCGTTTGGAAGCACGCCGGATATAAGTGTGTCTTGAAGGGTCCGGGGGGAAATGGTAATTATAACAACCCGCAACTTTTCAGGCTATTATTTTAATTGTTCATCTATTTATTTTTGACAAATAATACAAATTAAAAATTTTCTGACATTTACTGATTTAAAAACGAGAGGTTATCTCGTTTTTCCTGGAAAACTGACACCACACGCGTACCGACACCAATTTAGTAAAGGTTGAACTGTAAAAAAATTCATTTTTGGGAGTCAACGAATTTATTTTACATCCATATCGTAAAAATGACTCCAGAATTATATTTTTCACATTTACGTGAAACCGCGTTACCACAATTTAACCCCAACTAAAACGGAACACGGGGTATACTCAATACACTATAAACTTAAAAAAACAAATAAAATAAACCCACCCTTATCCTCAACACGTGAGGCTACCAAACTTTTCGGATTCTTTTCTCCTACCTTCGATACATCCAACACACAGACCAAACAAAACCCTACTATTGACTGGTTCTAATGGAGATATCAAGAAACGTATCCCTTTTCTTCTATTGATATTCCTATCCCTATTTCTTCATCACCACACGCAAACCATATTCCCTACCATGAACCCTATCTTCCATCACCATCACTATGTTCACTGTGGCACTTTTCTTGTCTTCCCAAGCTTCATCGAGACTCAAATCCTCCCCTGGAGGTCGAATCTTTATCAAGTCCAAGGGAGATAACCATAAATGGTTAAACCTTATCTTTGTTAGATTGAAAGGGAGTCAAGAATTTGCCATGGATTACCCTTTAAGAAACTCGGTTCCAGGAGAGACTAGGTCACACCAAGATCATCAATCTCACCTCAAACAATATTCTAGTCGAGTAAATCAAGCGGAAAAAGGAAGGTGTGGCTAGCTTGGAATCGAGTGGGTATTCTTTGGTGACTCCTGAAATTGATCTATCTTCAATCTTTGTAAGGTTCTTAAAAACTCAATATTGTAATGCTTATTTTCTTGTTGAAACTCTCGAATGAATTAATATTGGTGATTGTTATGAATTTTCATTTCGTTGTTATAATATTGTCGAATCATTGTTGGTTGTGGTGTGGTAGAAAGGCTTTTGAAACCAATAACATCAATTAGAATCTAGTGTTGGCTCAAAAATCTTGATGTTGTGCTATTTGTACAGTTCTTGTCGAATTGTTCATCTTGTGCTCTTGTTAGATTCGTTAGGATAAGTGATGTCTAAATTGCTAAACTAGCGTTGAACTTAGAAATGGTTAAATCGACCCAACATGCTACTGTGGTTAATTGGTATTGCTCGAATAATGTGGATTTTAGTTAAGAATCACACTAGTCAAATTTTTAGTCATACGTTATGCTCGTGAGGTGTTTGTGACTATGTCAAAAAAAAAAAAAAAAAAAAAAAAAAATGTCGACTTTAAAACGAACTAGTTGGTGTTCATGAGTCCTAAGTCTTGTGTCTTGCTTGATTTCAAAGAATACAGTCGAGTTCAGGTTTGTGATGGGTCTTTCCGGGTCATTTCTGAGTTGTCCCACTCTTTTGAACCATGCGGGTTTTAGCCAGTTTGCCCCTCTCCTCGGTTGTTACCTCGGTGTGCAATGGGTAAGGCCGTCTAGTCCTTATAGGCATTGTAATGTCTGGGTAAAAACTACCCCGTTGGGTGCTTGTTTGCTCAGTACAGAATGGTCTCAAAGGACCCTTAAACGAGTGCCTAACTCCTCGATAGCTAGAGTTTAGCCCTTCGTAAGACTGTGTCGTTAATGCCCTCACAAATTCCCCGAGTCGTGTTCTTTTCCAGTCACTCTTGGCTGCGGAAACACTAGTCCTAAACTTGTCTTGACACACCAAAAACTGTTGTGTCAAATGCAGCTATACTGAGGTTAAATAAAAGCTTTAGAAAACAAAGTTCTGGATACAATTCATTAGTTGTTTTTGTGAAGGCAGTACACACTCACTCATCACATTGGGCTCATTTGGTTTTGTTCCTGATTGGGCCGCAGCCCATCAAACCCCCCCCCCCCCACACTATGTTCAGTCTTTCATTTCAATATAGTCCAAGCCCAAAAATATAAAATGTGAAACCTGTTAATATTTTAAGTCCACTTGGGTGATTATATACTTGGGCCACAACCCACTCTCGACACGAAATCGTGTTACGTATACTCGCTTCAAATATAAAGCCGTCGTCACAAATCACTTAACTAATAAAATGTGACAATTTTATATTTTAACTTCACGATCTATTTTAAATAAATACACTACTAAGCATGTTTGCTACACCCAATCATATATTTAGACAACGCCACATTTTTATATATAAACTCGACAAATTTTTATTAGTGATCATTTATGTATATATGACGTGAAAATATTTAAAATGGAAAAAACATCAATTTCTACTACTGACAACGTAAATATATACGAGCCAATAATTAAAATAGGAAATCATAAGCTAGCTAAATATTTTCCTAACATACAACTTAAAACGGTCATGTCAAAACTTATATAAGAAACGATTATTTTCTCTTAAACTTCAAACTTATTAAAACAACATTTTCTCAAACACAAGTTATAACTCACCATATTGTTAGTGCAAATATTACGATATTTAAACTAAACGATTTCTTCGGTTTTAATAATGACAAACATGTAACTTATAATACATAACGTAAAATGTGCAAGTTACTTGTAAACACAAATCATCAATGCATACTTCATCAACACCTCCCGACGTCTCAAGTATGCTTCAACGAAGTCGTAGATTTCCATCCCGACATAAATCACTCAAGGTACGGACAAACAAATCTACTACTTGATAAATGATCAAAGGATTATATTTTTTTAAACTTCACATTTTTAATGTGACAAAACATTTTTTCAAAAATATATTTTACAGATTATTTTTGAATTAAAAAGAAATGTTTTATTTTGAAAAATAAATTTGAAAACTCCCAACAGTCATTTTTCCCCCCAAAACAGCTCCAACTTCCCCAAATAAACCTTCCCCACTAAAGACAAAAAAGGGAGCGTCCACGGCACCGTTAAGTATGGACGACTCCACTAAATTTAGTGGAGCCGTAGGGTATTTAGAGGAGCCGTGGGTCTTTAACGGTCAGATTTTCCTTTGCCTATAAATAGTGGACAATTCCACACTTCCAACTTGATTTTTCCAGTCCTTTTTCTCTGGTCTAATCCCTCCTCACTTAGATGACTTTCTTTGATCATTTGGAGAGTCTTAGTTTGTTTAAGAGTGATCCAATCCTCCATTCAAGTGATCCTCTTCATTCCTCTTGATTAGCAAGAGAAGAACACAAAGTATCCAAGTAGATACAAGGTGTTGTCATCCCTCTTGATTAGCAAGAGAAGAACACAAAGTATCCAAGTAGATACAAAGTGTTGTCATCCCTCTTGATTAGCAAGAGAAGAACACAAAGTATCCATGATGATACAAAGTGTTATCATTCCTCTTCATTTGCAAGAGAAGAACTCAAGGTATCCAAGAAGATACAAGAGTTGTAGTTGTTAGGTCTTGTAACATTTGTTACACTCTTGATTGTATCATAGCATACATCAAGATTATTTTTCTTTTGTGAGAGAGTGAGTCAAGATCATTGTGATCTTAAGAGATAGTGAAGATCTCTTGAAGCCATTGGGCTTGTGTGATTGATCATGTGGATCAAGGGTAGATCGAGTCAAGTGGGAGTAGATCATTGTGATCGTGTTGAGATCTTGGAGATCTCTTGAAGCCATTGGGCTTGTGTGTATTGATCAAGTGGATCAAGGGTAGATCGTGGTAGATTGGTGCTAGCTAAGATTAGCACTCGACATCTAGCTTAGTGTCGGAAATAGGATAAGCGACGTGTAAGGTGTAGATCGGGTAGATCGTGGTAGATTGGTGCTAGCTAAGATTAGCACTCGACATCTAGCTTAGTGTCGGAAATAGGATAAGCGACGTGTAAGGTGTAGATTGGGTAGATCGTGGTAGATTGGTGCTAGCTAAGATTAGCACTCGACATCTAGCTTAGTGTCAGAAAAAAAGTTAAGCGACGTGTACGGTTTTCTCCGCCTGAAGGGAGTTTGTTGATTAGTGAAGTAACTCTCGAGTTGGGTACTCGGGGAGTGGAGTAGGGCGAAGAGGAGCTTCGTGACCGAACCACTATAAATCACCGTGTCCGGTTTGCGCCTTCTTACTTATCTCTTTACTTTCATTTCATTCTTTATCGCTTTATATTTGCATTGCGTTTTTGCTTGTGTGGCTAGTTGCTTATGTTATGTTGATTATCTATGTGTCGTGTTTTGATTGTACATATGTTGTAGTTTACTATATTCATCTCTTGATGCTATATGATCATAGTTGACACTTTTCATATCACATCACACTTGATCGGGAGTTTGATACAAAAGATTTAAATTTTTAAATGGAAACGTATTCACCCTCCCTCTACGGTTTCCATAATTGGTATCAGAGACACGTCGCTTAAATTTTTAAAACAAATGGTTTTCAAAATTGAGTACGGTCCATGTATCAAATTACCTATGAAGGTGATAAAATATGAAAAGTATTTAATTGTTTAATACTTACAAGTTTTGTTGTTAAGTATACTTTGTCATACTAGCTTGAAGGTTTTCTCAAACCAATAAAAGAATAGAGTCTTAAGTGTCTGGTCATGTTCTCCGTCGAGTCACCGCACTAAAATTGTAAACTGAATCAGAAAATAGAACACGGTACCACTAAATATAGGACGGTACCATTATATTTAACGGTACCGTGGGTTATTTAATGGTACCGTGCCTCTGTCTGTCAGTTTTCAGTATTGAGTCATTTTCAGAAATTCTTATAAAATCAACCATAAGTTCGTAGAAGTCGTGTCACTCATCATTTTAAACGAAGTTGATTCTACTTTCATTTGAGAAATATTTTTATGAATTAGTTCTAAATGAAAGTATGTTAAAGTCCTTGATTTTCAACTAAAGGTCTTCTGGTCATGCAGTTTGCGTAAATTTTTGGTCAAACTGAAAAAGGGCGATTTAACCTTTAAACCTTGACATGTTTTCAAAGTGCTCAGCAAAAATCTTTGAAATGGGGAGGAAACCAATTCATTGTCAAATAAAATCAAGCTTAGTATACATTGTTATACCTAATACACAAAATGACGATAAGTATTTTTGTGTGTTAAGCTAAATTGCTATTTGCTTATTATAGTTTTTCGGTTTATGCATTTATAAGGCTCATGCTAAATCACTTGCACTATATTAAGTAATTAGTTTGCATTGCATATAGGCATCAACCATTTGTCTTGCATTTGTTGCAAGTTCTTAAAATGGTTTAGTAACTTTCTTAGGAATAGAAACTAAGTTGGTAGATCATGTGTGTCGAAAGATATTGTCTTACACAATTATTTTTCCAAAGGTTTAAGTGTAAAAAGTATATCACCCCAAAACACTTAACACTTTCATAAAATCCGTAACATGATCTTTAAAACATTACATCATTTTATCTTGTTTGACCGTGGGTTGTCTAAACAAGATAAAATGTCATTTTAATACATTAGTATTTAAGTAAAACAAAATGTATTAAACTTGCATTGATTTAACACACATACAAAATATTTTAAACATTTAGTATTTTACGTATGTGGTATAAAAATGGTTAAGATAATTATTTTTATACTAATGAGGTGTTGAAAAACTAAGAGTATTATACTTAATAATATAAATAGTTTTTCTCAAATAAAAATAAATGACAATATCAAAGTAGTAACTTAATATGTCATTAACCTCACACATACAACTAGTATTAGAATAAATGGAACACATTCCTTAAATTTTTATTCTCTTTTTAAAATGAGTGATTGTGAGGGTCAAGAAAGATTTCGAGTACATATCAATTAATTATTCAAATTATGATTGATATCATTATCGAATCCAATTGACAAGTTTTCGAGTATGGACGTGAAATTGGAGTCATTATTTGTCTAGCTTCAAGATAACATCAAAATATGATGAAATATATTATCTTGAATCTACATAATCAATCACACTCGATTGTTATGAAAATAATGATGTCATCTCAAGACGAAAACAATATGCATCGGATCATAACTCACACTTGTGTTGAAGATGCCATATTGAGTCTTGTTGTCCAATAGTTGTGTTCCAAACATTAAATTAATATTTTTAAAAGATGCATAAAATACACAACTAAGTAGGATTGACAACTTGGATGTTTCATCCGAAATATACAAGTAACTTACATTGCAATGCAATTAGTAAATGTGTCAATTCCGAAAAACCAAACACGAGCAAACAAACAACATATGTAAACTTTGCTCATGAACAACTCAACACTCAAAGTCACATGTCTTGTAAAAGTGTCACACATAATATGTTATTAACTATTATGTAAGTCATCAATCTTTGAGAATATCACATGTATTTCTCTTATCAAAAGATTTACAAAAGATAACTTATATCTTATGCATCTTATTTTCTTTGTAACATGAATGATTATGTTACAAGAGAATACATTGCATCCTGTTAACAAATATAGGATATTAGAGTTGAATAATAACCTAATACAACATGTGTCATTGCATAAACAAGTAAAATTGGTCATACACTAAAATACTTGTTTCACAAAGCATTCGTAAGAGTGATAAGTTTCCTCTTAGAAAAGCATATTTGTTGAAATATACAATATGTCTCATTTTTAATATAATACTCACAAGATCTATTGAGGTAAGTAACCTTTACTAGATTCTTTCTCAAGATATGCAATGGAGCATTCTTGAAACACACACGATGTAGTAGGTTCTACATTGTATCACATTAGAGTGTCTCTTGGTTCTAGGAAACCAAATCATGGTAAAATAACATGTAACAACTCAACAAACAAAGATGATGTCCAAGAGATCATAAAATCCACCATCTCCATCAAATAACCTCTAAATCTCAAACACGAAATTAAAACATTTCGCTTGCCTTTGTTAGGAGTTGTGTAAGACATGTCATTATCTTAACCGACTTTCAAAGTATGGTTAGTTGAGTCATATTAGGCCATGTAATTAGCGAAATAAGCTAATATCATCTTTGCTAAACTTCAATAGGCAAATATAGGAATTTGAATTTTCTAACATGAGAATGACTACTGGAGAACCTATCGCACTAGAAATTCAATTTGACCTAACGGTTGAATTGCTTCCAGGAGAGAAGTTGGGTTGGTGGTATAACCCGTAAAAATGGTCGTGTTTAGCCTTAATTGAGCACCACTAGTGATAGTCTCATACTCATTCTCTAACTTAAAATTTTTTCATTCCTACATTTGACTAGAGATAGTTTACATCAGTGAACTTTATCTCCCATTAGGATGTCATCTTGAACAAGTAGTAATTGGGATCTGCCTTAGCAAACCTAGATTGCTTGCATCCCACATACATGTTTCAAAATGATAACATGTTCTCGTAAGATATGATTAAATATCTTCATGATCTTGAATGGTAAATGATTATCATGATTTTCATGATATTTGCATTTTTCCTTTATGTGCATTTTACATAATTTGCTTATAAAGTTTGCACCCACACTATGTGCTTTTGACACATTAGGAATTAGGTATGCCCATCACTATAAACCCTTAGAAGTCATAGAGTCATACCCTAGTGTCAGAACCCATTAGTCAAAGTAGTTGTGAAGTTACCCTAATTCCCCAGTCATCACTTCGCCTTCTTCCAAGTAATACACCTTTTTGTCATGGGAAGGTTAGGAACAAACCTAGTAGAACTCGGAGTAGGGTTGACAACTTAAATATTTCATCCGAAATATTCAAGTAAGTTTAACTTGCGATCGCAATTGTTAAATGTCATATCCGAAACATCATACTCAAGCCTTTTAACAACATATGTTAAAACGCTCATCCAAAAGCTAAAAGCTAACTTCAACCCTCGGATGACAAAGGACTCACAAGTTACTATATAAGTGATTAGTAGTTCATTTCATCCTCGTGTGATTATACACGTCTTAAGATCCCAAACCCTGCTGCGAATCAGCACCATAGGCTTAGCTTTACGTCTTTCAAAACCCCATGAAACACTCATGTGCGAAGCATATCAAAATCCGTAAATCAACCAAACCTCTCAACCGAGAATCCCCTAACCATATTCGTCTAGGTCTAGGAATGATGGAACATTTTCCATAAATCATATGACTATTTAAATATTTCATTGGAAATATTAAAGTCATCCCTCGTACCCCTCTTATGACTATTTAAATATTTCACTGGAAATATTAAGTCATCTTTCACATTGCTCTAATGACTACCTATGTATTTCCCCGAAAATATAAAAGTCATCTCTTCTCATCTAGTACCGTTCAAAGAATTTATTAGGTATAAATTCTTTCCTCGTGTCGAAGAGTCTCACTAAATCAGCGAGATTTATTCGTGAAATCATCTTAAATTCCAATGACAACTTAAATATTTCATCCAAAATATTTAAAGTATATTTAATTTGCGAAATGCAATTAAATGTCATTTCTCGTGTCGAAAAGTCTCACTAAATCAGCGAGATTTATTTGTGAAATCCTCTTAAATTCCAATGACAACTTAAATATTTCATCCGAAATATTTAAAGTATATTTAATTTGCGAAATGCAATTAAATGTCATTTCTCGAAAAATGTATCGAATCCCGTTGGGTTCATTCATAAAGGAATTTATTTGGTATAAATTCTTTTAATCCAAAGTCCAGAAAAGTCACAACATATGTGAAATTTCTTTGTCAAAAATCTTCCTTTCAACTCTCACCAACACCATCAAAACTCACTCGATGTAGTCTTGAACCAAAACCGTCTCCTATCATAATAGATTCTATCTATCATCTGATTCCTTAGCCTTTTCCCTTTCACTTCCGCATGGTATTAAACACTACCAATGCTTCCACATCCCATTCATCTTCCACACACTTCAAACGAAGAATCGCTAGGATACGTTGAGATAACCCTTCCTCATCAACATATATAACCCACTAGAACCTTATCACTAACCTCACAACCTTGAAGATTTTATCTTCTTAACCCCTAGGATATCTCCACGTGATCACTTGCCTCATCATAATATTCTATGAATATTCACAATGATTGAGAAGAGCTACGTGACTTCAAAGGTGAAGTTTATCGTATGCTATCCACCACCTGTCATGACGTTACTAAGCTCATCGCTTCCGTCATCGTTCGTTTTCCTCTTTATCTTCTACATCTTGTCCGGATGGTAATAGATTAAGGGGGAGCGAAAACACACTCATACTGTCTTTCACCAAACACTCTCAAGAACACACAAATGTGGTTCTTATTCCCTAGGAAACTACCCTTTAGCTGCCCAGAACTAGGCTGCACAGGAAAATTCGTGACTTCCAGGTCACGGTACCGTTAAATAGGCCACGGTACCATTAAATTTAACGGTACCGTGTGGTATTTAGTGGTACCGTGCCTATGTTTGACGAATTTTCACTGTTCCCTCCTGATCCCTGCATCCCTAACCTCAAACCTGCAAAATTTTGCAAACTCACATACACCCTAGGATTCCCTCACTACACCATAGGACTCTAACACCAACTTTAGTTCGAATCCCACAACTCTTGCCTATATAAGGCCTCACCATTGCAAGCTTATCTTGCATCTCACCTTCAATCCTCACAAACACACGAAACCCTTCATGCACCAAATTATCTCTAACACACAACTAGGATCATCCAACCTAGAAACCTAGAACTTCATTACCTTAACCCCGTTAGAGATATCCACCAACAATCCTGTTAGGATCACATGCACCTTTTCTTTTTCCCTTTTGAAATATATCATGCATCTCATTGTCAGTGCAAACGATATATTAACCTAAACCATCCTTTCCCACCTTTCCTCAAAGGGCAAAACCAACATCTCCAACCACATCATCATCATCCTCCACCTTTAGGATTTCTACACCCTTACCTCCACCAAGTCCACCACAACCTTTAGCTATCACACTAACCCGATCACCATCAAACCTCTTTGGACTTGGCACCAACACATCATCCTTATCACCATCACCATCACCACAAACTTTAGCTCTCATACTAACCTTGTCACCTACATCACCTTTTGAACTTGGCACTAACACATCATCCTTATCACTATCACCATCACCACAAACACTAATGGGTCATCCCATTATTTATCCCCTGCAACCACATAACCCAAGTTGTTCTTGTTGTCACCACAACCAAGACTCTCCCACCTTATGGAATCATTTAGGTATAACCTCTATCGAGTCTACTTTATGGCACGTCTTGTCATAATAGTAATCATTTAGAGTATGTCTTATCAACAAACTATCCTTAACATCAATCATCTTAGGTAGATGATTATGTTTTTCAAAAGGTTTGTTAGAACTTTCTTTCCCAATGACAACTTGGAATAAGTCATTTAGTGCGTCAGTCAATGAACGAATCTCGTTCTTGATTAGTGTGATTGAGTGAACATTTACACCTTAGGTTTTCGGTCAGGTTGTGACACTTACGTGTTAACATAGTTTAACCCATGCATGTCTTGCTATGTGTATTCTATCCCTATAATGTTGCTCCTATATTGTTATATATTATGCTGCACGAAGCTAACCCTTGATGTAGGAAAAGCCTTTGTAAGAATTTGATCCATGGATCCGCTAGATACTAAGGTAAATAAACAAGGGGATTAAGTCACCATAGGGGAGCATTGAGCTAGGGGGAGCTCGGGAGTATTTGAATACATAGCATGGAGTCGTCTTCACAAGTGTTGATAGAAGGCTTCACTAGGATGATGCAAGCTCGCCTTTCGGGGGAGAAAGGAATGTAGTTCAATAAGGGGGAGTAGGGAGCGCTCAAGACAACTACCTTTTTGATTCGACAAAAGGGGGAGAAGGGGAGTGTAAACAGGTAACTTTTACATTTTACTATGTGTTACGGTTTACATATTTGTCATCATCAAAAAGGGGGAGATTGTTAGTGCAAATATTACGATATTTAAACTAAACGATTTCTTCGGTTTTAATAATGACAAACATGTAACTTGTAATACATAACGTAAAATGTGCAAGTTACTTGTAAACACAAATCATCAATGCATACTTCATCAACACCTCCCGACGTCTCAAGTATGCTTCAACGAAGTCGTAGATTTCCATCCCAACATAAATCATTCAAGGTATGGACAATCAAATCTACTACTTGACAAATGATCAAAGGATTATATTTTTCTAAACTTCACATTTTTAATGTGACAAAACATTTTTTCAAAAATATATTTTACAAATTATTTTTGAATTAAAAAGAAATGTTTTATTTTGAAAAATAAATTTGAAAACTCCCAACAGTCATTTTTCCCCCCAAAACAGCTCCAACTTCCCCAAATAAACCTTCCCCACTAAAGACAAAAAAGGGAGCGTCCACGGCACCGTTAAGTATGGACGGCTCCACTAAATTTAGTGGAGCCGTAGGGTATTTAGTGGAGCCGTGGGTCTGTAACGGTCAGATTTTCCTTTGCCTATAAATAGTGGATCATTCCACACTTCCAACTTGATTTTTCCAGTCTTTTTTCTCTGGTCTAATCCCTCCTCACTTAGATGACTTTCTTTGATCATTTGGAGAGTCTTAGTTTGTTTAAGAGTGATCCAATCCTCCATTCAAGTGATCCTCTTCATTCCTCTTGATTAGCAAGAGAAGAACACAAAGTATCCAAGTAGATACAAGGTGTTGTCATCCCTCTTGATTAGCAAGAGAAGAACACAAAGTATCCAAGTACATACAAAGTGTTGTCATCCCTCTTGATTAGCAAGAGAAGAACACAAAGTATCCATGATGATACAAAGTGTTATCATTCCTCTTCATTTGCAAGAGAAGAACTCAAGGTATCCAAGAAGATACAAGAGTTGTAGTTGTTAGGTCTTGTAACATTTGTTACACTCTTGATTGTATCATAGCATACATCAAGATTATTTTTCTTTTGTGAGAGAGTGAGTCAAGATCATTGTGATCTTAAGAGATAGTGAAGATCTCTTGAAGCCATTGGGCTTGTGTGATTGATCATGTAGGATCAAAGGTAGATCGGGTTGAGATGAGTCCAATGTGGAGTAGTGATCATTGTAGATCGTGTTGAGATCTTGGAGATCTCTTGAAGCCATGTGGGCTTGGTGTGTATTGATCAATGTGGAATACAAGGGTTTGATCGTGGTAGATTGGTGCTAGCTAAGATTAGCACTCGACATCTAGCTTAGTGTCGGAAATAGGATAAGCGACGTGTAAGGTGTAGATCGGGTAGATCGTGGTAGATTGGTGCTAGCTAAGATTAGCACTCGACATCTAGCTTAGTGTCGGAAAACAAGTTAAGCGACGTGTACGGTTTTCTCCGCCTGAAGGGAGTTTGTTGATTAGTGAAGTAACTCTCGAGTTGGGTACTCGGGGAGTGGAGTAGGGCGAAGAGGAGCTTCGTGACCGAACCACTATAAATCACCGTGTCCGGTTTGCGCCTTCTTACTTATCTCTTTACTTTCATTTCATTCTTTATCGCTTTATATTTGCATTGCGTTTTTGCTTGTGTGGCTAGTTGCTTATGTTATGTTGATTATCTATGTGTCGTGTTTTGATTGTGCATATGTTGTAGTTTACTATATTCATCTCTTGATGCTATATGATCATAGTTGACACTTTTCATATCACATCACACTTGATCGGGAGTTTGATACAAAAGATTTAAAATTTTAAATGGAAACGTATTCACCCCCCCTCTACGGTTTCCACACATATATTAGTGAAACCTTTTCAAATTCGTAAATTTTTCCGCAAGGACCACATGTATATATGTATTAAAGTATATACACACGTACTTTCATTTAAACGCCAACAATCCTATATGTCGTTCACGTTCAATGGTCATTATCCTTCGTGCGTAGTTTTCCGATCTCTGTCAATCCAACGGTTTACTAGTCTGAACCTTTTGTACGCTTGTACACTCCAATGAGCCAATGACTGCAAATGTTAAAAACATTGTTTTAACTTAAATGCTGCCACACCAGCAACACCAACATGAACTCTTTAAACTAATTAAAATTCATGAAATCGAATTGTGAACTAAAGCAAACCCTACTAATCTAGGTGGTGTGTTGGTGCTGAACTTTATCAGAAACTATTGTTTTATCTGACTGTTATATGCCGAGGTGAGTATTCTCGGACCCCCTTTTCTAACTATTTTAATCACTTTGGGTTGGAATGCATGATTTATACTTGAACTAAATTGACTTCCATTTTATGAACTTATTGAACTCTCGTTTCACTACTTATGCTTGTGAGTATTCACAGCCCCTTTTTACCGCTTTACTTATTTGGGGTGGAATGCATAACTTAAATTTTTATTTGAACTTATGACATATATTTTACCTGAACTCTTTGAAATTGAATTTGAACCTTAAGACATTATTTTGAGATTATGACTTGTTTTTGAACTTTATGTGCCGTACATACTAGATGTGAAGTCTCCCATGTTCGGAGCATTCTTGACAATAATTCTCGCCTATGTGGTGGAGTGACATAAAGTCTCCCATGTTCGGAGCAATACAAAGTCTCCCTTGTTCGGAGCACTCTTGACAATAAATCTCGCCTATGTGGTGGAGTGACATAAAGTCTCCCATGTTCGGAGCAATACAAAGTCTCCCTTGTTCGGATCACTCTTGACAATAATTCTCGCCTACGTGGTGGAGTGACATAAAGTCTCCCATGTTCGGAGCAATACAAAGTCTCCCTTGTTCGGAGCAGTCTTTATTTCTTATGTACATGGCATTTTTATTGTGAACATAATGAACATGTGTATTTGACGATAATGGTTGTGAAACCATAAGATACAAGTCTTGTATGGGCAGGACTTGTAACTGAATGGTTTGACACGGTCTTTACCGTTTGGTCCTTTTACAAAAACCTTGGACTTCTTTTGAACAAAACCTGTATACTCACCAACTATTTTCATAGTTGACCTGTTTTCTCATGCATTTCAGGTGATCGCCAGTAGGTGTATTTTGAAGACATTAGCACTAAGGAGTCTTCATTTATCATGTCTAGTTGGATGAAATAAATTGTTATCTTTTGGAAACAAACTTTTATGTTTTAAATGCCGTTGTTGGCTAAAACAATGTTGAATTACTGTACTGCTTCTTTAAATTTAAATTATGGTATTGTACTATATCACTCTGCGCTGTATATTGATTTCGTAGCACCCCAGGATCCGAACGCTTACGCAATGCCACATTTTTGGGGGTGTTACAGTAATATGCCCTCTTATGTATTTTGTTCGTTCCTTTTATGACTAACCTCTTCTATCTTATGTTATTTTCCTTTTTTTTTGTGTGATGCAGTTGTTACCATGTCTGAATTTCTACATTTTCCTAGCTTCGAGGGGGCCAAGGTTTCGGCTGGGCAGCCTTTGGCTTAGGGGGAGGAACACGTGACTTATACCACTCCCCCGGTTGAGAATGTTGAGGAGATTCCTCCCAAGTAAAAGCTGATGAAGGCTGTTGAAGTGCCTTGCGAGATAGTGCTTGCTGCCAAGAAAAGGAAGGAAGATCTGGCGGCAGCTAGGGCTGCTGCCGAAGGGCAGGGGCAAGCCAGGAAGAAGCGTGCTGTCGGAGAAGGGGCTTCTTCTCATCCGGCGATGAAAAAGAAACGTGTCGAATAATCATCCGATCATGAGTTGAGCTCTACACACATTTCTTCTCCAATCCTAATCAGTTGGGCCGAACCTGTCCATTATCTGACTGATACTTCTCCGCATGAAGAAGAGAAAAATGCTGAGTGGTTGATTTCCCTTCGCCGCCATAGCGATGAATTCGAGTCACCCTTGGTGGGGGACACTGCCCCTCGATCCCCTCCCGCGGATACTAACAGGAATGAGGGAGGGCACACTGCTTTGTCTGTTCCGCCTCGGAGTCCTTCATTCGCCCACTCAGGTTTGTCTCAATTTCTTTGTTTGTCGTAACTGTATAAGTATTTGTTTTATTCTGACGTTTCGTTTTTTTTAGCCCATGCTTTCGGAGCTCATGAACGGTCCATTGCTTTTTCATTTGGCCATGCGGGCGAAGGAGAGGGTCAGTAGCCTTATGCTTTCTTCATTCGACTCTTTGTTCATTTTCTTTACCTTTTTATCTTATTTACGCATTGTCCGTTACTCCCGAGGTACTTCCGGCGATCGCTTTGGTGACCGGCCTTTCACTCCCCAATGGTTGTTGACTGAGGGTTCGAGGATGAACAATGCTGCCAATTGCCGGGACATGCTCAAGAACTTATTCACCCCGGCTGACTACGAATTCTACAATGATGGGATATCGGACCAGGGTGCTCTTAAAAGGTCATGGCGTTCGTTGGAGATGTGCATGCAGACTCAGACGAACATGCTTCTAAGATACGAGGAGCTCTTTGATCAGTTCGCTGATCTTTCTCATGCTCACGAGTCTTGCAAGGATGTTCAGCTCTGGTATAAAGAGTGTAAGAAAGAGTTGTTGGAAGTCCAGGCTGCCAGGGATGCTGAGATTGCCAGGGTTGTCCAGGCTGAAAAAGAGAAGCTTGATTTGGTTGCCGCTGGAGCTGAGCAGGCTAATAGAATCAAAGACTTGGAAGCTAGGCTTGCTGCAGCAGAGGAAGACAATCAGCTGCTGAGGAAGGAGAAAGATGACTTTGCTGTTCAGTATGGCCAGGGAGAAGTTGCCAAGCAGCGTTTGGTTCGAGATTGTTTTCCTACTTTTGTTCGCCGACTTCTTCAGAGTGCCGAGTATAAGAGAAGTTTATCTGTGCCCTTTAATATGGCAATTGCCGCCGGATGACTAAAGGGCGTGCAAGAGGGCCGCTCTCCCGAAGCTGTGCAAACTATTTTGGATGCCTCATCTGGCTTTGATCTGGAGGCTTATGATAAGCTTAATCTGGCCTATGATGAGCTGTTCGTCAAGAGGTATCCTTTTGTGGACAAACTTGCGAATGCTTATCTTCAGACTCCAGCGGAGCTACAAAACCTACTTCCGGATGAGACCCCTCCTAGCCCCGGTCAGGGACTTGCCAGCTCTGCGCAGCCTTAATTCTTTGTAATAGCTTAGCTCATTTGTTGCCAAGTGATGGCATTGTTTTGTATGTAACCTAACGAACAACATTGTTTCTATCTTATATTTGCTTTTTCGGGAATGACTATCCGTCCGTTTGTTTGACGGACGAAGAATTTTGCCTTGTTTAGATAATTTGATTATTGTTGCATTTCTTTGATGTATGATGAGTGAAATCGTTTGATGAATATCATTCGGGCTTTAACCCTACATGTGTTATGGAATATAACCTTTTGGTGAATACCACCTATGTGAATAGCACGTTTAGGGAATGTAACCTTTCGGTGAATAGCACCTGAATTCTTCCCATGTGAATAGCACGTTTGGGGAAATGTAACCGTTCGGTGAATAGCACCTGGGCTCTTCCCATGTGAATAGCACGTTTGGGGAATATAACCGTTCGGTGAATAGCACATGGGTTATGAGTAATACAAATTGACTACGCATTCGATCGGAGGTAGCTAGCCGCCCGTCGGAGTCACTAATAACTTATGTCTAACATCAATTTGTCGAAAAATTGCCATCATTCCAACTTGGAGTACGGCTCATCTTTCATTTCATATATTTTGGTTACACTTGATTAAGAAATACATTTGCTACAGATAGCACTTCCTTAAATTAATTGCATTCCAAGTGCGTGGTACTTCCTTGTCTTCCATCGTCATTAGCTTGTAGGAGCCGTTCTGGAAAGCCTCTATTACTCGGTATGGACCTTCCCAATTGGGTCCTAGCTTTCCCAAGTTCTCGACTCTGCTGGCTTCATTCTTGCGGTATACGAATTCTCCGACCTTAAACGACACTGGCCGGACTCTCCTGTTGTAATACTGCTCCACCTTTGCCTTTTACTTGGCCTCTTTAATGGCCGTTGCTTCCCATCTTTCTTGTAACAAATCTAAGTTCAGACGCGTTTCTTCATCATTCGTTCCTTCGCGAACCATCATGGTCCTATGCGTCGGCATTCCGATTTCCGCTGGGATTACCGCCTCACTCCCATGCGTGAGACTGAATGGTGTCTCTCCATTACTCGTCTTCAGAGACGTTCGGTGAGCCCATAGAACGTTAGGGAGTTCATCCACCCAACCGGCCCTTTCTCTCCCCAGGCGTGTCCTTATCCCGCTCATCAAACTTTTATTCGCTCTTTCCACTAACCCATTGGCCTGTGGGTGTGCCACCACCGTATTCATCTCTCTTATCTTCAACTTCTCATACCAAGTTTTAAACGGGTCTTTGACATAGTTTGTTCCATTTTCCATGACAATGACGCCCGGTAGACCAAACTTTATAACCTATTTCCCTGTGGTTTTTGCCAATGGTTTTGCTTCGATCCATTTCGTGAAGTAATCAATTGCCACTATGACATACTAAACCTTCCCCGGTGCTGCTGGGAGAGGGCCGAGGATGTCCATGCCCCATTGATAGAACGACCATGGTGCCATGATTGATGTCATGAGACTTTTGGGCAGTTTGGGCACTGGGGAGTGTATCTGGCAAGAGTCACACCTTTATATTTCCTCCCTTGCGTCTCGATGCATGGTTGTCCAATAGTATCCCTGCCGGATCGCCTTTGCTATCACCGAACGTGGGTCGGAGTGCATCCCGCACGCTCCCATGTGTATCTCTGGAATGACATAGTTGGCTTGCAGAGGACCGACACACCGCAGCATGGGCATCAGATAAGATTTTTTGAAGAGTACATCTCCTTCCATGGTGTATTGGCTGATTTTCATACGGAGGGTTCTAGCCTCGTTCTTGTCATCCGGTCATATCCCTTCCTTAAGACATCTCACAATTGGAGTCATCCAATTGTCCCCTTCTTCTTCTACTATCGTATTGACTTCCGTTATCTCTATCGACGACTTGCTCAATACCTCTACCAGAATTTCCTTAGTGAGATGGTTGAATGCAACTGAAGCCAACTTGCTGAGGATGTCTGCCTTCTGATTTTGGTTGCGGGGAATGTTTTCCATTCGGAACTTTTGAAAGTGGCCTATACTGCTTTTCGCCTCGGCTAAGTATTTGATCATATTCTCGCTGCAAGCCACGAACTCGCCATTGATTTGACTGGCAACTAACTTGGAATCGACGTTCACGGATAGTGCATGCACCTTCATTTCCTTAGTAATTCTCAATTCGGCAAGCAGTGCCACATACTCCGCCTGATTGTTTGTGCTTTTAAAGTCCAGCCTGAGAGCATATGTATACTCGGTTTTCGTCGGACTGATCAGGACCAGACCTGCTCCGGACCTACTTTTCCCTGACGCTCCGTCCGTATAGAGCGTCCATTCATTCTCCTCATCTGAATTTTTCGGTTCGGCTGTCACCTGCTCCACCATTCTTCCCTTACCGTCTACGGGGACTTCATTTATGAAATCAGCTAACACTTGACCCTTGATGGCATTTCGGGGCTCGTACACTATGTCGTACGTTCCCAGTTCAATCGAATACTTTGCTAACTTTCCGAAGGATTCTCCTTTACTCAGTATCTGCTTGATTGGCTGATCGGCGATGAACTTGATTGGGTGTGCCTCAAAATATCTCCTCAGCCTTCATAACGTGTGAAGCAATGATAAAGCCAGCTTTTCCAACGGAGCATAATTACACTCTGCCTCATGTAGAGTCCTGCTAACGTAGTGCACTGGGAGTTGCTTTCCCTTCCGTTCGACCAGTAGGACAGCACTGACTGCCTCCTTTGCAGTGGCCAAATAAACACATAGCGTTTCCTTCGGCATGGGGGAAGCTAGGGAAGGGAGGTTGACGATAAATTTCTTGAGCTCTTGGAAAGCCCTCTCTGCCTCCTCCGTCCATCGATACTCATCCTTGTTAGCCTTTGTGATATTCTTCAAAGTTTTGAAGAAAGGAAGGGACCCCTCGGCCGACCTGGCCAGGAATCGATTCAGGGCGGCTAGTTTTCCTGATAAGCTTTGCATTTCCTTCCATGTCCGGGGAGACTGCATGTCTGTGATAGCCTTTGTTTTCGTTGGGTTCGCCCGTATACCCTCAGATGTTACCATATATCCCAAGAACTTTCCTTCCTCGACCCCAAATGAGCACTTCTTGGGGTTGAGCTTCATGTTTATTCTTCTGAGATTGTCAAAAGCTTCTGCTACATCGGTCAACAACGCTTTTTCTGTCGAACTTTTGATTACCATGTCGTCGACGTAAGCTTCCAGGTTCCGACCGATCTGAGATTGGAAGGCTGAGTCTACCAATCGTTGGTATGTGGCCCCCGCGTTCTTTAGACCGAACGGCATCTTGGTGTAGCAGTAGGTTACTTGGTCTGTGTAAAAAGCTATTTTTTCTTCGTCTTCTTCAGCCATTTGCACTTGGTGATACCCCTTGTAGGCATCCAAGAAGCACTTATATTTGGAGCCTACTACCGACTCGATCTTCAATTCAATCTCTGGGAGAGGGTAGTAATCCTTCGGGCAAGCAGAGTTAATGTTTTTGAAATCGATACACATCCTCCAGCTTCCGTCCCCCTTTTTCACTAACACCGGATTTGATATCCAAGTTGGGTATTTGACCGGCCTCACTATGCCTGCCTTTAACCATTCGGCCACTTCCTTCGTCACTACTTGACTTTTCTCTATTGACAGAGTTCTTCTTTTTTGATTAAAGGGGGTGATCGACGGATTGGCATTTAATGTGTGTTCTGTGATCCGTCAAGGAACACCCGTCATGTCGGCTGGCTCCCATGCGAAGACATCCAAACTCCTCTTGAGGAGGGCTTTAAACTTTTTGAGTCGGCCGGAGATAAATTCCGCCCTATAGTTACGAGTTGACTCGGGTGAGCTGGATTTTCAAGGACCTCCTCAATCAAGCCAACTTCTTTCTGCTCTACCTTTTTCTCTTCGTCCTCTACCATTCTTCTCTTGTCTAACCTTCTGCATTCATACACCGAAGCTGTTTGCGTGACCAACGTAGCTATTCCCCTGGGAGTGGGGAACTTCATCATTGAATGAATGGTTGAAGGGATTGCCCGCAACTTCTTCGATCCTGTCCGTCCGAGTATTATGTTGTAGGGAGACGATGCGGATACCACAATGAATTTCATGGTTGTTCGGCTGCACAAGCCATCATTCCCAAAGCACACGTCAAGCTCTATTTTTCCTAACGGCTTTACCCGTTCCCCTGAGAAACCTGCCAAAGTTGTTGTTGTCTCCACCATTTTGGCCCTGATAGATGGGTGCAAGTTGTCAAAACAATGCTTGTACATGATTTCGACTGAGGTGCCTTCATCCACATGGATCCTTTTCACTAGATATCTAGCGAGTTCTGCCTCCACCACTATGGCCTCCTCGGAGAGGCCATCCGTTGATACCGGGGGAAAAGTTATGGGCACATTCATCCAGCTTTCACTGGTGGTCATCGTCTTTCTTTTTCGATCCTCCCCTCGGTAATTGACCATGTTGATTATCTTTCCTTTTTGTGGGCCATCTTTTCTGTGTTGAACCTTTCCCCTTTGTCGCATATCCTTGACCAGGTGGTTTAACTTGCCGGACTCTAAAGCTAGTTCCAATTGCTTCTTTAACTAATAACAATCGTTGGTGTAATGCCCTTTTTCACCGTGATAGTCACACTATCGATCCAAGTTTTCCTTCCGTGGCGTGCCGGGCAGCGGAGGAGGTTGAGGTAGCCGGAGGTGATGCTCATTTGCCAATATTTCCTTCGGCGTGCTCCTTAGTGATTCCAGCGTTGGCCTATTTTTATCATCCCTGAACCCATACTTAATGTTTCGGTGTGGTTCATACCTTGGAGCCACATATGGGGAGTGATGGTACCTTGGGCGGTATGGAGATTTCTGCCCCAAGCGTCTTCTGTCGTCAAAGCTTTTGTGATACTGGTCATGCTTCACAGGTTGCGATCCTCCCACATCCTTCCGGGCGTATTCTCCCTTCGGCAGTTCGGTGCTCCGGAAAGCTTCTTCTGAACAAATGAAGTCATCGAATCTTTGTAACATTTCATCAACCGTCTTAGGGATGCTGTCCGAGAACTTCTTTGCCAACTCCGGGCAGTGATGACCATTCATGAAAGAGGAGATCCGCATTATTTCCGGGACGTCTGGGAAGTAGTTCGCCTCACTTACCCACCGTTCTTTGAAGTCTGGGAGGCTCTCGTTGGCCTTCCTGTGAATTTTGTTGATCTCCGTGGGGTCTTTAACACATGCCCTCAGTATGCTAAATCTGTTAAGGAATTTCCTCTGAAGTTCGTCCCAGCCGTCGATACTTCCAGTTGGCAACTTATCGAACCACCCTCTGGCCTTCCCGTCCAAAGTTTGTTGGAACATACGGCACCACACGGGCATTGGCCATTCCTCATGATTCCCCGCTCTCGTGAAACGGTTGATATGGTCATCTGGGTCGGTCGTCCCATCATACAGTTTGAGGTTCGACGGCATTTTATGCTTAAGTGCTGAGAACTCTATGATTCTTCTTGTGAACGGACACTTTATCACCTCTTTGAACGGTTTGCTCAAGTCATCTTCCACCACTGTCTTCCCCTTATCATTTTTCCTTCTTTCGACCTCCTCTTCTTCTGTATCCGTTGCTTCGTCTTTAAAGTTTAACAGCATAGGTTTTATCAGATCACGGTTGCCTTGTTGCTTCAACAACTCCTTGAGAGCCGATATGTGACCCTCTATGATGGCTCGAGTGTTCGAGGGATTAGAACCTCCTTCTCCAGACCCTTCGGCCTCTCCTGAGCGTCTGACAGGTGTGCTTGGGTTGGGACCAGTCATTCTAAGCTTTTGGTAGATTGAATCTGGGTCCCACGGATGGCGCCAGTTTGTTGAGGTAAAATCTTGCCCCTGGTCCTTTTGGCCCGAATCCTGAACTATGTGAGCCTGAAACAAAGGTAACACACGTTAGCCTCGCCTTGGGTTTTATCCCAAGACCAAGCTCCGGTGTGAGGATAAGTTTTCGTTCGGAGGGATGATTAGTGAGTAATAAATATGAGTAGTAATGAGTGTAGTAAATGTAAGTAATAAATGAAAGAGAAGGATTCAATGCTTTTGCATTGAATGAGACGTGGTATTTATAGCACCACAATTACATTGCCTTCACTGTACCTGACACCATGGGAAAGCGAGAAGCCGGTCTACGTCTAGACTAGGCTTATAGGCCACTGTACATGTACTGGACTAGGCTTATGCCAACAACCAACGGTTTGCACTTGTTACCTAGATGATAAGACATCTTGGTCTTTCCCGAGGTACTTTTATTATTATTATATGTATGTGTATGGTCCGAACCAGTCGGCGTGAATGAGCCTCGTCCGGCGTATGTCGTCCGGAATGAGTCGTTCGGACACATACACGAACAACAATGCAACTTTTACATTTTTACTTTTTGTGTACCCAACACATTTTGAATCTTTCCCTTAAGTATCTCGAAAACGTAATATATTATACTCACATACATTTGAAAGTTAACGATTAATAAAAGGGTCCAGTTAAACATACCAAAAGGGGTCAATTTGGTCAAAAAGTCCAACAGTTTTTAGCACAGTTTTTATGGTCAACATAGTTTTTAGCAAAAATTCAATATACCTCTATATTCAACACACAATTCATGCATACTCTCTGCCTTAAAAATCTGATATTTCAATTTAACATCAATTCATACAAAATTTATACAATCTAAAGGTATAACTCTAATCCTTCTTTTCCTGTTAGGTTGTTTTTGTCATGCCATACAGCCACCAACACAATTGCCAAAGTACCACCAGTAAACATCACCACCGCCACCGCCACCAGTCCCACCAGTAAACATCACCACCGCCACCACCCCTTAAAACTCACCTCACCATATTTTGACCCATAAGCATCAGGATTACCACAAAACACCTAAGAGTCACACAAACAAGGCCCATCTTTACCATTACACATAGCTTTACAAGCATCACAACACTCAACTGAAGAATTAAACTTAAAATCTGAACCCCATTTAACAGCAGCACCCCATAACTCAAAATGATCCATCCCTCTACAACACCCTCCATTATTATCAACCAATTCAACAGATTCATTTTTAGAAACTGATAGAAACTGAATCTCTTCACTGGGTCTCAAAATCACAGACATGAACATATAAACAAGAAAACAAGAAAACAAACCCATTAACAGGAGACCCAGTGGGACCCACCTAGTGGGTTCTGAGTCGATCTGTCTTCGACCCATTTGAGTTTTATCAGTGATGAACGAAACCCAGAAAGGATTTTGATTGATTCACAAAACCTATGGAGAATTATGATTGATTTTGGTTTGGTGTCAACTTTGACCAAAAAAGTCAAAGGACATGTAAATGCATAAGTAATGGCATTTAAATTTAGGAAAGTTGGTGGTGAGTATATGCGCAGACATGGAGGAAACTGATACAATAATAAGGTTGTGAATCGGTGCGGTTATCACCCTTACCTCTAGACCTAATTTTCACGCTTACCAAGACAAGAAAAAACATTTTTTTTTTTTTTTTTTTTTTTAATTTATAACTACTTTTTTTTTTAATTTTTTTTTTAATCTTTTAGTATTTATAACTCTCTGTATTATTAATTATTATATATTATTATTATTATTATTATTATTTTTTTTTTATTTTAATTACTCCGTTTTATTTATAACTATTCCGGTTTTTTTTTTTTTTTTTTTTTTTTTTTTTTTTTTTTTTTTTTAATTTTATTTTATTAGTATTTATAACTACTCCGTATTATTGTTATAATATATCGATCTAACTATTATTTATATTTTATTGCAGGAGCGTTTTTTGCTTTTTACGAAAATCATTCAATGGAAGCTGACGAATTTATTATGATTACACCAGAATTTATTATGACGAATTTTTCACGAATTTATTATGCATGCAAAGATGTTTTCCCAGATGCCGACCAATTACTTTGTAGAGTTCACATTAGTCGGAAAATTTTCGACCACTGTAGGCAAACTATCAGGCCAGCACGCGATTGGTGCAATTTTAATGCATTATGGAGTAAACTAGAAAACTCTGCAACCATGGATTCTTACACGGAAAATTACACACAACTTCAGTCATTATTGATTAAATATCCACGTATGTTTTCTATATTCACATTAAACATTTAGTTTTTGATCTCCCAACGTATTTGATTTTTTTTATATTTCTCATACAAGTTTACCTTACCATTCAGGTGTTCTTAAGTATGTAAATGAAACTTGGTTGAACAAATACAAGGATTAACCGGCCTGTTGTATTTATATCCGAGCGACAAAGTCATACGTGTTTTTCGCTTTTTTCCGGTCCAAATTTATCACAAGGAACTGCCCCCCTTGTGATTGCCCGTGTGGGGGATGACGAATGTGGTCACTTCATTTATCTGACGCTAGACGAAAATTCACCAGTTCCGGATACTCACCCACAATGGAGGGCGTTCAGAGTTGCCGATGCATCCAAATGGACAACTTTATATTACGATCGACAACACCTGTATACTGAGATTAGACAAAGACAAACATAGTAAATGATTTAGATGAGATAAATAATCTTCATATGTAGTAGGTGTTGTTGTTTTAAATAATGTGTTAATGTTGTTGTTTAATTGAATAATAACAGTTGTTTTTGTAGTTGTTAATTGAATAATAACAGTTGTTTTTGTAGTTGTTTAATGTGTTAATGTTAACGTGTTATTGTTGTTGTTGTTTAATTAAATAGAAACACATTAGACGAATACAAATAATATAACATAAAAAAACATAACAAATAAACACTAAAAAAAACACTACCAAAAAAAAATAAAAATAAATAAATAAATAAATAAATACTTTCAAAAAGGAAAAGGTCAAAAAAAAAAAAAAAAAAAAAAAAAAAAAAAAAAAAAAAACATACATCATCATTAATACATTATTAAATGGGGAACTCATGATTACTACATTATTTTGGTATATTTAAAAAAAAAAAAAAAAAAAAAAAAAAAAAAAAATTGATATGAATAAAAGCTCCCTTAATAAAAAGTATTCTACTGTAACATATTAGTAGAAAGATGTAACTCGACGCTTCATTTTGCCCGATGAAAAAGTTAACCAATCTTGGGACCACACAATAACAATTGTCCAAGGGGATGTGTTAGAGCACAAGGTGTAGTCGAAGAAGGCATGCTCGCCGTCCGACGTGGAAGAGGCAACGGCGAGCCGTTCCTCTTCAACTACACCAAATGTGCCTTGCCGTTCTTCCCCGTTGCCTTCCTCCCCGTGGCGACGAAGAGGTAAGTTTCTGACATTCCATTTTCTTTCTTTTTTTCTTTTTTTTTTCCTTTCAATATTTTGTATAATTTGATGTTTTTTGTAAGAATGTGTTTGTGTTTGTGTGTTTTGTTTTTTCAGATCTAGTGTGTGTTTGTGTGTGTTTTGGTCTTGGAGAAGAAGACACAGTTGGTTTTTTTTTTTTTTTTTTTTTTTTTCTTTTTTTTTTGGTTACAAAAGGAATTGGGTACAAAAGGTGTTTTATTAATGTGTTGTATTATTTTTTTTTTAAGAAGATATATATATATTTTTTTTAATAAATTTTGATGAAATAAAATTAATGTGTTGTGTTATTTTTGAGTATTTGTGAAATGAATTTAATTTATTTAATGAAATGAATAAAAAAATAAATGTGTAAGATGTGGGGCCCTAATGGGGAAGTTGATGTTTGTTGTTTGGTGAGGAGGGGTTTGTTGTGGATAGTTGAAGTTGAGGTGTTGGGTGATGTGGCAGTGGTGGGACCCGAATGAGGAGCAAAATCTCCCCAACTACACCTTGTGCTCTTAGGGTAACACCCCCTACATGTGGGACCCTCTATTTTTGGTCAAATGTACAATCTGACAAAGCAGACAATATAAGTGACAGCAGCAGCTAATGATTGAAACACCCCCTACAGAGGGTGTTAAGATATCATGTCCCTTGTCCAATTACTGTATTAAACATTTGACACTACAATCTTTCGCCATTTAGACTTTAGAGACTGGTACACTTGCATAGACGGGGGACAACACAAATTTAAGAAAATGATCTCACTTTCTTTAATGTGTGTGTAGACATTCATTTTGAGACGGATTTTATTTAAACTTATCATAAATAACAACGTTTTTAAATATGAATTTATAATTTTTATAAATATATGATTTCAACAAATATAAATATACATTAATAACAAGTGACTTCATATTTGAAAACATTTTTAATTTTAGTAAGCTTAAACATGGGTTGTTGTTAGGAAAACACATATTATATATATATATATATATATATATATATATATATATATATATATATATATATATATATATATATATATATATATTAAAAGGCATTTGATACGTTGTCGTTTCATCATTTTCATCATATTGGGCCGATTTGGCCCGGCCCGGTTACCACTAGCCCAAAATCAAGTTTCCCAAATTGGCAAAAAATACCCCTAAAATTGACGCATCTTTGCGAAAGTAGTCATTTTAAAAAAAAAAAAAAAAGTTTTCCCCAAAATCAAGTTCCGAAAATTGGCAAAAAATACCCCTGAATATGTCGCCTCTTTGCAAAAGTAGTCATTTTTCCAAAAAAAATTCCAAAAAATTGGCGAAAAATACCCTCAAAATTCGCGGGTCTTTGCAAAAGGGGTCTTTTTTTTTAAACGTAAATTAAGGCTAAGATCACTGCCCTGCCGCAACGCGGTTATCCGTAGCCGGCCTCTTACATCAATATTCTGTCTTAAAATCTTAATTAAATTTTTTGTCAAATACAGCACCCCGCCGCAACGCGGCGCACCGGTGCCCGACTCGTTATAAACATATTTTCGTCAAAAATGAAATGGTTAGGAAACGTGGGCCTATATTATGGGCCTTTTAAGAAATATGGTCTCCCACGCTTTACCTCTGTATCTCGTTCTACGTTATTTACCCCTAATTCCATTACAACAAAAATTAGGGTTTCATTAAATCATTAATATTACTCACTCAATTTCAATTAAATATAAGATAAACCCAATCAAATACGATTATCGCTTCTACAGGTTTGTCAATATCTCAATTTCATTTCATTATTTCATTATTTTGTGATTTTAGTTTTATCTTGTTTTGAATTATATAGAATTAAAAATTGATATGATTGATATATGCTGTTTAGATCTTGTATAAAGATATGAAAGTTATAAGCTTTAGGTTTAATTTATTATTTTAGATGCATATTAATATAATTTTTGGTCTAGAAATTAGGTCATGTTCAAGTAGTTTAATTAACATTTTAAAAATAAATTTTTTAAAAGCTATGATTATATATATCTACCAAAAAAGTCAGTTTTAGTTATTGTTATTTCTGCAATGTGTGTGTGAGTGACTTTTGATGATTAAATTTGGATGAATTCATGATTCCGTTGATGCAAGTCGATTGTGACGGAGAGAGTGACTTAGGAGTGTATAATGTTTTTACACGTGATTGTAAGGCTAGTATGCTTGTGCAGTTTGCTGTTATTATTGTAAAATGTTAAACTACTTTCAGTTAAAGCGATTGAACCGTAAGTTTGTGATCTTTACCTAGACACAAATTGCTGTAAGTGAATAGAGTTTCTCAATAGAAGATGTAGTTTTAAGGTCATAGAAGGTGTACTGTATTTCTTATCTAGACATGTTCTTCCATTGCAAAACGTTTTGTATAGTGATAGTTTAGCATATCTTTATAGAACGGAAAGGGGGGATGTTTGTCAAAGTGCGATATAGCAGACAGCAAATAGCAACCTGTTAGGCATTTGTGTTTTATTTGCTCTATCAAAAAGTCCACTGCGTATTGGTGCCTGACTAAATGAATGTATTTTTAGATAATCTTTGAGATGGATATTATAATATGATGCCTTTTTTATTAGAACATGGATTAGATTATGGTGCTTCATTTGATAGGATGCAGACAATGTTAAACTGAGTGTAGTAGATTTGTTTTGCCTCGCACAAGTGAACCGTTAAGGAGAGTTAACTAATCTTTCCGATCTAAGCTGTTATCTCAGTCATTATAATTGTTGTTTGGTTCTATTTCTTAACCTATCGTTCAGTTTGCTTGTATATTTTTTATCTCGGTCCAATCACACCCTAACTGTTTGGCCAGGCATGAGAGAAGAGCTTTGCAACATATCTGCATTTATAGCTCATTTTTCAGACCAAAATGATTCCAATTTCGTTTTTTTTTTTTTTTTTTTTTTTTTTTTTTTTTTCCAGTTAAAGTTCAATCCTGATTAACAAGTACCAAGTATTTGTCTATCTCTACTAAATAACCCCGTTACGCAAATTGTATTGATGCTATCTAGGTTGGAGTTATTGGACTAAAAGAATGATTTTCCATTCTATAGGCTCTATGCTTCTTTGCTTCCAGTATATTGCTTCCCCTAGGCCATCATAGGAATATAGATTTACTAAGTTACCTAACATTCTTAAAAAGTCGTATGTATTCCTCACCCTGCCCTTTAACAACGCGCAGAAGTAGAAACTACCAAATCACACGATTTAGTGCCAATTTGGTTAACGATCAACATCTTAAACTTATTTGAATCATAGCAAGAGTCTCGCCGTCTTTCTTGCATGGTGGCGGAAAACCTAACAAAGTGTATCCAGCTAAATTTCGAATTCTGATTTTAGATTGATTACACATGGTACAATATTTAGTTATTTACATAATTACATCTGAGTTTAGAGGTAGTTAGGTGAGCATAAGTCTAAATTTCAGCACAATATAGGGTGTGGAGATTAACACTTTTCATCAATATAGGGTGTGGAGATTAACACTTTTCATCAGATTTATCATTGCTAAGATGTAGACAATTTCACCACATTATATAAAGTTCGGAGACTTAAAAAATACCTCAATCTTAATAGCATTGAAACTAACCCTGCTAAGTGTGCAAACGTGCTGAGTTTGAGGCTACTACTTTGGTTATGTTTTTTTAACAGTTACTGAATTTAGTGATAAATTTATTGATAGTGTTAGAGCAAGATTTGAGTTCTTTGGTGCACATAGCCTCGCCTAAGGTCTTGCCTGCAGTGTTTTTATAATTAGCTTTTGAATCTACCATCTTTCAGGTTAACTGGTTAGTGAGACCCCTTTTAATGATTCGGAATTGTAATTCAATCCACATTTCTTCTTCAATATGAACAACAACCGTAGTCAAGATCAAGTAAGCCTTTTTCCCCTATGCTTTTGTGGTAAAATAACGAAAACCGACAGCTATTTTAAACTATATAACGAATGTGCAGGAAACACCTGTTGTAGCTGGTTTCGAAGTCCCAAGATCACCAGATGCAAGTTACAACAATGTCTACACTGCAAGTGAAGATGACGGGCGGGACCCACCTGTAGTTCCTCAACACCTCCAACACACTGTCCTAAGCTACCCCACCAATGGCGGCCCGGCGACCCCTCTTCCTGACCCTCAACATGTGGTCTTGAATCATCTCTACATTGAAAACCGCGAGGCCCCAAGGTCTGTAGTGGCACTTGGATTCTCTCATCGTTTTCGGGCCAAATTCGTGAATGTTGTACTCTATAAACCAGTTCAAAGAAGGGGTAGTACCAACTCTTGATCTTTTTTTGAATGATTTGGAAGTGATTGTTAAGAATTTTAGGATGGTTTCGATTTGTGTGGACTTGAACTTGTTAACTGTTGTTCATAAATTTTTGAACTTTTTGCACATTATTATGGCTCCTGCTATTTGTACTTCTGTAAATTCAAGGTTGCTCAATTTGTATATGACTATATGCTATAAAAGCTATCAGTTGCATCAAAAACCAAATATATTGGTTGGAAATAAAATTAAGAGTAAATTTCATAAATGGTCTTTGTGGTTTGTCAAAAATTTCACCTATCGTCCCTCAAACTTAAAAGTTGCATATATCGTCCCTATTGCCTTTAAAGAATAACACTCGTGGTCCTTTTTCTAACGAGTGTTAAGTGCATTCCGTTATAATTTACACGTTAGCCCCTGTTGGTTAACGATTGTTGCATCGTTTATCCTTTATAATAGCGGCCGTTTATAATTTAAAGTTTTTCGACTTTAGATACGTTTTTATTAATTTTCGTCCGTTTTTAAACGTTTTCATCCTTTTTAGACGTTTTTATCCGTTTTCGTCCGTTTTTATACGTTTTCTTCCGTTTTTATACGTTTTTTTACGTTTTCACCCATTATTATATGTTTTCTTACGTTTTTAATCCATTTTCGTCCGTTTTTATATGTTTTTTTTATGTTTTGATATGTTTTTATCCTTTTTCATCCGTTTTTATCAATTTTTTAATGTTTTTATTCGTTTTTCTTACGTTTTATCCGTTTTTATACGTTTTCGTCCATTTTTTAACGTTTTCATAGGTTTTTATCAGTTTTCATATGTTTTCATTCGTTTTTATACGTTTTTTTACGTTTTCGTCTGTTTTTATACGCGTTTTGTCCGTTTTTGTCTGTTTTTATACGTTTTCATCCATTTTTGTACATTTTTTTTAAGTTTTCATCCGTTTTTATACATTGTCTTACGCTTTTATCCGTAAGAATACAGATGAAACGCATAAAAGCATATAAAAATAGATAAAAACCCATGAAAACGTAAAAAAAAATGTATAAAACAGATGAAAACGTATAAAAACAGACAGAAACGTAAGAAAAACGGAAAAAGATGTATAAAAACGGATGAAACAGATGTATAAAAAAGGATGAAACATATAAAAACGTAAGAAAACGAATAAAACATATGAAAACGTATAAAAACGGATGAAAACGGATAAAAACCTATGAAAACGTAAAAAAAACATATAAAAATTGATGAAAATTGTTGAAAACATATGAAAACTGATAAAAACCTATGAACACGTTAAAAAACATATAAAAACGGACAAAAACGTAAGAAAAAAAGGATGAAAACAGATGAAAACGGATAAAAACGTAAAAAAATGTATACAAACGGATGAAAACGGATAAAAACATATCAAAACGTAAAAAGACAAAACCATATAAAAACGTACGAAAATGGATTAAAACATGAGAAAACATATAAAAATGGATGTAAACGGATAAAAACCTAATAAAAACGTATAAAACGAATGAAAACGTATAAAAACGGACGAAAACGTAAGAAAACATATAAAAAAGGATGAAAACGGATAAAAACGTATCTAGAGTCGAAAAACTTTAAATTATAAACGGCTGTTATTATAAAGGATAAATGATGCAACAATCGTTAACCAACAGGGGCTAACTTGTAAAATTATAACAGAATGCACTTAACACTCGTTAAAACAAGGACCACGAGTGTTATTCTTTGGAGGCGATAGGGACGATATATGCAACTTTTAAGTTTGAGGGATGATAGGTGAAATTTTCGACAAACCAAAAGGACCATTTATGTAATTTACTCTAAAATTAAACAGATGCTGAGTTGATGTATTCTGTAATAATGATTATTTAATCCTTGAGGTTTTGCAAATTCTTTACTAGTCTTTGGAACCCTATGTGATACAGTTTCTCCTCTATATCCAGTCACATTTGCCCTCTAAGCTCTGATCGACCACCTTTAGTTATCCGAATATAATTGCTGCAAGAGACGAAGGTTGCTGCACAATCAGCAATTCGCCAAGAGTCGACGACATTTGTTCATAAGCCAATGTTTCTTGCTATACAGTAAAGATCTCTTCTCTAAACTTAGTTGTGTGGCACCCATCCCCACTGTAACTTAGGCCTGCGGGTTCCATCAATGGTGGTTTCCCAATCTTATTCTATGGACTCGATATTGTGTTTTAACCTCCATTTCCTTGCCATTCAGATTAATCCGCCTCATGCTCTCAAATACTCAGTCATCTTGAACCTATTTTCGACCATCTCTTCGCCGTATTTGCCACTTACATATTTATCAATAGCAAGAAGTAACTAACTAAGTCACTAGAAAGAAGGTTTCATCTGGCAAAGCAATGGAGAAGCAAGCTTCATAAGCAGGGCGGAGCAGAACTTTATTATCGAGGGGCAAAATATGATAATTTTTAGAAACTGCACTAAAATTGGTCCGTGGGGGCAAATACAAAATGCCGAAATTTCAAAAATTTACACTACAATTTTTTGCCGGGGTCACGTGACCCCGGACCCCTTATCTCCGCCCTGGAGAAGCAAGCTTCATAAGAGTTGGCAAAAATTTAATCTAAGAATTTATTTATTTTGGAGATTTAAGAGTGAGAAAATGCATCTTGTGCGTTAAATAACGAATTAAGTTGTGGTCCAGTGGTTGAAGCTTAGTTAGTTAAGCGAGCCACAAGTGAGAGTAGTACCGGGTGGGTGACCTACCGGGAAGTTCTCACTTGTGGACCACAAGCTCTGTTGATATTAGGAAATGAAGAGGAAAACCTGTAAGCCATTTGTTGCGCAGGTTCGAATCCGAGCCGGCCCCGGTTTTCATCCGGCCGTTACTCCAGCGAATTATAATGGTGTGGAGGCGGTACGGTTTCCGGGCGGACGCCGTTAAAAATCCCCACTACGCCAGCGTGGACCCGGTTCAGACAACATAGTCTGGGTATGTGGAGGATGAGGGCCTGCCGAAGTGGCTGGTGCGACTCTAATCCAAAAAATAAAAGTCACCGTTAAAAAAAAAAATAACGAATTAATTACACATGTTTTCGCCTTTTCGGCCTTTATATCATTGCTCTTTTATAAGTTTACATTAACTTTAGCCATTTAGGTGGTGTTTACCTGTTTATCATTCATTTTGTTTGGTTGGTGATGTGACTGATGTCACACAATATATTTCTCTTTAACAATTGGTGAGTTTGTAAAATGATTCATTATATTATCCTGTATTTCTTAAAAGTGCGTATCATTTTATTTTTCTCAGCAGTCAATTTTCTCTTTTTTATGTGTAAGCAATGTTTTTGACAATTAGAACCTTTGCGTTTAGAAAGAGTAAAAGTGATTCATTTTGTTAAGATAAGAATTTATTTATTTATTTTATTTAAATAGTTTGACTTGCAATGCAAAATCCATTTATTTCTTTTCTTATCCATTTTTTATTCCTATCGATTATATTTTAGTATTTTACAATTTCCAGGTTTATGAAAGGACAAGATGTTCCTCTTTTGGCAACTTCTTGAAGCAAACAATGGAGTGTAAGACAATCTAAAGGACGTTGACATTTAAAGAGAGTTCACTCTTCGTAATGAAACATTGATTAGGGTGAGGGCGATGTAGTCGAATGTTTTTCTTCGTCATATCAGCTTTTACATTATCAAAAAATAATTCATTTATTTTTTTCTCATCTTTTATTGAACCTTTGCAACACCTTTATATATATATATATATATATATATATATAATTATATATCATTTAAAAATACATCTTATACATACACGCTCACAATAATCAATAAAGTCAACTTTCTCTCCACACAAATCAATTTTCTCTCTCTAAATTGAAGCGGGACTTGAGTCATGAAAGAAAAAAGATAATCATTTTCCCAAAAGAAGAGATGCCATGTTTTTGTTTTTCCTGCGAAGGGAATGGTTTTTCCGTCCCTTATTCCTGTCTGCACCCTGCACACTTATAGATGTTGTTCTATAAAACTTTTAAACATTCAGGGTGAATAAAACTTTTAAACATTCAGGGATACTTAGGTGCTGTTTGTTTATTCAGACATTTTATGTCTGAATCTGAATAACACGTCTGAATCTGAATTAGTGGTCCAAAAGTCTGAATCTAAATTATTTTAGTCTGTTTGTTTTTATAAAGTGTCTGAATAAACAAAAAACAATCATTTCGCTATAAAACAAATCAAAAGACCCTCCATTCATGATTATTAATAAAAAATCAAGACCAAGATGAGGAGATAAGGATTGAAAAGAAGTAGGTGTAAAGTTTAAGCTTTTCAGATGTAATCAGACATATTCAAATGTCTGAATGAATCAGACCCTATTCAGATGTATTCAGACTTCAGATGTCTGAATAAACAAACAGTCTGAATCTGAAAATGTCTGACCGAATCAAACTTCAGACGTATTCAGATCTGAATGAGCCGAAACAAACACAACCTTAGTAATTTTTATTTAGCCAACTTACACATCAAACTAATGTTATTTTTATTACTAATTAGATGTGTAACCAATAATTTGGATAATGTTTTGTATCACACCCCTTCAACGATCTATGAAATTCCAATGTGTTTTTTTTTTTGATAAACCAAACAACTTGCGGCACCTCAATTAAATATGTTAATCCAACATTTCATAAACATAAAAATGTTTGACTAACTAGAACTAACATTGGATCTTGGCAATGTTATTCATGTGCACCCTTCTAATATACCTATGAAAAAAAAAGAACGTTGGATTCACATAATTTTTACAAAAACAAATTTACACAATGATATGTCATGTTAACTATTGTATTATTTTTCATCCTTTTGATATTTTCCTCATATTTGCATACACAAATTAACATACACGTCATTATATGAATTTTCTTTTATAACACTTATATGGATGTAGCATTTCTCGATAAAATTAAGCGTTGATATATTTTTTTTGGAGATTTGCAATTCTTGATCGTCAGATACGAGTGTGATTGTTTACATCTTATTTTTACAGTGGTTATAACGAAATTAAGGATTGTTGTTGTGGATAAAATTTTAAGCGTTAGCTGCTTCATGTTAAAAGGACTGTCAAAGCCACATTGTACAACTACACTTTACAGAATTAAAAAAGAAAACATATAGTATAAAATTAGTTTCTGAACTTTTAGTTGTGTAAAAGGGAACAGAAAGCAGGTGCCATAGATGCATATCCCGTCAACGACTCAACGGGTATGGATAAGCATAAGCCTTGCAACATTGCAAGTAGGGTCTTTGCAAGTGGTCATCACGTGCACCCACGTGACTATGTTATAATAGTAGGAGTAAATTGCAAAAATCGTCCTTGTGGTTTGGCCAAATTGCACGTTTCATCCTTGTAATTCATTAAGTGCAAAGATCGTCCTTATTTTGTACTGTTACATGCACTTTTGGTTATTCATCATTGCAAAAATGTCATTGCCGTTTGCCAAATTTCACTGTGGAAGGACTAAAAGTGCACGTAACAGTGCAAAATAAAGACGATTTTTGCACTTATTGAACCACAAGGACGAAACGTGCAATTTGGCCAAACCACAAAGATGATTTTTGCAATTTACTCTAATAGTACTAAAATATCTTGGGCTTTCTTAATAGTTCTTCACAAGTGTTATGTTTTGCGCGAGCTTATGGAGGTTTATTGAGGCTTAAGTTTTTAAAATAAGTTAGCTTATAAATTAAGTCTTGTTTGTAACAAAGGTTATGAACGGTTTTATAAGTCACAAGCCTCCATAAGCTCTAACCCATAGAAAAAGATTTATACGGACTTATTGCTAGTCAAATTACTTAAATATCTTTCAAACTATAATGGGACGCAAAAGCTAAAAATATATGTAGAGAATATGATGTATTTTTTTGCGATTTTACATTAATAAGCTTCAACTTCAACTAATTCGCCAAACAACTTTATAAAAATATAAGCTTCAGCTCTCGGCTTATATATAAGCTCCAGCATCAGTTCCAACCCAGTACGCAGGGGCGGATCTATGGCCCCCCCGGTTTTTCGCTCTGTAGTGTTAATTTATCCGTATTTCGTCCGAAAAAAATTATATTTACTAAGTCGCCCCCCCTCCCCCCGAATTAGAAGACCCTAATATAATGATAGGACAAAAAAATTTCCGGCCTCCCCCTACTAAAAACTTCAAGATCCGCCAATGCCAGTACGCCAAACATGCCCTAAATATTGTATGTGTTATCAAGCCAAAATTGAGTTATGTATCTTATGCATTAATGCTAAAGAGAGAGATTCATATGAAAACCAATGCACCTATTTACGATTGATTATTCTACTAAAGGGGGCTAATAAGTCTATGTTTGTAACTTTATTAAGGAAGAAATTAGTATGCCACATGCTAGAGCTTAGACCAATTTATTGCATCGGTTAAGTTTGTATAAACTTCGTAATTTAGTTTTTCATTTCTTTAGATTGAATACATAAAAGTTATTACCATTAAAAGATCTCTAGCTTTAAACGCAATATTAGTAGAACTTGTGGAGATATATTAATAGATTTCCAATTAATAACCAACTTATTTAGCTTAAATATATAGGTCCCATATATATAGAGCTTTTTGAACAAGAATAAATTATACGAGTAGTAATAAAGTATGCTTTCACAACACACAAGAAATGCAAACCGGTAACTTCTAGTCGATTTATTATTTACTATAGACACTACTTTTGAGCAGATAAGCTGACAACACTTATGAGGAAGAAAACCAATGCACCTATTTAGTCATGTTTGTAAACCAATGCACCTATTTACGATTGATTATTCTACTAAAGGGGGCTAATAAGACCATGCACAACGGTTGAGTTATTCTTCCGTTAAGGAGGTATTTTTGGTCCTTTAACGCACGTTAAGGTGCGTTACATGTTGTGAGCAGCCCACGTTAGCGCAGCGTTAAGGGCTGCGTTATACCTTTAACGCTGCGTTAAGGAAAGAAAGTGTATAAAAAAAAAAAAAAAAAAAAAAAATCACCTCTCGCCCCCTAAACGGCTAGTTCACTGCATGGAAGAAGTTTGAAAAATTACAAATCTGGTCCTTGTGTTTAACGGCTAGTTATATATAAAATAAATAAATAAATAAATAAATAAAATAAAATAAAATTCAAAACCAATTTCACTCTTCTATAAATACCCATTTCACACCATATTTTTTTCACACTTCCACAAATCAATACACTACATCTTACACTATCTTCTTCAACCTTCCACTAAAAAAAAAAAAAAAAACGTTTTTGATTCACAATGGATCCGAATGAAGCTAACAACTTTTCAAGTGACGAAGAAGACATTCAGTGGATGGCATCCGTGTACGAACAAGTTGTGCATATGGAACAACAAGAAGCCGCTGGACCTTCGATTGCACGTGGGCATATCTTTCGTGAACGTGAGCTTGCTGATCATCTGCCGTACGCCAATTGGCGTACGGCACGTCACCCGATGCGTTTGATGAGTATTTGCAAATGGGTGCGACTACATCATTGAAGTGTCTTGATAATTTTAACAAGTGCGTTATTGATTTGTTTATGCCGGAGTATTTAAGAAAACCAACATGGACCGACATTCAAAGTATTTACGAAAGACATGAGTCGGCCCATGGTTTTCCAGGAATGCTTGGTAGCATTGATTGCATGCACTGGGAGTGGAAAAATTGTCCGGTTGCTTGGCAAGGGCAATTTGGTAGGGGTGATAAAAAATACCCAACTATAATGCTTGAAGCAGTTGCTTCACAAGATTTATGGATTTGGCATGCATTTTTTGGGATGGCGGGGGCGAATAACGATATTAATGTTTTGGATAACTCACCGTTATTCGACGACATTCTTAATGACGCCGCCCCTGCAGCACCTTATATGGTAAATGGAAGGAGGTATGAAAAGGGCTATTACTTAGCCGACGGTATTTACCCACAGTGGGCTACGTTTGTCAAATCCTTCTCAGCAACAACTGACGAGAAACATGCTTACTTTAAAAGGAAACAAGAAAGTGCACGAAAGGATGTCGAACGTGCTTTTGGTGTGCTTCAAAGACGTTGGGGTATACTACGACAACTGGCACGTCAATTGGAACTTGCGAGGATAAACAGAATCATGTATTGTTGCATTATTTTGCATAACATGATTATAAAAGATCAAAATTTTGTAATACGTGATTTTAACGACATGAGGGTGGATCCGTCACCACGTTTGAGGCAAAATTCGTGGGTCGACAGATGCGATGGCCAACGTCGAAGGGCAAGAGAAATAAGCGACAGAGACACACATACTCGACTCCAACGAGACCTTATGGAGCATGTTTGGCAGAGGCACCTTCAACATCAAGAAGACGATGAATAAATATTTAATTCGTTATCATGTTATGCTTTTTAAATCTCGTTGTAATTTTTTTTTTAAGTATGTTATGTTTTAATGTAATGTTATGTTTTAATGAATGTTATGTTTTTAATAAATGAAGTATGATTATAAGTTTAAGGGTTGAATTTGAAAATTTATGTGTAAAGGTGAGTTAAGGTGTGTTAAAGCTGAGTTATTGTTGTGTGGGTTAAAGCTGAGTTAAGTTAAGGTGTGAAAAAGCTGACGTGTCATGCCTTAAAATTTAAGACTGAGTTAACTGTTGTGAGTGGCCTAAGTCTATGTTTGTAACTTTATTAAGGAAGAAATTATAATGAAATTAGTATGCCACATATGCTAGAGCTTAGACCAATTTATTGCATCGGTTAAGTTATTTATTTTTATTTTTATTTTTTTTAACGACATATATAATTAAAAAAACTAGCAAGGAGCTAAGAGAAATTACAAACTAATGTTACTAGGACATTTCATCCAAGCAACCCAATCAAAATTAGATTTACATCGACTAGAACACCAATTATACGACAATAAAACAATATCATCAAAGAGGAGCTCCATGCGTGGTGACTTCGCCTAAACAAGACCATGTTCCGAAATTCCCATATAGACCACCACATGACATAGAAAACACCTTCTAAAACCTCCTTTAGACGGATAGGAAAACGAAGATTATTGAACCAAATAAGCCAATGTCTATACGAATGAAAGTCATGAACCTCCAAATCCCACCAACGAGCCACTTTAAACATAATTTGACGGGCTAGATGACATGAAAAGAGGAGATGCGAAGAGGACTCCACCGCTATGCAACAATTAGGACAAATGATAGAAGGGATATCTATCCCACGAAGAGACAAGTTCAACCTTGTGGGCAATTTATCCAAGCAAACTCTCCAAGCAAAGATGTTAATTTTGATGGGGATGACATTAACCCATCTAGTAGAAACTCCCATCGTTGGCAATAACAAGTCATCAATAAAAGACCGAGCCGATTTAACCGAATAATCTCCTGAGGACTCAAGCTTCCAAATCCATCTATGATTAATATTCGGAAGGAGGACATTAGCAGTACTATCACGGAGGAGCTGAAGCTGCTCCTCTTCTATCCCACCACGAGGGATTCTTCTAAAAGACGAAATCAAAGAAACATCCCTCAACTTAACCGCTACACTAGAATGCTTATCTAACTCCAACGCATACAACCTCGGGAACAAATGTTTCAAAGGGAATTCAGCAAGCCACACATCGGTCCAGAAGGACGTGTTTTCGCCATTACCCACTTTCTTTTTTATGAGAGAAAGAAGGTCAATACCTTTACGCGATAAAGCGTTGAACTCTCGTATGATATCAATCCAAGGAGAACGTCTAGATAAAATATGGGCGTTATCAAGAGATCCTCGTTCACCATAGAAAGCAGTAATACACCGCGACCATAGAGAAGGAACAAGAGAAATGAGGCGCCAAATCCATTTGAAGAGAAGCGCCCGGTTAAGAGCAAAGTAGCTAGACACTCCAAGCCCTCCATTTTTTTTAGAAGCCAAAATCTTTTTCCAACTGATCATGGATAAACCCTTATCCGATTTTTCAATTCCATTAAAGAAGTTCATTCGAATTGATTCCAATTTAGTAAGAACACCCATGGGAACTTTGTATATGGACATCTGATATAAAGGAATAGGACTTAAAACCGATTTAATTAAGGTGAATCGGCCACCGATGGAGAGAGTTTTAAGCTTCCATTTCGATAAACGAGAGGAAACTTTGGCAAGCACCTCGTCCCAGGAATTACATCTAGACATAATACCCCCCACTTTGACGCCAAGATAAGTAAAAGGCGCGGATAAAGTTAAGCAGCCAATCTGATTAGCAGCCATATTCACTACATCTTGAGCAATGCCTATGCCCATGAGCTTACTTTTATGTAGATTAATTTTGAGACCCGAAGCCAAGAAGAAACATTTAAGAACATTTACAATAGAAGTAAGATTCGAGTTATCCCATTTACCAACGAACACAACATCATCAGCATAGAACAAGTGAGACAAAGTCAAGGATTCATCAATAGTAATACCCTTAAAGATACCCGCGTCCAACACGTTTTTGAAAGAAAGATGCAAGCTTTCCATGATCAAAATAAAGAGCAAAGGAGATAAAGGGTCTCCCTGCTTCAGGCCTTTGAAGAATTTGAATTCTGAAGTCGGACTACCATTAACTAGAATAGATCCCATGGCAGAATTATGACAACCTTGGATCCAGCCTCTCCATTTAACTCTGAACCCAAACTTATTTAGAACATCATCAAGATAATCCCATCTCACCGAATCGAATGCTTTTTCAAAATCGACCTTGAAGATCATGGCTTTGATCTTTTTGTGTTTACACCACGATATAAGTTCATTGAGAATGAATGGACCATCGAGAATTTGACGATTAGAAACAAAAGCAGATTGGACATCACTAACAAGATCCGAAATAACAAGGCTCAACCGATTAGCCAAGATCTTAGCAATAATTTTATACATACTACCAATCAAACTTATAGGCCTAATATCTTTAACCACCTTAGCATCTTGCAACTTTGGAATGAGAGTAATAAAAGAGGCATTACACCCTCGAGGAAACTTACTTGAAGAGAAGAATTGCAACACGGCAGCAACCACATCAATGTCAATGATATTCCAATACCTACGAAAGAATTCAAAAGTAAAACCATTTGGACCAGGCGATTTATTAATTCCACAATCCCAAACGGCTCTCTTAATTTCTTCATAAGTAACAGGTCTTTCGAGATCAGCATTCTGATCCATGGATAACCGAACAGGGAATTGGTGATCAAGAATAATTCTATGCGAACCAGGTGCAGAAAATTCATGCTTCACATTGGAGGGATCATCAATCCATTCCCCTTGGGCAAGGACCCCACGAATGGCCAGTTGGGAGCGTTTCTTATTAATAATACCATGAAAGTATTTAGAGTTTTCGTCACCTTCAATTGACCAATGAATCTTAGCCTTTTGGGCCATATCTAATGAACAACTAGAATTAAGGTCTTGGAGCTCTTTCAACAGCTTATACCTTTCATTCACCAGCTGTACATTACCTTTTCCTTTATCAATCATCTTATCCAACTCAGCTACACGATTATGAGTAACCAATTTAGCTGCATTCGAACGTTGTTTATCTACATAAGACCAATGTTTGATCTAAGTCTTGAGAGCTTGAAACTTTTTCTTCAAAGTAATAATTTTATTCGACTCTAAGAAAACTGAATTCTTCCACGTATCCTCCACCAATTTATCAAAACCAGGCTTATCAAACCAAGAATGAAAAATACGAAATGGCGTAGGACCATAATCAACATTCAATTCTCCCAAGAGAATAGGCCTATGATCAGAAATGTGTCTATCAAGACATAAAGCTGATAAGGAAGGGAATAACGACAGCAGACCATCACTAATAAGGAATCAATCCAATTTACTCATTTTAGAGGCTGATTTATGAGTCCAAGTATAAGAATACCCTTCAAGAGGAAGATCGACCAAACGTGCCATGTCAATAAAATTATTAAAAGCATATGCACCCTGATGGTTAAACATGGTACCATATCTTTCTTGTTCCGAACGGACCTCATTGAAATCTCCTAAAAGTACACACTCACCATCCCAAGAATCAATCAAATGATGAAGATAATCCCAAAGAATCCTCTTTTCAGACAAGTCTTGAGGCGCATAAACGAAAATGAGAAGAAGTTTTATGGATGAAGGAGTCCACATACCTCTTATTGCCACAAAAGAATCAGAGATAGTTGCATTTTCTTTAATAAAAACAATTGGGTCCCAAACACATAGGATACCTCCTGAAAAACCAACCGAAGGACTAAAAGCATAATTGAAAGATAAATTACCCACAACGCCTTGATAGAAAAGAGATCAATTCTTTCCATTTTAGTTTCTTGAATAGCTATAAAATTGATATGATACTTATTATTCAACTCCTGAATCCACCCTTTCTTAGCCTTATGGCCAAGACCTTGAATATTCAAAGAAAGAAAATTCATCTAAAATCATGGCAATCTCCTTGAGAACCAATAATGGCCTCTATGTTCTTCGTACACCCGTCCATATTGTAACCCATAGTTTGAACCACCTTGATCACTTCGTCCATTACTTCCAAGATTGAACCACCTTCTCTAAACTTAGGAACACAATTAGTGTCACTTTTGTCAGTTGTTACCCCTTCGTTGTTAACAGGCATGGCAGACTTAGAATGTGAATTCTTCTCTAAGTCATTGTTGACAACATTTTCATCAACCACATCAGGTGTAAAACCTGGAGGGAATTTTGGACCTTCGCTTTCCGCCTCTGTAGTTTCTTTGTTTCTTTTCAAAATTTTGTAGATCTCAAAAGGATCATTTGATTTAAACGCAATATTAGTATGTAGATATATTAATAGATTTCCGATTAATAACCAACTTATTTAGCTTAAATATATAGGTCCTGATCGCGTCTAGCACCCTCGGACCCAATATACTGGGTCGGGCACGCTCGTAATAGCCCCGACCCTAGGATAACCCAGACCGTGTTAAATTCCGGTCTCGCCAATCTGGGCCGGACAAGAACACTTCATCATAGGAGGCCACGTCTCAGCATCTTGGCCGCGGAAGAACTTTATGTCCGGGGGCAATCCAAAGGTCAGGACCACGGATCAACCTAAAAAGAGTAAGGAATATTATCAGCTATCATATAGCTGACCTAGGCAGACCCCAAATAGGAAAGGCAGCAGTCCCCTTCTGAAGGAACCGCCACTCACGGCAAGGAGACAAGAACGAGAGGGGACCTCCCAGGAAACTGACAAGAAAGACCATGGTATAAATAGAGGGCATTCGCCACTCTTAAACGGTAACTTAACTCTCACAATCCGTCCTTCACATACTTTATCTCTCTAAACCATACACTTACTCTCACACCGGAGGTTGACCGAGGAAACCCCCTTCCGCGGTGAGACTAACGGTGCTTTCTTTCTTAGCAGCTTTTACAGATACTTAGTCCGAAATTCGCCCCATCAAGAGCTAGCCTAAACTAGGTCTTGCATTGAGCCCAAGTTTTGTACTAACAAGTGGCGCCATCCGTGGGGCGCCGTTACATAACTGCGTTTCCAAAGTTAACTATACCATTAGTAATCAAGCAAATGGTTCTTCCCCAACCCAGGAACGTTTAGCAGGACGAAACACTCTAGGGAAAGAGAAGAGCCATGGAGTAGAGGAACATCATTCGTGGCCTCTCCCGGAAAAGGCGATAAAGGAATTTTGCGACAAGCATTATGACCAACTTCTGTCCTTAATGGCCGAAAAAGTCCATGCGAAAAAGTTGAGGCAAGTGAAAACTCGCCTCGACTTTGATGATGAAACACAAAGAGACTCACGATCTCGAGAACAGTCTCGAAACTTTGAGCCGAGATCCTTGGGGGAAAGAAAGGCTGAAAAGAAGCGGAAGGCTAGCCCTAGCGTTAGGTCCGGACCTTCCGAGTATTCCTACTCCCGAAGTACTTTCCCCAGACTCAGCAGCAGAGAGACAGGACCCTCCCAAGAAGACTGTGAGAGAACCAAATACCCCTGATCGACTGTCTTTACTCGCCTAGGGGAGAGACGAGAAGACATCAGTTCACGCCTGGGGAGAGAGAAAACCGGAGGTGTTTTCCCGGCTCAGATCCAAAAGTCACGCTCGGAGAGAGTGAAGAGCTGAAGCCAGACGCAATAGGTGAGACAAGCTGTACTCAACATAAAGGAGTCCGGGAAGACCAAGAAGGATAACCCCCAGCCCGACCCATAGCCACGCCCCCCACTCCAAGGAGAGAGGCGCCGGAAACAGAGCCGCACACTCTGACCCCGGCTGGCGAAGGGAACTGACGCCGCTGGAAAGCGAAGACAGTGCTGCGGATGACCTCTATCGTCCGTACGATATTGAGGATACAAACCCCTTCACACAACGGATCCGGAACTTTGAGTTCCCAAAGAGGACTTGGATGCCCTCAAATGTGTAACACCCCCAAAAATGGGTTGCAGCGGAAGATGATGTCGCTGGGGTGCTACTAAATTGGATCACAACACAAAGTAAAGAGAACGGATTTACCTTATACATTTAGAAAAATAGTTACATTATCATAGTAAATAAGTTTACAACATTTAATTTGATGCAGAAATAAGGCCCATATAAGTAAACAAGTGGTCCCAAATATATCAGAGTAGCCTATGACTGTACCCTTGCCAAGCGCCTCCAACAACAGATTGTGCTGTAGTAAAGATCTACACCTGAGAATACATGCTAAAAGGGCCAGCATAAAGCTGGTGAGTTCATAGGTTTAAGTAAACAGCAAGTTATGCATGGACCACAAGATTTCAAAGACAATGTATTCCAAATATGTTCATGAAAAATATTACTGTTGCACTAAGCTCATGACACCGAAGCCTTAACAGTTAGTTCATATTATCACCCCAAATAGGTGCTTTGCCAAACACCTGTACGACATCAAATGAAATGCGTTTGTTTGACAAGTTGGAGCGACCAACCCGGACGGGGGAGTTTACCCCCAATAGATCTACTCACAACATTCGCGTTTACAAAGTAATTAACGGTTCATGATTGTGGGGAATTTAGGGCAAACGACAACAACTTAGGCAATCAATAAATGTTTAATGAACTTGTGTCCATATGTAAAAACAAGCAATGTATTCCCACTCCAAGTATTTCAAATGAAATAGTAAAACAAGTAAAAGTGGGGCTATGAAACTCACCATAAGCAATCAACGTAAATCAAAGATATCGGGAAGTGAAATGAGTTTTCAAACGTGAAAACTCTACGACAACCTAGAAATATATAAGTTGTCTTAGGATAATGTAGTGTGTAATGCATGCGTTTTATAAAATAGTTTATCACCCATATATGTTTGCAGAGTAATTTAGTAGTGAAAATATAATTTTACCGAAGTACATTATTTATAGGAAATCATTTTAGTAAACCATATGTTTTTAATTATTCAAGTCCTTAACGTTGACCATCTAATTAATCATTTACTTAAAAAACTTTCGACTCAATAGTAAAGTGTACATAAAATATTACATCCTTGATATAGTCCATTTTACATCATTTTGACTCCAAAACACTTAAAACGTTCTAAAAACATTTCCAACATCTTTTAAAGAAAAGCCGTGAATAGTGAAAATAAATATATTCTTAGCATATCGTATTTTGTCCATAGTTTCCTTGTTATTTAGTGTGCTAGAAATTTTCTAAAGTTCCTAACAAGTATATACGGGATTCTACCATTTTTGTTTAAGTTGTTTTGGCTAATTCCGCTTCTAAAGTGTCCAAATTCTATTCTCAAGATTTCCATCAGCATTTACTGGTTCAACACAAGCTGTCAAAAATATAAGTTTCGTCTAAAGTTTCGGAGAGCCATAACTTACTCGTTTTAAGTTCGTTTTCTAAGTTTTACATATCCCCGCGAAGGTAATTAAGTATACTAACGTATTTTTAAGGCCTTGACTAGTCTAGCTAACCGTTAAAGTCCGGTTTTATCCTTAGAAAAATCCTGACAGCAAACCATATTTTCAGAAAATTAGTTTTCGTCGCTAAACTTAAAACTAACGTATCTTATTCGTTATAGATCCGTTTTTAACCATTCAAGCGCCCACGTTTTCGTTATAAAGTATATTTTCCATATTTTTAACCAAATCTTGTATTTCAAAAACTCATTTTTCCATGGAAATCAATTTAGGACAGCCTATCCATATATATTCCAAATCACAAATTTTACACTTTTAACTATTAGATCTACCTCAAATCAACTCCCAAAAACTATCCTAACTCATCCACCAACTCTTCAACAATTTTTATAGTGTTAAAACAATATTAACAACCTAGTAAAAGTTCCATAACATCAAGAAATAAATAACAACCTAGTAAAAGTTCCATAACATCAAGAAAATTGTGAGGATTCGATACACTTTAAGGATGTTAGTCCTTTGTAACTTGTGTATGTGATACTTTGAGTTAATATGGTTAAGTATGCGGAATCTACTTAACCACACTTAGAAGGTTATTTGTTTATGGAAATGGAACAGTGATGCTTGTGTAATGAACAATGAACAATGAAAGTTTATTACCAAACGATTCAATATTATTGAAAATAATATGAGTGATATTTACTATCACTAGGGTTACAAAAACCTTGAATCTATATGTTTCTATGACTTATGATTTCTATGATAAGTTATGTTCTTTGTTCTTGACAAATATGTAATTTTAAGTTCATGCATCAAGTGCTTATCTCTAAGCTAAGATCTTCTTTTTATAGTCCAAAGAAGATCTTTTACAATATTGTCAAGTCTTGTCGAACTACTTGCTAGCTTATGTTAAGTGTGTCAGTAGCTAAGATACAACATGTATCTATGTTTACAACTTGATTGACTGAATACAAATCAAAGATATTATCTACCGTATATACTTGACTTTTATACACAAATATCTTTTTATACTTATCCAACCAACAGTAGTATACGCGACACTTATCCATCCAGCAGTAGGAATCAGCAGTACCTTTGTTTGTACTAGTAGTACTAACTTCAGTTAGTACTGTTAGTTATAACTTGAGAAGTCTTCAGATATACACTAGCAGTTAGTACTGTTAGAGTATTCTTCTCAGCAGTACTAATCTTCAGAACATTTAATTCCCAACAATCCTCCCCTAAACTTGTGATTTATCCCAAATCAACATGTTTCTTCTGAATTAAATTCTGATTGTGAGGATCTTTCAAACACTTCATAGTCAGACTCTTAATCAATACCTTGAATAAAAGATGGTGCAATTTCCTTGGATGGAGGAATTATAAGAGGCAATGGTGCTGTGTATCTTGGATGCTTGTTCCAAGAAGTCAAATCATCTTTTAGCAAGCCTTTGCAAGTGATGAACAAACGTAGTGAACTGAAATTGAAACTGAAAGAACCTAGATAGAACTTTCTCCATTTGAATGCTTCATCCCTTCTGAATATATATAATACTCCAGAATCTTCATTTGAACTTTCTTCATTTGAAGAGCTTATTCCCAGTTTCCATCAACTGAAAAAGATTATTCCCAGCATTCATCAACTGAATGCTTGTTCTTATTATTGGCTGAATAATAAGATATGTTAGCTTCTCAAAAAGCTGACATCATCATCTTGTATGCTCTTGTCTTTTCTTTAACTTGATCAATTTGAGTTTCCTCCCCTGATTCTGAGCATACACAACCAATTTGAGTTTCCTCCCCTGAGCTTGGAAGATCTCTCACCATGTACCAAAATATTTCATCCCCTGAGATTTATCATTTCCTCCCCTGTTTGGAAGATCTCTCACCATCATCTGATCTACCAATTAGAACATGTTTTCAGACAATGTTGTACATGTAGCCATCAATTCCTTAAGAGTTTATTTGCTGCCCTCATCACTTCCAGGTGTGTTAACTCCTGTGAGAGGTGATTCATGAGGCATTGACTCATTGTCCATCATTTGATGGTTTTTCTGAGCCACTTTGAAAATTATTTTGAAGAAACTTTTGGCTTAGCAGTATGAATATGATTTTATTATTGAAAAATCATACTGCTCTCAACCATTTTGAAGGGATTAAGTGTGTAACAGATACTTAATCAAGAATTCGGTTTAACTTAACCTCTGGTTGTGTGAGAACCAATATTTTCAGTTATAAATAACTGCCTGTGTAAAGATAAACCCATTCAAAGGGCTTTCTTGACAGGTTTTCCAGCTCGTGACAATTGTGTCTTCTAACACAAGTGTTAGATGCTCATTTGTTCGCTGTTCTTTCTATCAGATGTCCTTAGACTTGCTCATTATACTAATTAAAGTATAAAATGATAGAAAGTGAGTTGTGTCAGTTACTATCTGACCAACTGAGCCATCAAGTCAATGTGAAACATTATAATCAGGTTTCAAGAAAGAAGTTTTAAAGAATCAATTAACTTAGGTGTTGGGAATTAAACCAACAGTTGATACTGCCAGTTATAAGTTAGTACGGCTGAAGAGTTACTGAAGAATACACTAACAGTATTAAGTCAGTTAGTACTGCTGGTATAAGAAGTTAGTACTGTTTGTTAGATAAAGACTGAATCGTGCATGGATAAATATAGAAAAGATATGATGTATATCTTATTTGTATAGGATTATACGATTGATAGTTTACTTGTAAAGGACTCCTTGTCCTATAAAAGGAGATCCTAGGTTAAGTTTTATATACAAGCATTATTAATATAGCTTCACGATCTCATTGTAATTCTTATAGTTATTGAAGCTAATCGTTTGGTTAAACTGGTTGTTATCATTCTTACTGTTACATTCATACGATCGCATACAATCACTAAACACTAAATCTTCTAAGTACTTATTTCGCGTGCTACCGAGTATACACTCAAAGTATCTCCAACACAATTCGTGTGTTTAGATCCGGTCAAGTGGTATCAGAGATAGGTTTCTGATACTTTGATTTAGAAGATCCAGAAGTATTTACTCTCTTGCTACCAAGAAGATGGACATGGAGACACCACAAACATCTATCGTTGCTAAACTCCCCATGCTAAAGCAGAATGAATACGATCTATGGCGGCTCAGAATTGAGCAATATTTCTTGGTGCAAGACTATGCATTATGGGATATCATAATCAATGGTGATTCCTTCAAACCAACTACTTCTGAGGAAACACGTGCGGATGGTTCCAAGACCACAAAGCTCAACACTGAGCCAGTCACAAACGATGAAAGAGTCAAAAAGAAGAATGATCAGAAGGCTAGGAATTTGTTACTCATGGCAATTTCTAATGATCAAGTGTTAAACTTTAGCCACTATGAGACTGCTAAGACACTTTTTGAAGGAGTTGTGGAGAGATTTGGCGGCAATGAAGCCACCAAGAAGGCACAGAAAACCCTACTTAAGCAGAGTTATGAGAACTTTAGTGCCTCACACTCTGAATCACTTGATCATATCTTTAATAGACATCAAAAGATTGTCAGCCAGCTAAATGTTCTGAAAATTGTGATTCCACAAGAAGATCTCAATATGAAGTTTCTCAATAGTCTACCTGCTGAGTGGAACACCTATGTGGTTGTCTGGAGCAATAAGCCAGAACTGGAAAAGATGTCACTGAATGAATTGTACAACAATCTCAAGATTGTTGAACAAAAGGTGAAGAAAGGAGGAAGTACTAGTTCAAGTTCTGGAAACAAAGCATTCTTATCATCTTCCAACAATAACAGTTCTGATGATGTTGAAGCCGTTAGTACTGCTAGCCCTAAAGTTAGCATTGCTAGTGTAAAAACTAGTACTGCTGGCCTGACTGAGGAGACCATATATGCATTTGTGTCAGAACAATCTGGTGGGTCTCAAATATACAATGAAGACCTTCTTCAGATTGATGAAGATGATTTGGAAGCTATGGATTTAAAGTGGCAGTTGGCCTTGATAAGTATTAGGGCTAAGAAGTATTATCAAAGAACTGGGAACAAGATTACCTTCAATGGAAGAGATGTAGCTGGGTATGATAAGTCCAAGGTGGAGTGCTATAATTGTCATAAGATGGGGCACTTTGCCAGGGAATGTAGAAGTCCTAGACAACAGAGCAATGGGAATGGAAACAAGAGTCAGAATAGGAGGACAGTGAATGTGGAAGAAACTTCTTCCTCAAAGGCAATGGTTGCTATAGATGGATCTGGTTTTGATTGGAGCTTTATGGAAGAGGAAATGGAGCCAGCCAACATTGCATTGATGGCCTTTTCAGACTCTGAGGTACATATAGTTCAAAAATGCTCAAACACTTGTCATGCTTTAAAAGATTATGAAACTCTTAAGAAACAGTATGATGATCTTAGAGTAGAATTTAATCAAGTAAATTTTAGTCTGTCTAATCATAAAAGAGGACTAGCTGTTTTGGAAGAACAACTTGATTTTTATAGAAAGAATGAGTCTAACTTTAATGATGATATAGCTGTGTTAAAGAGAGATTTGCAACTAAAAGATGACAAGATGAGTGGACTTGTATATGAACTAGAGACACTTAAGAAAGAAAAATAAAATATAAAGTTAAGTATTGACACTCTAGAGTACACATCAAAAGGGGTACAGAAAATAGTAGAGAGTCAAATACTTAATAAAGCTAAGTCTGGTTTAGGTTATAAGTCAGTTGCACCCCCAAATAAAGGAATGTTTGTCCCTCTAGGAATTGATTTGGCTCATACAGGTTTAGAAGAGTTTAAAGATATGGATTTTCCTGGATATGGTACTAAAATTAGTGAGAATCTTGTTAAATTTGTTAAGGCTGAGGATTCTTATGTTAGTGCTAGTGATAAATCTCTTTCTGAGGAAAAGAGGTCCTCTGATAAGAACTCAGATGCTCCAATTATTGAGGATTGGACATCTGATGATGAGGATGATCAGGTTAAGGTTAAACCTGTTGTTGTTAAGGTAGAAGTTAAACATGCTCCTAAGGTGGTTAAAACTAAAAACATAAAACCAATTAGGAAAAATGTCAAGTATGCTGAGCTGTATAGGACTAAGAACAGATCTCCAGTTTCTAAAGATCAGAGGAATTGGAACCACTCAAAATCTAAGCAATTGGATGATGAGTTTGTTATGATTAGAAAAGTATGCTTTGTTTGTGGAAGTTTTGACCATTTGGCTGCTTATTGTGAATCTAACCCATGGAAAAAGAATGTTTTTGGGAATTCAAGGGTGAATAGGAATAACAATGCTAGGGTAACTCAAAATAGTCCAACAAGGTTGACTGACCCTAATGTGAATCATAAAATGTCACCCAGAGCAGTTATGTTAAGGTCTGGCATCAAAGCAGTTTCAACTGTTAGACCAAACAAATGGTTTAAGAACAAACAAACTGTTTCCAGTGCAAAACAATTTTCAAATCATGCACAAACAGTTAAAAGGCATTTTTATAAGAAAACAACAATGACCAATAAAAAATGGGTGTCTAAAGCTAAACCAGCAGTTCCAACTGCTAGGCCAGCAGTTCCAACTGCTAGGTCAGCAGTTCCTACTGCTAGAAACTTTAATGCTGTTAAGGGTAAATGGGGAAATGCTGTCAAGGCCTCAGCACATTGGGTTAGAAAATCTAACAAACCCAATGGTGCATCAATGAATTCCAATAAACTTTCTCATATTGATGCACAAGGCAGATCCAAGCCAGTGATGGTTTGGGTCCCCAAAAGGCACTAAAACCTTTATTTTGTGTGCAGGAACATCCTTCAAATGGTAAAGAAGACAGAGGCTACTCAGATAGTGGATGTTCCAGGCACATGACTGATAACATGTCATACCTTTCAGACTTCATTGCTCTGGATGGAGGACCTGTTATCTTTGGAGGTGGTGTTGGAGGAAGGATTACTGGTAAAGGTGTAATTAAAACTAGTAATCTTGATTTTGATAATGTGTACTTTGTACCAGAGTTAAAGTACAACCTATTTAGTGTGTCACAGATATGTGATAAAAAGAATAAGGTTCTTTTTACTGATACTGACTGCCTTATTCTTTCTCCTGATTTCAAGCTGCCTGATGAAAATCAAGTTTTGCTTAAAATCCCCAGAAAGGGTAATACATACAGTATTGAGATGAACAACCTTGTTCCTAAAGAAGGTCTTACTTGCCTTGTTGCAAAAGCCACATTGGAAGAATCAATGTTGTGGCACAGAAGGCTTGGTCATGTTAATTTTAAAACCATTATCAAAATTGCTAAAAATGGTTTGGTAAGAGGATTACCTAACAAAACTTTTCTGAATGACCAAACCTGTGTTTCTTGCCTTAAAGGTAAGCAACACAGAGCCTCATGTAAGCCAAAGGCCCAGAACTCTATTTCTCAAGCTTTATATATGTTGCATATGGACTTATTTGGTCCTACTTCTGTGAATAGCTTGAATTTTAAAAGATACTGTCTTGTTGTTACTGATGATTACAGTAGGTTTTCTTGGGTATTCTTTATGAAAACTAAAGATGAGACAAGTGAAATCCTTAAGACCTTCATTGTTGAAGTAGAAAACCTAGTTGATAAGAAAGTTAAAATAATCAGATGTGACAATGGGACTGAATTTAAGAATAGGGTGATGGATGACTTTTGCAGAGAAAAAGGCATTAAGAGGGAATTTAGTGTAGCTAGAACCCCACAGCAAAATGGAGTAGCTGAGATAAAGAATAGAACTCTTATAGAGGCTGCTAGGACAATGTTAGCTAACTCTAAGCTACCAGTTTCATTTTGGGCTGAAGCAGTTAGCACTGCTTGCTATGTGTTGAATAGGGTTTTAGTTGTGCAACCTCACAATAAGACTGCTTATGAGCTTCTTAGAGGTAGAACCCCTGCTTTAAGCTTCATGAGACCTTTTGGTTGTCATGTTACTATCCTTAATACCAAAGACCAACTAGGAAAGTTTGATGGGAAATCTGAGGAAGGTTTCTTTGTTGGTTATTCTCTGCACAGTAAGGCTTTTAGGGTGTACAATACAAGCACCAAGCATGTAGAAGAGACTCTGCACATAGAATTTTTGGAAAATAAACAAAATGTTGCAGGTGTTGGTCCAGATTGGATCTTTGATATTGACAGTCTTTCAGATTCCATGAATTATGTGCCTGTTGCAGGTACAAATACTAACAAAAATGCAGGTTCTGAAGATGAAGATGATGAAGATTGTCTATTGATGCCAATCATGGAAGATAGTCCACTGTATAGTTCTTCTACAAAGAATGATGATATTCCATCATCAAGTGGTGTAAACAAAGAGAAGGAAGCTGATATAGGCATTGGACCAGAGGGAAAAGAAACTGCAATTCCAATGAACATTACAAATGGAGTTAGTACTGCTCAGTCACAAGTTTCTACTGCTGACCAGAATGTTGATAATGCTGGACCAAGTCAACTTAATCTTGATCCACCAGTTACCACTGCTCCCCAAGTTGATGATTTTGATTTCTTTGGAGATGGTCTGCACAATATGCCTATCAACTATGAAGCTCCTTCTACTTATTCAACAATTGTGCATAGGAATCATCCACTTACCAATGTCATAGGAGATGTACTATCTGGAGTCAAGACAAGAAGACAGAGTCAAGATCCAGATCACCATGGTTTTCTTAATGTTGTTTATGAGGAAAAAAATCATGAAGATGAGCATGAGTGTATGTTTGTATGTTTCCTATCTCAGGTAGAACCCAAGAATGTGCTAAAGGCTTTAGAAGACTCATGTTGGGTTGAAGCAATGCAAGAAGAGCTGCTTCAATTCAAAATTCAGAAAGTTTGGGTTCTGGTTGATCTACCAAAGGGAATGAGAGTGATTGGTACTAAGTGGGTATTCAGAAACAAGAAGGATGAGAGGGGTCTTGTGATAAAGAACAAAGCAATACTGGTTGCTCAAGGCTATACTCAGGAAGAAGGGATAGATTATGAGGAGGTTTTTGCTCTTGTTTCCAGGCTTGAAGCAATAAGACTATTTCTTGCTTATGCTTCCTTTATGGGTTTTATGGTCTATCAAATGGATGTGAAGAGTGTCTTTCTGTATGGTACTATTGATGAGGAGGTCTATGTTTCTCAACCTCCAGGTTTTATAGACCCAGACCATCCTGACAAAGTTTATAAGGTGGTTAAAGCCCTTTATGGCTTGCATAAAGCTCCAAGAGCTTGGTATGGAACTCTTGCTACTTATCTGTTGAAGAATGGGTTCCATAGGGGTAAAATTGATCAAACTCTCTTTATTAAAAAGGACAAAGGTGATATTCTATTGGTTCAAGTTTATGTGGATGACATCATCTTTGGTTCTACAAAGAAAGAAATGTGCAGAGAGTTTGAGAAATTAATGAAAGATCAGTTTGATATGAGCTATATGGGTGATCTTACTTTCTTTCTTGGACTTCAAGTACAGCAGAAGCCAGATGGAATTTTTATCTCTCAAGATAAATATGTTGGTGAAATTTTGAGAAAATTTCAATTCACAGATGCCAAGGTTGTTAGCACACCAGTTGATAAGGAGACACATTTGTTATTGAAAGATCACAGTGGTGAAGATGTGGATGTACACATGTATAGATCTATGATTGGGTCTTTGATGTATCTCACATCATCCAGGACTGACATTATGTTTGCAGTTTATGCTTGTGCAAGATTCCAAGTCAATCCTAAGGTGTCTCATCTAACAGCTGTTAAGAGAATCTTCAGATACCTTAAAGGTCAACCTAACTTAGGTCTATGGTATCCTAAAGAGTCTGCATTTGATCTGGTGGCATTCTCAGACTCTGATTATGCTGGTGCTAGCATGGATAGAAAATCTACAACAGGTGGTTGTCAATTCTTGGGTTGTAGATTGATCTCTTGGCAGTGTAAGAAGCAGACTATGGTGGCCACTTCTACTACTGAGGCTGAATATGTGGCTGCAGCAAGTTGTTGTGCTCAAGTTCTTTGGATTCAAAATCAGATGCTTGATTATGGGTACAATTTCTTAAACACAATTATACACATAGACAATAGCAGTACATTGTGTATTATTAAAAATCCAGTTCAACATTCAAAAACTAAACACATTGAAATTAGACATCATTTTATAAGAGACTGTGTTGAAAAGAGGTTAGTAAAAGTTGTTAAAATACATACTGATGACAACTTTCCTGATTTATTAACAAAAGGTTTTGATGTAGGAAGGTTTCAGTACTTGGTAACAGGTATTGGGATGCTTAATCCTTCAAAAGATTAATGTCTAAGTGTTTTTGTTTTTGTACTGCTAGTTGTGCTATTTGTATAGTTTGTACTACTAGATTGTTTTTAGGTACTGCTTATGGACATTTGTTAGTCATGTGTGATAACTGTTAAAAGAAAATATCGTGTATTGTGTTTTCTTTGGTTTTGGACTAACATTTCAGGTTAAGAAAGCTTTTTACTATGGATTATGCTCTGGAAAGGATGGTGGTTTGAAATGTCAAGTGTGAGAACTTATCACACAACAAATGTTAATTGGTTCACCATGTCTAATCCACATAAGAACCAACTAGTCCAGATCAAATGGTTTCTGGTAAAGACTACTCAAATCCGTTCATGGTTGACAGTTTACCAAAAACTGGATGGTCATCAACTCACCATATCTAAGTGTAAAGAATTGACTAGTCCAAAGCAAACGGCTATTGGTAAAGACATATCAAATCAGTTGATAGCTGATAGCTTGCTAAAAACTATAAGTGGATAAAATTGTTTTCATCTCCACATTGAGTTTATCCTAATCTCTGAAACTTTTTGCTAAACAGTTTGTACTGCTAGTTTCAACTAGTTTGTACTGATGGTTCAAACTTGGTTTCATACTGAGTTTATGCTCTATGATTTACCTCTCTCAGAAGGTTACACATCTGGAAGTGTTGAGAGCAGTTTGAAACTACACAACTGAATTGATGAAAACTTGTACATATTGTCATAATGGAGGCTGAGCTTAAATGTCATATGTTCTAGTTCATGTGATGGTGAAGATTCTTCCAAACAGGGGAGGAATTCGTTGCTGTTAAAGATGATTATGTAACTCAGGGGAGGATATCAACTCAAAATCAGAGATAATTGTGAAGATTGTGAAGATTTTAATGGAGTACTTACTGTTATGGTTTCTTCAAAAGCTTATATGTGAAGAAAATTCTCAAGTGATTCAAGATTGAAGTTAAGTGTTTGAAAGAATCCACCCCATCATCAACATTGGAGTTTAATTCGAAAAACTTACTGATTTACACAGAAATCATAAGTTTAGGGGAGGATTGTTGGGAATTATACCAACAGTTGATACTGCCAGTTATAAGTTAGTACGGCTGAAGAGTTACTGAAGAATACACTAACAGTATTAAGTCAGTTAGTATTACTGGTATAAGAAGTTAGTACTGTTTATTAGATAAAGACTGAATCGTGCATGGATAAATATAGAAAAGATATGATGTATATCTTATTTGTATAGGATTATACGATTGATAGTTTACTTGTAACGGACTCCTTGTCCTATAAAAGGAGATCCTAGGTTAAGTTTTATATACAAGCATTATTAATATAGCTTCACGATCTCATTGCAATTCATATAGTTATTGAAGCTAATCGTTTGGTTAAACTGTATGTTATCATAGTTATTGAAGCTAATCGTTTGGTTAAACTGTGTGTTATCATTTTTAATGTTACATTCATACGATCGCATACAATCACCAAACACTAAATCTTCTAAGTACTTGGTGGTAAATTCCGCGTGCTACTGAGTATACACTCAAAGTATCTCCAACACAATTCGTGTGTTTAGATCCGGTCATTAGGTGTAAACCTTTGTTAATGAATCCCCAAATTCAGTCTATCATGAACCTAATATGTCAGCAACTAGTATAATCATTCTGCTGCTCATACATTTCACTTGAAACTTCCTTTGTGCTCAAATGTTCATACCTGAAAATGTTAGTCCAAAACCAAGAAACAAAATGCAAAAACATTTGTCTTATAGCAGTATCATTATATGACTAACAGTATGAACTGAACAAACCAAATTTGTACTAGCCGTACAAACTTTTCAATAATAGTACCAATTTACAAAGCTTGCAGTACTAACAAAAATTTATATACAATAACACAAAGTTTAAAATCATTGAGGATTAAGCATTCCAATACTTGCTACCAAGTACTGAAACCTTCCAACATCAAAAGCTTTTGTGAGAAGATCTGCAAAGTTGTGATCAGAATCAGTTTTAAGAACTTGAATCAACTTTTTCTCATTGCAGTCTCTAATAAAATGATGTCTAATTTCATTGTGTTTTGTTTTAGAATGTTGTACTGGGTTTTTAATTATGCAAATTGTACTACTATTATCAATATGTATGACAGTGTACATGAAATTGTACCCATAATCAAGTAATTGATTTTGAAGCTAAAGTACTTGACCACAGTAACTTGCAGCAGCTACATATTCAGCTTCAGTTGTTGAAGTAGCCACAATTGTTTGCTTCTTACACTGCCATGAGATAAGTCTACACCCAAAGAATTGACATCCTCCAGTTTTTGACTTTCTGTCCAAGCTTGCACCTGCATAATCACTATCTGAAAATTCTACCAAGTCAAAAGGTGATTATCTAGAATACCATAAACCCAACCTAGGTTGACCCTTGAGATATCTAAAAATCTTCTTGACAGCTGTTAAGTGAGAAACCTTAGGAGTTACTTGAAATCTTGCACAAGCACAAACAGAGAACATGATATCAGGTATTGATGATGTGAGATACATCAAAGAGCCTATCATAGATCTGTATGTGTGTACATCTACATTTTCTCCATCTAAATCTTTAAGAAGTGGCTTCTCAGAGTCCATTGGTGTGCTTGCAACTTTTGAATCAATAAATTTGAATTTCCTTAGAATCTCTGCAACATACTTATCTTGACTAATAAATATGCCTTCACATGATTGCCTAACTTGCAGACCCAAAAAGAATGTAAGTTCCCCCATGGAACTCATCTGAAACTTATCATGCATAAGCTTCTCAAACTCTAAACACATCTCCTTCCTTGTAGATCCAAAGATGATATCATTCACATACACCTGAACTAGCAAAAGATCTTTTTTGTGCTTCTTGATGAATAATGTCTGATCAATCTTCCCTCTTTGAAATCCATTTTCTATTAAGTAGGAAGCCAATGTTTCATACCATGCCCTTGGAGCCTGATGAAGGCCATAAAGAGCCTTAACTACCTTGTACACTTTGTCTGGATGATCTGGGTCAATAAACCCTGGAGGTTGTGAGACATATACCTCCTCTTCAATAGTACCATATAAAAAAGCACTCTTGACATCCATTTGATAAATTGTGAAGCCCATAAATGAAGCATAAGCCAAAAATAACCTAATGGCTTCAATCCTTGCTACTAGAGCAAAAACCTCTTCATAGTCTATCCCTTCCTTTTGTGTGTATCCTTGGGCTACTAATCTAGCCTTATTCCTATTCACTATGCCCCTTTCATCCCTTTTATTTTTGAAAACCCATCTAGTGCCAATTACCCTTACACCCTTGGGTAAATCAACTAGCACCCATACCTTCTGAATCTTAAACTGAAGAAGCTCCTCTTGCATAGCTTCTACCCAGCTTGAATCTTCTAAGGCTTTTAGAACATTTTTGGGTTCTGCTAGAGAGAGAAAACATACAAACAAGCAAGAGTTTACAAACTCATGCTGCTTTGAAGCATAAAGGGCATCAAGAAGCCCTTGTTGGTCTGAAGACATCAGTTATTGTCTTGTCTTCGCCCCTGATTTTACATCTCTAATCACATTGTCCATGGAGTGGACTTTGTGAATCCTTGTGTGTGGTGTAGAAGGAACTTGATAATGAGGTGGTAGATTGGTGAAATCCACTTCATCTTCTGAGAATTCTGCTTCATGTGGTTTTGATGGTCCAGCAGTAGAAAATTTTGGCCCAGCAGTGGAAACATTAAGCCTATCAGTAGAAACATTAATCCTAGCAGTATGTTGCTCTATCTCAGCAGTAGAAACTTCTTTTGTATTGCTAACTTCACTTTCTTGTTTCTCAGTTCCATCTTCCTTGTTTTCATCTTCAATCCCTTCTTTAGCTTTATCAGTAGAAGGTTCATCATTTGTTGAAGTTGAAGCCACACTTGTCCATATTGGCATCCATACGTAATCATGATATTTCTCTTTGTCTAACCCTGCCTCATTGGTTGTTTCATCTCCTTTTGAACCTGAAAATTCATTAGTTTCAACAACAACAGACACATAATTCATAGAATGGGTTAGTGTCTCAAGATCAAATAGCCTATTAGGACCTTGACCTGCTACATTGGATTTATTCTCTAAAAATTCCACATGCAGGTTTTCCTCTACTCTTCTAGTTCTTGAGTTGTATACTCTAAAAGCTTTGCTATTAAGAGAATATCCAACTAAGAATCCTTCATCTGCTTTACCATCAAACTTTCCTAGATGGTCTAAGGTATTCAGAATTGTCACATGACATCCAAAAGGTCTAAGAAATCCTATTGCAGGAGTTCTACCTCTAAAAAGTTCATATGATGTCTTATTATGAGATTTGACAACCAAAACCCTATTCTGGACATAGCAAGCAGTATTAACTGCTTCAGCCCAAAAAGTGATAGGCAACTTAGAGTCGGCTAACATGGTTCTAGCAGCTTCTATTAGGAGAGTCGGCTAACTCTCCTAATACCTTTTTCCTTGCAGAAATCATCCATAACTCTATTCTTAAACTCTGTCCCATTATCACATCTAATGACGTTTACTTTCTTGTCTACTAGGTTTTCTATCTGTGTAATGAATGTCTTAAGGATGCTAGAAGTCTCATCCTTAGAACCTAAAAAGAAAACCCATGTAAATCTACTATAGTCATCAGTAATAACTAGACAATATCTTTTATGCATCATACTACTAACAGAAGTAGGTCCAAATAAGTCCATATGAAGCATAAAAAATGATTGATCAATAGAGTTAAAAATCTTGGGCTTACAAGTGGCTTTGTGTTGTTTGCCTTTAAGACAAGCAATGCATGTTTGGTCATTTTCAAATCGTTTTTGAGGTAAACCTCTTAACAAACCATTCTTAACAATTTTATTTATGGTTTTGAAATTAATGTGACCAAGCCTTCTATGCCATTTCATAGATTCATCCAATGTGGCCTTTGCAACTAGACAAGTAAGAGCCTTTTTAGGGACAATGTTCTTTATATCAACACTGTACATGTTGCCCTTTCTTGGAATTTTAAGAAGTACTTGACTTTCATCAGGCATCTTAAAATCAGAAGAAAGTACAAGACATTCAGTGTCAGTAAAAAGAACTTTGTTCTTTTTGTCACACATTTGTGAGACACTAAAAAGATTATACTTAAGCTCTTGCACATAGTACACATCTTCAAAATCTAAATTTCCAGTTTTAATGGTACCTTTACCAGAAATTTTGCCACCAATACCTCCTCCAAAGCTAACATATCCTCCATTTATTGATTGAAAATCTGAGAGATAAGACATGTTGCCAGTCATGTGCCTTGAACATCCACTATCCGAGTATCCTTGATCCTCTTGTTTATCAGTTGAATGTTCCTGCACAGAAATGAGGAATATTAGTTTCGTTTGGGGACCCAAGCCATTACTGACTTGGATCTGCCTCGTGCATCAATGTAATTTAATCTCTTAAGAATGGTTGATGCACCATTGGGTTTAATTTGTCTCCAAACCCAACATGCTGAGGCCTTAACATCATTTGCCCTCTTTTTCCAAGCAGCAGTATGAACTGTTTGCCTAGCAGTATAAACTGCTGGCTTTGCAGTTGTACCCTTCATTTTCCAAATTTGTTTTTGGACCACTGCTTTTGTTAGAAAAGGCCTTTGAGCAGTTTTAGATGCATATTTGAAAGTTATTTTTGCATTTTGAACTGCTGGTTTTGGGTAAACAGAGTAAAAAGGTCTGGCAGTAGAAACTGCTTGTCTAGCAGTATGAACTTTTGGTCTAACAGTAGGAACTGCTTTTGGTCCAGACTTTAATGAAACTGCTTTGGGTATTGTTCTATTATTACTAGAGTGACTTTTAGGAGTTTGCCTTTTTAAATTCACCCTATTGTGTGTATACCCAGATACCCTTTAGTTGCAGAAAGCTGCAAGATGATCAAAACTACCACAAGTGTAACAAGCTATGTTATAAAAGTCAAAGTCATCACCTAGTTGGTGGGACTTGAGGTCATTCCAATTCCTTTGGTTACCTCTGGGCTTGTTAGTAGATCTATATTTTTCACAATATCTAACTGGTTGCCTAACATGATTAATATTAGATTTAGGCCTAATAGTATCATTTTTGATCACTTTAGGAACACTTGTTCCTGCTTTCTTAACAACTGCAGGTTTAGACATAACCTGTGGTTCTTCATCATTATCAGATTTCCAGTCCTCAATGACTACAATATCTGATTTTCTATCAGAGGACACCTTGTCCTCAGGAAGTGAAGTATTACTTATACTTTCACTTACTTTCTCTACCTTAGGACTCTCAGTAGACTTAGAACCATATTCCATTTTTGATTCTTGAAACTCAGCTAATCCTGTGTGTGCTAGGTCAATACCTGGAGGTGAAGGAACACCTCTAAATGGTGGAGGAACAGACTTGTAACCTACACCAGACTTAGCTTTATTGATTACTTGAGCTTCCCAAATTTTATTGATTCCATCTGAGGCATGAGCTAGAGCATCTACTGTTATCTTAACATTTTCATTTTTTTTTTGGTCTTTTCTAATGCTTCATTGAGCAAACAAATCACTTCTTCTTTGAACTCTAAGTTTCTTTTTAGACCAGCCATGTCATCATTAAACTTAGATTCATTTCCTCTAAAATGCAAAATTTGTTTTTCAAGAACAGCTAGACCTCTTTTATGATTAGATAAGTTAAAACTTGTATCATATAGCTCTTCTAGATTATCATCAAATTCCTTTTTAAGTTTTTCATAAGCTTTAAAATCAGAGCAGGATTTAGTACACTTGATTATAGAATTTACCTCTGAATCAGAAAATGCCATCAATGCAGTCTCAGTTGCCACCATTGCAGCTTCTTTTGGTGCTTCCTCTTCATCAGCCATGAAGCTCCAATCATAGCTAACACCATCAATGGCTAGCATAGCCTTTGGCTCTTCAACAGTTACTTCCTTCTTTCTATCTTGCTTATACCAAGTGGTCCTATTATCTTGCCTTTTTGGCTTTCTGCACTCTCTTGCAAAGTGTCCAAACTTGTGACAATTGAAACACTCTACTTTCATCTTATCAAACCCAGCAGTTTCATTACCATTAATGGTAATCTGCTTTCCAGTTTTGTGCCAAAACTTCTTAGCCCTCATGCTAAGTAAAGCAACTTACCACTTTATATCCATCTCTTCTAAGTCATCATCATCTGTTAGGAATTAAACCTAACAGTTAGTATTGGTGGTTATAAGTTAGTACTGTTGAAGATTTATTGAAGAATACACTAATAGTACTAAGTCAGTTAGTACTGCTGGTATAGACATTGGTACTGCTTATGTTTTTGTAAACGTGTAAAAGGATAATTATAGAAAGGATTTAGTAGATATCCTTATTGATATAGATTATAGTTATCTTGTACAGGAATCCTTGGTCTATAAAAGGATCTCCTATGTTAGGTTATACGATAGATGAGTTTATGAGTTTTTGTGAAGATTCAAGGTTGTAAACCCTAGTACTAGCAAGAGTACTCGTATTATTGATATAATAATATTGAATTGTTTTGGTTAAACAATTGTCTCTTGTTCATATACATAAACACTGTTCCATTCATTGATCATACATACAAATAATCTTATAAGTGTTAACTAGTAAATTCCGCGTGCTAGTTAATATTACTCAAAGTATCTATCAAACACAAGGCGTGTGTTTAGATCCGGTCAAGTGGTATCAGAGCCAGGTTCTTGTACTTTGAATTAGAAGATCCAAGACGAACTTTATCTATAAGGAAGATGGACATGGAGACAACAACCCAAACCAATGTTGCTGCAAAATTGCCAATTCTCAAACCTAATGAATTCGATATGTGGAGGCTGAGAATAGAGCAATTCTTCCAGGTGCAAGACTATGCACTCTGGGAGATCATAGAAGATGGGAACACATTCAAACCTACAACCACTACAACTGTAGTTGAAGGTAGGACTGAAACAAAAGTGCAGACAAAGCCTATGACTACCGGAGAGAAGGCCCAGCACAAGAATGATGTTAAGGCAAGAAGCATGCTGCTTATGACCATTCCTAATGATAAATTATTGAACTTCAGTAAGTTCAAGTGTGCCAAGACTTTGTTTGAAGCTATTGTTGCCAGATATGGTGGGAATGAAGCCATCAAGAAAACTCAGAAGACATTACTCAAGCAACAATTTGAGAACTTCTCAGCTACAAGCAATGAATCACTAGATCATATGTTCAACAGGCTACAGAAACTAGTGAGTCAGCTTGCTATTCTTGGTATTGAGATACCTCAGGAAGATCTCAACTCCAAATTTCTGAGGAGTCTACCATCAGAATGGGCTATGCATGTGGTTGTATGGAAGAACAAGCCTGATATAGATTCCATGAGCTTAATGGATCTATATAGCAACTTCAAAATAGTGGAGCAAGATGTGAAGAAGGTTGCTGGAACAAGTTCAAGCACAGGGAATTTGGCCTTTGTATCAACTCCCAGTACCTCAAGTTCAGAGGAAGAAGTTCAATTTCCTGACTACTCAGCACAATGGAAGTATGTTGACTCATGGAGACCTTCAAGAGATTGATGAAGATGATCTTGAAGAGATGGACATCAAGTGGCAGCTCTCTCTTCTTAGCATGAGGGCTAAGAGATTCTTGAAGAAGACTGGCAAGAAGATAATCATTAACAGCAATGATGTTGCTGGGTATGACAAGTCAAAAGTTGAGTGCTATAATTGCCATAAGAAGGGTCATTATTTAAGAGAGTGCAGAATGTCAAGACAACAAGATGGCAAGAACAAAGGCTTTGGAAGCAAGACCAGAGTTGTGGAAGTTACAGACTCAAGCTCAAAAGCTATGGTTGCCATTGATGGCTTAGGATTTGACTGGAGCTACATTGCAGAGGAGGAAGTAGAAGCATCTACAGAGATGGCTCTCATGGCATTTTCAGATTCTGAGGTACAAGTTTCTAAGTGTTCTAAATCTTGTGATGCATTAAAAGATCTAGAAACTCTTAAGAAAAGATATGATGAACAAAGAATAGAGCTAACCCAGACCAGTTTTAATTTAGCAAATCATAAAAGGGCTTTAGCTGTGTTAGAAGAACAAATTGTTCATTATAAACTTAATGAGTCTAAGTTTGCTGATGATATGATTATACTTAAGAGAGACTTAATGTTTAGAGATAATGAAATTAGTGTGTTAAAACATGAGTTGGAAAAGTTGAAACAGGCTAAAGAAAACATTTAAATGAGTGTAGACACATTAGAATATGCATCTAAGGATGTCAATAAGATAATTGAATGTCAAATCCTCAAAAAAGCTAAGTCAGAGGGTATAAGTCAGTTCCACCTTCATATAGAGGAATTCCCACACCCCCAGACATTGACCTAGAACACACAGGTTTAGAGGAATTTCAACTACCCAAAATGGAATATGGTCCAAAACCTAAAGAGAATGTGGTAGTAGATAAGCCTGTAGAAGTAAGTTTTGAGAGTGCAATTGATAAATCACTCTCTGAGGACAAAGTGTGAGGAGTGGATTCGATACACTATAAGGTTGTTAGACCTTTGTTGCTTTGTGTATATAATATATTGAGTTAATATGATTAAGTATGCGGAATCTACTTAACCACACTTAGAAGGTGATGCGTGGGTTTTGCAACCTTACAACAGGTTTTACCTCTCGAGGGATCTCAAGAGGCTTACAACCCCACCAGGCAGTGTACCTGACCGATGTAGTATAGTGTAGTGGTAAGTACGGGGGATTGATCGTTCTCCACAGGGAATAGTGTTCGTTAGGTGTGAAAGGCTACTCTAATTAGGTCTAAGGGTTGAGGAAGATTCTTTTTATGTTTTTATATTTTATAAAAGCAAGTAAAATCTCGGGTTTTGAAGGAGTGGGCGGAATTAGTTGCTAGTCAACTAACCCAAATTACTACAAATGCAAATAAAATAAAATAACAAAAATTGAAAAGTGGTGAGAAACTTATGTGTAGAGAAATGTGTTTACTTAGATTTCCTTACTCCCTAACTATCTTTTACCGGTTAATTAGTGTGTATTAGTCGCGTGGATGACGGGTGTATTCCTTAATACCATTCGTGGGGTGGCGTACTTACTTCCCCAAACTCTACAAGCTCCTACTTCACTCCTATGTCGAGCCGGCTAGGAAGCTCCTAACATGGGATCACTAGAATTCGCTTGTGCATTAAATACAACCATAAAAACCTTTAGTACGCGTTTGGTTCATGTTTCTTAAGACGTTCAAGCAAGTTACCGAATAGAAAGTTAGCCAGTTTTCTTAAGCCTAACATAGATAAACAATCATCCAATACAACTAATAACACACTAACAACCAATAATCAATAGCTAGGTTTCATTAGATCTAAGCAAACACAAGATAAAATTAGCCTAACATGTTAAACAAAAGACAAGCATAAGATAGAATCAAACAACACATAGACATATTGAATGATTAATTGATAACTTATCTTTCAATGAAACATGGAAGATCTCAAGGCAAAAAGCCCTGAAAAAGTAGCTAAAATCGTCTTAGGGTTTTATCCCAAAATTCCACACACTAAGCTCTCTCTAATGACAAAAAATTAGAAAACTATATATAGACTTTGACATCTGACGGCGTCACCTTATGCATTGTGACGCCGTCACCTCGCCGCTTTTAGGGTTCCCGGATGACCATCTTGACGCCGTCCCTCTTTAGCTCTTCAAAAATCCATTCTGGCTTATCAAGGCTTGACGCCGTCGGATCATGAACGTGACGCCGTCCCCTTATGATTTAAGCCGTGACGCCCTTGATTTAGTTAAAGCGTGACGCCGTCAGAATTCTCATGCAAACTCACTGGCCCGTCATGAGTAAATTTCACATCCAACTTTTCTTGCCAAGGCATGACGCCGTCCCATGTTAATTGTGACGCCGTCAAGAGTAACTTTTAGCCGATTCTTGAGACTTTGCCGTTTTCTTCACTTTAATGCTCCAAAAACGTCCAAAATGCCTCCTTTTCCAGATTTCTCCTCAAAAGTACCTAAAATGACAAAAGGAACGATTTAGGGCAATATTTGATCAAATAAATACGATTTCGGGCTTAAATGACCCCTTAAAAGCGGTACACTTTTCGCCTCATCACCACACTTAGAAGATTATTTGGTTATTGGAAATGGAAAAGTAATGCTTGAGTAATGAACAATTAACACATAATGTTAACACCAAACGATTCAATATTATGCAAGATAATACGAGTGATCTTCACTATCACTAGGGTTACAAAACCTTGAATCTTATGTTTTCTATGACTTGTGATATTGTTGTATTTGTTCTTTTCTCTTAACAGATATTCAACATGAATTAAGCACACATAATATCTAGTCTAAGATATCTCATTTATAGTCCAAGAGAGATCTTTACAAATATTGTCAAGTCTAATCGAACACATGCTTGAGAGTGTCAGTCATTAAGATACAACATGTATCTGTGTTTACAACTTGTTACTGAACACTTTGTCTAAAGATATTATCTACCGTGTACTGTTGACTATTATACACGTAATATCTTTGTATTCTTATCCAACCAGCAGTAGAATACTTCAATAGTTATCCACTCAATAGTAGAATCTTCTTTACTAGCAGCAGCATCATTCAGCAGTAGAATGTTTAACTCTAGCAGTAGAATCAAATGCACTAGCAGTAGAATGATACTTAGAGTATTTCTTTGAGCAGTAACGATCTTGTAAACATGTAATTTCCAATACTAATCTTCAGAATATTTAATTCCCAACAATCCTCCCCTAAACATGTGAATCCTTTTCAACGTGTTTCTGAATTAAATTATGGATTGTGAAGATATTTCAAACACTTCTGTAGTCAGATTCTTGATCTGAGCTATCTTCTGTTCTTCAAGATTAAATATCTTTCTCAGTAACTCTTCTGCCATTTTCTTTTGACTTCGACAATATTAGTACCTATCTTCAAGCTTTAAACAAAGTCTAAAAGATGGTTTAATTTCCTTGGATGGAGGAATTATAAGAGGCAATGATGCTGTGTATCTTGGATGCTTGTTTCAACAAGTGAAATCAACTATCAGCATGCCTTTGCAAGTGATGAACAAACGTAGTGAACTAAAATTGACCTAGATAGAACTTTCTCCTTTGGAATGCTTCATCCCTTCTGAATATATATAATACTCCAGAATCAGCTCTGTTCTTGTCATTTTCAACCTTCATGTCATCATCTTGTATGCTCTTATCTTTTCCTCCCTTACATTTGGTTAATCTTCCTTGGGCTTTATTTCCTACCTTGAGATATTTCCTCCCCTGAGATGCAAATAACATTTTATCCACCCCTGTTTGGAAGATCTCACACCATCATTCCATCATTATCTGATCTACCAATGTGAACTTGTTTTCAGACAATGTTGTACATGAAGCCATCAATTCCTTAAGAGTTTATGTGCTGCTCTCATCACTTCTAGGTGTGTTAACTCCTATGAGAGGTGATTCATGTGGCATTGACTCATTATCCATCAATGGATGGTTTTACTGAGTCCCTTTGAAAATCCTTTTTAAGAAACTTTTGACTTAGCAGTATGTTCATGATTTTATTATAGAAAAATCATACTGCTTTCAACCATTTTGAAGGGATTAAGTGTGTAACAGACACTTAATCTAGAATTCGGTTTAAAGCAACCTCTGGTTGTGTGAGAACCAATATTTTTCAGTTATAAATAACTGCCTGTGTAAAGATAAACCTATTTAAAAGGCTTTCTTGACAGGGTTTCCAGCTCATAGCAATTGTTGCCTCTAACACAAGTGTTAGATTCACTTTTACTAGCTGTTCTTTCTATCAGATGTCCTTAGACTTGCTCATTATACTTAAAAGTATAAAATGATAGAAAGTGAGTTGAGTCAGTTACTATCTGACCAACTGAGCCATCAAGTCAATGTGAAACATGATAACTAGGTTTCAAGAAAGAAGTTTTAAAGAATCAATTAACTTAGGTGTTAACCTTTGTTAATGAATTCCCAAACTCAGTCCATCATAAACCTATTATTTTAGCAACTAGAATCATTCTGCTGCTTCCATTTCACTTGAAACTTCCTTTTTGTTCAAAGTTCATACCTGAAAATGTTAGTCCAAAACCAAGAAACAAAATGCAAAGCATATGTCTTATAGCAGTATCATAGATATGACTAAACAATATAAACTTAACAAAGCAAAAATTTGTACCAGCAGCACAAACTTTTCACTAACAGTAGTATCTTATAAAGCCAGCATTACAATCAAAATTTATATACAAAAACACATAGTTTTAAATTATTGAGGATTAAGCATTCAAATACTTGCTACCAAGTACTGAAACCTTCCAACATCAAAAGCTTTTGTAAGAAGATCTGAAAAGTTATGATCAGAATCAATTTTAAGAACTTGAATCAACTTTTTCTCATTACAATCTCTAATAAAATGATGTCTTATTTCAATGTGTTTTGTTTTAGAATGTTGCACTGGATTTTTAATTATGCAAATAGTACTACTATTATCAATATGTATGACAGTGTTCATAAAATTGTACCCATAGTCAAGAAGTTGGTTTTGAAGCCATAGGACTTGACCACAGCAACTTGCAGCAGCTACATATTCAGATTCAGTTGTTGAAGTAGCCATAATTGTTTGCTTTTTACACTGCCATGAGATAAGTCTACACCTAAGGAATTAACATCCTCCAGTTGTTGACTTTCTGTCCAAGCTAGCACCAGCATAATTACTATCTGAAAATGCTACCAAGTCAAAAGGTGATTCCCTTGAATAGCATAGACCCAACCTTGGTTGACCCTTGAGATATCTAAAAATCCTCTTGATTGCTGTTAAATGAGAAACCTTTGGAGTTACTTGAAATCTTGCACAAGCACAAACAGAGAACATGATGTCAGGTCTTGATGATGTGAGATACATCAAAGAGCCTATCATAGATCTGTAAGTGTGTACATCTACATTGTCTCCATCAAAATCTTTAAGAAGTGGCTTCTCAGAGTCCATTGGTGTGCTTGCCACTTTTGAATCAGCAAATTTGAATTTCCTTAGAATCTCTGCAACATATTTATCTTGACTAATAAATATGCCTTCACATGATTGCTTAACTTGCAGACCCAAAAAGAATGTAAGTTCCCCCATGGAACTCATCTGAAACTTATCATGCATAAGCTTCTCAAACTCTAAACACATCTCCTTCCTTGTAGATCCAAAGATGATATCATTCACATACACCTTTTTCTGGATGGTCTAGGTGCCTGATGAAGGCCATAAAAAGCCTTAACTACTCTTTACACTTTTTCTGGATGGTCAGGATCAATGAAACCTGGAGGTTGTGAGACATACACCTCTTCTTCAATAGTACCATATAAAAATGCACTCTTGACATCCATTTGATAAACTGTGAAGCCCATAAATGAAGCATAAGCTAAGAAAAGCCTAATTGCCTCAAGCCTTGCTACTGGAGCAAAAACCTCATCATAGTCTATACCTTCTTCTTGTGTGTACCCTTGGGCTACTAATCTAGCCTTATTCCTAATCACTATTCCCCTTTCATCCCATTTATTCTTGAAAACCCATCTAGTGCCAATTACCTTTTCATCCTTAGGTAAATCAACTAGCACCCAAACCTTCTGAATCTTAAACTGAAGAAGCTCCTCTTGCATAGCTTCCACCCAACTTGAATCATCTAGGGCTTTAAGAATGTTATTTGGTTTTGCCTGAGAGAGAAAACATACAGACAAGCAAGAGTTTAAAAACTCATGCTGCTTTGAAGCATAAAGGGCATCAAGAAGCCCTTGTTGGTCTGAAGACATCAGTTGTTGTCTTGTCTTCACACCTGATTGTACATCTCCAATCACATTTTCTAGGGAGTGGACTTTGTGAATCCTGGTGTGTGGTGTTGAAGGAACTTGATAGTTTGGTGAGATATTGCTCAAATCCACCTCTTTATCTGAGAAATCTGCTTCATTTGAGTCTGAAGGGCCAGCAGTAGAAACATTTGGCTCAGTAGTAGAAAAATTAAGCCTAGCAGTAGAATGCTCTGTCTCAGTAGTACTATCATCAGCAGAAACTTTCTCTTGTTCCTTGATTCCATCTTCCTTGTGTTCATCTTCAACATCTTCTTTAGCTTTACCAGAAGAAGATTCAACATTTGTTGAAGTTGAAGCCACACTGGTACTTATTGGCATCCATACATGATCTCGATTTGTCTCCTTGTCTAACCCTGCCTCATTTGTTGTTTGTGAACCTGAAAAATCATTAGTTTCTGCAACAACAGGCACATAATTCATAGAATGGGTTAGTGAGTCAAGATCAAATAGCCAATTAGGTACTTGACTTGCTACATTGGATTTATTCTCTAAAAATTCCACATGCAGGTTCTCATCTACTCTTCTAGTTCTCAAGTTGTATATTCTAAAAGCTTTGCTATTGAGAGAATATCCAACTAATAATCCTTCATCTGCTTTGCAATCAAACTTTCCAAGATGGTCTAAGGTATTTAGAATTGTCACATGACATCCAAAAGGTCTAAGAAATCCTATAGCAGGAGTTCTACCTCTAAATAGTTCATATGATGTCTTATTGTGAGACTTGACAACCAAAACCCTATTTTGAACATAGCAAGCAGTGTTGACTACTTCAGCCCAAAAAGTGATAGGCAACTTAGAGTTGGCTAACATGGTTCTAGCAGCTTCTATGAGTGTTCTATTTCTCCCCTCAGCAACATTATTCTGTTGTGGAGTTCTAGCAACACTAAATTCTCTCCTAATACCTTTTTCTTTGCAGAAATCATCCATAACTCTATTTTTGAATTCTGTCCCATTATCACATCTAATGACTTTTACTCTTTTGCTTACTAGGTTTTCTATCTCTGTAATGAATGTTTTAAGAACACTAGAAGTCTCATCCTTAGAAGCTAAAAAGAAAACCCATGTAAATATACTATAGTCATCAGTAATAACTAGACAATAATTTTATGCTTTAGGCTCCTAACAGAAGTAGGTACAAATAAATCCATATGAAGCATAAACAATGATTGATTAATAGAGTTAAAAATTTTGGGCTTACAAGAGTCTTTGTGTTGTTTGCCTTTAAGACAAGCAATGCATGTTTGGTCATTTTCAAATCGTTTTTGAGGTAAACCTCTTTCCAAACCATTCTTAACAATCTGATTTATGGTTTTGAAGTTAATGTGACCTAGCCTCCTATGCCATAACATTGATTCATCCAATGTGGCCTTTGCTACAAGACAAGTTAAAGCCTTTTTAGGAACAATGTTCTTCATATCAACACTGTACATATTGCCCTTTCTAGGAATTTTAAGAAGTACTTGACTTTCATCAGGCATCTTAAAATCAGGAGAAAGCACAAGACATTCAGTGTTACAGAAAAGAACTTTGTTCTTTTTATCACACATTTGTGAGACACTAAAAAGATTATACTTAAGCTCTTGCACATAGAACACATCTTCAAAATCTAAATTTCCAGTTTTAATTGTACCTTTACCGAAAATTTTGCCACCAATAACTCCTCCAAAGGTAACAAAGCCACCATCTAATGTTTGAAAATCGAAAAGATAGGACTTGTTGCCTGTCATGTGCCTTGAACATCCACTATCTGAATATCCTTGATGCTCTTGTTTATCAGATGAATGTTCCTGCACAGTAATAAGGAGTATTAGTTTCCTTTGGGGACCCAAGCCATTACTGACTTGGATCTGCCTCTTGCATCAATGAAATGTAATCTTTTGAGAACAGTTGATGCAACATTGGATTTAAGAACCCAACATGCTGAGGCCTTAACATCATTTGCCCTGTTTTCCCTAGCAGTAGTATGAACTACATGCTTAGCAGTAGAAACTGCTAGCTTTGTAGTTGTTCCCTTTGGTTTCCAAACTTGTTTTTGGACCACTGCTTTTGTTTGAATTGGCCTTTTAACAGTTTTTGATGCATTTTTGTAAGTTGATTTTGCATTTTTAACTATTGGTCTTAGGTTAACAGTCATGAATGGTCTAGCAATAGAAACTGCTTGCCTAGCAGTAGGAACTGCTTTTGAGATTGCTCTAGGTTTTGTTCTCTTAGAATTAGAGTGAAAGTGAAATTGAGGAGTTTTCCTTTTGTAATTCACCCTATTTTTTGCATACCCAGATACCCATTGGTTGCAGAAAGCTGCAAAATGGTCAAAACTACCACAAGTGTAACAAGCTTTGTTATAAAAAGCAAAGTCATCACCTAATTGGTCAGACTTGAGATTATTCCAACTCCTTTGGTTACCTCTGGGCTTGTTAGTGGATCTATATTGTTCACAATATTTAACTGGTTGCCTAACATGTTTAATGTTTGTTCTAGGCCCAACAGTATCCTTTTTTACCACTTTAGGAACCCTTGTTCCTGCTTTCTTAACAACTTCAGGTTTAGACATAAGCTGTTCATCTTCCTCACTATCAGATACCCAGTCTTCAACGACTACTCTATCTGATCTTCTATCAGAGCACACTTTGTCCTCAGGAAGTGAAGTATTACTTATACTTTCACCTACTTTCTCTACCTTTGGACTCTCAGTAGACTTAGAACCATATTCCATTATTGGTTCTTGAAACTCAGCAAATCCTGTGTGTGCTAGGTTAATTCCTGGAGGTGAAGGAACACCTCTGAATGGTGGAGGAACAGACTTGTATCCTACACCAGATCTAGCTTTATTGATTACTTGAGCTTCCCAAATTTTATTAATTCCCTCTGAGGCATGAACTAAAGCATCTACCGTTATCTTAACATTTTCACTTTTATTTTTGGCTTTAGCTAATGATGCATTTTGCAAACAAATTATTTCATCTCTGAGCTCTAAGTTTCTTTTTAGGGCATTCATGTCATCAGTAAACTTAGATTCATTTCATTGAAAGTGTAAGATTTGTTTTTGAAGAACAACCAGACCTCTTTTATGATTAGCTAAATTAGCAAGAGTGTCAAATAGTTCTTCTAGTTGAGCATCAAAGTCCTTTTTAAGTTTTTCATAAGCATTAAGAGCAGAGCATGATTCAGTACATTTGATTATAGTATTTACCTCTGAATCAGAAAAGGCCATTAGAGCAGTCTCAGTGGCCACCATTGCAGCTTCTTTTGGTGCTTCTTCCTCATCAGCCATGAAGCTCCAATCATAGTTAACACCATCTATGGCTAGCATAGCCCTTGGCTCTTCCACTGTGACTTCCTTCTTCTTCTCTTGCTTATACCATGTGTTTCTATTATCCTGCTTCCTTGGGTTTTTACACTCTTTAGCAAAATGTCCCAGCCTGTGACAGTTGAAACACTCTAGTTTCTTCTTATCAAACCCAACAGTTTCATTACCATTGATGGTAATCTGCTTTCCAGTTCTTTGCCAAAACTTCTTAGCCCTCATGCTAAGTAAAGCAACCTGCCATTTGATATCCATCTCTTCTAAATCATTATCATCCAACTGATCAAGGTCTTCATGAGTTAAAGGAGAAACACTGGTTTGACTAGACATGAATACATAGAATGATGGATCTCCAAGTCCAGCAGCATTCTTTTGTGAACTAGTAGTAGGACCACCATAGTTAGCAGTAGAAACACCTGCATCTTCATCTACCTCTTCTGACTTACTAATACTAGGAGATGACAAGAGTGCCACATTCCCAGAACTAGTGCTGTAGTTTCCAGACTTTTTCAGACTTTGTTCAATAATTTTGAAGTTGTTGTACAAATCATTGAGTTTCATGGTTTCAATGTCTGGCTTATTCATCCAGACAACCACATGAGTATGGAATTCATCAGATAGACTTCTCAAAAACTTCATGTTGAGATCTTCCTTTGCTATCTCAACTCCCAACACAGCTAATTGACTAACAAGCTTGTGTAATCTAGAGAACAGCTTATCAAGTGATTCATTGCTATTTGAACTAAAATTTTCAAATTGTTGTTTCAGCAATGTCTTCTGTGTTTTCTTGGTAGTTTCATTACCACCAAACCATGCACAAATCTCTTCAAAAAGAGTTTTTGCATCAGGATACTAGCTAAAAGATAGCATCTGTTCACCAGGAATGGTCATGAGCAACAAATTTCTTGCTTTTTGATAATTTCTCTTCTGTATCCTTTCTTCACCGGTAACTGGTCCAGTATTTCTTTTCCTATCTGTTTTGCCTTCAAGAATGACATCTGTATAACCTAGTGTAAAAGAATCACCATACATAATGATATCCCAAAGAGCATAATCTTGAACCATAAAATATTGCTCAATCCTTAACCTCCACAACTCAAACTCATTCTGTTTGATCATGGGCAACTTTGCAGCAACATTTGTAGCCTGAGTGTCTTGTACGTCCATTTCTGCTTCTTCTTCTAAATCAACTATATCAGCCTTGCTCTGATACCAATTGAGGAGTGGATTCGATACACTATAAGGTTGTTAGACCTTTGTTGCTTTGTGTATATGATAGATTGAGTTAATATGATTAAGTATGCGGAATCTACTTAACCACACTTAGAAGATTATATGGTTATTGGAAATGGAAAAGTAATGCTTGAGTAATGAACAATTAACACATAACGTTAACACCAAACGATTCAATATTATTCAAGATAATACGAGTGATCTTCACTATCACTAGGGTTACAAATCCTTGAATCTTATGTTTTCTATGACTTGTGATATTGTTGTGTTTGTTCTTTTCTCTTAACAGATATTCAACATGAATTAAGCACACATAATATCTAGTCTAAGATCTCTCATTTATAGTCCAAGAGAGATCTTTACAAATATTGTCAAGTCTAATCGAACACATGCTTGAGAGTGTCAGTCATTAAGTTACAACATGTATCTGTGTTTACAACTTGTTACTGAACACTTTGTCTAAAGATATTATCTACCGTGTATTGTTGACTATTATACACATAATATCTTTGTATTCTTATCCAACCAGCAGTAGAATACTTCAATAGTTATCCACTTAGCAGTAGAATCTTCTTTACTAGCAGCAGCATCATTTAGCAGTAGAATGTTTAACGCTAGCAGTATAATCAAATGCACTAGCAATAGAATGATACTTAGAGTATTTCTTTGAACAGTAACGATCTTGTAAACATGTAATTTCCAATACTAATCTTCAGAACATTTAATTCCCAACAAAGTGCCCTCTGATAGGTCCTCAGGTAGGGAATCAGATGCTCCAACCATAGAGGATTGGACTTCTGATGATGATGAAAGTGATCAGGTTAAGGCTAAACCTGATAATGCTAAGATAGGAGGAACAAGGATTCCTAAGGTGGTCAAAACTGAGACTGTTAGGCCTAAAACCAATGCTAAACCATTTAGACCAACAGTTAGGTATGCTGAAATGTATAGAACCACAAACAAGCCCAGAGGTAACCAAAGGAATTGGAACAACCTCAAGTCTCACCAACTAGGTGATGACTTTGTTTGCTATAGGAAAGCTTGTTTTACATGTGGTAGCTTTGACCATCTTGCTGCTTATTGCAACAATAGGGTAACTAGGTGTTCAAGTCCTAGGGTGAACTCAGTAAGACCTCCCATTCACCCTACAAATGCTAGAATGATACCTAGATCAGTTCTTTTAAGGTCTGGACCAAGAGCAGTTCATACTGCTAGACCAGAAATTCATACTGCTAGACCATTTAGACTTGTTTACCCAAGACCAACAGTTCAAGGTGCAAAAATAACTTTTAAATCAGCACTAACAAGTGTTAAACAAAGCAGTTTGGAAACCAAGTTTGGAAACCAAGAGTACAAACCACAAAGCCAGCAGTTCATACTGCTAGCCCAATAGTTAGTACTGGTCATCTTAATCATACTGCTAAGGGAAATATGGGCAATGGTGTTAATGCATCAGCATCATGGGTTTGGAGACCTATCAAACCTAATGGTACTTCAATTGTTTTAAAGAGAATGAATTATGTTGATGCTAGAGGCAAACCTAAGTCTGTGATGGCTTGGGTTCCACAAGGAAATTAATTCTTTTTTTGGGTGCAATGTTAGTCATATGCTTATATTATTGTGAGACAAGTGCTTTGCACCTTGTTTCCTTGTTTTTGGACTAACATTTGCAGGTATGGATGATGAGCACAAAGGAATTACAAGTGCTTTATGTTTTGGACTGAATGGTGTTTTGAAGCTTAGTGTGTGATCTGTGCACACAACAAATGGTTATTGGTTCACCATGTCTAACCCACATAAGAACCAACTAGTCCAGAGCAAACGGTTTCTGGTAAAGACTAATCAAATCCGTTTATGGTTGACAATTTACCAAAAATTATATGGTTATCAACTCACCATATCTAACTGTGAAGAGTTGGCTGGTCCAAAGCAAATGGCTATTGGTAAAGACATATCAAATCCGTTGATAGCCGATAGTTTGCTAAAAACTATATGTGAGTTATAATGCTTAAAATTCATATAAGTTAATACTGTTCTTTGAAATTTTTTGATAATGGTTTGTACTGCTAGTGCAAAGTTTGTACTGCTCAACTAGCCGTTGGTACTGTTGTGTCAGTAATTAATTTTGGTGTAGAAACTAGCCGTTGGAAGTTTGTTGCGATTTTTACTGATTAAATTATGGTTTTTAAGGGATCCTCTTTTAGATATTTTAACTTTTATTCTATTATAATCTTATCCTAAAATAAAAGTTAACTTATTCTTTAAGTCGGTCAAATACAAACCCTAATTCTCTCAATAATATCTCATCTCACTTTCATCTTCTACTTTCTAACCTAAATTTTCACTATTCACCACAGTCAAATCAAATTTTTACTGAGAATATTATGGCAAATTTGGAATTTATCAAGACGCACAACCAGGTTGCTTATTTGGAGAAAACAGAGGAAGGGGATGGACCAAAATTTTATGAGATTGTGGACTTCTTGAACGCGTCTCATATTAGGTATGCTTTAACTGTTTCCCCTACTCTTATTGTCTCTCATATCACCCAGTTTTGGCAAACTGTCATTGTCAAAATTAGTGAAGAGGAAGACATAGAAATTCACTCCAAAGTGGATGGCATATCTTTTGTTGTTACCGAATCTACACTTAGGAGACATCTTAAGTTGCAAGATTCAGATGGTATCAACAATATGCTAAACACTGAAATTTGGCAAGAACTTGCCAGAATGGGGTATGATACATCCAATCAAAAACTCACTTTTCAAAAGGGATGTTTCTCCCCACAATGGAGATTTCTAATACATACTCTCTTACATTGTTTAAGTCCCAAAAGAACATCATGGGAGCAATTCAGTAGCAATATTACTATTGCCCTCATATGTCTGTCAACAAACAAGGTTTTCAATTTTTCAAAATTTATATTTGAGAGTATGGTTGCAAATGTGAAAAGTAAGACAAAATTTCTTATGTATCCAAGATTTTTTCAAAGCTTTTTGAATAAGAAAAAGAATTTGCTTAGGCAACATAAAGAAATTTTTCCTACTCCTAGCCTTCAATCAAAAGTTTTTCAAAGTATGGCTATGGCTAGTAGATTGTTTAATGGGGTAGAAATACCTCTATTTCCAGAGATGATTCAAGTTGATCAGGGTGAAGGGTCAGTAAACCCAACTGATCCCTAACCAACACCCTTTCCAGTTCCAAAAATAACCCAACCACCCCCAATTATCACAACCTATAGGAGAAGGTCTACACCTAGTCTAACTAGAGTGGAAACTGGACCCTTGCCCAATGACTCACCTCTCCTAGCAGGTAACACAGCTAGAAGTGCTGAGGGCAGAACTAAACTTGATAAATTGACTGATCTTTGTACCAAGTTATCTGCACAAGTAAAATCTCTGGAGGATGATCCGAAAAACCACAGGAATAACTTTGCCAAGGTGTATACCAAATTGACTCTCAGGGTAAAGAAGTTGGAAGATCAGCTAAAGAGGAAAATATCAAGAATGGTGATAGATGATGATTCTTCAGATAGTGACTCAGATGATTCAGATAATGATGATGGTGATTCTCCCAAACAGGGGAGGAAATCTGTAAAGAACAAGAGGATAAGAGATCTGGAACTCAGGGGAGGCATGAAGAAGGTACTAGTGGATTGCAAGAGGAAGGTACTGCTAGTGGAAATGGTGATACAGATATAGGTGAACAAGATCAAAATCAAGATACTGCTGAGAATGTTGAAGAAGCAGTACAAACTGCTGATGTTGAAGAACAAGCAGTACAAACTGCAGAGACAGAACAAGAAGCAGTACAAACTGCTAAAGACAAGGGCAAAGGGATTTTGATTGAAGAAGAAGAGCCTCATCAGAAGAAAATTGTTAAACCAAGAACTCCGTTGCAAAAAAATCATGATGCTGAAGTGGCAAAGAAAATTCAAATGGATGAAGAACAAAAGAACATATGCAAATTGATCTTGATGCAGAGTTAGCAAAGAAGATGTCTGAAGCAGAAGTGATTAATTTTATGGAAGAAAGAAGGTTAGAAAATATAGCTTCAGATGAGCAAATTACTCAAGAAACCTTTGATGAACTACTTCAATACTTGTTAGACTCAGATCCAATTGTGAGAGCACAAGGAGTGCAGCTTCTTAAAGATCAGAGTTTAAGTGAAGAAGAAAAGTTAGCAAAGCTTACTGAATTCATTTTGAAGAAGAATAAAGAAGTTGCTTGGAGCAATCTTATGCAGAGGATAAGAGAAAGACAAAGTAGAGGTTACAAAAAGAAGATGCCTACTTATAAAGAACAGACCAGCTTCATGAAGAGTTATTTGAAAAATCAAGCATTGTGGAAGCAGAGTTACTTTAAAGGAAGATCTGATGCTGAAATTGAACAAGCTTACTATTCAGCTTATGCAATACTCAACAAGCCAATTTTAAAGGATTTTACAATTGGTACAAGGCATGGTAAAGGAAAGAAAAGGGAAGTAGAGATGCTAGAATCTGATACAGCAAAGCAACAAAAGACTGAACCTAAGGGATTAACTGATGAGCAAATCAAGAGTATGATTGTGGTAGTTCCTGAATCCACAAACATCAATCCAATACAAACAAAACACCCTATTGTAGATTGGGAAGTATTCACAGAAGGTAGAATGAAAGGGTGGAAGATCATGAGAACTGGTGGAATAACTGAGAGATACAGATTATTTGAAGATTTGCTTAAGGGTTTTGATAGGGAAGATCTTAATCAGTTATGGAACTTAGTACAAGACAGGTTCAAAGCTGCAGATCCTAGTGAAGATAAAGATAAAGAACTATGGGTACAGCTGAAGAAGATTTATGAACCAGATGGTGGAGAAGCTATATGGAGATTTCAAGTAGTGATCAAGGATGTCTCATGGAAGCTTTTTGACTCATGTGGTGTACACATAATTTCTACCAAGGATGGGACAGAAATATATATGCTGGTTGAGAAAGACTATCCTCTGAGAACAGCCGTATTAGTTACTTTAGTGCATTTGAAATTGGAGGTTGAAGCAGATTCAGACATGGCTGATATGTTAATCAGAAGAATTTGTGATATTGCTAAACAGAGGAAAGCCCAGACAAAGAGAATTACTTGATAATGTTTAGAAGAATCCCCACATCATGGAGATGAAGTTTAATTCGGAAGAAACTTAGTGATTTGGAAAGAAATCATAAGTTTAGGGGAGGATTGTTAGGAATTAAACCTAACAGTTAGTACTGGTGGTTATAAGTTAGTACTGCTGAAGATTTATTGAAGAATACACTAACAGTACTAAGTCAGTTAGTACTGCTGGTATAGACATTGGTACTGCTTATGTTTTTGTAAATGTGTAAAAGGATAATTATAGAAAGGATTTAGTAGATATCCTTATTGATATAGATTATAGTTATCTTGTACATGAATCATTGGTCTATAAAAGGATCTCCTATTTTAGGTTATACGATATATGATTTTATGAGTTTTTGTGAAGATTCAAGGTTGTAAACCCTAGTACTAGCAAGAGTACTCATATTATTGATATAATAATATTGAATCGTTTTGGTTAAAAAATTGTCTCTTGTTCATATAAATAAACACTGTTCCATTTATTGATCATACATACAAATAATCTTCTAAGTGTTAACTAGTAAATTTCGCGTGCTAGTTAATATTACTCAAAGTATCTATCTAACACAAGGCGTGTGTTTAGATCTGGTCATCATCCACCTGATCAAGGTCTTCATGAGTTAGAGGAGAACCACTAGTTTGACTGGTTACAAATGCATAGAATGTTGAATCTTCAAGTCCAACAACATTCTTTTGTGAACTAGCAGTAGAACCACCAAAGTTAACAGTAGAACCACCTTCATCTTCATCTACCTCTTCTGACTTACTATAATTGGGAGATGACAAAAGTGCCACATTTCTAGAACTAGTACTGTAGTTTCCAGACTTCTTCAGACTTTGTTCAACAATTTTGAAATTGTTGTACAAATCATTGAGTTTCATGGTTTCAATGTCTGGCTTATTCATCCAGACAACCACATGAGTATGGAATTCATCAGGTAGACTTCTTAAAAACTTCATGTTGAGATCTTGATCGGATCTAAACACACACGTTGTGTTGGAGATACTTTGAGTATATACTTGATAGCACGCGAAATTTACTACCAAGTACTTAGAAGAATATATGATTATGTTTGGTGATTGAATAAGTAAAACAATAAGAACAATGATATCAACCAAACTTATCACTTCACTATATCGAACGATTACAATAGATCTGAATGATATGTGTATATCGTATTGTATGACATGTATATAAAACCCTAATCTAAGGATCTCCTTTTATAATGTAAAGAGTCCTTTACACGTTAAACATCTAACCATATCATTCTATACAAATAAGATATTTACCATATCTTTTCTATAATTATCTTCAAACGGTTTCATCTTGATCTCTTAAGCAGTCCTAACTGATCTTCCTTCAGCAGTTCTAACTGCTTTTCCATCAGCAGTCTTAACTGTCCTTGTATCAACAGTCTTAACTGTTCTTGTATCAACAACCGTACAAACTGCTTAAGTTTAATTCCCAACAGATCTTCCTTGGCTATCTCAACTCCCAACATAGCTAACTGACTTACAAGCCTGTGCAACCTTGTGAACAATTTATCAAGAGATTCATTGCTGTTTGAGCTAAAGTTTTCAAAATTTTGTTTCAGCAATGTCTTCTGAGTTTTCTTGGTAGTTTCATTACCACCAAACCATGCACATATGTCTTCAAAAAGAGTTTTTGCATCAGGATACTTGCTAAAGAATAGCATCTGCTCACCAGGAATGGTCATAAGCAGAAAATTTCTTGCCTTTGGATCAATCCTCTTCTGTATTCTTTCTTCATTGGTAACTGGTCCAGTATTTCTTTTTCTAACTATTTTGCCTTCAAAAATAGATTCTGTATAGCCTAGTGTAAAAGAATCACCATACATAATAATATCCCAGAGAGCATAATCTTGAACCATGAAGTATTGTTCAATCCTTAGCCTCCACAACTCAAACTCATTCTGTTTGATCATAGGCAACTTTGCAGCAATATTTGTAGCCTGAGTATTCTCCACGTCCATTTCTTCTTCTTCTTCTAAATAAAATATATCAGCCTTGCTCTGATACCAATTGTGAGGATTCGATACACTTTAAGGATGTTAGTCCTTTGTAACTTGTGTATGTGATACTTTGAGTTAATATGGTTAAGTATGCGGAATCTACTTAACCACACTTAGAAGGTTATTTGTTTATGGAAATGGAACAGTGATGCTTGTGTAATAAACAATGAACAATGAAAGTTTAATACCAAACGATTCAATATTATTGAAAATAATACGAGTGATATTTACTATCACTAGGGTTACAAAAACCTTGAATCTATATGTTTCTATGACTTATGATTTCTATGATAAGTTATGTTCTTTGTTCTTGACAGATTTGTAATTTTAAGTTCATGCATCAAGTGCTTATCTCTAAGCTAAGATCTTCTTTTTATAGTCCAAAGAAGATCTTTTACAATATTGTCAAGTCTTGTCGATCTACTTGCTAGCTTATGTTGAGTGTGTCAGTAGCTAAGATACAACATGTATCTATGTTTACAACTTGATTGACTGACTAAAAATCAAAGATATTATCTACCGTATGTACTTGACTTTTATACACAAGTATCTTTTTATACTTATCCAACCAGCAGTAGTATACGCGACACTTATCCATCCAGCAGTAGGAATCAGCAGTACCTTTGTTTGTACTGGCAGTACTAACTTCAGTTAGTACTGTTAGTTATAACTTGAGAAGTCTTCAGATATACACTAGTAGTAAGTACTGTTAGAGTATTCTTCTCAGCAGTACCAATCTTCGGAACATTTAATTCCCAACAAAAATAATTATGTCAAGTATGTTTTAACTTGTTTAAAACATGAAAATGTGCAAACATATATATAGGGTGATATTTGTATTTATTTAGTTTAAATAAACATTTAAACATAATGACATGAAATCAAGCATAGATCAAGTATAAAATACATAAGTAAAGTTATAGAAATTAGTTTTAGGCTTACTTGATTATGATGAACTTAAGATAGTAGCAAGAAAATGTGAACCCAAGTAGCACTTCAAATTACCCAATATATATTTAATGACAAAAATAGCCCAAACACAAATGGGCGCTTCCCTATCTAACCCGAAATCCGAAAATAATTGTGTTGCCCAGGGCAACCGGCATTTTTTGGGGCAACCGAAGGATTTCCAGTGTATTTTTTGGGCAACAATCGCCCTTTTTTGGGCAACTGGGGGCATTGCCCAGGGCAACCGGGGTAGAAATATCCCATTTGGGTTTTGGGCTATTTTAGTAATTATCCCTATATATTTATTAACCCAAATAACACTAATAAACCTTTAAATGAACAAACCACAATATTTCTCCTATGTTTTTCTTGCCTTGGCCGAATATGGTGAGAAGAAAAAGAGGGCAAAATGCTTATCCTAAGTTATCACAAGTGAATGGCTAGTTCTTTCATATATATAGCAAGGAAAGTCTAACTTGCAATAGTTAGTCAAGGAAAGACATATAGGTGGCTTGGTGTTGGTGTGTAGCCGAATGGGGCTAGGGAGGGGGGGGGGACAAGGCTTTGGTCAAGCCTCCCAAATTGGCAACTCCTTGTTTTGTGTAATTTGTCTAACAATTATGTATCTTGGAAATTTTGTCTAGTATTTATTATGGTAAAAGGGGGGGGGGGGGGCATATATGTTAAATGTAGGAGTAGAAGATTTAATTTTTATGTAAAATGTGTATATTGAATGTATTGGGTATTAAAAATAAGTATTGGTTATCGGTTTGGTAATTAACGTAAGTTATGCGTAATTAAACGTTATGAATAAAGAAATTACATTAGGCGTAGGGGATTTTTTTTTTTTTTTTTTTTTTTTTTTTTTTTTTTTTTTTGAAACTTTGTGATAGTTTAGGAAGTGTAAAAAAATGCATTAAAATAATTGTTAGGAGTATTGGGTATATCGGGTGTTTATTTAAATCGCGAATAGCGTTTATTAAATTAACAATCGTTAATAAATAAAAAGGGAATTGTCATAGGGATTTAAATTTCGAACTGGAGTAGGAGCAAGGTATTGGGATGTTGTGGACTAAATATAACCTAAAGTCCTAGTGCACCTGAAAGGGTATTCTAAATTTTACGTTGATTCAAGTAAAAAGTTATACATAAATTGTATTCTTGTAAATTTCAAAGTAATGACTTAGAGTTTAGAATTAAATGTTGACGTGGAAAATTTCGGGTTGTTATAGTTTACCACCCATAAAAGGAATCTCGTCCGCGAGATTCAGTCAGTGTTGGTCGTTGGAGTGGTGTCAGTGAAGAGGTGCGGATACTTTTGACGGATCTGGTCTTCTCGTTCCCAAGTGAACTCGAGACCTCGTTGAGAATTCCAGCGAACCTTGACGATTGGAATTCGACTTTGTTGCCTCGGAACATGGTATGAAATGGGGCTAGCCTTTCAAGACAGGGTTGAGCTAAAAGGTTACTTAGTTACGGTGCTTTTTGAGGCGAGTGCCAATGAATGGCTTACAACTTTTGCCCATCAAAAGTTTATTTTTAGGTAAGGTTTAAGGGTGACTATTCCAATCATAACATGATTCTTTCGGAATTAGACATAGGTGGCCAGGCTATGTATAATTGAGGACTAATGATGTAATACTCAGTTTAGTCAAAATAACATTATGTTTCTTAAAGTTTAATAGTATTAATCATTTTGTTTATAAAATGACGACCAAGATAGTTTTCAAAGGAGTAATGCAGTTTGTGGGGTGTTAGCAAAAGTAGTTTATAGGATAGTTGTAAAGTAGATTGTAAAATGGTAACAAAATAGATTTATACAGTAATTAGCAAAACATTTTAAATGGTGGCAAGAGTCTATAGGATAAAATTCAGACATTTTACAAGATGTAAATAAATTGGTTTATAACAGAGTAGTATCGTATTCTTGTAAAACAATTGAGAAAAGGTAGTGAAATTGAGAGTGTAATGGACGAGAGTTGTCGTATTGCGGCGATAATAAAAGATAGAACATTCATTAGACAGTAATTCGTAATAATACATGAAACTTATACGAAAGTACTTAATGTAAAACGCCAAAGAAATACAACCCTAGAGGGTTTAGACTTCGATTTTATTATACAAGCAGAAACTTTTCCTTAAACATTATCTTCGCCCGTAACATCAACAGGATCCTGGCAAGCTTCTCCTCCTATTAATGCGTAAGCTCCCCCATGAATTCTTCCTCCATTTTCATTCCTCAGCTTTGGGCAATCAATCCTGAGGTGTCCTTTTTCACCACATTCAAAGCAAGTTACCGGGGTAGGGACCCTACAATCTTTAGCTTGATGACCGGCCCTTTTGGAATTCCAACATGTAGCGGGGCAAGGTCCAGTGTGGTGATACTTACATTTGTTGCACTCAGGTAGGGTTCCAGCATACCTTTTCTTATCACCTGGCCCAGCAGCATAGGCTTTCACCACTTCTTGTTTCTTATCTTGTTGCAGAGTATGCTTGTCTCCCTGGTCATCATGCCTCTTCCTTTTGTTGCTATTGTTATCGTTTAGTATAAGCTGCAATGTCGACTCCCTTCACTGTTAAGTTCCAAAACTCGACTTCCATCTTTTGAACCTCATTTCTTGGACAATACTCCGCTATTACCATTTCCTTGAAATCAGCCCATGGTGTTTCGAAAGCAGTATCAATTCCCACTGACTGAGCATAAGCATTCCACCATGATAAGGCACCATCCAGCAAGGTACCCGTAGCATACTTCACCTTACAGTCCTCCGCGCAGTTACACATGCGAAAAACCGATTCCAACTTCTCAAACCATCGTACCAAGCCGATAGCTCCTTCAGCGCCACTGAAAGTCTGCGGCTGGCAACCCGAATATTCCTTGTAAGTACACCCACGAGCCGCGGGTTCAACCCTGGTTGCCGTTCCACTGGCTTCCCTGCCGTTTCCACTGTTGCGATGGGTCTCGTATTCAGCCATAGCAGCAGCAACTTGTGCAGTGACTCGTTGAGCAACAAATCAATCGATAGCAGCTGCACTCATGCTTAGGTTTCCTTGGTGGCATTTTCTTCAAACAATAAAAGAAGAGTGAGACGTAATAAAGACGTTTCCTAAAAGTAGGTGCTCTAAGATGGCATGTCATAAGATGAAAGCTTGAGGTCGTGTTATGATTAGTTGGCGTACTTCTGGGCGGTGGTTTACGAGGTGATGTAGATGTTCTAAAGTATGGGACGAGCGTTCAAACTAGTCTTGAAACGGTTAATAAGGTGATCAGGGAAATTGGCAGACTATAACGGAAGATTTAGGGAAATTGGCAGACTATAACGGGTTTTAATGTCATGTGAAACGAAGTCACATATGATTGTGAAATTTTTTAGAGACCACTTGTATTAATCACAATATCTCGAAAGGTTTATAGGACCTTCAAAAAGTACAAGTGTGTATGTTAGTTCAGTTACACTAGTAATACATCTCTAGCTTTTAAAAGTTGTTTTGAAAGACCAAGATGGGTGTCCTAACTCGAAGTCAAATAGTGATATTACGTAGGAAAAAATGCGTAACATTGTGATAGGTATGGTATGTATTCATAAGTATACAGAAAATACTTGTAGTATATAGTGGAAGTCAAATAAATCGCCAAATAGTAAGTCGTAATGCATAGTTATGACAAGCAAACAATAGTGAGGCAGAAGGCTTGGCAGGCGAGCACGTGGCGGTCATAGGGTTTTGTTTTTGTAAAAAGTGGTTATAGTATAGGTTTTAAAAATATACCCAGTTCTCTATAACCAAGGCTCTGATACCAAGCTGTAACACCCCCAAAAATGGGTCGCAGTGGAAGATGATGTCGCTGGGATGCTACTAAATTGGATCACAACACAAAGTAAAGAGAACGGATTTACCTTATACATTTAGAAAAATAGTTACATTATCATAGTAAATAAGTTTACAACATTTAATTTGATGCGGAAATAAGGCCCATATAAGTAAACAAGTGGTCCCAAATATATCAGAGTAGCCTATGACTGTGCCCTTGCCAAGCGCCTCCAAGAACAGATTGTGCTATAGTAAAGATCTACACCTGAGAATACATGCTAAAAGGGTCAGCATAAAGCTGGTGAGTCCATAGGTTTAAGTAAACAACAAGTTATGCATGGACCACAAGATTTCAAAGACAATGTATTCCAAATATGTTCATGAAAAATATTAATGTTGCACTAAGCTCATGACACCGAAGCCTTAATAGTTAGTTCATATTATCACCCCAAACAGGTGCTTTGCCAAACACCTGTACGACATCAAATAAAATGCGTCCATTTGACAAGTTGGAGCGACTAACCCGGACGGGGGAGTTTACCCCCAATAGATATATTCACAATATTCGCGCAATCAATAAATGTTTAATGCACTTGTGTCCATATGTATAAACAAGCAATGTATTCCCACCCCAAGTATTTCAAATTAAATAGTAAAACAAGTAAAAGTGGGGCTATGAAACTCACCGTAAGCAATCATCGTAAATCAAAGATATCGGGAAGTGAAATGAGTTTTCAAAAGTGAAAACTCTACGGCAACCTAGAAATATATAAGTTGTCTTAGGATAATGTAATGTGTAATGCATGCGTTTTATAAAATAGTTTATCTCCCATATATGTTTGCAGAGTAATTTAGTAGTGAAAATATAATTTTACCGAATTACATTATTTATAGGAAATCATTTTAGTAAACCATATGTTTTTAAGTATTCAAGTCCTTAACGTTGACCATCTAATTAATCGTTTACTTGAAAAACTTCCGACTCAATAGTAAAGTGTACATAAAATATTACGTCCTTGATATAGTCCATTTTACATCATTTTAACTCCAAAAAACTTAAAACGTTTCGAAAACATTTCCAATATCTTTTAACGAAAAGCCGTGAATAGTGAAAATAAATATATTCTTAGCATATCGTATTTTGTCCATAGTTTCCTTGTTATTTAGTGTGCTAGAAATTTTCTAAAGTGCCTAACAAGTATATACGGGATTCTACCATTTTTGTTTAAGTTGTTTTGGCTAATTCCGCTTCTAAAGTGTCCAAATTCTATTCTCAAGATTTCCATCAGCATTTACTAGTTCAACACAAGTTGTCAAAAATATAAGTTTCGTCTAAAGTTTCGGAGAGTCATAACTTACTCGTTTTAAGTCCGTTTTCTAAGTTCTACATATCCCCGCGAAGGTAATTAAGTATACTAACGTATTTTTAAGGCCTTGACTAGTCTAGCTAACCGTTAAAGTCCAGTTTTATCCTTTGAAAAATTCTGACAGCAAACCATATTTTCAGAAAACTAGTTTTCGTCGCTAAACTTAAAACTAACGTATCTTATTCGTTATAGATCCGTTTTTAACCATTCAAGCGCCCACGTTTTCGTTATAAAGTATATTTTCAATATTTATAACCAAATATTGTGTTTCAAAAACTCATTTTTCTGTGGAAATCAATTTAGGACAGCCTATTCATATATATTCCAAATCACAAATTTTACACTTTTAACTATTAGATCTACCTCAAATCAACTCCCAAAAACTATCCTAACACATCCACCAACTCTTCAACAATTTCTGTAGTGTCAAAACAATATTAACAACCTAGTAAAAGTTCCATAACATCAAGAAATAAATAATCAAGGTGTATGAAAAATTATAAATCACATATTGTTTCCTTTAAACCTTAACTTGTACATATCAAACAAGTATAAAGTAGGACTAGAATATACACATTTTTCCCAAAAAAATAATTATGTCAAGTATGTTTTAACTTGTTTAAAACATGAAAATGTGCAAACATATATATAGGGTGATATTTGTATTTATTTAGTTTAAATAAACATTTAAACATAATGACATGAAATCAAGCATAGATCAAGTATAAAATGCATAAGTAAAGTTATAGAAATTAGTTTTAGTCTTATTTGATTATGATGAACTTAAGATAGTAGCAAGAAAATGTGAACCCAAGTAGCACTTCAAATTACCCAATATATATTTATTAACCCAAATAACACTAATAAACCCTTAAATGAACGAACCACAATATTTCTCCCTTGTTTTTCTTGCCTTGGCCGAATATGGTGAGAAGAAAAAGAGAGCAAAATGCTTATCCTAAGTTATCACAAATGAATGGCTAGTTCTTTCATATATATAGCAAGGAAAGTCTAAGTTGCAATAGTTAGTCAAGGAAAAACATATAGGTGGCTTGGTGTTGGTGTGTAGCCGAATGGGGCTAGGAGGGGGGGGGGACAAGGCTTTGGTCAAGCCTCCCAAATTGGCAACTCCTTGTTTTGTGTAATTTGTCTAACAATTATGTATCTTGGAAATTTTGTCTAGTATTTATTATGGTAAAAAGGGGGGGGGGCATATATGTTAAATGTAGGAGTAGATGATTTAATTTTTATGTAAAATATGTATATTGAATGTATTGGGTATTAAAAATAAGTATTGGTTATCGGTTTGGTAATTAACGTAAGTTATGCGTAATTAAACGTTATGAAAAAAGAAATTACATTAGGCGTAGGGAATTTTTTTGAGGGGGATGATCGATACACTAGTAAGGTGGTTAAACCTTTGTTGCTTTGTGTATGTGATAAGTTGAGTTAATATGATCAAGTACGTGGAATTTACTTAATCATACTTAGAAGGTTATTTGTGTTGTGGAAATGGAACAGTTATGCTTGTGAATATAGAACAAAGAACATGCAATGTTATCACCAAACGATTCAATATTATTCAAGATAATACGAGTGATCTTCACTATCACTAGGGTTACAAAAACTTGAATCTTATGTTTTCTATGACTTGTGATATATGAGTTTGTTCTATGTTCTTGAGAGTTATTTTCTAAGCACTTAATAATTCACACTTAGTCATACAAATATCTAGTCTAAGATATTTCTTTTATAACACAAGAAAGATCTTTATAATATTGTCAAGTCTAATCGAACGCTTGCTTTGAGAGAGTCAGTCATTAAGATACAACAAGTATCTATGTTTACAACTTGTTCTGTGAATATAACATAATGACTGATCACATGGGGTAAGATATTATCTACCGTATATTGCTGACTTTAATACACATAATATCTTTGAATACTTATCCACTCAGCAGCAGAATCATTCGACAGTTATCCACTTAGCAGTAGAAAGTTCTTCACCAGTAGCAGAATCATTCAGCAACAGAATGTTAACGCTAGCAGCAGAATCAAATGCTCTAGCAGTAGAATGATACTTAGAGTATTTCTTTGAGCAGAAACCGATATTAAACTTCTTGAATATTTAATTCCCAACAATCCTCCCCTAAACATGTGAATCCATTTCAACATGTTTTTGAATTAAATTTTGGATTGTGAAGATCTTTCAAACACTTCTGTTCTTCAAGATAAAATATCTTTCTCAGTAACTCATCTGCTATTTGCTTTTGACTTCGACAATATTAGTACCTATCTTCAAGCTTTAAACAAAGCCTAAAAGATGGTGCAATTTTCTTGGATGGAGGAATTATAAGAGGCAATGATGCTGTGTATCTTGGATGCTTGTTTCAACAAGTGAAATCATCTATCAGCATGCCTTTCCAAGTGATGAACAAACGTGGTGAACTGAAATTGAAACTTTTCTTCGTTAGACCTAGATAGAACTTTCTCCTTTGGAATGCTTCATCCCTTCTGAATATATATAATAAGCTCTGTTCTTGTCATTTTCAACCTCCATGTCATCATCTTGTATGCTCTTGTCTTTTCCTCCCTTTCATTGGTTAATCTTCCTTCTTTGGGCTTTATTTCCTCTCCTGAGATATTTCCTCCCCTGAGATGCTAATAACATTTTATCCTCCCCTGTTTGGAAGATCTCTCACTATGTACCAAAATATTTCTCTCCATCATCTGAGCTATCCATCAGAACATGTTATCAGACAATGTTGTACATGTAGCCATCAATTCCTTAAGAGTTTAATTTGCTGCCCTCATCACTTCTAGGTGTGTTAACTCCTATGAGAGGTGATTCATGGGGCATTTGACTCATGGTCCATCATTTGATGGTGTTTGTGAGTCACTTTGAAAATCCTTTTAAGAAACTTTTGCCTTGGCAGTATGTACTTGATTTTATTATGAAAAACCATACTGCTTTCAACCATTTTGAAGGGATAAAGTGTGTAACAGACACTTAATCAAGATTTTGGTTTAAAGCAACCTCTGGTTGTGTGAGAACCAATGTTTTTCAGTTATAAATAACTGCCTGTGTAAAGATAAACCTATTCAAAAGGCTTTCATGACAGGGTTTCCAGCTCATAGCAATTGTTGCCTCTAACACAAGTGTTAGATTCACTTTTACTAGCTGTTCTTTCTATCAGATGTCTTTAGACTTCCTCACTATACTTAAAAGTATAAAATGATAGAAAGTGAGTTGTATCAGTTACTTTCTGATAAACTAAGTCATCAATTCAATGTGAAACATCATAATCAAGCTTCAAGAAAGAAGTTTTAAGGAGGTTTGAAATTCCCTAACTCTTTCTATCATAAACCTATTATGTCAGCAACTAGTATTATCATTCTGCTGCTCACGTATTTCACTTGAAACTTCCTTTGTGTTCACATGTTCATACCTGAAATTGTTAGTCTAAAACCAAAAGAACAATGTACAAAGTACTTGTCTTGTATTAGAATAATCATAGGACTAACTTTATAAATAACACAATTTAAATTTGTACTAGCAGCACAAACTTTTTACTAACAGTAGTATCTTATAAAGCCAGCAGCACAAACAAAAATTTATATACAAAAACACATTAGCTTGAAAAATTCAAAGATTAAGCATTCCAATACTTGCTACCAAGTACTGAAACCTTCCAACATCAAAAGCTTTTGTTAGCAGATCAGCAAAGTTGTATTCTGAAGCAATTTTAAGAACTTGAATTAATCTTTTCTCATTGCAGTCTCTTATAAAGTGATGTCTAATTTCAATGTGTTTTGTTTTAGAATGTTGCACTGGATTTTTAATTATGCAAATAGTACTACTATTATCAATATGTATGACAGTGTTCATGAAATTATACCCATAGTCAAGAAGTTGGTTTTGAAGCCATAGGACTTGAGCACAGCAACTTGCAGCAGCTACATATTTAGCTTCAGTTGTTGAAGTAGCCACAGTTGTTTGCTTCTTAGACTGCCATGAGATAAGTCTACACCTAAGGAATTGACATCCTCCAGTTGTTGACTTTCTGTCCAAGCTAGCACCAGCATAATCACTATCTGAAAATGCTACCAAGTCAAAAGGTGACTCTCTAGAATACCATAGTCCCAACCTAGGTTGACCCTTGAGATATCTAAAAATCCTCTTGATTGCTATTAAATGAAAAACCTTTGGAGTTACTTGAAATCTTGCACAAGCACAAACAGAGAACATGATGTCAGGTCTTGATGATGTGAGATACATCAAAGAGGCTATCATAGATCTGTAAGTGTGTACATCTACATTTTCTCCATCCAAGTCTTTAGGAAGTGGCTTCTCAGAGTCCATTGGTGTGCTTGCTATTTTTGAATCAGCAAAGTTGAACTTCCTTAGTATCTCAGCAACATATTTATCTTGACTAATAAATATTCTTTCATATGACTGTTTAACTTGCAAACCTAAAAAGAATGTAAATTCCCCCATGGAACTCATCTGAAACTTATCATGCATAAGCTTCTCAAACTCCAAACACATCTCCTTCCTTGTAGACCAAAAGATAATGTCAACCACATACACCTGCACTAACAGAAGATCCTTCTTGTGCTGTTTGATGAAAAGTGTCTGATCAATCTTTCCTCTTTGAAATCCATTCTCTTCTAAATAGGAAGCCAGTGTTTCATACCAAGCTCTAGGTGCCTGATGAAGGCCATAAAGAGCCTTAACTACTCTGTACACTTTCTCTGGATGGTCAGGATCAATGAACCCTGAAGGTTGTGAGACATACACCTCTTCTTCAATAGTACCATATAAAAATGCACTCTTGACATCCATTTGATAAACTGTGAAGCCTAAAAATGAAGCATAAGCTAAGAAAAGCCTAATTTCCTCAAGTCTTGCTACTGGAGAAAAAGCCTAATCATAGTCTATCCCTTCTTGTTGTGTGTACCCTTGGGCTACTAATCTAGCCTTATTCCTAATCACTATTCCCCTTTCATCCCTTTTATTCTTGAGAACCCATCTAGTGCCAATTACCTTTGCATCCTTAGTTAAATCAACTAGCACCCATACTTTCTAAATCTTGAACTGAAGAAGCTCCTCTTGCATAGCTTCTACCCAGCTTGAATCATCTAAGGCTTTCAGAATGTTCTTTGGTTCATCTTGTGAAAGAAAACATACAAACAAGCAAGAGTTTGAAAACTCATGCTGCTTTGAAGCATAAAGGGCATCAAGAAGCCCTTGTTGGTCTGAAGACATCAGTTGTTGCCTTGTCTTTACTCCTGATTGTACATCTCCTATCACATTTTCTAGGGAGTGGACTTTGTGAATCCTTGTGTGTGGGGTTGAAGGAACTTGATAGTTAGGTGTGATATTGCTCAAATCCACCTCTCTATCTGAGAAATCTGCTTTATTTGAGTCTGAAGGGCCAGCAGTAGAATCATTTGGCCTTTCAGCAGAAAAATTAAGCCTAGCAGCAGAATGCTCTGTCTCAGCAGCACTATCATCAGTAGAAACATTTTGTTGTTCCTTTGTTCCATCTTCCTTGTGTTCACTTTCAACGTCTTCTTTAGCTTTACCAGAAGAAGATTCATCATTTGTTGAAGATGAAGCCACACTGGTACTTATTGGCATCCAAACATGATCTTGATTTGTCTCCTTGTCTAACCCTGCCTCATTTGTTGTTTGTGAACCTGAAAAATCATTAGTTTCTGCAACAACAGGCACATAATTCATAGAATGGGTTAATGACTCTAGATCAAATAGCCATTTTGGACCTTCACCTACTACATTGGATTTATGCTCTAAAAATTCCACATGTAGGTTTTCCTCTACTTTCTTAATTCTTAAGTTGTATACTCTAAATGCTTTGCTATTGAGAGAATATCCAACTAAGAATCCTTCATCTGCTTTGCCATCAAATTTTCCAAGATGGTCTAAGGTATTGAGAATTGTCACCTGACATCCAAAAGGTCTGAGAAATCCTATTGCAGGAGTTCTACCTCTAAAAAGTTCATATGATGTCTTATTGTGAGGATTAACAACTAAAACTCTATTCTGAACATAGCAAGCAGTGTTGACTGCTTCAGCCCAAAAAGTTATAGGTAGCTTAGAGTTAGCTAACATAGTTCTAGCAGCTTCTATTAGTGTTCTATTTCTCCTTTCAGCAACTTCATTTTGCTGAGGAGTTCTAGCTACACTAAACTCTCTCCTAATACCTTTCTCTTTGCAGAAGTCATCCATAACTCTATTTTTGAACTCTGTCCCATTATCACATCTAATGACTTTTACTTTCTTGTCTACTAGGTTTTCTATCTCTGTAATGAAAGTCTTAAGGATGCTAGGTGTCTCATCCTTAGTAGCTAAAAAGAAAACCCATGTAAATCTACTATAGTCATCAGTAATAACTAGACAATATATCTTATGTTGCATACTTCTAACATTTGTAGGACCAAATAAGTCCATACAAGTGGCTTTGTGTTGTTTGCCTTTAAGACAAGCAATGCATGTTTGATCATTTTCAAATCATTTTTGAGGTAAACCTCTTACCAAACCATTCTTAACAATCTGATTTATGGTTTTGAAATTAATATGACCAAGCCTCCTATGCTATAACATTGATTCATCCAATGTGGCCTTTGCAACAAGACAAGTTAAAGCCTTTTTAGGAACAATGTTCTTCATGTCTACACTGTACATATTGCCCTTTCTAGGAATTTTAAGAAGTACTTGACTTTCATCAGGCATCTTAAAATCAGGGGAAAGTACAAGACATTCAGTGTTACAAAAAAGAACTTTGTTCTTTTTATCACACATTTGTGAGACACTAAAAAGATTATAATTTAGCTCTTGTACATAGTACACATCTTCAAAATCTAAATTTCCAGTTTTGATTGTACCTTTACTGGAAATTTTGCCAACAACACCTCCTCTAAAGGTAACATAGCCTCCATCTATTGATTGAAAATCTGATAGATAAGACTTGTTGCCTGTCATGTGTCTTGAACATCCACTATCTGAGTATCCTTGATCCTCTAGTTTATCAATTGAATGTTCCTGCACAGAAAAGAGAAGTATTAGTTTCTTTTGGGGACCCAAGCCATTACTGACTTGGATCTGCCTCTTGCATCAATGAAATTTAATCTCTTAAGAACAGTTGATGCAACATTGGATTTAAGAATCCAACATGCTGAGGCCTTAACATCATTTGCCCTGTTTTCCCTAGCAGTAGTATGGACCACATGCTTAGCAGCAGAAACTGCTAGCTTTGTAGTTGTACCCTTTAGTTTCCAAACTTGTTTTTGGACCACTGCTGTTGTTTTAATGGGCCTTTGAACAGTCTTTGATGCATTTCTATAAAAAGATTTTGCATTTTTAACTGTTGGTCTTGGGTTAACAGTCATGAATGGTCTAGCAGCAGAAACTGCTTTGGTAACTGCTATGGGTTTTGTTCTCTTAATCTTAGAGTGAAAGTGAGTTTGAGGAGTTTGCCTTTTGAAATTCACCCTATTGTTTTCATACCCAGATACCCATTTGTTACAGAAAGCTGCAAGATGATCAAAACTACCACATGAGTAACAAGCTTTATTATAAAAGAAAAAGTCATCACCTAATTGATTAGACTTGAGGCCATTCCAATTTCTTTGGTTACCTCTGGGCTTACTAGTGGATCTATATTGTTCACAATATTTAACTGGTTGCCTAACATGTTTAATGTTTGAACTAGGCTTAACAGTATCCTTTTTTATCACTTTAGGAACCCTTGTTCCTGCTTTCTTAACTACTTCAGGTTTAGACATAACCTGTTTATCTTCTTCATCATCAGATACCCAGTCTTCAATGACCACTCTATCTGATCTTCTATCAGAGGACACCTTGTCCTCAGGAAGTGAAGTTTTACTTAAACTTTCACTAACTTTCTTAGGCTTATCAACAACTAGCTTTGTTTTTGGCTGTACACCATATTGTAGCTCAGGTTGTTGAAATTCAGGGACACCTGAATTTTCTAGGTCAATCCCTGGGGGTTTAGGGATACCTCTGTATGGAGGTGGGACACTCTTATATCCTACTCCTCACTTAGCTCTATTAATCACTTGACATTCTATCATGTTGGTCACACCTCTAGAAGCATGTTCTAGTGTCTGTGTAGTTAAGTGAATGTTTCCATTTTCCTTTTTGACCTTATCAAAAGCCTCTCTTAAAAGCTTAATTTCAGCATCTTTAAAGAATATGTCTTGTCTTAGAAGAGCTTTGTCATCAGAAAGAGCAAGTTCATTTTCTTTGTAGTATAAGATCTGCTTTTCTGTTGATTCTAAACCACACTTATAATTAACGTAGTTTTGATGAGTTTTGCTTAGCTCTTTCTTTTGTTCATCATAATGTTTGATTAAAGTTTGTAATTCTTTAAGAGCAGTACAAGCATTTGAACAAGCTTTATGAGATTGTACCTCAGTTGTAGAAAAAGCCATGAGTCCCATCTGTGAAGAATCTTCTTTTTCATCAACCATGAAACTTCAATCAAAACCTAGCCCATCAATAGCTACCATAGCTTTTGAGTTTGGCTCAGAAACCTCCCTTGTTTTGGATGTGCTTCCAAAACCTTTATTCTTGCTATCTTGCTGCCTTGGCCTTCTACAATCTCTTGAGAAGTGCCCCATCATGTGGCAGTTATAGCACTCTATCTTTGACTTATCAAAACCAGCAGTATCAGTGTTGCTGATTAAGAGCTTCTTCCCCGTCCTTTGATAGAACTTCTTGGCTCTCATGCTAAGAAGAGAAATTTGCCATTTTAGGTCCATTTCCTCTAGATCATCATCATTGATCTCTTGGAGGTCTTCATAGGTGAGCATGGACCCATTATTTTGACTTGTAAGAAATGCACAACAAGTCTTTTCATCCAAAATACTCATTGTATTGCTTGATGAACTAGCAACACCAACACCATCAACAACTTTCACCTCTTCACTTGATTTTGAGGTACTAGGAGTTGACATAAATGCCATGTTCCCAGTATTAGAACTAGTACCTCCATTCTTCTTCAAATCTTGCTCCACAATTTTAAAGTTGCTATACAAATCTATCAGCTCCATTGTATCAAGGTCTGGCTTGTTCTTCCAGACAACAACATGCATAGCCCACTCTTCTGGTAAGCTTCTCTGAAATTTTGAGTTCAAATCTTCTTGAGGTATTTCAACCCAAAGAATAGCAAGTTGGCTCACAATATTCTGAAGCCTATTAAACATATGGTCAAGAGATTCATTGTATGTAGAGGAGAAGTTTTCAAACTGCTGCTTGAGCAGTGTCTTGTGGGTTTTCTTGGTGGCTTCATTTCCACCATATCTGGCAATAATAGCTTCAAATAATGACTTGGCATCTTTGAACTTGTTGATGTTTAGAAGTTGATCATTGGGAATGGTCATCATCAGCATGCTTCTTGCCTTTAAGTCATTTTTCTTCTTTATTCTATCTTCTGCAGATGTTGGCTTTGTCTGCAGAGATGTCACCACTTTGCTGTCCACTGTTGATGAAATGGTTGTAGGCTGGTAGGAGTTTTCATCTTCAATAATTTCCCAAAGTGCATAGTCTTGCACTTGGAAATATTGCTCTATCCTCAGTCTCCACATCTCAAACTCATTCTGTTTGAGCATGGGTATTTTTGAAGCAACATTGTTTTGAATAGATTCAACGTCCATTTCTTTTTCTTCCTCTTCTAAATCAACTATATCAGCCTTGCTCTGATACCAATTGAGGGGGATGATCGATACACTGGTAAGGTGGTTAAACCTTTGTTGCTTTGTGTATGTGATAAGTTGAGTTAATATGATCAAGTACGCGGAATTTACTTAATCACACTTAGAAGGTTATTTGTGTTGTGGAAATGGAACAGTTATGCTTGTGAATATAGAACAAAGAACATGCAATGTTATCACCAAACGATTCAATATTATTGAAGATAATACGAGTGATCTTCACTATCACTAGGGTTACAAAACCTTGAATCTTATGTTTTCTATGACTTGTGATATATGAGTTTGTTCTATGTTCTTGAGAGTTATTTTCTAAGCACTTAATAATTCACACTTAGTCATACGAATATCTAGTCTAAGATCTTTCTTTTATAACACAAGAAAGATCTTTATAATATTGTCAAGTCTAATCGAACGCTTGCTTTGAGAGAGTCAGTCATTAAGATACAACATGTATCTATATTTATAACTTGTTCTATGAATATAACATAATGACTGATCACATGGGGTAAGATATTATCTACCGTGTATTGTTGACTTTAATACACATAATATCTTTGAATACTTATCCACTCAGCAGCAGAATCATTCGACAGTTATCCACTTAGCAGTAGAAAGTTCTTCACCAGCAGCAGAATCATTTAGCAGCAGAATGTTAACGCTAGCAGCAGAATCAAATGCTCTAGCAGTAGAATGATACTTAGAGTATTTCTTTGAGCAGAAACCGATATTAAACTTCTTGAATATTTAATTCCCAACATTTTTTTTGAAACTTTTGTGATAATTTAGAAAGTGAAAAAAAATGTATTAAAATAATTGTTAGGAGTATTGGGTGTATCGGGTGTTTATTTAAATCGCGAATAGCGTTTATTAAATTAACAATCGTAAATAAATAAAAAGGGAATTGTCCTAGGGATTTAAATTTCGAACCGGAGTAGGAGCAAGGTTTTGGGATGTTGTGGACTAAATATAACCTAAAGTCCTAGTGCACTTGAAAGAGTATTCTAAATTTTACGTTGATTATAGTAAAAAGCTATACGTAAATTGTATTCTTGTAAATTTCAAAGTAATGACTTAGAGTTTAGAATTAAAAGTTAACGAGAAAAATTTCGAGTTGTTATAAAATGTCAAAACCTATGACGGGACCGGGGACCCAGAGGACCACCTGGAGAACTTCTGTATCGCTGCTAAGGTAGAGCGGTGGGCTATGCCCACCTGGTTTCACATGTTCAACTCCACTCTCATGGGTCATGCACGAATGTGGTTTGACGAGCTGTCATCAGAAAGCATTGAAAACTTTGAAGACATCCGAAAAAGTTTCTTGTCCTACTTCCTCCAGCAAAAGAAGTACACTAAGGATCCGGTAGAACTCCACCACATCAAGCAAAGAGAAGGGGAGCCGACAGTAGCATTCGTCGACCGCTTTAAGGCTGAGAGCAAGCATGTGAAGGGCGCTCTGGCGTGTATGAGAGTTTCGAGCTTCATGCACGGAATCAATAATCCAGAGTTGATCAGAAGACTCAACGACAATATCCCAAAAACTGTCGATGAAATGTGGAGGGTAACTGCAGCTTTTCTCCGAGGTGAAACAGCCGCAGCAAACCTGTCAAGGAAGAAGCAAGACCGCTCCTCATGGAAACCCCATGAAGGCGGATCCAGGGTAGCCAACAGCCAGATATTTGAAAGAAAGACGGAGTTCAAAGGACGCTCCAGAGCCGACCGGAGGAGGAGTGACCGGTTCACACCCCTTACGAAAACACCAAAAGAAATCTTGGCTATGAACACCATCAAGTTCACAGCTCCACCCCCCATGGCAAGCCCGGTGGAATCAAGAAACAAAGACAAATACTGCGACTTCCACAGAGAAAGGGGACACCACACAGATGAGTGTTTCCAGCTAAAGAAGCAATTTGAGGAAGCAGTCAGATCAGGCCGGTTAGCACACCTGGTGAAGGAGATCAAAAATGGTAGCCAAAAGGGCGGAGCTGCCAAAGGTGTGTAGCAACCTGTAGAATTCCCTAGTCATTAGTCAATGTTAATATAGTATTAACCCATCATTACAGTTCACTTAACCATTTTTACGAGCAAAATTTGAAAATTTTGTTTATTACATTTCTATAATTCAAACGTTGTTACGTGATTCATGATACTTTGGAACGAGCTCACATACGCACCACGACAGTCGAGTATACAAACAAACACTAAACGGATCCTTATTTCATACTCTAGGCCTGTTGCTATTCAAGCCCAACACTATTCCAGCCCAAATTGTCATTTCTTCTTATTACTAATCGATCCCATGTACAATCACTTGACCTCTTTTATTCTAAATTTCGACATACAATCTACACTTTATTTTACATGGTTCGATTCTCCATACTCCCAAAATTCAGGAATGACAAGTCTCATTATTTAACTCGAACGTTTGCTATATAAACGAGGCTAAAAGCTATTACAACTCGACACTAGTGCAAAACTCCATCCATATTAACCAACTCGATCAAAACCTATTTCTACCTATGTACTTGTGTTTTACCTAGTCGAATATGGTTCCATGAGCCACATCACACCTTTCTTATTTCTTTTGGTGACGTTAATAAGTTGTTTGGACCCAATGTGTGTCGAGTGAAACATTTGTACATGCCTTTCGAATCATAACCGAGATACAAGCTCACACTCCCTTTTTAATATTTTCTATACACAAGTTGACTAGACATATTCTTTCAAATCCTATCCAATCCTACTCAATCATTTCGAGCCAACTTGTATACACAAAATACTATATACTCGAGTTTACATACATAAATATATGTATACAACACTTACATACTCATTCACACTCTAATAATTTCTAAGTGTTTCTCTCCTGCCAATTCGATTCGAAGAGAACAAGGAAATACCACAAGCATTCGAACCATTTATCCCACATACAATGTTGAACTCGATTCTTTTGTGGGAATTCTAGCAAGTCACGTGCAAAAACCCTCGTTCCTAGCCCATTTCAAACGTTTCTCACCACCATTTTGGGTGTGGTAAGTCCATCGAGCTCATTTTTCCACATACGTATATTTTTCATTTATTCATACGCTTTCCATTTTATTCGATTTCTTTTACTAGCTTTCATTCATTTAATTCGATTTCTTGTTATTTAAATTCCGTATAATTATGACCTCCTATTCAATGGATGGCTAGAAAATCGAGTTCTATATTTATTCGACATTGTTTTTTATCGTTTTAATGCTTAACGAGACCTAATTTGAACATGTATTGCATATCGAACGTATAAATGTCATTATTTCATTCTTGATCATATCATTTTGTTGACTAGAACAAGCCTTGTTAAATCATTTTTGATCAAGTACCATATCAATTAAATTGCACTACTCGTTTCTCAATAGTCCAAACAAATAAGCAGTAACAATAAGCTCTCCTAATAAGCTCATATGACACCTTTTTAAACCTCAAACTAAATCACTATCGAACCAGCTTTTAACTTAACAAATATATCGAGTGGGCTTTTTAGCCCACTAAGCTTGAAATAAGCAAACCGAATAAGCACTGGATATAAGCAGTTTGAATATATTTTTAGGACCATGAAATAAGCCCAAAACCAGGCCCAAAACATTTTCAAACCCATCGAATCATTTTCTCTTATTGGGCCTTGTTTTAAATCAATTAAAAGCCCAATAAGCTGAAAATAAGCTCTTTTATGTAATAAGAAATTTTTACAAACTCAATCAAGCTATTTAAGGCTGATGAAACTTTCAGAAAACTTGAATTCATAAGTTTGTGAATTTTGGACTTAAAATGCCAAATAAGTTACTATTTGGGTTAAAATGGTAACTTTCGAATAAATGTGTACTAAACTGTCAAATTAATAACTTATGGGTAGAAATTGAATATACAGTAACCAGAAGCTATAAAATGTCACATTTTAGACTAAAAATGTAATTAAAGTCTAACCAAGGACTAACGGTGCAAACGTTTCACCGTTAGGGTTAAAAGTGTAAATTTACTATAACTTCAAGGACCAGTCAGTAACTTTATTCTATATATATTTCCATTATATCTTTTACACATTTTCATTCTTTCAAAAATTCGTAATATCTATTTAACAGACGATAAGTTTATATTTATATAACGTAATTTTAACGAATAAACATAACTTATCATCCACCAACTTTCGAAGAGACGATATTTACGAATTCAATAAACATAAAAACATGATAATATTATATATAATATTATTTTTGAACTTTAAGCATTTTTAAGCATATCATCCATTCTCATCACGAACAAATTCGTTATCCGATATTTTTCCACAATCATTATTCACATCAAGTCAATCTTAAACCATCGAAATCTCAGACTTCCCTATTATTCAGGTCGTGTGTTGGAGCCGTTCCCGTATTACATTTTGACATCACTTTCCTTGACTTTTACAGCTGAGATGAGTCATAGCCCCACTCTTACTCTTTAATACTCATTTTAAACTACTTAGGGGAGATACATGCTTAGAAATACTTTACTCGTTTGATTTACATACACGATTTGCATTTACATAAATACTTGCATACATACTTGATTTCGTTAAACATGATTGCACTATTCTTGATTTCATTGGTAACTGTGACTAGACTTGATACAAACGTACATCCTAATACTGAGGTATTGGAAGGCCATTAATTTGGATACATCCTAACATTGCGATGTTGGAAGACCATTAATTTGGGTACAACCTAACATTGAGATGTTGGAAGACCATTCACTTGGACACATCCTAATACTGCGGTATTGGCAGGCCATTTATTTAGATGATACATGATTAACATACTATATTAGCAGTGGGTTGTAAACACACAGGTTGCAAGTCTTGTATGGGCGGGGTTTGGGACTGAGTTGATTTACAATGCCTTTGCTGTGAAATCTTCATTCAAATGCTTTACAATTAAACTAAACTCTATGAACTCACCAACCTTTGGTTGACATTTTTTAGCATGTTTATCTCAGGTTAATAAGGCGATAGTGGATGTTGGGATTCTTAGAGTCATTTGCATACTTTGGAGACTTACGCATTTATCTTTACCATTCGATACATCTTGAAAATATTTATGTAACCTTATACTTTGGATCTCTTGTTTTAACTCCGATTTAAATAATTCGAATGGTAACATTTCAAAATGTCTCATTTAGAGGTCGTTTTTTATACCTTGTTGAGTGTTACAAAAAAAGGTCTACAAGTCCGATTAATCGCCGATTAGGTGCTACAAGGCCACCGACCTTGCCGATTTATGTAACTGGGTCAAACAAATAGGTCAACCGTGGTCAACAGCGGTCAATGGTGGTCAAACTTTTCGAAAACCTATAAATCTTGCCGGAAGTACCCAAAACTCACTGTAAACTTATTTTGATCACTTATAGTAACTGTTTAAGTCTATTACAAGTTGTTTTTTAGAAAATACCTTGCCGAAAATACCTGAAATACACAAAACTTGCCGGAAATAACTAAAATTTGTCAGTAATGCCAATCCGATTAATCACCGATTAATCCCGCCTAGACCGATTACAAGCTACAAGGTGGTCGACCGCCCGACTATCGATTCGCGAGTTTTGCAACCTTGCCTTGTTCTATATTATGAAGTAACACCCCATTGACACTATCATTCCGCTGTGGTAATTTGGGGGTGTTACAAGGTGGCAAGAAGGAAACCGCGCCCAAGGATAAGGCTCGGCCATATTCATGGTGCAAACTTGGCAGCGGAGTGTGAAGCAAAGAGTATCCCCTCGTGCAGAGCCAAATTTGGAGATATCTTTCCCCCCAATAGAAGAGGATGACTGGGATGACCATCCGCTGGTGATAAAGGCTGAAGTGGACGGGCACCACGTACACCGGATGTACGTGAACAACGGAAGCGCCTCATAGGTGCTCTATGAGCATTGCTTTAACCGTCTTAGCCCAGAAAACAGGAAGAAGATGATTCCCGCCACAGCACCACTCCTCGGTTTCAGCGGCGAGATATCATGGCCCTTAGGGCAGATCCTTTTGGAAGTAATGTTGGGGGATGAAGAAAACTCAGCTAGTGCGTGGATGAATTTCATGGTTGTCAGATCACCATCCCAGTATAATGGGATAATTGGCAGGCCGGGGATACGGCTGCTAAAAATCATCCCTTCCACGGCTCATGGTATGTTGAAATTCCCCACCTAAGGCGGAGTAGTCACCTTGCATAGCGACAAAGTCATCCCGGTAGATTATCGAATGGTCACAGAACCCCAGCCGCATCAGAATTCCAGTGAAGCCCCGACAAATAAGGGTGTCAAGGTGGCAATACACCCGGAATTCCCAGACCAGACTGTCACCATAGGGGGAAGCTTAACTGAACAAGGAAAGAAGGATCTATGCGAACTATTGAAGAGCAACCTGGACATCTTTGCTTGGCAGCCATCAGATATGACTGGAGTGCCGCGGAGTATAGGAGAGCATAAACTGAACATCCGAAAAGGGTATGCCCCGGTAAGGCAGAAGAAACGAGGGCAAGCCCCGGAATGAAACAATGTGATCAATGATGATGTGGCAAAACTGGTGGAAGGCGGCATAATGAGGAAAGTTTACTACCATGACTGGCTATCGAACCCAGTTCTTGTCAAGAAAAGTGATGGGAGCTGGAGGATGTGTGTCGACTTTAAACACTTGAACAAATCTTGTCCCAAGGATTGTTATGCCCTTCCAGAGATTAACTGGAAGATTGAATCTCTCTGCGGATACACCTTCAAGTGTTTTTTGGACGCGTATAAGGGATACCACCAAATCCATATGGCCGCGAAAGACGAAGAGAAAACCGCGTTCCACACAAACCAAGGAATTTTTTGCTACAAAAAAATGCCTTTCGGCCTAAAGAACGCTGGGGCCACATATCAGCGGCTGGTAAACAAAGCTTTCAAAAGACAAATTGGAAGAAACTTAGAGGTGTACGTGGACGACTTGGTCATCAAGAGCCACTCAGAGGCAGAGGTATTAAGGGAAATAGAAGAAACTTTTGGGACCCTCAGAAAAATCAACATGAAGCTAAACTCGAAGAAGTGCACTTTCGGAGCAGAGGAAGGGGTATTCCTAGCACACGTGGTCAATAAACAGGGGATTCGGGCTTGTTCGGAGAAATCTGAGGTCGTTGCCCAATTACCCTCCCCAAGAACCCTGAAAGAGGTGCAAAGCTTGAACGGGAAACTAGCAAGTCTCAACCGCTTCCTATCTAAGTCCGCGGAAAGATCCTTACCGTTCTTCAAAACGCTGAAGAAGTGTATCAAAAAGAGTGATTTCCACTGGACACCAGAAGCGGAGCGGGCATTCAAAGAAATGAAGAAGCATATTGCCAACCTCCCCACGCTTACGGCCCCCCGGCCAAAAGAAGAACTGATAATGTATTTATCTGCGGCGAGGGAGGCTATCAGTGCAGTTCTGCTAGCGGAAAGAGGGCCACGTCAAGAACCTATCTAGTTCATAAGCCGTGCACTGCAAAGTCCTGTTAGGAATATAAATATTCATGTGAAGACTCGGTCACCCCGAGTATCTATTTAGCATTTATATAGCTCGTAGACTTATTAATATTAGTTTAGTTTTAGTAATATTAGTTTAGCTATATTAAGTATTTGTGGAGTTGGGTCGGGTCTTTACCCACTATCAGCTCACTCCACAGCCCACTAGGGGTACCTTATGTTAGTAACTATATATATCCCTTCCCATGTGTGGGAAGGGTTGGAACTCTTACACTTTCAATCTAATATTACACTATTTTCTCTCAAGTTCCCACTCTCTTACTACTCTCTCTCTAAAAACTCTTACCATGGATTTGTTCTTCCACAATCCAAGACCTCCCGATCCACACAATTGGTATCAAGAGCCAAGGTTAGGTTCGATTAATTGTGCTTGGATTTGTGGTGTCTATTTTTCTTGTTCTTATTTTTTTTGGTTCGAATTTCTTTTTCAAGTTCTGGTAGGTATCTATTTTAATGTGTTAACTTTACTGTTCGAATTTCATGTTCAAAATCTGGTCTATATATTTTTGTTGGGCTTTAACAGTAACACAATTTTACACTTTATTCAAATCCATTTGCGTCTTGGGCTTTAACAGTGTAACGATTTGGTTATTTCTCTTATTTTTGTTTGGGCTTCAACAGTTTTAAGAGTTGGTTATGGTTTTAGTTTTGTTCGAACTGTAAGCCAAGAAAATTGATCTTGTGTGTTTGGGTTCGAATATTTAGTTGGGATTCAAACTCATCAAAAAAATTTAATTCTTTATAATTTCTTGGTTCGAACAGACTTAAGTTTATTGTGAAAGGTTTGCATGAGCTATTGCTTTGGTTCAGTTTTGTTTCTCTTTTCCGTGACCAAAAGTGTGGTTTGTAAAAGTTGTTTTTGGTAGCGGCTTGTAAAATTTCTTGCTAGCGGTTTTGTAGCATTCTTGCGAGCTGTTTGGATGTTTACCAAAATGGTATAGCGGTTTCTTGCAAAAACTGGAGTGGCAGTTTGGACTTTAACCAAAACCGGAAAGAAGACAAACTGAGTGAAAATGACTGTTTTGGTGGGTACCATAGCGGTTTGACCAAAAGCTCCAGCGGTTTGACCAACAGCTCTAGAGGTTTGACCGGTGAAAGGGACCAACGGTTTGTTCTGTGGCGGTTTGTTCAGTGGCGGTTTGGTGTGTCAGCGGTTTGACCAGTCAACAGCGGTTTGCCCAAGAGTAGCGGTTTGTGTGTCTAGTAGCGGTTTGACAGGGTAAAAGAAATGGAATTAGATGAAGACAGATTGACTCATTGACCAAGACCACAACCTTAACTACAAAAGCAACATGTCATGTTGACTTCAGTTTTTTTTTTCTTTAAAAAAAAAACTTTTTTAAAAACCATCATTAGCCTACATTCAACCCATGAAATGAAAACAAACAATAACAACACATCAATGATTGTTCTACTACCCATTGTAAAACCATATCCATCAATCTATCCATACTCATCCTCTTCTCCAAACCACTCAACCAAGACTCGTATAAAACAAGTAAGCAAAGATCTCAGTCAAGTCTCCTCGTGTGTCTATAAATATTACCAGCCTTCAACGTTCAACAAACACGAAAGTATTAAACCATCATCGATCTTATCTAAGCTGAGGTTCTATAACTCTCCGAATCAAAAGAAAGAGAAAGATAACAATTATGTTCTTTTTATTCTCTTGATTCGTTCAACAAATGACCCTCAAACAAATGGTAAAATACAATGATCTCAGTTTGATTTTCGTGTGGCACAATTATTCATTGATCTTAACAAATCATAACACGAAAATAATATAAACCATCATCGATCGTGTTTGAAGCCAAGCTTCAATTTATATCCGAATCATATAAAGAAATAACCAAAACAATTATGTTTCGATTATCTCTTTCGTTCGTTAAAAGTTAAAGAAAGCAAAAACAAAAGGAACATGACCTACCCGAGACCTATTGTTAGATCTTGAAGCCTCTTGTGCACCTTCTTGATTCAAAAATGTACAACAACTTTAGAAAAGGGTCTCGGTATAATTGTTCTTGCGTTTGTGAGTATCGGATTAGTGAGACATGTTCTTTGATTGAAGATCAGTCAATCGGTTTGTATGTGATGAGATTAGGGTTTGTGTTTGGTGACTGAGTTTGTTTGGAAGATAGGAGAAGGGGGCGGATGAGAGTTGAGGATTAGGGTTGGAAATATGAGTGTATTAGGGTTATGGAGTGCAAAAAGGGGTCCTTAATACCCGTAATTTTAGGGTGTGTGTAGCTTTTGGATCGGGTATGATGGTTATCTTGGGCCTGGTGTTATATTTGTCATACTACACTGCGTATTGGACTGGGCTGAATCAGTTTATAGCTGATTATTGCTTATATTGTGTCTAATCAGTTGGGCCGTGTAAGATAACTGATGATGGTTAATTTGTTTTGGGTCGAGTATTGGAATGAAAATGTGACGATGTGACATTACTATTTTTTTGGTATTTTACTTGATTAATGGTCAGTTTTGGGGTTCGTAATGGCTAAGTAAACAATTTCATTGGGTTGCTGCATTTTCTACATGGAAGAAGATGTTGAGATGACTGCGTTTATTTTATGATATGTGTATTTAAATCCCATCATATTAAGTTGAGTTGTGGAGTTGTCGATTTGGCAGCGATGTCCTATTGTGACTGCAATTTGAGTATTCATGGGTTGCGATTTGAGTAGGTCTAGCCTGCGAGTTGAGTGAGCCTGTGAATTGATCTTTGCGATTTGAGTTACAGTTGACTAATTGCGATTTGGTTAATTGCGAATTGACAAGTTGCCATTTGACTTGTTGCGACTTGACTGATTACGATGGTACCAGTTTCGATTTGACGTTGCGAGTCAACACTTGCGATTTGACTTATTGAGATTTGGTGGATTGAAATTTGACTTGTTGCAATTTGACAAAATGTGACTTGACTTGTTGCGGTTTGATCAAGTTGAGATTTGACTTCTTTGACTTGAATTTTGAAGATTAGTATTGCACTTCACTCTTGGTTATTCTTGTTGATTTCACGGTTTCTCTTGTTGATTTTAGAAAATCCCACGAAAGATTCGATTTCTCGGTTTAAATCTCAAGAGTTGTAAAATCCCTTCAAATTAATTGAGGACAAGTAGGCTGGACTTGGATTTAGACATAATAAAACTTACAGAGTTTGACTATTTTTTTTGGGATAAGTTTGTGCTACGAGATCGGTAGGAATTGGGAAATTATGGTAGCTTGGTTGGTTTGTTAATTCATGGGTTCGTGTACTTAGGATCTCAAATATCTCGAGGTTGGTTGGATGCACGATGTTTGATGACCCTTGTTCGAGCGTATTTATAGTGATTAGACTTGGATGTTCAAGAGGCGGATATATACAATAAAGGATGGAAGGTTGGGTATATACCACTACCTATATTTAAAGGAGTTACGTTGTTGTGCTCAATATAGGTTCTAAATCACAATTTTAGTGCAAGTACAAGTCGCGGATTTGTCTTTTATCAAGCTTCATCAAGAGATTGTTGTTTTTCAAGTTTCTAATGGGATTGTAGTACAAGATCTTCTCAAGAGGTGGTCAGACTTAATGTCACGAGATGGACTGTTTAGGGACGTGTTTTAACCTTTTACTCCCTCTAAAGTTAAACACACTCCATCAAGTGGTTTAGGCATATTACGAGCTTCATTGAATTCTTAATCTGTTAAACCATTGATGAGGAGACAAAAGAGGGGTTACTACAAGAGAGTCTTAATCACCATCTTCTTTGCAGTAGTTTTATTTGGCTCTTTCCATGTATCTATGCTGAGCCTGACATGATGATCACGAACTCTCGGCTATGGCAAAAATGTCATTGCATGCCATTTTTGAGGGGGGGAATAGGCGCACGTTTCTTCTTCTTTTGGTTATTTAACCGCACAAGATGATCACGAAGTTCATTTGGTATTCCTCATTTGAGATTGAAGTGGGTTTCTAGAAGGCTCGCACTACTAGAAAAAATGCCTTTAATGACGCGCATTGCGTGTCATTAAAGGGGTCAGATGACGCGCTTTTTGGTGTCATTGATCGACCCGTCATAAAGCTTTATGACACGCATTTCGCGCGTCATAATTTTATGACACGCTTTTATGACACTATTTTATGACCCATTTTTTGCGTGTCATGGTTCAAATTTTTTTAAAAAAAAAATATTTTTTATAAAATTAATAATATCCCCACATTAAATAACAGATAATCTCATAATACAAATAAATACACAAATAGCAAAAAAGCGCATTTCATATATATCAAAACAATGCGTTTCATACAACTACAAGTTATTTTCAAATTCTAAAATTGTACAAACAAAAATAATTATAAGCACGATTTAACTAGAATAACTAAATCAATGCTGACTCAGCAGGTACCATAAATCCGCATACTCCAAGTAGTGCAGCTGCACATATTGAGCGAAGCAGACTTGATTTCCCGCCACCATTTGGTCCGGTCAACAGAAACATTGATTTCATATTAACTGTGTTCAAAACCGCACTGCCTTCAGCTGCATCAAACCAATACGGTGATAGACCAACAATCTTCATCTCACGACGTCTGATTATTTGTTCAGTTTCCTGCATACAATTTCAGTATGAACATGCATGTGCCCGAAAACTAACCAATAATTAAATAGATGGTGGATTGAAATTTACCTCACAAGTATGGGACTGAACATTATACCAAAGTAATACCAGTAATTTATATAAAGACCAGTAATTTATATAAAGACTTAAAACATCTTCACATACAAACTTACGTGCATACCCTGCAGAGAACACAACGGTGATACCTTTCTTTAAAGCATGAAATGAGGCAATGGCAAGAGCATCATCCATGAACTCTACTGCGTATCCACCAAGAGATACCGACAAGACATCAACACCATCATGGATAGCAGTTTCAAAGCCTTTCATGATATCGGATTCATCACATTCACCTCCTAGAAAGGAAGGTGGCCAGCAGACCTTGTAAGCTGCCACTCGGGCTCTAGGTGAACCCCCTTTGGCTGTCTAATTACCAACTCCATTGACAGTCACTCCTGGAACAAAGTTACCACCGGCTGTTGATAATGTATGGCTTCCATGACCTTGGTGGTCACGTGCATTGTTCATTGTAGTGCTTATACTTTCATTCATGGCTTGATATACTTTGTTATAGTACTTTGCACCAATAAGTTTACTGCAAATTTATACAATCATATATAAATAACTCTAATCATACTCATATAGGGGATGTTTAGGATTGTCTATTTTAACATGTTTTAGTATCTTATCAACAATCAACAATTTTTTAAGTGCTTTCATGGTGAATCAAAAATTACAAGTTTGCCCTTGAAGTGAAATAATCTGTTTTCAATATACCATACGGTGAAATAAGTTGTTTCCAAAGCTATTCGATTAACACCCCATAAATACATGCAGTTCGAGACCTAACAAAAAATTAATATGCATACTTGTTGCAAGGTACTAAAGTGTCGTTCTCACAGCCGCCTTTCCATCTTGCTGGCACGGGTCCATAACCATAGGGATGGAAGCTTTTTGATTCAGGCCAAACACCTAATAGGCAAGTTCATAATAAAAATCAGTTTGGTTCATAACTTACACAATATTAGAGACTAAAAATTTATCTATACATATGTTAGCACACCACTATTAGTAAAGCAGGAAAGAAGTTAATTACCTGTGTCAAGGTTACCAATGATGATGTTTTCACCGAATCTGGCTTAACTAATATACGCAACTAACGAGTACCTGACGCCAAACGGTGAGGATGTTGTGCTTAAGTTTAGAACCATGGGGACCGTAATCATACAACCCAGCAAAACCTCCGTATATCTTAAAAGACAGAATAACGAAAAATTATATCTTCACATACAAAACACGATCCGGGTAGATCTACAAATAAAATGAATAGATCTATAAAAAAAAATTATAGATCGACAAAAAAATCTACACATCTACAAAAAAAGAACAAAAAAAACTATAAATAACGAAAAATATTATAGATCTACAAAAATAATGTTCAAAAATCATAGATATATCAAAATACCTCAAAACTTTAGGGTGGAGAGTTTCGGTGGTGTCGTGGAGGTGGAGTCCGGTGGTGGTGCGTCGGATGGTGGTGGTGCTGCCGGATTGTGTTTTTTAGAGAGAGAGAGTTATTTTTTGTGTGTGTGTGTGTGTGTTTTAGAGATATGAGTGTGAAAATGAAATGAGTTGGGTGAGGGTGGAAGTCCGTGTTTTTTAAAAAATTTGAGAAATGACACGAATTTTATGACACACAAAAATGCCTGTCGTCTAGCCTTCAGATTTTACAATTTATGACAGTTTTTTTATGACTTACGATTTTGCGTGTCATTACATTGTGTGTGTCATAAAAAGCGTGTCATTAAAGGCCCTTTTTCTAGTAGTGAAGGCTCGTACTTATTGTATCTTGAAGTCGGGGTTGGTTGGATGCATGACTTTCAATGATAACTTGCTCGTGCTTAAGATTTAAGTTGAAGACTTGGGTTATCTAGTTACCAGAAGTCGGGGTGGATGGTTGAAGACCTGGTTAACTATCACTTAAAGGAGTTACATTATAGTACTCAGTGTCACACGCAGAAGACGTTGTGGATAATCGCAAGAGGTGATGTAAGTCTCATACCTTGTCGGGATAGTATTGAGTACTTGGAGATTTGCATGGTGCATAAATTCTCTACACCGTTCTTCCAACAACAGTGCAAGTGTAAGTAACAAATTTGGGGAATTCTACTTCATTTTCTAGTTAGGTATATTGGGTTTACTTCACCAAGTGGTCACAGAAATAGCCGACAGAATAATTGGAGAAAAATTGTTGTTGATCTCTTGCATGTTACCCCAAACTGACATTCACCAAAACCAAATCAGTCATGACACATTCAATTAATCATTGTCTCACAGTTTCTTCTTGGTTTTGTAAAATCCCGCGAAAGAATCTATTTCTCGGTTTAAATCATAGATTTATAAAATCCCGTGATGTTTTCAATGTTCACTTAATACATCAAAAAGGGCTAGATCTGGGCATTTAAACCACAAGATGTGACTACGGCGTTAATTCATTATTATTTATTTGAGGTTGAAGTGAAATTTCATGGGTGCGTGTACTTAGTATCTGAAGATATCGGGGTTGGTTGGATGAAGATTCTTCGAGATCCTTGTTCGAGCTTTTAACCTTTACAATGACAAAGACTTGGATATCTAGTTATTTGTGATTCTTCCTCTCTATTACCGCAAAATAACTATCACTTTAAGGAGTAACGTTGTAGTGCTCAGTGTCACACGAAGTTGTGGATATCCAAGAGGTGATGTACGTCTTATACTTGATGGTTGGTTGGTTGAAGAGTATAGAGTACTTAGGGATTCGAAGTTGCACGAACTCTCTACACCGCTCTCTATCACACATTAGTGCAAGTTTAAGTCACAAGTTCGGGATAATTTTCTTTAGTCTCAAGTTCATCATATTGGGTTTTCTCCATCAGTATTCACGACAAAGAGCCGACAGAAAGATAATGGGGTTGGTAACGAGTTAGATGAGAGAAGTAGAAAAGAGAGAGATGACGTCTGTTCACATCAGTTCAGACCTCGTTCCTCAACGACTATGACGTCTGATCACATCAGTTCAATCAGTTCAGGCCTCGTTCTTCATCGACAATGGCGTCTGCTGAAATCTCTTCAGGCCCCGTTCATCGATGAAAAGAAAGGCGTAGGCTTGAGTGCACTTTATCTTCGGAAGAAGAGAAATCTTCTTAGTTATGACCATTCTCGTCAACAAGTTTCATGCTCTTCCCATGCTCACTCAGTCATCAAGTGGGTCAACGTTCATTGGAGTATATTCTTATTCACTTGTTTTATCAAAATTTGCCGTCATATGCAATTTTTTAGGGGGGGAAAGGGTGAATAAACAAAATGTCAGTCATCAAGAGTCATCAAGTGGATTTACTTACCGTTGGTGGTATTCTTATTCACTCGCTCAATCAAAAATGGCAGTCATGTGCAATTTTTGAGGGGGGGAAAGGGTGAATAAACTACATGTTGATTGATGTTTGAGAAATGGTCATACGACTCCTGAATACATCAGTTCAAGAGTCGTGCAAACCAAGTTTCTTCAACACTATATGTTCAGGAGTCGTGCAAACCAAGGTGTTGAAGAACAAGGTCATGGAATGCTAATCGATATCTTCTCACGGGTTGAAATAATCAGTGATAAAGGGCTTCTAGTCAATTCTTCATGGACACGTCATTATGCTTCATGTACACATCATTATGATGATTCCGATTAATCGTAACCATCAGGGGAGAGAAATGTGTACACCAAGGACGCACAACAAGTTCACGTGATCGGGCTTAATATCTCACGATACAAATTATAGATGATCAATGTCTCAACTTGTTACCTTGGTATTATCATTTCATGTGTACGTCACGGGCTGATGATCGGGCTTAATATCTCATGATACAAATTATAGATGATCAGTGTTTCAACTTATTACTTTGGTATTATCATCTCATATGTGTACGTTACGGGCTGATGGGTTATATGTAAGATTACTGGAATGCATTTGGTGAGATGAAGATGTATTCTGTTCCCCCAAATGGACAATCTTGAAGAAGGTCGAGTCTACAGTCTATTCTACATTCTTCGCTGTGTGTTAGAAGACTAAAGACGGCATTCATTTGGCTATCAAAAGACTTCTTCATATTCTGGGCATTCATCAGAAAGGTTTTCAGTTTGGGGGAGAACATTAATTAGGGGAGAGTGAATGCCATATTTAAACCCTAATTAGATCTGCTCACATTGTTCTTCTGCAAGTAAAGAGATGGCAGCTGAGAAGATTTAGGAAGCTAAAAGAAGTAATGTAGTTTGAAGACCACTCTCAGAGTTGCTGCATCAAGTTCATCAATGTGGTGAAGAACAATTCTATCAAAGAAGAATTAAGGTGGTAATTCTTCATGTATCCTTTGTAAATACATAAAATCATAAAATCATAAAAACTCAAAAATATTTTTTTCCAATTTCATAGAAAATTATAGAACCAGAAAATTGTATATAGAAAAATATTAAAACCAAGAAAAACCATAAAAAATAAGAAAAATAGAAAAGACCAAAAATAGTTGTTCTAGGCATTTCTTCTGTTTATCGATAACATTTACGGTCCTAGAAATGTCATTCAATAATGACACGGGACTTTAAATGAAGCTCGAGCAGAAGTTAAAATGAATTGTTAAAACATGTCTTGATGGCTTGCTATTACTTTGGATAGCAACCCGCGTTTCAAAATGGGGAAAGCACGTCGCCAAAAAGACGGTTGTTCCTCCCACTGGGTGATGTTCACCCGGGCATGGATTACTTCATATCCATGCATCCCGATTTGATGTACGATTCAGTGCATCATTTCTTATATAAGAAGAGAAATCTTCTTTACATCGCAAGCACTTTCCAATCTATGATTGTTCAGGAAAGTACTTGTATGAAAACTTGGTGGTACCATGATTTTTGAATATCAATCTGAATTGAACTTTTCATAAAAATCTATCACTCAATCAATGACCACAGCTATTTAAATAGAAGACGAGTCATCGATTGAGGGGGAGAGTGATGATTTTCAAAATTCTATATCATCAAAACATGATATTTTGTACCAAATAAGTAGTGAATTTTAGGAAACTTGTTGCTATGTGTCAGTGTATGATTTTTGTTAAATTTAAAATCTTCCAAACTTATCATACCTGACACTAACATTCTCCCTCATTTATTGAGGGGGAGCATCGTCATATTCCACTATCAGAATATAGGTTAAACCTGACCACATTTTCTCCCAAAATTTCTAAACATATTTAAATCAATTGGGATCACAAATCTCAAATGGTTTGAAATTTTTGATCGGGGGAGAGAATGTGATTTAAATATGAAAATCTGATTAAAATGTGATCTTTTGGACTCAAGTGTAGGCTCTCCCAAATGTGCTAAACTCTTTCGTATATCGATGCACATATTGAGGGGGAGCAAATGATTTGTGATGGCAATTGTGAAAGAATACCAAAGACCGACCATTTTACTTTATGTATTGGAGTTATAAGGATGGTAAGGTTAGGTATTAGTTCCCATGATCCAGCCAGAACCGGAGGGATCTTCCCAGGGACAATCCTCTAGTTAGAATAGAAGTCCTTAGGAATGATTAAAAAGGAGAGAAGTGAATAAGGGAAAAGTGCCGACTGAGATGGAGCTAGTACTGGAACAAACCCAACAAGGTGCTAGTAATGAAGTCTCGGTAAGCACTGAAGGGGTTGAAGAATGAAAAAGAAATGTAAAGATAAAGGGTGAAAAGAAAGAAGTCCTCCTTACACTTTAGGCAGAAACCGGGTCAATACATATGCTGTCAGAATCACTTAATTGATTGCTGACATTGAAGACAAAGTATCATGGACCCAGTGATACGCTGCACAACCCTCCCTAGCCACTCAAGGTCCCTCAAAGGATTCTTGTTTCACTTGTCACGGAGATCAATACATTCCTATCGTCTCTCTCACTCCGAGTTGGACGATATTGAAAAGGTGGCAGTCCTCTCCAGCCTCCGATCACTAAATCAAAACGCACTATTGAGTCTAGAGCCAAGAGATCATCAATAAATCTCATTAGGACACACTTCCAATATGCTTGCTGTTTCATACACCGTGAAAAGTAAGAAAATATATATGAAGAGTCCTACGCATTATCCTTGTGGTATTGCCAGAACATCCGAGTGATACGTGAAGTATTCACAATGAAGATGGAAATCCTTCTAGAGCCAACATCAAACAAGCTCTTGGTGGGTGACATGTGAGATCCTTCGTGGATCAAGCTTGTGACAACTGGAAAGAAACGATGGGGCGATTCAAATTTGAATCAAACTTGTTCCAGGAAATGGATTGATGGATACTTTTGGAAAACCTTTCAATGTGCTCACCAACAAAGTTTTCGAGCACATTGATTGTGAAAATTTTCAAACAAAAGTATTTTTGACAGAAATGTGATTCAATGTATAAAACCCTTGTCATGTTGCACAAAATGTTTATCCAGTGACACGCAAATGATTTTTCTAATCAATTTCTCGTCAATCAGTGGGTATTTAATTCACTGATTCACTCTACCGTGCTGTCTGCTTTGAGACGTTCCGGTATGAGAACATATTTAGTATGATAATTCTGACATTAATTTGTTGGAAGACTCATTACTACAAGCTGGAAACTCTTTTCAAGGAGAATCTTCTTTAAAGGGGATTCTACCTGATCACAGGTCGGTCTTCACAGAACCGAAGGTTATATCCAACCACCACATTGAACGAATGACAAAGCCATATTTGTTCTCCAACTTTAGTGCTAACTGTTTTATTTCAGATTCATATAAAGATGGCGATGGTGGTTCCTGATTCCAGCAGATACGTGTCAATCCACACTCCATGCTCACACTTCTAATTCATTATCAAAGACATCATGATAGATGAAAGACATACAACACAGCTTCTGCAACTCTGATGATAGCTATCATGATCTAGAAAAGTGTGTGCATGCGAGTCCAACGGTCACAACATTTCACATGGAGGCAATGCTACAATGGATGAGCTCAGAGATTTACGGTGGCTGATGATCTCAAAGAATGCTCAAAGATCACAGCCTCACATAGAGACGATGCTGCAAGATGACTTGAAGACATATGATGGATGATAACTTCGAAGATACTCAAAAATCATCCAAGACAAAAGATCAGTCATCAAAGGTTCACTGCTAAAGGCACAAAGATCAATGACGTTGAAGAATCAAAGGCTACGAGCTATGAAGACATGTTCAGAGGATAGAATGCTAGAATTCTAAATATTATTTCTGGGGTGACCTCCCTTAGGGGGAGATTGTTAGGAATATAAATATTCATGTAAAGACTCGGTCACCCCGAGTATCTATTTAGCATTTATATAACTCGTAGACTTATTAATATTAGTTTAGTTTTAGTAATATTAGTTTAGCTATATTAAGTATTTGTGGAGTTGGGTCGGGTCTTTACCCACTATCAGCTCACTCCACAGCCCACTAGAGGCACCTTATGTTAGTAACTATATATATCCCTTCCCATGTGTGGGAAGGGTTGGAACTCTTACACTTTCAATCTAATATTACACTATTTTCTCTCAAGTTCCCACTCTCTCACTACTCTCTCTCTAAAAACTCTTACCATGGATTTGTTCTTCCACAATCCAAGACCTCCCGATCCACACAATCAATAAGTATAGATGTTACAAGTCCGGAGATAAACTACAGTCCAATGGAAAAATTGGTGTTAGCATTGGTTCACGCGGCTAGAAGGCTCAGAAGGTATTTTCAAGCACTACAAAAAAATGGCCCTTTAGTGACACACAAAAAGTGCCACAGTAGTCCATATAAGTGTCACTAAAAGCCGGTTAGACATTTGGTGGCAGATTAAAAAAGTGTCACTAACGACGCTGCCACTAAAGGGTATTAGTGACACTTTTAAGTTGTGTTGGTGCAGATTTAAGGGATGAAGTGGCACTTAATAATCTGTCTCAATAGACCAAACAAGATTTTGTGGCACATGAGTTGTGCCTCTAAATGTGTTCTTTCGAAATACTAGAATGATTTTAATGACATGTATTATGTGCTAGCAAAGCATATCTCGATGGCATTTCGAGTTGTTGTAACACTTTTCTATATCTACAAAGACTTTATAAACAAAAAAATAAAAATAAAAAAAAATAAAAAATTATTCAACCATAACACATGAAACAAACAGCTTAATGATATACTTGAAAATAAAATCAATAAAGATGTCCAAGTACAGGAAATACAACATAGTAGGACAGGTCTAAATCTCCAACTAAATACAAGTTACAAGTACTACAAACAATATGCCTAAAACAAGCAAAAGCTACAGCTTCAATCTTCGGATATCTCTTTAAAGTGCAAATCTGTGAACAAAAAAGAAAAAAACTTAGAGATGAATGTTACACATATTAAACTAAATGTGAAAAATTCATATATTGTCGAACACATTAAATTCTTAAGAAGAGAACCTGGTGTTGACCCTTTTTTTTGCTTTGGTCCTATCTAAGACTTTTATAAATATTCATGATGCAAAGTTTTAACTTCAACTGAATATTTTTCTTCTTTGCTGCACGATCATTCAAAAAAATCATAAGAAAATGTTCCAAGATAAAGTATTATAAAGGCAAAGAGACGCACATGGCATAACTAAGCAAGTAGCCTTCAATAACTTACATAATCTCACCAATTTCGGTTGGTTAAAATTGATCCTTCGATCAATTTACCCTTTTCTTCATAACTATCCCTACAAATCAGAAACATGAAACAATTAAAAAAAATGAGGGTTAAGATTAGAAGAATAAAAGTCGGAACACTTACGTGACTTGATGGGGTGTAAAGACCGGTGGCCATAAGAAAATTATACATGATGCGGCTAAGATATATGAGAGCCTCTTATGTAGGGTTTTTCGAATGAAAATATGAGATGCAAAGATTGAGGGATTAAATGGCCCGCTCAATGTTTTAATAAGTTAAAAAAAAAAATAAAAAAAATGGCCCGCTCAATGTTTTTATTTTTTTATACAGGCCCGCCTAAATTGTAAAAATTTGAGAACTTTATTTAGGCAATATTGTCATAATTGAGAAAAACCAAAAATATCAAAGACGTATTTAATGTCATGAACTATATATGTGTCGCTAATTTTAGCAAGTTATTAAGACATAAGTTAGTTTGTGCCACTGTTATTAATGTACATCAATGGCGAAAAGTTTTAAGTGCCACTAAATAGTTAATATCTTTGATGACACACAATGATATGTCACTAAAATCATACTACAAGCGGCACATATATATTTTGCCACTAAAAATGTGTGTCACTAAATGGCAATTTTTTTGTAGTAGGCTCAGAAGGTATTTTCAAGCACACCCGGTAGTTGTCATCATAGACCAACCTATCAAGCAAGTGCTTGCGAGAACAGAGAATACGGGTAGAATGGCCAAGTGGGCTATCTAGTTAGGGGAGCATGACATCAGCTTCAGACCGCGGACAGCTATAAGAGGGCAGGTGTTGGCAGATTTCATTGCAGAAGTTCCGGAGGAAGAAGCCCCGGCAACAGAAACACCCCCAGAAGAATTGCCATATTCCGAGCCATGGAATCTGTACACAGACGGATCTTCTTGCCAAGAAGGTTCCGGAGCAGGCTTGATTCTTACAAATCCTGAAGGCACAGAGTTCACCTACGCCCTACGATTTGAGTTTGACACGTCCAACAATGAGGCGGAGTACGAAGCATTACTGGCTGGTTTAAGGATAGCCGAGCAAATGGGGGTGAATGACTTATCCGTGAATGTAGACTCCCGGTTGGTCGCGAACCAAATCAGTGGAGCGTATGAAGCAAAGGAGGAGAGCATGATCCGGTACTTAGCAAAAGCCCAGACGCTGATACAGAGCTTCCGCACGGTCTCTATAAAGCAGATCCCGCGGAGCCAAAACAAGCAGGCAGATGCGTTAAGTAAGATAGCCTCTACTAGTTTTGCTCACTTGACAAAGCAGGTGTTGGTTGAAGTTCTAAAAGAAAAGTCAATTGAGGAGAATGAAGTGATGGCAGTAGTAAAAGAGGAAGGAGACACCTGGATGACTCCGCTGGTTGAGTATTTAAGAGATGGAGTTCTCCCCGCGGAACAAAAGAAGGCCCGGAAGCTGAAAATCAAAGCAAGGCAATACGCCATCATTGATTGAGTATTGTTCCGCAAGTCTTTCTTAGAACCGTGGCTATGGTGCGTAGGTCCAACACAAGCTAACTATGTGATTAGAGAAATCCATAAAGGGTCGTGTAGCATGCACTCGGGACCACGTGCCATTGTAGCTAAAGCAATCAGGTCCGGATACTATTGGCCCAGCATGCACAAAAATGCAAGGGAAGTAATACAGAAATGCCAAGATTACCAAGTTCACCGGCCAGTGCCAAGAAATCCGCGGCACAGGTTGAACCTTATCACATCCCCTTTGTAATTTAGTTTTTCCTTTCTTTAGATTGAATACATAAAAGTTATTACTATTAAGAGATCTCTAGCTTTAAACGCAATATTAGTAGAACTTCTGGAGATATATTAATAGATTTCCAATTAATAACCAACTTATTTAGCTTAAATATATAGGTCCCATATATAAAGAGCTTTTTGAACAAGAATAAATTATAGTAATAAAGTATGCTTTCACAACACGCAAAAAATGCAAACCGGTACTTTTATTATAACTTCTAGTCGATTAATTATTTACTATAGACACTACTTTTGAGCAGATAAGCTGACCACACTTATGAGGAAAGTAGACATTGTAGATAATATTCGTCTTTTTTGCTTTTCTTGATTAAATAATAGAGGTGCTAATTTTTGTAATTGGTATAACGGGTTAAGAACTCCTTTGTAATTTCTTCTAACATTTTGCTAGAAGCGTTTCATTTTCTATATATTCTCCCTCTTGCTTAAAAAAAAAAAAAAAAAAAAAAAAAAAAAAAAAAAAAAACTGACCACACTTATGAGATATATCCAAGTAGCTATATATTATGCTTTTGATTGGCTAACTTTAGTTAAAGTTAATTGAGCAATATGATTAGATTAAGGCACCGCCTATTCCCAACCCCACCCCACCCCACCCCCCAAAAAAAATACAAAGGAAATCCCTCCTACTTTTTTTTTTTTTTTTTTTTTTTTTTTTTTTTTTTTTTTTTTTTTTTTTTTAATTTTATTATTATTATTATTATTATTATTTTATAATTTTGTTTATATAAAAAAACTATAAACCTGAAAGTGAGGAACATAAAATATAAAGTTTAATAAGTCAAACGCTTAAAACTGTCAGAAATACGAAACAGAAATTGACAAAAAATTATGTTATACTGGAAATAAATGGGAGACAAAAGGAATCTAAGACAAAACACACCCTGATGTGACATCATAGGGGGGGTTTGTATAGTGTACCCCATAGGACACTATACATACCCCTATATAAGTCAAATTTACAAACCGCGAAACACACAATACAACCACTCAATGCGTGCAATAATTGCATACCCTATAGGGTCCACATAAATTGCCCCTTAAATCTTTACCTAATGCAAGGAATCCAAGAATGACAACATGTTCAATAAAAGGAAATTGGTTTGTTCAAAAAAAAATAATAAAAGGAAATTGGAAGTAGTGACAAAGAAACCAAACACTCCCCATTTGTAAGTGTACATGTGCTAATCAAGTGCAAAGGTGAGTCATCGACCAATTTTATCTACAAATACCATTTGCTCTCAGTTGTTTCCTATCCCGTTACCTATCTTGTTTGTGTCTGTGCTGTTTTGTATCCTTATAAGGACTAGCACGAAGAAGTTAAATCGATGCAAGTTTTCGACTAAAATCGTATTGCATACAATGTTCGTTACATGTCTAACTAAGTGCTAGTTCGAGTGAAAAAGAAAACATTAAGTTTGGTAACTTTTAGGCTTTTTAAAATTAAATTTATATCATAAGGTGTATAAGATGTGCAATCGCACAAGATTTCAACGGTTTAAGGTCATCAAAATGTATAACTTGTTATATATTTGAGTCCTTAATATTTAATTTTAATACAAAATGTTAACGATATATGATTTTATGTTCAAAATGTTTTTTAAAAGTTTACTTTAAATGAGTAAGAGTGACGGAAATTTCATATTAAATTTAAGGCTAGATAGCTAAACTATAATATTTTGTAATGTAATATTTGTTTATCACATAAGCTTTTGTACATGGTCTATCTCATTCTATCTATAATACATGGCGTGAGGACTTTGGGTTCCGAGCCTAATAAAATATACTTTCTCCTTTGGGCCGCACGTTAGCCCAACATCCCAGTCGTTGTAACCCGAGATTGCGAATTAGCCCATGTTTTGGCCTATTGCTTCCATTATTAGTCTGGATATGGTCACCGCCTCTCATGATATATCTCGAAGATAGCTACAACAAACCGCCATTTGCACCGCCTCAGTATCCAGACGTTACCATCTCACCAAAAACAGATCAAACCATTCAGATCAAAGTTTACAGATACTGTTTTCGATCAGACCATTTAGATCAAACCAATAACGATGTTCAAAGGTTTGTGGGATTTGGTTGTTTTAATTTTTTTTCCACCAATTAACTTTTGCGTTATTTTTATATTATTCAAAATGAAACCCTAAATTTTTTTTTGGGTTTTTACAGGAATTAAGTGGCTGAAAGTCGGAAATGGTTGGCTGGATTATTAGTTGATCTAAATGGTTTCTTCCAGAATTTACACACCGCTAATTTAGGCGGTTCTCATCTTCCTCATCGATCGATTTAGTAGGTCGTTTCCTTTCTTTATATCTTTATTTTTCTGTTTGTGTTTGTATTTTTATCTGTTCTAATTGAGATTAAAAGGTTTGGGTTAAAGATTCAAGCTTTATTATTTATTTATTTATTTATTTATTTATTTTTGTAATTTGTGTAAAAGATATAACTTTTGAACCTTTATTGTGTTGTAGAGTTCACCTTTCAACGAAAATGAGATGGCCGGCTCTTTTCTTTTTCTGCAACAATCTGATTATCGAGGATGTAAAAAGGTATGAATTTGTTTCAAAAGCTAGCTTTTGTTTGCTGTAATTGAATTTAGTCTTCGACTAAACGTATATACAGAGTTTAATTTATTGAATGGATCTTTTGAGTTTAGTCATGTTGTTGCAGTTGAATTTAGGCTTAAACTTGGTTAATCCTAGAGGCCGCTTAATGGAGGTTTTGAATGGATCTTTTGAGTTTGCTCATGTAAAAGTGGAAGTCACGACTAAATTTGCGTATTGGCCTTTGTAAGTTTGCGTATTCAAAGCAACCAACTTTTGATACAGGTATTCGAGGTCTCAGGTTCTTTCCTCTTTTTTTGGTTTGGAGGTCGTGTATTTTTATTTTGTGCTTTTATTTTTGATTTATTTGCTGTTGTTAGCTACCTGGCATGTCGTTTTGGTAGTTAGTTTTATCAGCACATGTTATTTCTGGCAACGGATTTTACTATAATGTTACTGCATGTCACTCTTTAGGTGTACGGTTGCTACAAAAACGGTTGATCTTTGGGTTTTATGTGTGCTTATATTACCTATATATACTTGCTTCAGAGTTTTTTTTGAACTTGCTGATCACTTTTTCTTTGTCTCTCCATATGAGTAGCTATGAAGAATGTGTAAAAAACTGTCAGTTGTTTGCCTGTACCCTTTATATTTGTTAGTATTTTCTTCATAAACAGGGCCATTGAGAAATGTATTAAAGAGAGAATTGACCACTGAATATGAAAGCGAAAGCGAAAGGTATACGTCTGAGCCTGAAATCAAAAGATTAATCCCTGACATATATGTTAATTGTTTGTTGTACCCTTTATATCTGTTAGTATTTTAGGTTTGATATAATATCTGTTAATTGTTTTGACACATCGTCAGGTCTGAGGCTAACTTTTTCTGACTGCAAATTTTGGTTTTCCTGACTTTCTGAAATAGTTTTTTTTGCTTACTGATTTGCAGCCACGTTGTTTAGGCGATGATGATAACTTTGTACATTTACATTTTTTCGGCACGCGTTCGTTGGCAGGGAAACCAGAGTTGGGGTTGCAGCTACGACGTGCATTTAATGTCGATTACATACGTACATATCTGAGCCTGACTGAGATCAGAAGTATGCCAACATGAAACAATATCAGGTGCATTTGATGCCATCTCCTGCTTCAAATGCTAACTTTTTCTGTCTGCAAATTTTAGTTTTCGTCACTTTCTGAGATAGGTTTTTTGATTAGTGATTTGCAGCCACGTTGTTTAGGCGATGATGATAATTTTTTACATTTACATTTTTTCGACGCGCGTTCGTTGGCGGGGCAACCAGAGTTGTGGTTGCAGCTACGACGTGCATTTAATGTCGATTACATACGTACATATCTGAGCCTGACTGAGATCAGATGTACGCCAAGATGGAAGAATATCAGGTTCGTTTGCTGCCATCTCCTGCTTGAAATGCTAACTTTTTCTGACTGCAAATTTGGGTTTTCATGACTTTCTGAAATAGGTTTTTTGATTACTGATTTGCAGCCATGTTGTTTAGGCGATGATGATAACTTTGTACATTTACATTTTTTTGACGCGTGTTCGTTGGCGGGGCAACCAGAGCTGTGGCTGCAGCTACTAAAATATTTTTTTTTGGGCCTGTATGGCTAGCCCAAAAACATAACAATGGCCCGTATGTGTAACCTAAAACCGCAAAGGTTTACAAACTGGAATAAATTATTTTTTCTCAGACACGTTATTTAGGCGATGATGATAAGTTTGTATATTTACTTTCTTTCGACGCACGTCCGTTGGCGGGGCAGCCAGAGTTCAGGTTGCAGCTACGACGTGCATTTAATGCCGACGACATACGTACATATCTGAGCCTCATTGAGATTAGAAGTACGCCAAGATGAAAGAATATCGGGTGCGTTTGCTCCCATCTCCTGCTTCAAATGCTAACTTTTTCTGACTGTAAATTTTTGTTTTCCTGACTTTCTGAAATAGTTTTTTTATCGATGATTTACAGCCACGTTGTTTAGGCGATGATGATGACTTTGTACATTTCCATTTTTTGGGTGTGCGTTCGTTGGCTGGGCAATAAGAGCTTGGGTTGCAGCCACGACGTGCATTTAATGCCGATTACATACGTACATATCTGAGCCTGACTGAGATCAGAAGTACGCCAAGATGAAAGAATATAAGGTGCGTTTGCTGCCATCTCCCGCTTCAAATGTTTGTTAGATATCTTCCGGTTTTGTTCGGATGCATTGTTGCAGATAAGAACATGAACCATACGAATTAAAACATGTCTTGCAGGTACAGTGCATCTGAAGTCTTGCTTTTTATCGGCTGAATAAGACATCGACACTTCCAGAAGAGCAGCAGCAAAAGCATTACTTCTTGGTGTATGTGTTTTATGCAGGTGACGATTTGCTGATAATGTTGGTTCTACTTAAAACTAAGGTATCTGCTGTTAATGTTGGTCAGATTTAAAACTCATGTAAAGTTTAAATCTTTTGTATATGGCGGTTTTGTAACTTGATTTTTGATCAATTGTAATTTATTATAGTTGGTTGATACACAAAGGAGATGAGTCACAAGGTTCTATTGCCAAGGTTTGTTCGTAACTATCCTAAGACGTTCGATAAAGAAAAATTTCTTACTATAAAAGCAACGAATACCACCCAGTATTTTTCTATTAAGGTGCATTGAGAGCGAACAACTGGCAGTTTTTTACACATTCTTCATAGCTACTCAAAAAACTGTCACCCCTTTTTTGTTCGTAACTATCCTAAGACGTTCGATAAAGAAAAATTTCTTACTATACGAGTAGGATATCATGTAATAAACACCATACCATACCAGAGGTTAAACTCTACATGACCTATTTTGAACCCGAACCTTAGTTACCCTTGATATAGGCTGCTGAATTAAGGTGCATTGAGAGCGAACAAAAAAGACTCCTCTAATTTATATGTAAGTTTGTTAATGATTATGGCGTATTTTCTTCTTCGCAGACAAGTTCACAGGATTGTTACTTATCAATGGCTTCATACGTATTTGATATCCTTCCTCATTTGTGCAATCTTTCTAACTTACAAATACAGTAGCTTTGTAAAAAGTTTATTTGATGTTTATGCATGTTTCTGTGATGTTCCAGGTTCAGGCGATAGCATGATTTTGAAGTAATGCTTTGGGACAGCAATAAGAATTCCATTCGAAGTGTTGAACCAAAGGTTGCAGACAGCATATTCAACAATGTTGGGCGAGGAAATCATTTGTGCAAATCTGATTCTATTGCAATTTGGTCTATGTAACATGTTACTGCAGCAAAATAAAAACAACCCTTTGAATCAAATACAGATTCTGGAAATTTATTTCATGTACACGCCATTCCCGCAGCAACGCGCGAGTTTACTCAAACACAAAGATTTAATCAAAATTAACGCAAAAAAGACCCGCCGCAACGCGGTGGGCACTTTCACCTTGTTTATGACAAATATCAAATAATAACATTGTGACGTTTAGTGTTTAGTAATTGCAAAAACGATCCCTTACAATTAGTTTGTTATCGTGTTCAATTTATATTTTTTTTAGAAATGCAACATTTATTACGACGAAACAAGAGAACAAAATATACAGAAAATAATATCTCAACTCGTCAACAAGCTAGTTAAAAAGAAAAAGAATAAGGAAAAGAGAAAACACCACAAACGTGCATACATATGACACAATTTAGAAAATAAATGGCATAGTACCTAAACCAAATCACAGGGTTACATGTAATCACTTTTTAGTTCAAAATAATAATAATACATGTAATCACTTTTAAAACATAATACTAAACAGTAAACACCATTATAATATTTTTTATTTTCATTAACATCCTTTGCGTTAAAACTTAAAAGAGACATGAAATTATCGTAAGTTGATATGGTTCCTGGTTAAACACCTTGAATAAAGTGTGACCAAGTGGCAAGTGGCAAGTGTGTTGAAAGTATGCTACTCCGTATAATTCAAGAGTTGGATTTTTTTTTTTTTTTTTTTTTTTTTTTTTTTTTTTAAGTTGACAAAAGATTTATATTTACATGAAATTATTGGTTTCAACGTATGAAAATATATATTAAAAATATTTTAAATTATTAAATAAGCTGGTCTCTCTTGGTACATAGCAACAAAAAGAAAAATTCAAAGGCCTAGCAATAAACTATAGTTAATTGTCTTAATCGAAGTGTTAGAAATGAATTAGTATATTTTATGTTGATGCAACCTTGTTTTGAGTGAGTTACACTTACACAATACAAAACTAGTCTTTTAAATGTGTTACAACTTGCAATATATAATAGTTAACAAATTTCCATGTCAACAAACTTCTAATATACGATTGTTGCATATGAACAAAAATGTGTTGATGTGTTATTCCTATGTAGCCATATTCTGTTAGGTGCGTCATGTAGATTGGGGTAGAGGTATGACATGGTTCATGATTTTTTATTTTGTACCGAAGAGAAACATATAAATTAACTAAACACTAAAAGTGTGAGGTGCCGTTGACGCCTATAATTGTTATACACGCCGTTACATTATTTTTTATCATATAACGTTCTTATTGTTGTTTATAAGTGTAGTTTGTGGTGAATATATTGTAACCCGATAAAAATCCGAAGTCGTGTGAGTACACTTTCAGATCAATAAAATGGAGTGGCTACCAAGTTATGATCGGATAAAATCGAATTTGATTCAAGATTAGTATATATGTATGTTTGCAGAAAATCATGATCAAAAGATGTTTTGATCAATCCCACTTTTACGTTGTGTATATCTCTGTGTGTCTCTCAATTGAGAATATATGAGATAATTTATAGGTTCCCAAAACGGTTAATAATAGGCCAAAATAACTGTAAAACAGTTATTATTAAAGCACAACAACTAGCAGCAGATTCTGCATATTAGCAGCAGGATCATGACCACTAGCAGCAGGATCCAACACTAGCAGCATGATCACTTATACTAACACATAACCAACCGTACCATTGAATCGTACCTTTGAACCCAGTTAGAACCCTCGTTAGTCCCATTAATATGCAACTAAGTATCGACCCTTATTTGCAACTAAGTGTCGATCCTTATTTGCATATTAAACACAATTTAGTTTACACTAAAATACCAACAAACCTCCCCCATTTTAGTGTAATCATAAATTAACTAAATTATCACCGCAAACAATCAAACTAATGCTTAAATGAAATGTCGAGACGATTGAATTTCATTTTAGTATATTACGCATTCCAAATATTCGAATACCAAGGTTTCCCGAAAGATTGAACCTTTTAGTATTGCTATTGAATACATGAAGATAATATACACATTAGTTTTTACATACTTAATTCTTACTTAACACTTTCTTTTACTAGCCTGTGTCCCTATCCTTCATAAGTATATCAAAGCCAAGTCCCAGCTTCTTGAAGCAGCTAAACTTCATACTTATATAGGTAGTTCTTTTATGAATTATAAATCTTGCACCTGCAAATGCAATTTTTCAAAAGAACTATTAAGAAGAACACTTCAACCTTCCTTAACTTGCAGATCTGAACACATACCTTGGGATAATTTTATATTGTGTTCCAAACTCTAGATGTTAAGCTTTCCACATTGAAAATTCAGCACCTAACGTCATATTAGGTGGTGAATTGGGTATCTTAACATGAGAGTTTTCATATGGACTTTAACCCCAATCCCATAGCTGATCCTTTCACGATTACTCTACATAACCCTTTGGTTAAATGATCAGCTTTGTTCCGATGAGTTGCAATCTACTCAACGAATATGACACCTTGCATTATGAGCTCATGAACCATGCTGTGTCACACACCTAAGTGTCTTGACTTGCCATTATACACTTGACTATAAGCCTTAGCCAAAGTAACTTGACTATCACACCTGATAGAAATAGAAGAAATCTGCTTTGGCCACAATGGAATTTCATAAAGCAAATTCCTTAACTTCAGCCTCATTACCAGCTGCTGCCAAAGCAACAAACTCAGATTCCAGAGTTGAGTTTGTTATGCAAGTTTGTTTCTTTGATGCCAAACTAACGGCACCTCCCCCAAGAAGGAACACCCATCCAAATGTAGAAGATTGATCTTCTTTATTGAACATCCAACTTGCATTGCAAACACCTTCAATAACCGAAGGAAACCCAATGTAAGTTAATTGATAATCAACCGTTCCTTTCAAGTACTTTAATACTCAACCCAAAACATGCCAATGAAATATACTAGGATTGCTAGTAAACCTACTAAGCTTTCCAACTGCATATGCTATATCTAGCCTTGTACTTACCATGGCATACATTAACGATCCAATCCTTTTTGAGTGTTCAAGTTGAGACACTGCTTAATAGCTTAAGATTTAGATCCATGGGAGTACCTATGGGAGAACAATCCTTGAAATTGAACTTATCCAAGATCTTCTCAATATAATGTGATTGAGATATTGAAATGCCCTTGTTCTCACGAATGCTCTTAATACCTAAGATCACTTCCGCCTCCCCCATGTCTTTCATAGCAAATTTAGATGACAAGAATTCCTTTGTCTTATCAACTTGATCTTAGTTTGTACCAAATCAACATGTCATCCACATAAAAACATATCATGACTCCATTTCCAAAATCATCAAATTTACTATAAACACTTGTCAGCTTGATTTAAACCAAAACCACTTGACAATACAACCTTGTCTTAACCCATAAAGAGATTTAACCACTTTACAAATTTTGTTTTCTTGTCCAGGCATAACCAACCCTTCAGGTAAATCTCTTCATCAATTCACTATTCAAGAATGCAATTTTCACATCCATTTGGTGAATTACAAGATTGTGTATGGCAGCTAAAGCCAATAACAATCTAATGGTAGATATCCTAGCAACCGGAGCATAAGTATCGAAATAATTGATTCCCTCCTCTTGTCTAAAAACTTGGATCACCAACCTTGCCTTATACTTGTCAATAGTACCATCCACCTTCATTTTTCTTTTGAAGATCCATTTACATCCTAATGGTTTACACCCATGAGGTAAATCAGCCAACTTCCAAGCTTTATTTTGCAAGATAGAATCCATCTCATCTTGGACTGCTTCTTTCCAAAGAGCAACGTCCCTTGAAGCCATTGCTTCACAATATGTCATTGAATCCTTATCAATATGGAAACAATATTGTTTTTGAAAATCAATTTCACTCCTAGATCCTTCAACCAAATAAAGTTGAAAATCATCACCAAAAGTTTTGGCATTTCTAACTCTTGTACCTTTTCTTGGTTCAGTGCTAGTTGAAGGAATCCTCGGTATTAACCGGTGCCTTCGTACTATGATTCATGTCTCTTGTCCTAGGTATAGATGTGAATCTTTCTTCATCAAAGATTGCATCTCGTGACTCTATCACCGAGTTCACTGAAACATACTCATTTGATTCTAATACATAGAATCTATAAGCATATGAGTTTTCAGCATATCCAATAAATATGCAATCTATACCTCTTTCACCTAAAGTGTTCCTTTTAGGTTCCGTGAGCCTAACCACAGCCCTACATCCCCAAACCTTGAGAAAATTCAAGTTTGGTGTCCTTTTGTGCCAAATTCCCTTTTGTGCCAAAGTTCACATGGGGTTTTCTTGTTGCTTTTACCAGGAATACGGTTTAGCAAGTAACAAGCCGTTAACATGGCTTCACCCCAGAATCCTTCACTTAACCCAGAATAAGACAACATTGAAATCACCATTCCTTTCAACGTCCTATTCTTTTTACACCATTTAACGTGATGAACATCTATGAAAGTAATGACATAATATTTATATTACCTAGAGATGGAGTAGCATGCAAATTCCATAAATCACTATTGAACAGGCCTTTTATATGATTATATTTACCAAGCAATCAAATTAGACAATTTGTAACTTGCACAATATTGATGACACTTTAATGGATGACACAAACATGTAATTATTGCAAACATGGAAGTGAACCAATTAATCAACATGATAATAATCAACGTACTCAAACTTGAGCCACGTATATATAGAACAAATCATTTGATTAATAACTTAGGGAAACTTACATCCGTCCAATAAAATTTCAGCAAACATGATGCCTCATGTTCACTTACAGTGGAAACTTTATCAACCAGCCTACACATTCCAAGGACGAGTTTCACTTGTTCTTAGTTTGCGTCAAGACATATTTTCAAAACTGATATCACATGTCTCATGGTTTTTGATATCTGTAATTATAAACATGCGTAACAATTCATGCAAATGAGATAATACATCCCATCTCAAACCAATTATATGCATGAATCAATTAGAGGAAGTACATCACGCATTAAATGACAAAACATCAACACAATCCAAGATTTACACCATTTATGATTTCTACCCAACATTAGAAATCATGGTTTTGAAAATCTTTTATGTTGAAACATAACAACATAAAATTCAAATCACGAATAGTAGTAAATCTTTATTTGTCTTTCCATGTGATTCGTGAAAATAAAACAAAAAGTTGCAAACACCAATTCCATAGTTTTCAATTGAAAACACAATAACTACTCAGTCAACCAATGATTACATTGCTATCATATAATCACATAAAACAAGATCCATAATAAGGAATCTGATATGAAACCAATTGAAGATATAATAATATTTGCGAACACAATTCTGGAAACCAACTGGAGTGGTAACCGCCAAAACTTACATTATTGAATAACCATCCTACAAAATAACTTGATGGAAATTAATAATCCAATACCACATGCAATTCCAATATATAAGATTAATCCCAAAATTTTACCTTGCCTTATCTTTTCCAATTACTTTGCCAAGTTTTATCAAAACAACAAAAGATATCAGGCACTTCCAAATATAATGTATATATCTTTCAATTGTATATCAAGTATCCATTTCCTTATAATTGAATAACAAACATGATATGCAAACCGCCAATTCATTAACATTCAATTATAATATAAGAAAACCACTTGATTCCTCCACTACTTTGCCTTTTGAATTATATATACATTGGTCCACTATTATAAAAACATTCCATGTTTTCTATCATAAACTTTTGACCAATAATTTAAACCAATTATACCAAAAAAAGTTACCAATTATACCAATCACTTTTACGTATCAACAAATAAAAGTGACATGCAATTCATACTTAATTCATATGGCATAATAAAAAGAATGAAAAGGAAACATACCAGATGCTACTCCAGTTGTTCGTCTATATAAACATACCAGATACTACTAAATGTCCATACATATAATACCATCTTCCAAGATCATATTCCCATCTTGTCTTTCAAATATCACCAACTTCACGAACTTGGATGTCCTATCACCAATCGAATCACCATGCATCATCACTGTATTTTATTGATCTTTGTTGTTTATAAGTGTAGTTTGTGGTGAATATATTGTAACCCGATAGAAATCCGAAGTCGTGTGAGTACACTTTCAGATCAATAAAATGGAGTGGCTACCAAGTTATGATCGGATAAAATCGAATTTGATTCAAGATTAGTATATATGTATGTTTGCAGAAAATCATGATCAAAAGATGTTTTGATCAATCCCACTTTTACGTTGTGTATATCTCTGTGTGTCTCTCAATTGAGAATATATGAGATAATTTATAGGTTCCCAAAACGGTTAATAAGAGGCCAAAATAACTGTAAAACAGTTATTATTAAAGCACAACAACTAGCAGCAGATTCTGCATATTACCAGTAGGATCATGACCACTAGCAGCAGGATCCAACACTAGCAGCAGGATCACTTATACTAACACATAACCAACCGTACCATTGAACTGTACCTTTGAACCCAGTTAGAACCCTCGTTAGTCCCATTAATATTCAACTAAGTATCGACCCTTATTTGCAACTAAGTGTCGATCCTTATTTGCATATTAAACACAATTTAGTTTACACTAAAATACCAACACTTATAACATAAATTCTGAAAAACATTATCTCCATCTATAACATGTTGTAGGCGCCAACAAGTCACCGTTTTTATTTTCTTCTTAATTTTCTTTAAAAACAAACACATTTTATTAAACTAATATTCAAATATGATATATTAAAAATACGATACGAATTACAATGAAATTAGAATAAGATACGACAACTACAAAAAAAAACTAAAACAAGCTAAACTAGGAATGATAATTTGCTCGGATCTATTATTTCATTTGGTTGACCAAAATTGCATCTCCTCCCTCATCCCCCGGTGCTAGTAGCAAGAAACTTTAATTCCTCTAATTTTATTTGGGTCGCGAGGAGGTCATCTTTTTTTGCGTGATCTTTGACCATTTTCTTAAAAGCTTTTCTACTTGACGAAGATCTCACCGTTGTTGTAGAGTCTGATTTTTGACTCTTGAAAGGCCTTGGCTTGCTGGGAGAACGTGGTTTAGAATCAGTTCGACATAGCTCGTTCGGTTCTTCAACATCATCAACCGTACGCATGTGTCTTCTGGGAACAACGGCTTTGTCACCATGCCATTTCGAGTGATCTTTCAAGACATCTCATGCATCATAGTGGAAAAACGAAAACCCCCATATATCTTGGAATTTTTTTATTACAATGAGTTAGCCACGTTGAATCGTTTTCACCACTAAAACGTTCAAATTCAGCGACTATGGGCCAACGTACTTGTTGCAATCGCTTTTCAACGTTGTCCACTTTATTGTGATCATACCCTTGGTACGGTGGAAGGATGCATGCCGGTTATATTCACTATGATTTTTTTGCCAAAACACTTTTGCATTTTGGTCCGTACCAAGTCTTAGGTCCTCGGATATTTGTACCTAAGTTTCCGCCAAGAGTTTTTCTTCTTTTGTTTCCAAGGGATACTTGTGATGTCGATTTTCTTCTCTCTCGGATTTTGCACTCTTGTTTTTCCTTTTTCGACAAGAGGAGACTCGGTTTGCGATCTTTGTGATGGTGGTTGTGATGTTTGTGAAGTATTACCGAAAGCTCCAAAGTTACGAAATGAGTATTATTGTTGAAGTTGTAGTAAAGCCATTTGGTTAAAAATGATCTTGGTTCATTTGTAAATTTTGTTCTAGGAAAGCAGGTTGTGGAAAATATGGTTGTTGGAAAGTATATTGTGCAAATGTGGTTGTCGGGAAGCATATTGTGCAAATGATGGTGTGTGTTGTGAAGAAATAGAATTGGCGGATGATGGTGTTGCGGGTTGTGAGAAACTCGATGTAACACCCCCAATTTCGTGATATGCAGCGGAATTTAAATTGGGTGTTACTTCAAGGCACAACAGTTGAATAGTAGAAAACGATCACCAATTTGGTCGTTTTAAAAGATTTATCATTCGAATATCAGAGTTTACAAAGTAAGGTCCCCGTGGTTTCAAAGTTTATTAAATATGTTTTCGAATGATATTTATAGCCTTCATAATTATCCGTGCTCCTCCGTGCCATCCGTGCTCATTGTGAACCTGAGATAAAGACATGCTTAAAACGTCAACACAATGGTTGGTGAGTTCGTGGAGTTTGATAGAAAATAACTTTCTTTCAATGAATTTAAAAGGTGTCTAGCGGTTGTCGAAAAGAATAATAGTTTTTCATGAAATCAATAATAGGATGAGTTGAATAAAAGAAAATCCACTAATGATTCATGTATGATCTCAAGTGATCATAAGTTTCAGGTTTTAAATGAAGATGAGCTACGTTGCTATACGCTCGTAATGATGTGTTGGGTCAACTTTTAAATATAACTATATGCCAAGCATTTTGGGTTGTCTTTTGTAGAATTCATGATTAAGTCTCATATGATAATAGTTAAAGTTCAAGTACATGATTCATAATCATAACACATAGTGAAAATAATAATCTAGCGTCTGAAATCTATCAGTGTAAAGTGGTGGTTTACTAATACAGCTGTATCCTAGGATATATATATGAAACATTCATATATTCATAAAGTTATATTGCCCTAAGCCTCATGACACGCAAAACGTTAACAGTTCCGTAAAACGGCGGTGCCCCACCAGGGTTACTGATGGGTGATTAAGCCCTCATGTTAATAGGTGACTTGCCAATTCCTATTTTTCTCAAATATAGTGCATCGCGACTAAATACGACTAACCATAAGGCATTCCGTCAAAGTATTTAGTGGGATAGGTTGTCAGCCTCTAACAGGTTTCGAAGCTGTTCACTATATTCGCGCTCACCGCAGTGATTAATGGCTCATGATCGAGGGACTTTATGGCAATAAAGTAAACTTAGGCAATATAGGTTTCCGGGTGCATGAATTATGCGTAATTTTAGTCTTGGAAATTATTTCTAGTGAAATGTAGAAATACCATAATAAGTAACAGTACATTCATTTGTTATATGAATGCATACAATGAATCTCAGTGTCAAGTTACATCATGTAGTGTAAAAATGTTATCTCTCAAATTCAGTGTTTAAGCTTAGCGAGCAATTTGCACATATAATGAATATATATTACTCTCAAGAGTGATTCAAACATGTAAAGCATAGTGGATGATTTTGAGTAAATCATAAGAGTTCTATATAGATAACTTAAAACAGTTAAAGCATGTATCTCCCCCAAAAGTAGTTAGAAAACCGGTAAAAGTAGGGGCCATGAACTCACCTGGAGCGCATCTGGCAAGATATAATTATTAGATCTATGGAAACGATCACGGAAACGTCTTCGATACGAAACCTGAATATAAGGGAAGTCTAAGATTCTGACTACTACTAACAGTGAGTGTGATGTGAGAAATCGTAAAACGATTCGATCGGTGATATGAGTGTGTGATATGCTTAAAATGCCTCAAGTTAAAAATATGATATATCTATAATATTATCTTGATTCTTATCTTAATAGACTCAAAATATTACTTTCTCGAAATATGCTGAAATAATATGCAAGTGAAGTCACTAATATTTCTAATAGCGAAACTTTAAATAATGCATAACTTAAAATAAACATGCATATGAAATGAAGGGTGCAAAATGAAAATAACTAAGAATGTCAAGTGAAGTTAAATAGGTCCTTGCCCCTTTCAGATTTTATACTTTTTAGTCTAACTGCGATTGCATTACGTCGTTAGTCCTCGGTTAAGTCCAAAGTCCATAATAGTCCAAAATTTGTCCATATGTCCATATAAGACTTGAAGTCCAAAGGCATGTCAATTTAAGTCCTTTATAACCTGTTTTAACAGCTTCAGTCCATAGTTTTCACAGTTGACAGTTTTAGTCCTTCAAGGTGGGTTTGCGTCACGTTTTTAGTCCAAAAGTGTTAAAATTATGGAGAAAAGATATGCGACTTTTTCTGGTGCTTATTTAAGTTTATTAAAACTTAATTTAACTGCTTATTTATGAAAATACCTTATTTTTAGCTTATTGGTCTTATTAACGAAATATACATAGGCCCGTTAAGAAATCGAGGGGCGAGGGCATGAAAATAGTTTTGGGCTTGGACTTGGGCCATTTTTATGATTCTAAAAATATGCCATATGGGCCTGTTGGGCTGTTTAATCGTAAATTCTTATTGGGCTGAATGTAAGCCCAATCGGAAATTAAATAATTTCTGAAATTGTTACATTTATATTACTAACGAGTCAGTTTTTAAACGAGTGATTTTGAGGGTCGAAAAGACCTTATAAGGTCGAACTCAAAATACAAAATAATTACTAGTTGGGTGGTCTATCGAATGGTGCAAAAATATGTGGTCGTCGCTTGTTCAAATCGTGAGTAAATAAGTCCTGAGTTGCGCCAGTCGCACAAGAGCAATTGAAAATATTTGAAAATAATCTAAGTCTCTTTAAGGCAGTCGAGTAGCGTTTAAAAAGGTTCGTTTTGAGTGTCGAGATGAGCTTATGAGATCGATGTTAAAACACGAAAAATGTAGTTTTTCAGGTGTACTATTAAGGTGAGCAAAAATATTGGATTATTAAATGTACCAATCGAATTATATTCAGGCGTGAGTTGACTGGTTCGCATGGTTTGAACTGAAGAACTCTAAATATTTTCTAAGTATTGATGGTATGTGTGCGCTGGTCAGTTTACTTTAGCCAAATTAGGACTAGTAAATGAGCTTATTAATGCACGTTATATTTATGAAACTTTTAGCTCGTTGTAAGGTCTATTAGGTGGGGTAAAGACAACGTATAGTTGTTAAGTCGATTCGGGAGATATGGGGTCGTATTTGAAGTGACTTAGAACCAAAACACTTAATATTTTTCTAAGTATCTCCTAGTATGTACTGAATATGAATGTTCGATCGGTGCATGCGATTAAATGTAAACATGAGAGTGGTGTGAGAGATGACCTCTAAACCTTCCAAGATGGAGGCTCGTCACCTCACGTGGTTTATTCTAGAATAACGAATGCATGTAACACGTGATAGTGAATTTGTATACGTTCGAGTGAGTTTATTACATGATGCATGGTGAGGAAGTAGCGTGCATGATAAATTTTTAAAAAGGCTTGAGATAACTTACTACGCCTCTAGAGCGGTAGGGAGTCGAGTGGAAGCGAATGGAACACAAGATAAACAACCTACACTCGTTATACCACTTATACGCCTATGTGTACGTAACTCATTTCATACCCAGTTCGTCTATTCTTCACGCATGGTTCGCTTCTGACTTTTAAGATGTCTTGTGAGATGGTTGTAGTGCAAACATGGTGGGTTGTGTATGATGGAGGGTGAGTGGGGGATGATGAAGTGAGCTACACGTTTTATATAACAAACATATATACTTGTGATCATTCGAAGGAGATCAAAGGAAATATACAAGGACGATTTGGGAGATTTCTTGTGAGGTGAAAGAGAGGATAATGAGAGTAGTATAGAGGGTGGTAGGTTGTTTTATAGAAGAAAATGTATACACGTTTCTCTCAATCATTTGCCTCTACTGTTCTTGTTGGAGAGGTGGCATGTTTTACTAAAATATCTTAAGGAGTTTGGTAAACTCTTGTCCTTTGTTGTTGGATTTTACTTGCACCTTAGCTATTCCTACCCGTTCAACAATGAGGCTAGCGATTCATCACCTTCTATTGCAGTCGTAACTGTCTTCTAAACATTTTATTACGTTAACAATAGTATTAGTGAGACATAGAAACAATCGGGAATTAATTTGGTTGAGTTTCGATGGGTTTCGTATATCGGTTTGGTTTAAAATGGGACAACTAAACGAGTCCTGGAAATCCTAGCAATGTTTGACTTTTATCTCTGGAATTTGGCACATGTAAAGTCTAGTGGGTCGTGAATAAGACGGTGCAAAAATATGGACAAGTCGTGTTTACTAATCGGAATAACTCGAGCTATTTTAGAGGTTGCATGATAGTCGAATGCACTCAATATTCACAGCAAGGACTTTGGGTTTTGAAGTTGGATTTGTGGGGCGTGGACTGGGCTGAGGGTCCAGTCGATTTGTAGCTTAATTAGTTTGTGTAAAAGAAAGCATAGTTAGTGTATGTTTAATATTTGTGTTATAATTAGTGAAAGTTTAGATGTGATTAAGGTATAATTGAAATCAAATTATAGATTTAATAGTTTTAATTATAACGTGTACTTTGTGTAGTATAAATTTAGTGTAGATGGAGTTTTGTGAGTCACCGAGTTCCGAGGTACGTGTTGTCATTTAATATATGTCGCGAGTACGTAATGTGGTAATGATAATAGTAAGAGAAAAATTTAAATTTTTCCGAAAAAATGAGTTTTAGCAAATAGTAATACGAGGTTATTATTAATTAATGAGGATTATCATAACGGATTTTCGTAGGATTTTACACTCGAATTAGTGGACGACGAAAACGGGGAGAATATATTGTTCATAAGCCGGTCAACACTTATCACCATGTGACAAACTAAGAAAGTAAGTTAAATAATTTATTTTAAGGTGATGGAGTAACATTTTGTTAAAATATTTCCATTAGCAACTAAAAGGAATGTAAAACTAGAACTATTAGAAGCTTTTTGTTAGATGTGTTTTGATTGTTGAATGAAATGATATGTCGATGGTACGATGAATTTGAGATAATATCAATGATTAAAGGACCATTTGGTTTAGCACTTGTAATTCTTTAATGAATCATCTAAACCAAGTTTCCCCATTCCCATAATACTCCACTAATCAAAACCAACAAATATTATACAAACAAGCTCACTTAAACACTTTACACTTTTACTTTCCTCCTTGACATTGAAAAAAGGTCAAGAGAAAAACAACCTGGTATTACTTCTTCACATATATTTTTTTCTTGTAATTTCCACATGGGTTTTTCTTGTAATTAATGATACCCCAAAAGACAATAAATACAACTCTTTTAAAACACCTGTGGGTAGGTTAGCTTGATCTAATAGGGTTTCATTTCCATTAAGTGCTAAAAATTCCAAATTTACCCAACTGGTCCATGGTTATATTAGTTATCTTTCATTTTTGAAGTTTGATATGTTTATGTGCTCCAAAAAGTAGCTGTTTTTTTGTGCTTTAAGGTTAGAAATCTTGGTTTCTTGATGTGTTTGAGTTACGTTATCAAGAATTAAGTTTTAAATTTATATATATATATATTTTTATCTTAGGGTGTTTGTTGAAGCTAAAATGAGTGTCAAGATCATAATATTGTACTGAAATTTTGTTATGTTTGAGTTGATAAGAAATTTATGTTATTTTAATTTTTTAGTATGATTTCATAGTGTTTAGTGTAGCTGAATATGGTCTCAAGATCATACTAAAAAATGTTATTTATTTAGGTAAGAAATCTTGAAATCTTGATGTGTTTGTGTTGCTTAGTTTGTATAGCTGAAAATGGTGTCAAGAAAAAATGGCCTTTTTTATTTTGTCAGAATTTGATGTGTTTTTGTTGATAAGAACTTTATTTTATTGTAATTTTTTATCTGGTTTCTTAGTGTTCGGTGTACCTGAAAATGATATTCTTATCATGAATAAAAATTTATACTTTTTTTTTTTTTTTTTTTTTTTTTTTTAATAAAATTATTTTTTAGGTCAGAAATCTTGTTTCTTGTTGTGTTTGAGTTTATACATTATTCTTATTTAATTTTAAAATATCTTTAAATTTGACTCCTTTTGCTGTAGCTGAAATTTGTGTCAAGAATATACTCAAATTTGCCCCTTTTTGTAATTTTCAGCTCAGAAATTTAATTCAATCTCACAAAATTTTGTGCAGCTGAAAAAATGGTTTCAAGATCATACTCAAACTTATTAGACCTCGCATCCGGTGAGCTACCATCCCCTTCCTTCACCCGAATGACACAACAGTTCCCTCGTATAATGAACGTCGCCAGCATAATGTCCGATATAGACAACGACCCATCAGACTCCGATATCTCATCCTCATCAATCCAACACGACCGTTTAATCATAGTCGCTAACCAACTCCCAATCAGAGTCCATAGAAAAACCGATGGTTCTAAAGGCTGGACCTTCACATGGGACGAAAACTCACTTCTTCTTCAACTAAAACACGGGTTAGGACCTGATGAAATCGATGTTATTTACGTCGGGTGTCTTAAAGACGAGATACACCCGGCTGAACAAGACGAGGTATCTCAAATTTTATTAGAACAGTTTAAATGTGTGCCTACTTTTATACCACCCGAATTATTTACAAGGTTTTATCATGGGTTTTGTAAGCAACATTTATGGCCTTTATTTCATTATATGTTACCATTGTCACCTGATCTCGGTGGTCGGTTTAATCGGTCTTTATGGCAAGCGTATGTCTCCGTCAACAAAATATTTGCTGATCGGATAATGGAAGTTATAAATCCGGAAGAAGATTATGTTTGGATCCATGATTATCATCTTATGGTGTTACCAACTTTTTTAAGAAAAAGATTTAATCGGGTCAAGCTCGGTTTTTTCTTACATAGCCCGTTTCCGTCATCCGAAATATACAAAACATTACCTGTTCGAGACGAGCTTCTTCGAGCTTTATTAAACTCTGATCTTATTGGGTTTCATACGTTTGATTACGCCCGCCATTTTTTATCATGTTGTAGTCGATTACTGGGCATTTCTTATGAATCAAAACGTGGGTATATAAGTTTGGAATATTACGGTCGAACCGTTACTATAAAAATCCTACCTGTTGGTATTGATATGCATCAGCTTCAGTCAGTGTTAAACCTTCCCGAAACCGAATCAAAAGTTACCGACCTCATCGAACAGTTTCGAGATAAAACGATGTTACTAGGGGTTGATGATTTGGATATTTTTAAAGGTATTAGTTTGAAGTTATTAGCAATGGAACAGTTACTGATCCAACATCCCGAGTGGCAAGGGAAAGTTGTTTTAGTACAAATAGCGAATCCTGCAAGAGGAACAGGTAAAGATGTAAAAGAAGTGAAATTGGAAACTTATTCTACAGTTAAACGGATTAACAAGACGTTTGGGAGACCCGGGTATGATCCTGTTATTTTTATTGATGAGCCTTTGAAGTTCTATGAACGGGTGGCGTACTATGTTGCTGCTGAATGTTGCTTAGTGACAGCTGTCAGAGACGGAATGAATCTTATACCGTATGAATACGTTATTAGTCGCCAAGGTAAAAATGATAATTTAAATGATATTATAATATTATGTGGCTGAAATTTGTGTCAAGATTGGCTTCTTTTTTTTTTTTTTTTTTTTTTTTTAACTTTTAGTTTTTCTTTGTTAAAGGTAACGAGAAGCTTGATAAGGTTTTGAGTTTAAGTTCATCTACACCGAAGAAAAGTATGTTGGTTGTGTCTGAATTTATCGGGTGTTCACCGTCTTTAAGTGGGGCTGTTCGTGTCAACCCGTGGAACATTGATGCTGTTGCAGATGCAATGGATTGTGCATTGGAATTGAGTGAACCCGAGAAACAAATGAGACATGAAAAACATTATAAGTATGTTAGTAGTCATGATGTCGGGTACTGGGCTCATAGCTTTTTTCTAGATTTGGAAAGAACGTGTAAAGATCATGTGAAAAGAAGGTGTTGGGGGATTGGATTCGGGTTAAGTTTTAGAGTCGTTGCATTAGATCTTAACTTTAGGAAGCTTTCAATGGAACATATAGTTTCGGATTATAAGCGAACTACTACACGAGCGATTCTTTTAGATTATGATGGTACTTTAATGCCTCAATCTTCCATTGACAAAAGCCCGACTTCCAAAACGATTGAAATGCTCAATGCTTTGTGTCAAGATAAGAATAATATGGTTTTTGTCGTGAGTGCAAAGAGTCGAACCACACTTGTGGAATGGTTTGGCGAGTGTGAAAAACTTGGGCTCGCCGCAGAACACGGGTGTTTCCTCAGGTACTTGATATTTGAGGATTATCATTTGTATAAATTTACATTTCAAGGAGGCATATGCTGATTACATTTTTGTGGTGTTCAGGTTGAAGCGTGATGAGGAATGGGAAAGTTGCGTACAAGTTGAAGAGTGTGGGTGGAAGCAAAATGCTCGACCGGTAATGACACTGTATACTGAGACGACTGATGGGTCAACAATTGAAGATAAAGAAACTGCGTTGGTATGGTCTTATGAAGATGCTGATCCTGATTTTGGATCTTGCCAAGCTAAGGAGCTTCTTGATCATCTCGAGAGTGTGCTCGCCAATGAACCAGTCACAGTAAAAAGAGGGCAGAGTAGTGTTGAGGTTAAACCACAGGTAACCTGGTCAACCCATGTGTTTGGAATTAGAAAATGAATTTTATTTACTCTGAAATAATAACAAATAACATATAATATATTCTACGCACGTGCAGGGTGTAAGCAAGGGACTAGTGGCGAAACGATTGCTAACGACAATGCAAGAGAGAGGAATGATTCCTGACTTCGTGTTATGCATAGGAGATGACCGATCAGATGAAGATATGTTTGAGGTGATTACTAGTTCTGTAGCTTCTGGAGAATTAATTTCTCAAAAGGCAGAAGTTTTCGCATGCACAGTTGGAAATAAACCGAGCAAGGCAAAGTATTATCTTGATGACACTGTCGAGATTGCCAGATTAATGCAAGGATTGGCTTCGGTTTCTGAACAATCTGTCAACGTCTTTGCTTTTGAATGACAGATTCTGAGGTTCCTACTCTTTGTTAAAACGTTGAATTTAGGTAGTTAGTATATATTTATTTATTTAGTAATATGGCTATAACATGAGTGGGAATCATTTTAGCCAGATGATATGATGTAATTGTTGCTGTTATGGACAATGATGATTTCTTTTGACTAAAGGCATAGGATCATGGTTTTTCTTTTTCTTCAGTTATTGTGAGAAGAAACGCACATGTACCTACAACTTTTTGCCTTTTGGACTCGGCTGTTCATTTAGTCTAAATTAGACACAGCTTTTATCTTGGGATACTGTGTTTCAACTGCATCTAGTCGTGGTCTGCTTTACTTCCGGTTACATATATTGATCAGCTCTTCCCACATAACACAGTGCGGGTCTTTGGCCTTGTTAGTAAGGTATTTATATTGGACGATACATTACCCGCTCAATAGTACAAGTTAGATTTTTTAGAATATTGTGATGGTTATCCTAGATTTGAAGAATGAACCGTTCTCTAGCTGAACCGAACATCTGAGTGTGTATTCTTACTGAACCAACTGACCGTTATCAAGTGTCTCCTATAAGAGTTCATGCACAACACATGCATTGCAGGAAGAGCAAAAAACCAATAAACACAATTTGGAAATAAACTAATATTCACAAACGCTAAAGAAGTAAAGATAATAAAACTTTACAACAAAAATAGCAACACAAAGGATAATGAAGACAACGTCGAAATACAACTATCAAGCTAACAAAGTACAACCTAGATTCAACTTACATAAACATATATTACAAGCACGAAATACAACTATCAAGCTAACAAAGTACAACCTAGATTCTGTTAGAGTTTGTGGATATAACTTACATAAACTGATAAACTGATAAACATATGTTGGAATATGTGAGTTGGAATGGACTAATACAACTAAGGGTGTGTGAGCCTATTGGAGGCACACACTTTAAACATTTAGAATATGTTACTATTTCACGTAATGCTCAAAATGACCCGGTTTGGACACAAGATGAACTAGACATACTCCTTACTTGTCCTAACCCATGTGGCCGGTTTATGAAGGATCTAGAAGGGGATTTTGAGTGTCTAGGTTCATTGATGATAAGGAGGAAGTGTAGAGTTGTGATAAGAATCAAACAAAGTAGAGTTTAATACTTATCATGCTTTGTTTAACCCTTATCATAAGCTAGGGTTGAGAGACTATATATACTCCCTCATTCCTGCTCATGAACTCACGAAATACACAGAACAAAAACACAGAAACTCCTTCATATCTCAGCCGATTGAATCAAAGCTTCACTAGGGTTTTGTTCTTTTGGTTTTCACTCCTCAATCTATTTAATTACATTTGATCCGATCCAAGGTGTTTTAATTAGTTTAGATTGATTCTATTACTTTCCAGAAGTATTAGAATTCGTATTTTATAAGTCCAATCCATCGTAGTTTGCTGCAGAAACATAATCACTTGTTTCTGATCGTTCTCGGACAGAAACAGTTTTCCAGCTTATTTAGTGTTGTCCGATATCGGACAAAGAAGGAATTCAGATCTTGGACAGCAGGCATATATCGGACAAAAGGCTGTTTTGGGCTGTTTGGACTTTGATCCGGTTTTGAGCATTAACACTTGGTGTTTGGGTTTACGTGATACACGGCTAGCACTCCGGGCATATTTGTTTGACGTGTTTGTGTGAGCAACCGTAGAGGTAGTATATATTTACTACTTAGTTTCATTTGCGGGTGACTACAAGGGTTAGTTTTCGATTTAGTTTTCTCGTTTCCTTTTTATCTTTATATGTTTATTATTTGTGTGTTAATCATGATTACCAAACTAGATCCATATTCCGCTGCGTACTCGTAGTGTTAATTGGTTAACATATTAATAAATCCCAACAGTGGCATCACGAGTCAACTCGTTTGGTGTATTATGGGTTACACAAATTTAATAAACACGTGAAAAGGCTGCATGAAATCTAATTTAGTTATTTGTTTTATTTTTATTTTGACAACTATAATGCAATACTTGTCATTAATTAATAAAAAAATAACAAGACACAAACAAATTAAATTAACGGTTAATTAGATACATAAAATAGCAAATTAATAGTTAATAAGTTTGCCATGTTATTTTATGTGTGAATTCCGGCTATAAGACCTACGCAATCAATTTTTTTTTTGATGCATGTGGCGATCTAGGCACTTGATGAAAACCTAGTGAGGGTCTTATGGTTCTCCTTTTGGGGAAGACTCGCGAGAGAACTCGGATTATATGTGTTTAATTAATGTCTTAGTTTATGTTTGTGATTCCTTATGTGCATCATTGTTATATGTTTTACACACCTAATTGCATGCAATATGGAATAATACATATGCGAAACCATGACATTAAAATGGTATTAATTTACACGCCTAAATATCATGCTCAATGTGACCTGCTATTTGATTCGTGGAAAATTGTTTTTTGTAAAATTAAGTTACCTAAAATTATTGAAACAAGTTTTTCATGAAATTAAAAACTGGACGCTATGGACACTTGGGAAGTACGGCTCACCCACTAGAACAAACTATAAGGGGGGTATAAGGCGGTGCGCACAGTCACACCTAAAGGATTTCCGGTCATTGCTTCGCGCTGACTTGGTCCTCCGCTTCCTTGCGAGTTCGATTGGAGCTACCGTGAACCATGATGATCACTACAGTGTCATTACTAAAAGTTTTTAAATAAAGTGTTACAAAGTTGTTTTGCATGCTTCTTTGTACACGATTTTACCACATTTATGTGTATACCCTATGTGTAAATTTTAAGTCTAATGCCAGCCAACCAAGAACACGTGCTTTTGGCTTGACCTCTTTGGTCAGACCTTAGGGCCATTCCAAACCCATGGCAGATTTTGCTCATTGGTCAGACCTTTGGTGATATTTGCACGTTCTTGCTTGGTCGACTTATTTTGAGTATGCTTGGTCAGACCTTGGACCCGAGGCATAAGATGAGACTAAACATGCTCATGACATTATTACTTGTCTACTAATGTCTTGATCAGTCTCATAAGTCTAAGAGTTGCTGTTTATGCAATTAACGCTCGTCGCTTACCTCTTGCCCTACTTGTTTACACGCTGGTCAGACCTCCGGTAATAAGTGGGAGGTCAAGATGGATCTTAGTCTTAATTAGTAATTAATTGGGTAGTTAATTCTTTTAAGAATTTAATTATCGAAAATACTAACATTGAACTTTCTATGTTCTGATTAAAATTGTGTTGTTGCAACATAATTCGTAAACAAAGTTTGTTTTTTTTTTTCTTAAAAAGACACGCTTAGTCTCTTTTCCTGGTAAGAAGAGTGAGACTTATTCCTATTTATTTCTCATTAGTTGAAAAACTAAGATAGGATTACAATTGTTAAACTCACTTATGATCTTTCATTACCCTTTTCCGGTATTGAAATAATTGAAAGATAAAATATTTTGTGTAACTAGAAAACATTTTATCTATAGCTACCAAAATAAATGACATCTTGCACTTGTCACGATGTATGAGTTTAAAGCGCAAAGAGTAAAGAAATTACTAGCATATTAGCTAGGTATTTTTCTTGGACTCTTATTATTCCTTATAGTGCTAAATACCCTTGGGGGTATGTAGATAATAAAGGAGGAATTGCATGCTAACTATTCAAGTTAAATTAAAGCATGAATGGCTAGTCCCTCATCTACATAAGTAGGACTTCATATACTCTGTTCAATACCTAAGTACATTGCTACTTGTAGGCATTCAAAGAGAATAGGAAAGTGTATTAAATTGCAATATGCCTTCTACTGGCAATGTAACACTTACAATGTTGACAAATCCAGTGGGAGCATTGCGTTTTATTACTGAAATAACATTCCTGTAATTTTGTCAATTTCAGTGGGAGCTACGAGATTTATTTCCTTGTTAGTCACCCATATCATTTCAAACTTGCTTTGAAATAATTCATTACTTTCCGAAATGAACGACCATTTCTTACAGGATAATTGCATTTTATTTTATTAGATAACACGTTGCCTTTCTGCTGTTGCTTTCTGAACGTTATCTATAGAATAATAATCCACAATTCCTTATTAACGGTTATGGTTCTAAAACTACTTGTAATATCTATGACATTATCATATTGTTTACACAATCAATCACATGTTGTTTGTTTTCATAATATGATGTTGTGCCTTACACAAGTGGGAGAAATCTCAAAGTGTGTGCAAGGAACAACATATTATTTGTTTCTCTTGACCGCAAGATAAGAAAGCTAATAATTCTACTAGGACTTAAACACACAAGATGTTTGTTGCCCTACTACATTCAAATGTCATGATATAGTGTAAAGATACTTCAACATTTCGACTACATGTTTTAGTCAACATAATTATGGTTAAATGTTAATAATCATAATTCTGAAGTATAAAATTAACTTGAAATTACTACAGAACTCAAGAGTGTGCGTTCATGATTACTTTTGTTAGTATAATTATGTTTACATGTTAAGACATAATTATAAAGTCCTTGAATTAATCAATGACTTATAACATAAAGTATATAGTAAAATTGTTATGTCTTCTTGTTAACACATAAACATGAGGCCTTTGAATTATTCAAAAACTTATAATGTATTATTGACATGTTCTGTTTTCTTGTGAACACATGAACATATAATTCTTGAACAGTTCTGTCTTCTTGTGAACACACGAGCATAAGGTTCTTGTATTATTCAAGAAATATACATTATAGCATGCACTTGGTTCGAAAATACTTAATATGCAATTTGGCTCGACCCAATTGACAAGTATTTGGTCCAAAGAGAATTAAATTATCTATGGAATTCTGATATAGTTTCACAATTCAAATACTTATAGAATACCACATTATTATGGTATGTCTAATAGGTTGAAACAAACAATATTCATATTGTTTGATTCATGATAGCTTTAATTGCTCTTTAATTGCTCTGCCTCCAAAATCTATCAAGGTTAGAAAATTGCGTGTGTCGTGGACATACTCAATATGGTTCAAACCTAGAAGGTATTCAAGACAACCCATGACCGAAACCCTAAACCTTTAGGGATTTTTTGGTCTTTCCACTCAAACCAATCGAATCCTAAACCCTTTTGGGTTTTTGATTTTTCTACACTTCCTAGCTTGAAGATTGTAGTATTGGTGTTCCTCCTAGCTCGACGAAACACAAAACTGTTGCTAAGGTTTTCGGTTAAAGGGTGATACAAAATTAGGGTTTTGCTACAAACCTTAATTAGAGTTGTTGGAAGAAATTCCATTATGTCTTGATTTAAGTTCTGAATTTGTTAAAATCTTATGAAGCATTTTATTAACAATCTTGAGATGAGAACTTAAAATGTATTTTGTGGTTCCCAAATAAAGAACAATTTATTGTTGCTTAAATACTTAGTATTTAGAGAATTGTCTCTACTTACAAAAGTAAGTGGGAGCATCAATAAATCTTGAAGATATTCAAGAACAAATACATAACCTTCTAAAATCCACTTATTAAATGTCATACTAAGGTTAAACATGTAAATGTTGACCGAAGTATAATGTTACTCTCATTCATAAATCTGCAAGGATGCCTCATCACTTGATTGATATTTTGATATCAATGCTGAGGAATATAAGTTAATGGATCATTGAAAATCTGCTAACTGATAAGGTACATTATCACATCTTGAATCTGATAAATGTCTTAGAATTATGAATGATAAGATGCAGTCCTTAAAAGACAAATCAATGTTTTGAGCTTGATTGTTATTTTGCCTAACAGTTAACCTATGAGGTTGGAATAAGTTTCTTTTGAAGAAAGGCTCGCAAGGACAAAATTGTATACATGTTAATGCATGGCTTATAATAAGAATTTTTAATCCTACTCAAGCAATTGACTGTGATTAGATTTTTCTTATATACATGCATTAATTAAATAAAGATAATTAATTGTCATACATGTTTCCTTGAACGTGGAATATGGCAATTAAGTTTTATAACTCTTTCTTTAATGATTACCTTTTGCGAGGACGGTGTGTAATCAAAAGGGTTATGAGTCTATATAATCTTTATGTAATATACAAGTTTAAGCAATCCAAGTTTGGATCGAATCATGCATCTAGGAGCTGATATCTTGAATTTAATTACAATATGATTTTGATTGAATTAAGATAACTCCTTGAGTACATCTAACATTAAGTGGGAGCACTATGTTTTTCCTTAAAATTCATATGTTGTATAACATATTGAAGATATCATTCCATTTAAGCTAGATTTTAATCCTTAAGCTTGGAATGAAACTTCACTTGGGATTTAGGGAATAAAACAAACAACCTTGGAATAAATGTTTATTCGGAATAAACATATGCGGAAAATTAAGTCCAACACAAATGCAATATATCATTCAAGCAAGTCTTAAATGATATATTTCACTTGGAATAATTTATTACATGGATGAAAACCTTATGTTTTTAACTAAGGATTTGTCATGTATATATTATATTGTGTATAAGACTAGGTGTTACTTTTGCACTAGAGCAAGATGAGCTAACAACAACAATATCTAATTGAGAGTATTTAGATTATTGTTAATACATATGTTTACGAATTATAAAGCATAGTGTTGTATACGTACAATGATGCTAGAGGATAATTAAAACTAGTTAAAGTAGGATTTTATCATTTATGATAAATCTGCTAACTAGATATGCTCAACGAAGAGCATTGTTGCATTACACATTAAGGAATAAAGAGTACTTTACATTTTAAGAAACTGTAAAGATGACTGTCAGTTTGTCGTTGACTTCTAATACCTTATGCAAGGTAGGGCGACATGTCCATACTATGACACTTGCAGTAGTATGAGCATATGAGATAAGACACTCATCTCAAATCCCTCACTATATGTGAAATTTGAAACTAGTATTCGGAAAGTTTACTCAGATGACTATTTAGTTTTCTTGTAAAGAAAAGTTGAGAATGTTTCCAACATTAGACTTCAATTTACTAATTAGTCTCATGCATATCTGTTTATAGTATTTGGATAATTGGGATTGTAAGACAATTTTTACTTTATGATGAATAAAGATACTTGGTATTTGTTATTCATTCATATAATAATTGTTATCCTATATTTGCATGTTTAATCCTTGAATGATTTTATCGTTCTAAATATGTCCATTGTCAGTTAACAATTTGAGAATATTGTTATGCAAGGCAAATGTGAGTGTTGGTTATATTCTATGAGAATGTGGATTGTTCCCGCCAAACTCATATGTATTCACAAGGGATGCATATTGGATACCCCAACTTTCAAACATTTACTTTTGGATCCTTGTCATGAGTAAAATGTTGAAATGGTTTGTTAAGTCATCCTTAGACTTGAGATACAAGCAAGTTCTGTTATGTGTGGATATCACTTTTGTAATTATATGCCAAACGCTGTCCTGAATAAGGTAGTTATAAAAGCTATTTTTCGGAGTGATGTGAAGCAGCATCCACAACACTTGTAGTCAACAAAGGATTTGTTACTCCACTTGATATGTGCAGAAAGATACCATGGGCCCTCTCCATAATTAATCAGATAATTGTGTGGCCGCACCCAAAGGGTAATTTAAGATGATTCTTAATTACATTTGGTATATCTGAATTAAATTCTATAACGAGAACTAAATGGTTAAACTATATGGAATGAGTTAGGATCCATATCCATGGTTTAACGGTATCTATAACAAAGGATGATAAAAGCAAGACATAAATGACCATGCCACTGAGAATGATTTATGAAACTATATCTCAGACACCTTTAGTTTAAATAGCGAGTGAGAGCGTTGCTAGACGTTTCCGTCGTTGGTATTTGTGCTATCTGCTACTCCAACTCCCAAGTGGGAGCTGTTGGAATATGTGAGTTGGAATGGACTAATACAACTAAGGGTGTGTGAGCCTATTGGGGGCACACACTTTAAACATTTAGAATATGTTACTATTTCACGTAATGCTCAAAACGACCCGGTTTGGACACAAGATGAACTAGACATACTCCTTACTTGTCCTAACCCATGTGGCCGGTTTATGAAGGATCTAGAAGGGGATTTTGAGTGTCTAGGTTCATTGATGGTAAGGAGGAAGTGTAGAGTGTGTAGAATAAACAAAGTAGAGTTTAATACTTATCATGCTTTGTTTAACCCTTATCATAAGCTAGGGTTGAGAGACTATATATACTCCCTCATTCCTGCTCATGAACTCACGAAATACACAGAACAAAAACACAGAAACTCCTTCATATCTCAGCCGATTGAATCAAAGCTTCACTAGGGTTTTGTTCTTTTGGTTTTCACTCCTCAATCTATTTAATTACATTTGATCCGATCCAAGGTGTTTTAATTAGTTTAGATTGATTCTATTACTTTCCAGAAGTATTAGAATTCGTATTTTATAAGTCCAATCCATCGTAGTTTGCTGCAGAAACATAATCACTTGTTTCTGATCGTTCTCGGACAGAAACAGTTTTCCAGCTTATTTAGTGTTGTCCGATATCGGACAAAGAAGGAATTCAGATCTTGGACAGCAGGCATATATCGGACAAAAGGCTGTTTTGGGCTGTTTGGACTTTGATCCGGTTTTGAGCATTAACACTTGGTGTTTGGGTTTACGTGATACACGGCTAGCACTCCGGGCATATTTGTTTGACGTGTTTGTGTGAGCAACCGTAGAGGTAGTATATATTTACTACTTAGTTTCATTTGCGGGTGACTACAAGGGTTAGTTTTCGATTTAGTTTTCTCGTTTCCTTTTTATCTTTATATGTTTATTATTTGTGTGTTAATCATGATTACCAAACTAGATCCATATTCCGCTGCGTACTCGTAGTGTTAATTGGTTAACATATTAATAAATCCCAACTAAACATATATTACAAGCATAGTAACATGTGACGTAGTTAAAGATGCATATTAATGTATCATAAACAGAACCAGTGTCTTGACTCTTGTAGCAACTACCAACCACTGCTTTCTTTTCAAACTCCGATAGCGTCAACTAATTCCTTACTTGGGGGGTTTCTACCCAGAATAGACTCTCAACCTACCTAACAAAGTAACAATTCTGGTTGAACCAGGTGGTCTCATAATCATAAATAACTTAACCTTGGCTGCATTTTGATCGTATAAAGCTAGACGACGATCAACTCCAAAAAGAAATTCATTCTTTGATGTGAATCCAAATGGATATATTTTACCACTGAACTGTGAGAATATATGTTGTAGAACCCATGATTCGGCCACCCCATACTCATTCATCACCCAAACTTCTAAGTCACCATTTCCAACGCACGACATCACTCAAACTTTTCCAGCCATATTACCCAAAACAAATGTACGATTTCTATTATTATCTTGTATTTGACGTGGAAGTGATATCTCACCAAAAGTCTCAACACCCAAATCAAATGTCACTATTACTTGTTCGTTCTTCTCCTCCCCAATATCACAACGCCAATGGGCACGGCCATCATGACCATCAATACAAACTTCATTTTTGTTCTGAATATTTGTAATGTGGGACGGAAACTCAGAAGTGATTACTTTCCAACAACCCTTTATCATACTGAATACCTCCACTTCTTGCATCTCATGAATGACGGGAGGTATACCATAAGGATTATTTGGAAACTCGAGATAGAATGAAAGTTTCACTACTTTGTAATCATTAGTTTTCGGATAAAACACAAAACGAAAAACTTGAGAACCATAGTAACCGGGCAATTTATATGGTGGGAGAGGTAATAAAGCCGAGAGCGAAGGGTTCCAAATGTAAATGATTTCTTTATGAGGGAATTTGTAACTAGAAAAACATATTAAGCCATTAACCGAACCAATAATTACATTGCTATACTCTTTACCAGTGGGTATATTAACAGGGAGTTTGATGAGATTAGTGATTTGGCGATGAGTAGATTGAGTGTTGATACAAAAGTTGGGCGTTCCTTGATTCCGTACCAATCATATCTTAATGCTTGAGACCTGCGCACTAAGAAAACAAAAAGACACCGTTAGGCTTATCGTGGGATTGTCTCCCACGATTATCCTCCGGCGTGAGAGTAAGTAATCGGTTTTTAGGGTTTAGTTGAAGAGTTAGGGTTGTAAGTCGTACCTTTGATGAGAGTCGAGAGACTCTTTATATACACACGAAACCCTAGTTGATTTCGTGTTCCTCACTCCTCAGCGTATCCGCCTAAGTCGGGTTTGATACATATCCCATAAATAAGAGATATCCTATCACGACCATAAATAACTTCGGGTTTGGGCCAACGTAAGCCCAAACCGTTATCGTACTAGCCCATTCGTGATGGACTGGAGTATGGGTCGGGTTCGTGACCCGAATGCGGACTATACGTCATCATGTCCCCCCAGTCTAGTGTGCGCAATGCAAAATTGCGGACGCTAGACTAACAATTGTAGCTAAAAATATTCCTTGATGCGTAGCGGGGAAGTTTCAAGTATTTCCCGCCTAAAAAAGCAAATTAAGCTAGTCCAAGTACATCCGTATCTCCTTCGAAAATCGTGAGGGTGGGTGAAAAAGTGCTTTACCTTTTGGGTTCCCAGCCACACGATTGGAACAAGTGGGGTACACATGTCATTCATCCACGAATATGTGTAACCCTATATAAGGTTGAGCCGTCATTTCACTGTGGTTATCACAGTAAAAACCAACCTTTTCCACCATTGTTAAACCTTCAAACAGCGATCAAAAAATCAACAAAAGCTAAGGTAATAGCGCGTGCGCTTATAAGAGTTATTGAAGGTTAATCATGGTTCTTCAATTGTCCGATATTAATTCCGATATATCTGAGGATGAACTTCGTCAGTTCACCTCAGATTATTACATCCCTCTCGCATTGCATCCGGTAGTTCCGGCCGCAAATGCGTCAATAGCGAATTTCCCTCAAGGGAAGGTGGGGGTATATACACGTTTCTTCGAATTTGCCAACCAACGCGCACCCATTTCCCTATTTTTATGCGATATTTTAAACCATTATCGTCTTCATATTTCACAGCTGCACTGTATAGGTGCAGCAAAAATAACTAATTTTGAAGTGAATTGTCGCTTGTTAGTGATAGAACCCACAATCCATCTATTTCGCGCGTTTTACCACACGTCGTGGTCAAACGGGTGGGTTTCCTTCTCCAAGCGCGCAGGGCCACTGCAGTGCTATACGGAGAAGTTAGACGCACTGAGGGATTGGAGAGAAAAATTCTTTTGGGTTGATAGTGCATTTTTTCCATGGATTTTTGAGTTCTACACTCGAGAATCATTACCGAGAGACGAGCGCCCAGACCCCGGATTGTATAACGTGGTTGATGCGGATATGATAAATACCAATCGCATACCGATCAAAGCGTACCCATAAGAGTTTTTGGTGCACATGGGCATCAGTCGCAATTACTTCGGTAGTCCGGAAGAAGTGCCAACATTTTTGGATGAAAATAGCCGGGGTGGGTGCTTGTCTCTTCCTTCCTCTTCGATTAGTAGTTGTAAGCGTTCTTCCCTTTGTAGCTTATCTAACACATTTTGTGTTTGTTTGTTGTTTTGTTGCGCAGAGATGGATCTATTCGGTGTTGTTCGCTTGGCGAAGCCCACTCAGGTGATCGTAGGGGTGCGCCCTTTGAGAGATGGCAAGGAGCCAGTTCTACAGGCTACCGCGGGGCGCACGATGGTGATCGCGCAGGAGGAGACAGAGGAGACAGAGGAGGTCCCCACAGGTGTCACTATGGCTACTCCTCTGCGTAGCTTTCTCGCTCCTGGGTCGCAAATCCCTGTGGAGTTATTGCATACAGACTCATCGGGGAGTGCTGGATGAGTCTGAGGAGGAGGGCCAAGGGTTAAAGCGTAAGAGATCGTCTGGTGATGATGGCGCAGGGACATCAAGTAAGCGCCCTGCTATTTCTGTTGGGCAATCATCTGAGGAGGATGCGTCATCGCATAAAACTCCTCCCCCCAAGTAAGTACTTGTATCTTTTAGATCTTCAGTCCTTTAATCCGCGTTTAATACTATAGAGTAACTTTGTTATTTGCGTGCAGTGCTGAAACTGCTGTTGATGATGATGCGTATGTTGGGAATTCGCCACCCAAGACTGGTTCTGCATATGCTGGTGAGTTTGTGCTTGAGAGTCCAGTGGATGAGGAAAAATCTTCTGAAGATGCGCCAACAGATCGCCTTATAGAGGAGTTGGCGTTGGCTGCTGCGCACCAGGCTTCATTGGTTGCGCGGCTACATGCTCAATATGGTGGTGAGGGTAGCCAGGTTGCGCAGAAGGACAAGGAGATTGACATTCTGAAGGCGCAGTTGGCTGATGCGCAGGCTGAAGTGAGGGCATCTGCTATGTACGCCCAGAAAATTGTTGATGAGAAGATGTCGCTCCTGGCCGAATTGAATCAAGAGCGCACTGGAGCAAAAGAATACAAGGCCTCCTGCCTTTGGGCCTTGAAATATATGGAGCTAAATAAGGGGAGACTCTTCTCTAACTTGGATGAATTCCGGAATACTGTGGAGAGTTTGCTAGAGAATCAGGAGAGCAAGCTGCGCAAGCTCAGCATCGAATATGATGAGGAGTTGTATCCTCATTTGGTGTCAACTATTGCTGAGCGCAGGTGGCTTATCAGCCATGGCTTGCGTCTTGCTGCCTTGACCACGCTGGAGTCTCAAGAGGTCAATGACTCCTTTGGGGATGTGGTTCAATGTGCCCTAGCGCGTGGTAAGGCAGAAGCAGTAGAGGAGCTGTGTGCGACCAAGGTTTTGGCTATGTCTCCCTCCGAAGTACCTGGTTATAATGAGAACGCTTATGGTGAACTGGTTGCTGCTATGGAGAAGTTGAAACTTTTTGAGCTTCCTCATATTGCACAGCTGGAGCGTGACCAGGATTACCCCATAGGCGTGATCATGCAGGGTTTAACTTTGGCTAGGCACTCATCCGAAGACGCTGAGGCACAGCTTGACTACTTTCTGAAGCCGGATGTGTCGCAGCTACATGTGTCTATTTTCGCTCGTCCCCGTGACATCCTCAACCCTTTTGCCCTTGAGAAGGAAATTCCATTGAGGGAGTCTTTAGAAGCCCATGAGATGAGACTTGCCAGGAAGAAGGGCGTGAAGGGGAAAGCCATTCTTTGTGGTCTTGGTGCGGCTCACATTCCTAGATCTGATGGAGTGCCCGTTAGCGTGCCAACGGTAGCACCCAAGGATGCTGACCTGTTGCAGAGGCTTAAAGATGCTGGTAGTGTGGCGCGCCCAGCGTGTAGCTCAGGGCTCAGGCGTACCCGTAGCATGTCTTGGTAATTTTGTGTAATAGATTAACATTTTGTTGCAGATGTGCATGTTAAGTCTATATCTTGTATGAACTTGTTATCCATAATAAAGTGTTGATTTGAAAAATACGATTGTACGCATATTGTATCAAATGTGATTGTGGTTATAAGTTTTGTACTTAGTTATTTTGTCTTTGCGTAAAAAATGTCTAAGAATCAAACCGTTTGTATAAACAAAAAAAAAAAAAAAAATTACAAGGATTTATAATCACTTATATCATAATCGTGTATGAAATTCATGACTTAATCGTGTATAACATAATTGTGTATGAAATGCACAAGTTGTTGTGTATCCATCGTGGGGTGCACAAGTGTATGGATTGCAGCGTGCTGCGAGTACCATCTTAAGGGGTTAATTGTCTTAACTCCTATTTTGTTAAACGCGCACAGTGTGCATTGATGTGTATCCGTCGTGGGGTACACATCGAACTTACTCCAACGTCTTGAGAGTAAGGTGTTTAACAAGGATGCTTGATCCGATGTTGATGGGTTTGCAACCCTCTTACTCAACGAGCCATTTATTAGGTTTACTCATCCTTTTACCATCGTGGGTTTTTTAATTGGTGCATGCACGCCATGTAGGCAAAAGATAATGTAACAAACAGTATTGAGACATAAATGATATGTAAACAATAAAGTAAAGTGTGTCACGGAGTTAGCTAGAAACCGCAACATTTTATTAATACTTGCAAGTTTTTGTAAAAAGATAAAACATTTTTCTAAATGAAACAAAATGTAAATACACGGATATTTATTAAGCACTTAACTAAAGTGCGGAGGTGTCCGTGTGTGGGGTCATAACCTTTCCTAAAGATAACATCTCTTGAGATTGCAAACATTCCATGTGCGCTGTAGCTCGCGGCCATCCATGTCACGCAGCTTGTATGCGCCTTTACCTAGTGCTTCAATGACCTCATAGGGTCCTTCCCACTTTGGACCAAGTTTACCTGTATCTTCTGCGTGGCTTGCATCGTTGGCGCGATAGACAAAGTCGCCTGGTCTGAATGAGGTGCTTCGAACTTTAGCGTCGTAATATCCCTTCATTTTTGACTTGGCTTTTGCCTCGCGTATAGCTGCGTGTTCACGCCTTTCTTCCAATAGGTCCAAGTCGATGCGTCGTTCGTCGTCATTGGTTGCGACATTAACTTCCGCGGTTCGAATAGTTGGCATCCCAATTTCAGCTGGTATGACAGCTTCTGTCCCATAGACAAGAGAAAAATGAGTGTCTCCATTGCTAACTTTGATTGTAGTGCGGTGCGCCCATAAGACATGCGATAATTCATCCACCCATCTTCCCTTGTGTTTGTCTAGGCGCGCTTTAATTCCTTCGCCTAGACTACGATTAGCGCGCTCAACCAAACCATTGGTTTGTGGGTGTTTGACTGACGCAAAGTGTTGTGTAATATTTAGCTCTGCGCACCAGTCTTTAAACGGGTTATCACGGAATTGTTTTCCGTTGTCCGAAACAATCTCCCCGGGTAATCCAAAGCGGCATACAATATTTTCCCACACGAAGCGTTTTACTTGATTACCTGTGATTGTCGCTACTGCCTTCGCTTCGATCCACTTAGTGAAGTAGTCTATTGCAACAATAAGGAACTTTAGTCCTCCTGCTGCGACAGGGAAGGGACCCGCAATGTCGATACCCCACTTATAGAATGGCCATGGAGAAGTGATAGGTGTTAGCTCTTGCTGTGGTCTGCGCGGGATGGGTCTATGAACTTGGCAGTCATTACATTTCTTTATCACATCGCGCGCATCACGATGCATAGTAGGCCAGTAGTATCCTGAGCGCAATGCGCGTGCTACGACGGATCGTGGTCCTGATTGCATACTGCATGAACCAGCGTGGATCTCTCGGAGTACGTAGTCTGCCTGAAGAGGTCCAACGCACCGAAGCCATGGTTGTAGGAATGAGCGCCGATATAGGATACCATCTCTGAGCTCGAACCTCTGCGCTGTGCGCCGTATCTGTCGAGCGTCCTTCTGTTCCTCGGGCAGTTTGTCCTTACTTATGAATTCGATGATAGGGGTCATCCATGTAGGATCCTGCTCTTCTATCACCGTAGATATCTCCATCTCCGAGATGGATTTGTTCTTTAGGATCTCCACCAACACTTGTTTTGACAGGTGCGCAAAGCTTGTAGATGCGATCTTGCTTAGCGCATCCACTTTCTTATTTTCACCTCTAGGAACTTGTTTGATGGTAAACCTGTCAAAACCTTGGATTAGTGATTTGGTTTTGTTGAGGTATTGAACCATGTTATCCTCTTTAGCCACATATTCGCCCAACACATGATTGGCTACTAATCGGGAGTCCACATTTGCTTCTAGGTTACGTACACCCATTCGATTTGCAATGCGTAATCCGGCGATTAGGGCTTCATATTCTGCCTCGTTGTTCGTGGCTGTGAATTCGAAACGCAGTGCGTAAGTGAATTCCATTCCTTCTGGATTAGTGAGGATAAGGCCAGCGCCCGACCCATCCACGCATGAAGATCCATCCGTGAACAGGACCCATGGTTCGTGTAGTTCTACCTTGCTCAGTGGAGGTGCGTCATCGGTATCTGGTTTTTCGATGATGAAGTCTGCTAGTATTTGCCCTTTAACCGCAGTGCGTGGTCTATAAGAGATGTTATATTCGCCTAGCAGCACACTCCATTTTTGTAATCGCCCCGATGCGTCAGGCTTAGAGATAACTTGCTTGATAGGTTGGTCTGTGATCACCGCTATTGGGTGCGCTTGAAAGTATCTACGCAGTCTTTTGGCGGCGAACACTAACGCCAGGACCAACTTTTCCATTGGGCTGTAGTTAATCTCTGTCTTCTTAAGTGCTTTGCTTACCAAATATACCGGTGTTTGTACAAAATCTCTATCCTTTAGTAACACTGCGCTGACCGCTTCATGAGTTGCAGATAAGTAGACGATTAACTCCTCCCCTGGTCGGGGTGCGACTAGCTTAGGAAGCGCTGCTATATGTTGCTTAAGCTGTGTGAAAGCTTCTTCCGCTTCCGTAGTCCAACGAAAGTCTCCCTTTTTTGTACACTTCTTGAGTGTTTTAAATAGAGGAAGTGACTTATCCGCTGATTTTGACAGGAATCTGTTCAAACCGGCCAGCTTTCCATTCAGAGACTGAACTTCTTTCAACGTGCGCGGTGAAGGAAGTTGGATGACAGCCTCTGTTTTTTCTGGGCATGGCTTAATGCCATCTGGTTCTATCAAATATCCTAGGAACATGCCTTCTGTAGCGCCAAAAGTGCATTTCTTAGGATTCAACTTCATGTTGATATTTCGTAGCGTTCTAAATGTTTCTTCAATATCGCGCACCACTTCATCTTTAGTATGGATTTTTATGACAAGGTCATCCACATAGACCTCTAGGTTGTGGCCCACTTGCTTTTCAAATGCATTATCTACCAGTCGCTGGTAGGTAGCGCCCGCATTCTTCAGGCCAAAAGGCATCTTTGTATAACAAAAGACGCCTTGGCTTGTGTGGAAAGCTGTTTTTTCCTCGTCTTCCTTAGCCATTTGGATTTGGTGGTACCCTTTGTATGCATCTAAGAAACATTTAAAGGGATATCCGCACAGAGATTCCACCTTCCAGTCTATCTCTGGTAGTGGGTAGTAGTCCTGTGGACATGCTTTGTTAAGGTCAGTGAAATCGACACACATCCGCCAACTACCATCGCTCTTCTTGACCATTACTGGATTGGAGAGCCAATCATGGTAATAGACTTCCCGCATGATGCCAGCGTCCACAAGTTTGTGTACTTCTTCCAGGATGGCTTTTGCGCGCTCTGAAGCCTGGCCTCGCTTTTTCTGCCTTACTGGGGAATATCCTTGTCGGATTTTTAACTTGTGTTCTGCAATCGAGCGTGGCACACCAGTCATGTGCTTTGGTTCCCATGCGAAGATATCCAAATTCCTTTGCAAGAGTGCGCACACGGCCGCTCTTCCTTTGTCAGACAACGATCCCCCAATCGATACTTCTTGCTCCGGGTATTCAGGGTGAATTGCAACCTTTAGGTTTGATACTTTAGCTGTGCTCTGTTCTGGGGTATGCGTTGTTTCGCATGTAATCGTGTTACATTCTTTAGGTGGCGCGGCGCTATTGTAGATGGTGACAATGCCGCCTTCTACTGGGAATTTGAGCATCCCATGCGCTGTGGACGGTACTGCGCGTATTGCCGAAATTCCTGGTCTTCCAATAATGCCATTGTATGGTGAAGGAGATCTGATCACCATAAAATTCATCTAGGCTGTCGTGGAGTGTTCCTTATTACCAACAGCGACTAGTAGTCGCAGTTGCCCCATAGGCCATATCTTTTCTCCTGTAAAGCCAGTAAGCGCAGTCGTGGCTGGGCTTAACTGTCTTTGTATCTCAGGGCGCAATCTCTTGAAACAATGCTCATACATTATATCCGCTGATGCCCCTCCATCAACATACATGCGGTGGATATCGTGACCCCCCGCACTTATCTCAATGGTGAGTGGTTCTGCCACTGCGTTGTCCGCAACCAAGGTGGGGAAAGAGATTTCGCTTCCATGAGAAAATTTCTGGCTCACCTTTTGCCTAGTCTTTCGCTGCCATGATTGTATCATGTAGATAGTATCAGCTTTTTCCCTAGGCGCTTCTTTCTTGCCTCCAGTTTTCTGTTTGTCTTTCCCATCCTTAATGTTTTTAACGAGATGGTCCAATCTGCCTTCTTTTACTAGCTTCTCAATTAATTGGCGTAATTGGACACATTCATTGGTTGTGTGGCCCTTCTGTGCATGATACTCGCAGTATCCATTCCCTACGCGCCGATCTTCAGGGGTGCGCATAGGTGGGGGTCTTGGAAAGTTTGCGCCTTCTGTCGCAAATATCTCCTTTGGAGTTTTCGTTAATGGGGTATACTTTTCGTTTCCCCGTCCGCCCCCTTGACTGCGATAGCTTTTGTTACGATTGCTACTCTGGTCATTGGATTGTCTCCTTGGCTCTTCTTGTGACCTATGGTTTGAGTAGCCTTTCTTGCTATCCGCAGCGGCGGCTTCTCCTTGGATGAAGGACCTCGTGCGCTTCATCAGTTCATCAAAGGTTTGGGGAACTTTATCATTTAATTTTTTGATAAGCTCTGGGTTATTGATCCCGTTCATAAACCCTGAGATCTTTAGTATTTCAGGACATGCCTTGACATGTATGCATTCATCTTTAAAGCGCTCCATAAAAGCGCTTGTTGATTCCCCTTGGCGATGTTTTATCCTAGCGAGCTCGACAGGGTTTTTGGCGCACTTCTTCCTTTGAGTAAAGTTTAAACGAAACGCCTTTCGCAACTCTTCAAACCCACCGATGCTTCTGCGTGGAATCTTACTGAACCAGTTGCGCGCATTCCCTACTAATGTAGAGTTAAACATGTGGCACCACACAGGTTGTGGCCAATTTTCGATAGTGGCTGCTGATTCGAAAATTTTTAGGTGATCATCAGGATCACCTGTCCCATCATAAGTTTTGACATTAGCGGGCATGCGCCTTCTCTTATTTTCCAAAAAATCGCTGATGTGCCGAGTGAACGCATCAACTTTTTGGCGGCGCCAGGGACGAGACATGTCTTCGTTCTCCTGGTCGCGGTGTTTTTCCCTTGATTTCCAGTGTCCTGTTTCTTTGTCCTCGTTGTCCGAGGAGTCACTTGAGGATGAGCTTACCTTTTTGCGATGCTTGCGCCGACTATCATCGGAATCCGAGCTTGCTCCTCTGCGGCACTTGCGCCGACTATCCTCGGAATCAGAGCTTGAAGGGCTTTCGCTTGGGGAGCACCGTCGCCAAAGCCTATCATGAACCCTGCGACTACCAAGCCTAGTGTGGACATTGGTGCGCCGTTCCCCATCTTCATGCTCTTCCAGATACTGAAAGTCGGCTGCTTCGTCATCCACAACCTTCCTTCCAATCCTAGTAAACACTGGGTGTTTGCTGCTATCCTTCTCGCGTCTTTCCTTTCGGTAGCGCGGTGGGGATGCTTCATGTTCAAGGTCGAAGTTGAGCCTGGCGTGCAGATTTTGACTTGACCTCTTTTTCGCCTCCTCTCGCATGAGCGCAGCCAAGGTTTCGTAGTTTTGAGATACGAAATCACTTGGCGCTAGTTCAGGCGTGACTCCTTCTAGCGCGAGGGTGTCTGTTTCCAAAACAAGATCCTTATTTCGGATAGGCGCATTTGGTGGTTCAGTGAAATTTAACTCCGACATGGTGAGAGGAGTGCGCATTAGATCTACCGTGCTAGTAGTTGTTGTAGTAGCATGGGTAGTCTTTGTGATCGGTTCTACTGGAGTAAAAGCAAGATCTGAGTATGATCCTAGGCTTTTGGGCGCACTGGTTGTCCCAGAGGGCGGCTTAGCGGCTGAATCAGTTTGGTGCTTCTTCCCCAGTAGGTCGTCATGCGTTTTCTTCGTCTGCGGAGTCCGCTGATTTGGGTTTCCATGCTTCGTCATTCTAGTTCTTCGTAGAGTTCTTAGTGTAGGGTCCCACGGATGGCGCCACTTGTTGATACAAAAGTTAGGCGTTCCTTGATTCCGTATCAATCAGATCTTAATGCTTGAGACCTGCGCACTAAGAAAACAAAAAGACACCGTTAGGCTTATCGTGGGATTGTCTCCCACGATTATCCTCCGGCGTGAGAGTAAGTAATCGGTTTTTAGGGTTTAGTTGAAGAGTTAGGTTTGTAAGTCGTACCTTTAATGAGAGTCGAGGGACTCTTTATATACACACGAAACCCTAGTTGATTTCGTGTTCCTCACTCCTCAGCGTATCCGCCTAAGTCGGGTTTGATACATATCCCATAAATAAGAGATATCCTATCACGACCATAAATAACTTCGGGTTTGGGCCAACGTAAGCCCAAACCGTTATCGTACTAGCCTATTCGTGATGGACTGGAGTATGGGTCGGGTTCGTGACCCGAATGCGGACTATACGTGATCAGATTAGTGATTTGGCGATGAGGAGATTGAGTGGTGTGCGCAGTGAATGATTTACTACCGTCAAAAGAAAATCCATTTTCAAAGATCATGAAAATTTCATCATTGGTTCGGATTGAACGATCAAGGTGGGATTTAATAAAGGACGGTTGAGATAAAAAAGCATTCTAGGGTTTACAAACGCACCTCATTTGAGCAAGTGGTTTAGCCGGTAACCGGATAAATATGTTGTTATAAACAACATCGTCCGAGAGGTTCGCCATAGCCGTTGGCTGTTTTCGAGAAGCCATTTTCCTGTGCCAAAGTAGACACTTGAGGAACAAACAAAATTGTTGGTGAAGATTTGAAACCTAAAACAAAAATACTATAGTGAATATAAAGACAACAAACTTAAGATGTTATAAAAGGGTTAAAGCTATATAATGACAGCAAACTTCTTTTCTTATCAGCATATAAACAAGTACTTTTTACTGCTAAGGGGGTGTTTGGATTAGCTAATTTTGCCGACTTACGGACTTATTTAAATTCTAAAAAGCTGATAAGCTCATTTTCTCTAGCTTATGAGCTTATAAACTCAGGCATATATATAGCTTATTTAAGTCGATTAACTTAACTTGATAAGCGTGAAAGCGGCTTATGAGCTTTTCTAAATTCAAATAAGCCCATAAGCCAACCACCACCAAGGTGGCCTAGTGGTTAGGCGTCATGATATTCTCACAAAAGGTCTAAGGTTTGAACCTCACTAGGTAAACATCTTGCGGTCACGGGATACCCCGGTTAGACGGTGCACATGTGAGTCAATGACTCGTCGTCTTCTCGTAACCTAAATAGGAAAACCTCATCCGTCTACAAAATAAGCCTATAATCCGGCAAAATAAGTTAAGCTAAACGCCCCATGGTCATTAAACTTTTAAATACCATCCCATGTCATACATATTGCTGACGATACAAGGGTATTTTCGTAATTGTTGGGGGTGATATTGTGATAATTGAAAGCTAAAATCGAGATTAACTGGGGTTGATTAAAATTTGTTTAGCGTTTGTTGATTTTATGATTTTTTCCCCTGATAGTTACTTAATGGTTTAAGTAATCTAATGGGATAATCATTTTTAAATGTATCTAACTAGCCACTATATCACTATATTCTTTTGTATGTATCATACCTTTTTTCTTCCTATTTTACATACGAACTTTTAAATAATGTCCATTGTGTGTAATATCATTAGCGATATATCAGGGGCGGCTCTAAGGGTAGCCGGGGAGGCCAACCGGCTAGGGCCCGTTTTCGCGAGGGGCCCATTTTAAAAAAAAAAAATCCTATATATGTATTTTTTTAAATAGGTATTAAACATTTAAACTTGGGCCCAATTAAATTTCAATCTTATAACTAAACCTATAACCCATAATAAATTTATAAGCCCAATACCCAAATCAATACCCTCTTAAAATACTTTAAAAAAAAAAGAAAAACAATAAAGTGAATAAACCCTCATATGCAGACAAAGTTAGAAGCCTCCAATTCTCCTAAACCAAGAAAGCAAACTTATCCTCTCTTTTTTTTGAGCGGTAAAGCAAACTTATCCTCTTAATTCTGAAACTCGATTCTGGATTCTCAAGTGGACAAGTCGACATCACCACATGGTATTTGTTCTTTTTTTATTTTTTTAACCGATTAATCCATTATCTATTTGAGTATTTGATTCTTTCACTGTAATTGTAAATTTGTAATAAAGAATTAAAGATTGTGCCTGTGGTAGCAATTGTTATAATTTTATAGATTTAGAATTGAGGGGTTTATTGAATTAGCCCTAATTGAGCCCTAAAAGTCTTAGTTGTTAATTGTTATAAACTTGTGATTGAGTGAATTGTTAATGGTTTTGAATTTGGATTTTATTTTTAGAAATTATGCCTCCTAAACAAGCATCCGGTTGGCAAAAACGTCAAAAAAGAAAACGAGATGAACAAATGGCCAAGTCTTTATCCGGTACATTATCTAAACTTTGGTCGCCTTTACTAAATGCTAAAGAGCAACATCCTGTAGAAGAAGAAATAGAAGGAGAAAAAGAGCAAGAAGATGTTGTAGAGGAAGAACATGCTGAAGTAGAACTAGAAGATGGGGAAGGGCACGAACACGTTGAAGAAGAAGATGTTGAAGAGGAAGAACATGTTAAAGCTAATATAAATGAAGAACATGTTAATCATGTTGATATATTTGATCCAAGACAGTGGGAAGGTCTTAATTCTGATGAGATTAAACTTTTGGTGGAGAAAGGCCCTAAAAGAGATACTAATATATTATTTGGTCCGTGTGATAATAATGGTAGACGATTTACCGCAGCAATATATACACGAACTTTATCAAATATGGAGAAATGTGATAGAGAATGGCTAGTATATTCGAAAGAGTTAGACAAACTATTTTGTTTCTGTTGTAAAGTGTTTAGAATAGGGATTCCAAATGGTAGATTGGAAGGTGAAGGTTATTCAGATTGGCACAATGCTCCTGGTAGAGTTAAATCACATGAAGTTTCTTTGGATCATCTCATAAATATGAAAAAGTGGTTTGATATGCGTAAAAGATTGAAGTTGAACAAAACAATTGATAAAGTTCATTATGAGCAATTCAAGAAAGAAAGAGATTACTGGATACAAGTCCTTTTGAGAATCATTGCACTAGTGAAGTTTCTTGCTAAACATAATTTGGCATTCCGTGGTAAAAAAGAAAAGTTGTATGAAAAAGGTAATGGTAAATTGTTTTGTTTTTGACTTTTTCCACTTAATACCTATTTGTACTCAAGTTTGAAGAAAGATCGGATATTGATGCTGAAGAACTTTATTCAGAGTTGAGGTTAATTGACACATCACAAAAATTTAACGACCCTGTAGATGTTTTGGAGCATATGAAAGAAGATGGTTATTTCCCAAATGCATGCATTGCATATAGAATATTGTTGACCATTCCAGTCACGGTGGCATCTGCAGAAAGGAGTTTTTCAAAATTAAAGTTATTGAAATCATACTTACGATCCACAATGTCTCAAGAAAGACTTAGCGGGTTAGCGATGATAGCTATCGAGAGCGAAATCTTAGATAGTATAAATTGTGAAGAGTTGATCCACCAATTTGCTAGCAAGAATGCTAGGAGAGCTTCACGAATTGTCGGTTAGATGCTAGCCATTACGGTATGTAATTTCACTCATTCTAGTACTATTATTTTGCTAATTGTTATGTTTATTGCTATAACATTGATCGTACGTAAAATTTAGTTTAAATTATTTAATTCGCTTAAAGCCTAAGGGGTCTAAGGGGCATATTTTTTAACGGCTCGGATAGGGCACGTAAATCCTCAGAGACGCCCCTGTGTGTAATATCATTAGCGATATATTATGACGTGACACAACTTAATCACCATTAATCCGTTATTAATAATCATAAAACATTCCTAATGATACACAATAGACATTGTTAAAAGTTCATATATAAAATAGGATATAAAAAAGTTTAATATACACAAAAGAATATAATGGTTAGTCGGATACATTTAAAAATGATTATCTCAAACTTAATTATGCATAACTGATATTTTACTAAGTTCATTATAAAAATGACTATTATAAAACTAAAAGATATACGAAAATTACAAATGAAATATAACTTACAAATGATTGCTAACTGGTTTCCAATACGTGGCAAAACCAAGGTACTAAATGAAGTAAATTAGTTTTGTTGATGTTGAGATCATTGTACTTCCTCAGTGACTTCACACCTCATGAAGCAGATACACACTTCTGTCTTCTAGTAGCAGTCTAGCAGATGAATGTCAACAGACTTTAAAGGGAATAAGGGCCGGGTCAAGTTTTAGTTAAATGGCCTTTTAGCATGTAAGTCCACTAAGAAAACAAAACAACCAAAATGTACCTTAATTAAACTAGGGTATAGGGCATAGGGGTGTTGATGTTAAAAAATAAATAACTAGGGGTGTTCATGTAATACCCCAGAAACCGAAAACCGAATTTATATCGAACTGAATTCGCAATTGAACTGAATTTTTTAAAATCGAACCGAACCAAAAAACGAATTCATATAAATATATATATTTTATATAACAAAAAACAATTAAAACTCTTTCGTAGTATAAACATAACATTTTCTAATAATGAAAGTTTTTTGACCCTAAAAATTTATATAACTAAATAAAAAAAATATAAATTATGTAATTCGGGTTATTAGGGTCAACACAAAACCGAATCAAATTCAAATTCCATTCAATTTAATTCATTTTGAAATCGATTCGGTTCGGTTTTCGATTTTAAAAAAAAATAAAATAAAAATAACCAAACTAATCAAACCGAATAAAGACCCGATAACAAACCCAAAATAAACCAATCATGCACCCACCCCTTAACCCTCAAAATGCAACCAAAAATCCTAATCAATTCATCACCACACTCCAAAAGCGCACTTCAATGCATCATATCCGTCAACTCAACGCACAAATCACCAAATCCCACTTATCAAAAAATACTTCTTTTTTACGCGAAACGTGGGTTTTTGGGTTAAGCAATGGAGGTGTTGGTGAAATGTGAGAAATCTGATGAGGGGTTTTCATAAATAGTCCCCGTGGTCTGTTGGGTTTAACGAAAATAACCCATAATCTTTTTTTAACGGATCCTCTCCCTGTGGTTCTGACCCGTATCGGGTTTGGTCTCTTGACTACTATCTCCGTTAGTTTGACCGTCAAGTGGAACTGAAATGACATAAATACCCTTTAAAGCAAGGTCCCTGTGGTTTATGGGCTATAACAAATTTAGTCCATAATATTTTTTTTATTATATTTTCGTCCGTTTTTCTTACGCTTTCATACGTTTTTATCCGTTTTAATACGTTTTCGTCCGTTTTATAGGTTTTCGTCTTTTTTCTTACGTTTTCCTACGTTCTTATCCATTTTCATCCGTGTTTATCCGTTTTCATCCGTATTATACGTTTTTATATGTTTTCATCCGTTTTTATAAGTTTTCGTCCATACATTTTCATCTGTTTTAATACATTTTCATCCGTTTTTATATGTTTTCATCCGTTTTTCTTACGTTTTCGTCCTTTTTTCTTACGTTTTTATCTATTTTCATCCGTTTTTATATGTTTTCTTCCGTTTTTATACGTTTTCATCCCTTTTTTTCCCTTTTCTTGCTTTTTCGTCCATTTTTCTTTAGTTTTTATCCGTTTTCGTCCGTTTTTATATGTTTTCGTCCGTTTTATTTTTTTTGTCCGTTTTTATAGGTTTTCGTCCATTTTTATATGTTTTCATCCGTTTCTTATGACTTTTTTTCGCTCATTTTTATACATTTTCACCCGTTTTCTTAAGTTTTCATACGTTTTCTAACGTTTTCATCAATTTTTATATGTTTTCGTCCATTTTCGACCGTTTTTATAACGTTTTCGCTAGTTAGAAAAGGGATGAAGACGTAAGAAATCAGGAGAAACCGTATAAAAACGGGCAAAAACGTATAAAAACGAACGAAAACGTAAGAAAAATGGACGAAAACGAAAGAAAACGGATGAAAACATATACAAAAGGATGAAAACGTAAGAAAACTTAAGAAAATGGGTGAAAACGTATAAAAACGGACGAAAACGTAAGAAACACGGCTAAAAACATATAAAAACTGACAAAAACGTGTAAAAACAGATGAAAACGGATAAAAACGTAAGAAGAATGGACGAAAATGTAAGAAAAATGGACGAAAACGTATAAAAACGGATGAAACGTATAAAAAGGGCAAAAACGTAAGAAAAAACGGACGAAAACATATAAAAGCAGATGAAAACGTATAAAAATGGACAAAAACCAAAGAAAAATAGATAAAAACCTAAGAAAAATGGACGAAAACGTAAGAAGAACGAACGAAAACCTATAAAAACGGATGAAAACATACAAAAACGGACGAAAACGTATAAAAACGGATGAAAACGTATGAAAAATAATGAAAACATATATGATTCATCTCAAGTGGGGAATGTCTATTTATTGTTTGTAGTTATTAAAAAAATAAAATAAAAAAATATAATAATTTATTTATTTGTTTAATGTTGTAAAAAGGATAGTGCATGTATTATAAGCACTAATCCTTATTTATGGAGCTTATTGGACTAGAATCGAGGATCCTACCTCGATCACATTCGATTGAAGATTTTTGAAGACCAAGTTAGTATGCACCTCGCTATTATGACATCTAATCATGGCACACTAACTTATTACATCATGATCCGGTTTTCTCGTCTTGAAGCTTAGACCTCACTATTATGACATCTTATCATGGCACACTAACCTATTATGACATCTAATTATGGCACACTAACTTATAGGCTAAGACTATTAGCTTGTTTATTTTTATTTTTCACAATTTATGTGCATCCCATGTCTTATCCTACCATTTAGTCGTGAATCATGCTTAGGTGAGGGAGTGAGCAGTCATTGGTGTCTTGGCCATGGATTTGGTCATGTATCGATGGTCTTTGTCGCCTTCGCCGTAGCATGTTAGTAATGACAATTCACCATAGCCTTATTAAATTGTTCACCCAACTTTGCCTTTGAAGATTGTCTTGACCTTAGCTCCAGTGGTGGAGATTTGTGTAACTGCCAAGCCTATGATAGAATACATGCCACGACCGTGCAATGAGTGACCACCCCGAAATTGACACTTAGAATAGAGAGAGTATGAGTGTTTTGTTCCCATTTCGTGAGGTGTTCGGCTTTGATAAATTTTAGCATAGGAAGTTTTTAAACTCATATTTTCCAAATCTCTTGGGAGATATCTTTTTAAGAATGATTCTAATAAGGTCTACTTGAGGGCAAGTAGAGTTCAAGTGGGGGGATATTTGATAACATCAAATAGTCCTGACATTTTAGTATCAATTTCCCCCTAATATGCTCATCATTTGTATCATTTTACTTGAATATATACTCTTATTTGTTAATATTTCATTTTCAGGTTACTAATGAGCATATGAACAAAAAGACGCGGAATTGGAAGGTTATTAAAGCAAATATACAAGAGTATGTTGGCCAGCCAAGAGTTACGGCGTAATTCCATACTCTATTTACGCTGTAACTAGGATTAACACTAGATGACCAAAAGTCAACGCAGTTCAAGGTTACGGCGTAACTCCAACATAAGTTACGCCGTATATATTTCCAGACTTAGAAGAATTTCATGGTCCAGATAGTTACGCCGTAACCATTTGCAAGGTTACGGTGTAAAAGTGGTGAATTATTTAACGAGAGTTCTACGATCGTAACTTGTCTTTAAGTTACGCCGTAAAGTTATTACTATGGATAAGATCGTCTGAGATACGAAGGTTACGACGTAACTAACCCTATGGGTTACGCCGTAACTAAAACGAGGCTATAAATACAAGCCCTAATTCCGCATTTTTACACATCTTCTCAACACACAAAAACCAGAGGACGATTTAGGGCTTCAAGGAGGATGATATTCAGTAGCATACAAGTCATTTCCAAGGGAGAATTCATGCCATTCACTACATAAGTTTTAGTATTTCGTATTACATTCTTGTATTTGATTCAATGTCTTTCAATATGATATTAAACATTGAATTTTCTGCATGTATTAATATGATTGGCTAAACACCTTTGGTGTTAGCCTAGTTATGAAATTGTTATTGCTATGAGTTAGTTTTCTCGTTTTCATATCGCTTTATGTGTATGATTTCTTTGCTTATTCGCGGACACCCTTGTTTTGGTAGTATGGATGTTTGGTAGTATCTAGGAAACTAGGAGAATTGACCATTGGACCCTAGTGAAATAGATTGCGAATAGTGGTAAGAATTGATCATAGGACTACCACTATCTTGTGTGAGAATTGACCATAGGATCACTTACCAAACGGAAATTCTTAAGAAAGTTAGGGGGAACCTAAGTTCCGAGAGGCCGGGTTTCATAGAATAAGTCTTAGATCGTAGCGGTGCTTAATGACTCTTCCATGGGGTAAACTCATGAACTCTCGTAATCATTTGGTTACGGAATAAGACGCTATAGAAAATAGGCTAGACAAATTTACTCGAGGAGTCTAGTGACTTTAAACCCCATGTGGAGCGATAGAAAACACTAATTAGAAAACGTAATCATGGCATAATAAGATTAGTAATTAGGTTAGCACATTTCTCCCTACCGATTATCTCTTCCACTTTTATTTGCTTTCGTTTTTATTTCATTTCTCAGTTTATAATTAATCAATTCAAAACCCCCTTTTAAACCAGTGACACTAGAACTTGGATTAGATCCACACGCATAGCTCTTGGGACGACCCCGGCTTTACCGATTACTACGATACACACGACCGGGTACACTACCCATTATTGCATTAGGTAGATCTTAGGTAGAAGAGACTTTATAAATATTAAAACCTGGTTAGAAATCCTGCATCATAGCGGCTTGTCCTTTCCGGATGTTTCACATTTCTTGGCTGGTTTGGACTGATCTTTTCCATTGTTCTGCTTCAGCTCCTTGATTACATGCGACGATTTCCCATTTTTGAGCAGCTATTCTATTTGCCTCTTCAAGTGCATACACTCGTCCGTGTTGTGTCCTACCTCTCCATGGAATTCACAAAACTTGTTACTATTCCTTTTTTCAACCGGGGTTGTCATTGGAGGCGGAGCTTTAAACTTCGCCTTTTCTAAAGCCAAAATCTCTTTTGGGGATTTAGAAAGAAGAGTAAATCTGTCAGGTTTTCTCTCCATTCTATGCTGAATTTTAAAATTCCTCTTTCTTAAAATTCTGCCTTGGTCCGGCTTCCTGTTGCTTCCATGGTGGAAGTGATTTCTTCCGCTCCTGGTTTCCGGCCGCCACTTCCCCCCTGAGGAAAGATGTGGTTACCTTCATCATTTCGTCCACGGATTTTGGGATTTTGTCATGCAAACGCTTAATCAACTCTGGGTTGGTTATCCCATGCATGAACCCTGAAATTTTCATGACTTCCGGTGCTCCGTTCACATCTCTACTCTCCATCTTGAATCTTCGGAAGAAATCTTCCGTGGACTCTCCTTCCCTCTGTTTAATATGATGGAGCTCCACTGGATCCTTAATACATTTCTTCTGATGAAGGAAATTTGCTAGGAACGCCTCCTTCAAGTCTTCGTAGCTATCTACGGATTCTGGAGGGAGATCATCAAACCAAACCCTAGCGGATCCAGTTAGTGTAGAGTTAAACATGTGGCACCAAGTTGGCATGGCCCAGCGTTCTACTTTGGCTGCCGCCTGAAAGATCTTAAGATGATCTTCCGGGTCTTCGCTTCCGTCATACGTCTTGACATGACTTGGCATGCGAGTTCTTTTTGGCATGTCAAAATAGCAGATGCGAGGAGTGAACGGATTGGTTTCCTTGCATACCCATGGTCGTGCTAGGTCGTCATCCTCAATGCTCGACCTTTGCCTTTTCGACCTTGACTTCCAATGTCTACCGCCACTGTCTTCTCTTTCAGACAGCTCATCCGTTCTTCGAGAGGATGCTCTGTTGCCATAATGCCTTCCGGAGTCCCGTGAACGAGAAATCTGATAGCAGCTTTCTTCCCTTCCTCCGCCGTTACGGTACGACTGTTGCCTGGAATCCCGTGAGTATGTGGATGTACTTCTTTCTTTATCTCCCAACCTATTGAACACTGTTGGGTCCGTCAGTACCCAAGGATCCTGAAAACAGGATTTGAATACAAATTACGCTAAGTGTTAATCAACCGAAAACATACTTAAGTCACTGAGTGAACAGTCACTCAGTAAGTTACCTTCAAGAAGCTCAGGACGAGTCTAAGAAGAAAGATTCACCACTCAGTGAGGCGGAACTCCTTGAGTGTTACTTAAGCCAAAGAAGAAGGTAATGGGTTCAGTGAGTATTGGACAAGAACTCACTGAACCCAGTCTCCTCAACAACAATAAGTGATTAAAGACTGAAGACTGAAGGCGAAGACTGAAGAACCTGAAGCCTGAAAGAAAGGCGGGATTTAGCGGGAAGAGTTTGAAGAGATAAGGATAAGTCTTATCGGGCCAGAAACAAACCTTCCCTAAAGCGGCTAAAAGTCAAGAAGTGTCAGAACTGACACTCGAAGACTTTTTGGCCCATTCCTATTGGTTCTTGGAAATGAAAAATACTTCTGTAGTTGTCAGACACACTTTGTATTCCTTTTGTATTTTAATCTTCAGTACTCTTTGATGTTTGTATATAAATAGCAACAGATGGAGAAAAGTGGGTTAAGTTTTGTGCATTAAAAGCTTAGACTTTCACAAAACCACTTTTCTCCTACAAAGAGTAGCTACATCCCTGAGATAGCTCAGTGGGTCAATATTGTTACCATTCAAGCACAACTTGAGTTTAGATAGGAGACACACCATACCTTGTCTATTCAATCCCAAGTGTTTGTTCCGCAAAACACTTGGGTAATAGATTCTTTGATTGATTTCTAATAAGAATTTAAACGTTGGAAAACTTTGTGTTTTTATATTTACGTTTTACTTATCTGTGTTAATTAATCATTACTTTAATCTCAGTCATTAACACGATTAGATTAACTCTATAGTTACTTCTAAGTGTGTTGAGGGAACAACAAGTGGTATCAGAGCCTCTGGTTTATAAAATCTTTTCAAAAACTAAGAGTGCTTAAGGTTTTTAAAACCAAGATCCTACTATGGCTGATATTAATGTGCCCCAACTCGTCGATAAAAAGGGTGGAAGCTTTTCAGCTGTTGCCCCCAGACTTGAAGCTGGAAAATTTAGCAAGTGGAAAAAGCGAATGCTTTGCTACTTGACTGGTATGGAACCATACTACATCACTTGTGTCAAAGAAGGTCCTTATGTCCCAAAGACTGCTGAGGGGCTAAACAAGCCTGAAGCTCAGTGGACCATTGATAAGAGAAGGGTGGTCAATCAAGACTAACGCCTGAAAAGCTTAATTATATCTTGCCTTCCTGATGATATAATGGAATCAGTCATTAACTGTTCAACAGCCAAGCAAACTTGGGATGACTTGATTAATAGCTTTGAAGGTCCCTCAGATACCAAGGAAAACAGGATCATGGATGTTAGGAATTAAATATAGAGTTGATATTGACAAAATGTGAAAGATGAGGGACTTATGGAGACAAAGGGTGAAACTTCACAAAGAAGAAAAGATTACAGGAAATCTTTTATTATTTTATGTTTATCTCTTTGTAACCCTAATGTTTCTAGTATATAAAGAAACACAGGGAATACGTTTTAGGTGTGTCAAGATGTAACACCAGGAAAAGTGTGTGTGTGTACGGGTGTTTTATGGGAAAACACCTAGGGTAGTTTGTTAAGCCTCAAGAATCTTTTGATTCCTGTTAGTGTGTTAACCGTTCTATCATTGATCAAGGTAGAATTGGGGCTGTTTGTATTGGTTAGAGTAGAGATGATGACGAGGAAAACTTTGCTTCAATAATAATGAATGTTTTGTGTTTATCCGTTGCGTATTGATTTATTCATTGTTATTGTGTAATCCTAGATATGAGGTCTAACAAACCTCGAGCATAACGATCTTCACAATGGACCTGAAACTTGAGTACAATACTTTCAGGGCAAAGGACTCTGAAAGTCTCTCTCAGACATATACCAGATACAAGACCCTGATAAACGAATTATCAAATGATGGTGTAGTTTTGTCTAAGCATGAGACAAATGTTGGCTTTGTCAACAGTCTCCCTGAGAAGTGGCTAAACTTCTCACAAGGCCTCAGGAATGCTAATCACATTCAGACCCTTGAGCTCCCTGAGATCTATGGGAAGTTTGTCTATGAAGACAACTTAATCTCTAGGAGATACCCAGACTCAAAAGCTCTTGAATCCAAAAAGGCCCTGACCTCCTCACCCATATCAACTGCCTTTTATTCTAATGGTGTTGTGCAGGATTTTCAAGAGGATTCTGAAGATGAGATTGATGAAAGAACTGGTGATGAATACCTAAGTGACTTAAACTTTGAATTTCAAGAAAGGGCACTCCTTGCCAATTCAAAATGTTTCATCAAAATAAATCAGTCAAACTTTTCAAAAGCTAAAGCAAATGAAACCACTGAGTGTTTCAAATGTGGTAAAAAGGGCCACTTTGCTAGAGACTGTTATTCAAAAACCATCTCAGAACCCTCTTACAAATTTTCTGGAAACAGTTCCTCAGGAACTAGCAAGTTTCAACCTAGAATGCTTCAGTCGACCCAACATTTTTAAAACAATAATGTTCAAAAAGGTCAAAAAGACTTTGAGGCAAAATATAGGAAAGCTAAGGCTAAACTTGCTCTTCTTGAAACTAATCCCTCAATGTCTCAGGCTGCTCACACTTCCAAACCTGTTCAGACAAAGAACAAGGTCCTTGTAGCAGAAGCTTATGACTGGGATGAAGAAGAGGTCTCCTCAGAAGATGAGGAAATTAGAGTGAGTGCACTAATGGCACTTTCTAAAGGTGATCAGGTGGCTGTTGGAAAAAGCCATGCAAGGAATGAAGAATGGGTGAACATAACCATGAAGAAGGTAAATATTTTACTTTCAATGGATGATGATTCTGACTGGCAGTCCTATATGAATTATATTTGTGTAGATCTTAAGTTTGTAGAAGAACAAAGGCTTAACTTGCTTTCAAAATATAACAATCTTGTGTTAGAATTGAATAAGTGTAGAGATGAATTGCTTGTATTAAAACAAGCCAAGTTAGAAACTATTACACTACAAATTCAAAACACTGAAATTTTGAAACAAAACCAAGCCCTTCAAAATGAACTTAACAAAGAAAAGTGTTGGGAATTAAATATTTTGAAGTTTAAGTATCGGGAAAATCTCTCAAGTGATTAAGTCTGGTAGCAGTAGAGTTAAGTCTGGTGAGTTCCAAAGTTAAGTCTGCTGGTTATCTGTTGGTTAAGTCTGGTCGTTGAAGTTAAGTCTGGTGGTTAAGTCAAGTGTTAATTCTGGTGACTAACAGAGTTAAGTCTGCTTGCTGAAGATATTAAGTCTGGTTGACTAAAAGTCAATTATACACGGTAGATAATATCTTACCCTATGTGCTCAGTCTTTATCTTATATTCTCAGAACAAGTTGTAAACTTAGATACATGTTGTATCTTAGTTACTGACATACATTAGCTATCAAGTAGCTCGATAAAGTTTGACAAGACTTAACATCATTGTAAAGATCTTCTTGGACTATAAAAGAAGATCTTAGTTTAGTTCTAGTTATCAAGTGACACAAGTAACTTCCAATTGTAATATCTGTTAAGAACATAGAACAAACACAAACAATATCACAAGTCATAGAAACATAAGATTCAAGGTTGTAACCCTAGTGATAACTCAAGATCACTCGTATTATTATCTTAATAATATTGAATCGTTTGGTGATAAGCTTTCATTGTTCATTGTCATATAAAAAACATAACTGTTCCATTTCCATAACCATAATAACCTTCTAAGTGTGATTAAGTAGATTCCGCATACTTAATCATATTCACTCAATATATCATATACACAAAGTTGCAAAGGTTTAACCACCTTATAGTGTGTTTGAATCCTAACAAGTGGTATTAGAGCCAGGCTGATATTATTGATTTAGAAGAAGAAGAAGAAATAGAAATGGATGCACAAGATACTGCTACAAAATGTTGCTGCAAAGTTGCCCATGATCAAACAGAATGAGTTTGAGTTATGGAGGTTGAGAATTGAGCAATATTTCATGGTTCAAGATTATGCTCTTTGGGATATCATTCTGTATGGTGATTCATTTACACTAGGTTATACAGATATTATTCTTGAAGGCAAAACTGAAAGGAGAAGGAATACTGGACCAACTAACAATGATGAAAAGATACAGAAGAGGAATGATCAAAAGGCAAGAAACTTATTGCTTATGACCATTCCTGGTGAACAAATGCTATCCTTTAGCAAGTATCTTGATGCAAAAACTCTTTTTGAAGAGATTTGTGCATGGTTTGGTGGTAATAAAACTACCAAGAAAACACAGAAGACATTGCTAAAACAACAATTTAAAAACTTTAGTTCAAATAGCAATGAATCACTTGATAAGCTGTTCTCAAGATTACATAAGCTTGTCAGTCAGTTAGCTGTGTTGGGTGTTGAGATAGCCAAGGAAGATCTCAACATGAAGTTTTTGAGAAGCCTACCTGATGAGTTCCATACTCATGTGGTTGTCTGAATGAACAAGCCAGACATTGAAACCATGAAACTCAATGATTTGTACAACAACTTCAAAATTGTTGAACAAAGTCTAAAGAAGTCTGGAATCTATAGTACTAGTTCTGGGAATGTAGCACTCTTGTCATCTCCTAGTATTAGTAAGTCAGATGAGGTAGATGAAGAAGTAGGTGTTTCTACTACTATCTATGGTGGTCCTTCTACTAGTTCACAAAAGAATGTTGCTGGACTTGGAGATCCGGCATTCTATGTATTCATGTCTAGTCAAACTAGTGGTTCTCCTCTAACTCATGAAGATCTTGATCAGTTGGATGATAATGATTTGGAAGAGATGGACATCAAATGGCAGGTTGCTTTACTTAGCATGAGGGCTAAGAAGTTCTGGCAGAGAACTGGTAAGCAGATTACCATTGATGGTAATGAAACTGCTGGGTTTGATAAGAAGAAAGTAGAGTGTTTCAACTGTCACAAGTTAGGATACTTTGCTAAAGAATGTAGAAACCCAAGGAAGCAGGACAATAGAAGCACATGGTATGGGCAAGAGAAGAAGAAGGAAGTCACAGTTGAAGAACCAAGGGCTATGCTAGCCATAGATGGTGTTAACTATGATTGGAGCTCATGGCTGATGAAGTGGAAGCACCAACAAATGCTGCACTGGTGGCCACTGAGACTGCTCTAATGGCCTTTTCTGATTCAGAGGTAAATTCCATAATTAAATGTACTAAATTATGCTCTGCTCTTAAAGCTTATGAAGATCTTAAAAAGAGATTTGATGATCAACTAGAACAGTTATATGATGCATTAGCCAACTTAGGTAATCATAAAAGAGGTATATCTGTTGTTGAAAAATAACTTGTACATTTTCAAGAAAATGAGTCTAAGTTTACTGATGACATGAATGCTCTCCAAAGAAAAATAGATTTTCAAGCTGAAATAATTTGTTCAGAAAGAGCATCATTGGCTAAAGCCCTAAATAACAGTGAAAATGTTAAGATAACAGTAGAGGCTTTAGCTCATGCCTCAGATGGAGTTAATAAAATTTGGGAAGCTCAAGTAATCAATAAAGCTAAGTCTAGTTTAGGATACAAATCTGTTCCTCCACCATACAAAGGTGTTCCTTCACCTCCAGGTATTGACCTAGCATACACAGGTTTTGCTGAGTTTCAAGAACCAATAATGGAATATGGTTCTAAGTCTACTGAGGGTCCTAAGATAGAAAAAGTAAGTGAGAGTTTAAATAAAACTTCACTTCCTAAGGACAAGGTGTCCTTTGTAAAGAAAGGAGATGCTATAGTTGTTAAGGATAGTACAACTGATAGTGATGAAGATGAACAGGTTATGTCTAAACCTGAACAAGTTAAGAAAGCAGAAACAAGGGTTCCTAAAGTGATCAAAAAGGATATTGTTAAGCCTAAATCAAATATTAAACATGTTAGGCAACCAGTTAGGTATTGTGAACAATACAGATCCACTAGCAAGCCCAGAGGTAACCAAAGAAATTGAATGGCCTCAAGTCTAACCAATTAGGTGATATTTTTCTTTTTATAATAAAGCTTGTTATACATGTGGTAGTTTTGATCATCTTGCTACTTTCTGTAACAAATGGGTATCTGGGTATGAAAACAATAGAGTGAACTACAAAAGCCAAACACCTAAATCTCATTTTCACTCTAGTTCTAATGTTAATAGAACAAAACCCAAAACAGTTTCTGTTAAGTCTGGCTTCAATAAAGTTAATTCTGCTAGACCATATATGACTGTTTACCCAAAATCAACAGCTAAGGGTGCAAAAATATCTTACAAACGTGCACGAAAGACTGTTCAAAGGCCCATTCATTCAAAGGCAGTAGTCCAAAAACAAGTTTGGAAAATTAAGGGTTCAACTACAAAACAAGCAGTTAATTCTGCTAGGCAAGCAGTTAATTCTGCTAGGCAAGTAGTTAATTCTGCTGCTAAGGGAAACAGGGCAAATGCTGTTAAGGACTCAACATGTTGGGTTTGGAATTCAACTAAATCCAATGTTGCATCAACTGTTCTAAAAAGATTAAATTACATTGATGCAAGAGGCAGATCCAAGTCAGTAATGGCTTGGGTCCCCAAAGGAAACTAATACTTCTCATTTCTGTGCAGGAACATTCAATTGATCAACAAGAGGATCAAGGATACTCAGATAGTGGATGTTCAAGGCACATGACAGGCAACAAGTCCTATCTTTCTGATTTTCAAATATTAGATGGTGGCTATGTTACCTTTGGAGGAGGTGTTGGTGGCAAAATTTCCGGTAAAGGTACCATTAAAACTGGAAATTTAGATTTTGAAGATGTGTACTATGTACAAGAGCTAAATTATAATCTTTTTAGTGTCTTACAAATGTGTGACAAAAAGAACAAAGTTCTTTTCTGTGACACTGAATGTCTTGTACTTTCTCCTGATTTTAAGATGCCTGATGAAAGTCAAGTACTTCTTAAAATTCCTAGAAAGGGCAATATGTATAGTGTTGACATGAAGAACATTGTTCCCAAAAAGGATTTAACTTGTCTTGTTGCAAAGGCCACATTGGATGAATCAATGAAATGGCATAGAAGGCTTGGTCATATTAATTTCAAAACCATAAATAAAATTGTTAAGAATGGTTTGGTAAGAGGTTTACCTCACAAAAGATTTGAAAATGATCAAACATGCATTGCTTGTCTTAAAGGCAAACAACACAAAGCCACTTGTAAGCCCAATATTTTTAACTCTATCAATCAATCATTGTTTATGCTTCATATGGACTTATTTGGACCTGTTTCAGTAAGTAGTATAATGCATAAGAGATATTGTCTTGTTATAACTGATGACTATAGTAGATTTACATAGAACAAACACAAACAATATCACAAGTCATAGAAACATAAGATTCAAGGTTGTAACCCTAGTGATAACTCAAGATCACTCGTATTATTATCTTAATAATATTGAATCGTTTGGTGATAAGCTTTCATTGTTCATTTTCATATAAGAAACATAACTGTTCCATTTCCATAACCATAATAACCTTCTAAGTGTGATTAAGTAGATTCTGCATACTTAATCATATTCACTCAATATATCATATACACAAAGTTGCAAAGGTTTAACCACCTTATAGTGTGTTTGAATCCTAACAAAAAGGTTATCATTAAAAGCTGGACTAGAAAGAACCCCAAGGTCTATGAAACTGTGAGTCTTATTCCTAATAATGACAAGAAAATTATAGGAATAGACCAACTCACTGAAACCCCAGTGATAGTCACAAAGAAAAGACCTTTATTTCAGCTGGCATATATTTTGAGCAAGAAATGCAACCCAAGTCAATTGACTGGATTGTCAGGGACAACCTAGTCAGTAAGTTACCAAACTTTGAGACTGGAAAAATCTTGCTTCCTGAAAGTCTGGCTCTGAAAAATATGCTTGGACTTACTGACCAACCTAGTAGTACTGAGTCAGTCAATGAGTCTGAATCAGAATCATTCAAACCACTCCCACCTCTGAATATCCTTAAGGGTGCAGCACCATGCTCAGACCTCCCACCATTGGTCTACTTTCAGTATTCTCTAAAGGAGAATCCAGGAATGGGAAAAACCATCCTGAAAAGGCAATCCCCTGATGTCTCAGTACATTCTGATGACTCATCAACTTCAGTCCCTCCTGAAGTAAAAACAGAAAGCCCTGACTCAAAAATTGATCAGTTGGCTGAGCTTGTCAGGAAGCTAAGTGAGAAGATTGAATCTTCTGAGAAACCTTCTCAATCCAAGATGAGGGAACCCAAATCAGCTTCCTCAAGCACCAAACCAAAACCCTCCAAACCCCTGAAAAGGTGTGAGCTGTGTCACTATACGAATCATTTCACTGATGATTGTTATAGAATTCTTTACTGCATGATATGCAAAAAGGAAGATCACAAGACCTTTGATCACCAGTTATACACAGCCACATCAAAGATGGCAAACTTTAAAGCACAGGCTTTAAAATACCCTTCTGATTCTAAAGAGAAACAGAAACAAAAGGCCAAGCCTTTTGCACCTTGCCCTCATTGTGGCTTCAATGACCACCATCCTAAGGATTGTCTAATGGACAACTGTTGTGAAATTTATAGAGATCCCACTCACAACACCTCAGGACATGAGAATGTCATTCATACCAGAAGAGGTATAACCAAGTCATCCTCTCAGTCTACTGAGTCTACCTCTGCAATCAAATGCAAAACCTGTGGTAGCTCATTCCACTCAACCACTGACCATGAATCAATTGATACATTTAAGAAAACTACTAAATTCAAGCCCTCCAAGATGAGGGGTCATAGAAAGAACTAACTCAGTTTACCATTTGTACAGAGGCATGCCAGGGAGCCTGTTTGGCATCTAGATAGTGGATGTTCAAGGAGCATGACTGGTGTGAAAGAATATCTACACAAATATGTAGAAGAACCAGGACCCAAGGTGATATTTGCTGATAATTCATCATGTCTCACTGAAGGTTATGGTTCAGTAAACTGTAGTGGTATAGTCTTTACTAGGATAGCTTATGTCAATGGTCTTAAGTACAATTTGATCAGTGTCAGTCAACTATGTGATACAAAATACATAGTTCAGTTTGATGATAAGCAAGGAACCATCTTCAATGCAAATAAGGAAGTTGTCCTTATTGCTCCAAGAAGGCAAGATGTTTATGTGTTAGACATGACCAGTCTAACTCAGAATGGAACTTGTCTCTTTGCTCAGGCCACTAAAACCCTCAACTGGCTTTGGCATAAGAGACTCTCCCACCTGAACTTCAAAAACATAAACAATCTTGTAAAACAAAACAAGGTCCCTGGCTTACTATCACTTGTGTTTTCAAAGGATAAACCTTGCTCTGCCTGTGAAAAAGGTAAACATCATAGAGCATCCTTTAAAACCAAAACAAACTTTTCCATCAGGAACTGCCTTCATCTTCTCCATATGGATCTCTTTGGGCCCATCAGTCCTAGATCCATTAACCATTAGAAGTATACTCTGGTCATTGTGGATGAATACTCAAGATACACTTGGGTTTACTTCCTGATAAAAAAGAGTCAGGCAGCTGAAACAATCATGTCCTTTGTCAGGAACATTGAAAATCAAAATGACATTAAAGTCAAACAGATTAGGACTGACAATGGGACAGAGTTCAAAAACTATGAACTTGAATGTTTCTGTGATGAGAAAGGAATTTTCCAAAATTTTTCCTCTCCTTACACACCTGAACAAAATGGTGTTGCTGAAAGGAAGAATAGAACACTCATTGAAGCTGCCAGGACAATGCTAAATGGATCAGTCATTTCCAAACACTTTTGGACTGAAGCAGTCAAAATTGCCTGTTATACACAAAACAGATCCATCATTGTCAAGAGACATAGCGAAACCCCCTATGAGTTATTCAAGGGAAGGATCCCTGACATCAGCTACTTTCATGTCTTTGGGTGCCCTGTGTTCATTCATAATCACAAGGATCACTTAGGGAAATTTGATGCCAAAGCTGATGATGGATACTTCCTAGGATACTCACTTGTCTCAAAGGCCTTCAGGGTGTTCAACACTAGGAGACGGCAAACTGAGGAAACATTCCATGTTACCTTTGATGAGAGCACTGATGCAATCAGTGTCTCTAACACCTCAGTGGAAGAAATAGGAATTGATGATTCATCAAGATACCCTCCTGATGAACATCATCCTGACAATGATCCTTCCACTTAGTACCAAGCAAATGCTGTCATCGCCTACTACATCATCCCTCACAACCTTCCTTACCCAACCATCACTGAGTTTGTTGAAGCACAAAGAAGTACTGATACAATCCATCAGTCTGAACACAGTGCTCAGGAACCAAATAATCTCAGTGATTAGTCAACCCAGTCAGACACTCAAGATGCTGAAAATCATCATGTGACTGCACCATACCCCACAAATCAGGCCTCCTCAAGTTCTAATCAGTTTCCAAGACCTCAGGACAGTTGGACTAGGTCTCAGGATATAGAGCTTGTCAATATAATTGGGGAGCCTACTGAAGGCATGCTCACTAGAAGCATGGCTGCACAATTAAGAGCAGCCTCTGCCAATGAATGCCTATTTGTGGATTTCATCTCCACAATTGAACCCAAAAGTGTCAAAGAAGCACTTACACATCCAAGTTGGGTTCAGGCCATGCATGATGAACTGGAACAATTTGACAGAAACAAGGTAATGACCTTGGTCAAATGTCCTGAAGATGTTTCAGTCATTGGCATGAAATGGGTGTTCAAAAACAAATCTGATGAAAATGGCATAGTCATTAAAAACAAGGCCAGACTTGTAGCCAAAGGCTATAATCAACAAAAAGACATTGACTATGAAGAAACATTTTCACCAGTGGCAAGGATGGAAGCCATCAGAATCTTCGTTGCATTTGCAACCTACATGAACTTCAAAGTGTACCAAATGGATGTAAAAAGTGCATTCTTAAATGGCTCACTGAAAGAAGAAGTTTATGTTCAGCAACCTCCTGGATTTGAAAGTAGTGAGTTTCCTGACTATGTATGCAAGCTTAACAAAGCCCTTTATGGACTGAAACAAGCACCCATGGCATGGTATGAAACTCTCTCAGCCTTCCTGATCCAAAACAAATTTGTCAGAGGCAAGATAGACAACACATTGTTTATCTACAGGACGAATAATGATGTCATACTTGTTCAAGTATATGTTGATGACATCATCTTTTTCTTAACAAGTTATAAACTTTGCAAACAGTTTGAAAAATTGATGGCAAAGAAATTTGAAATGAGCATGATGGGAGAACTAACTTACTTTCTTGGACTGCAAATCAAGCAGATTGATAAAGGAACCTCTATCAGTCAAGAAAAGTATGTCAGAAACCTACTGAAGAAGTATGAGCTCAGTGACTGTGCCTCAATTAAAACTCCCATGGTTCCCCCAAACAACCTTGGTCCTGACCTCACTGGAAAACCAGTGAATCAAACTCTTTTAAGAGGAATGATTGGGTCACTGATGTATCTACTTGCATCAAGGCCTGACATCCAATTCTTAGTCTGTTTGTGTGCCAGATATCAATCTGACCCTAGAGAATCTCACCTCACAGTTGTGAAAAGAATACTCAGGTACCTGAAAGGTACTCCAAACCTTGGATTATACTATCCAAAATGTTCAGGCTTTGATCTCAAAGGATACTCAGACTCTGACTATGCTGGATGCAACATGGACAGAAAAAGCACCTCAGGCTCCTGCCAAATTCTTGGTGGAAAAATAGTCTGTTGGAGTGCTAAGAAGCAACAATCAGTTGCCATGTCCTCAGCTGAAGCTGAATATGTTGCTGCAGCCAGTTGTTGTGCAAATGTACTTTGGATGAAAAGTCAACTCAGTGACTATGGAATCCAATATAAGATAGCTCTGATTATGTTAGGCCTGACGTTGAGGGATCTAAACCTGACGTCCTTCATAAAGCCAACTATTCCAAGGACTTCACTGAGGTACAACTAGTCTCCCTGACCACATACATGCTGTTGGTCATTCAGGGAGCAAATGCTGTCTCACCTATTCCTTCTCCTACAAAGCAGGAGAAGAAGAAAAAGAAGGCAGGGTCCAAGAAGGTGGTTAAACCCAAATCACTCGTCCTTGAGACTTCTGCCTCAGAGCCCAAAGAAGGGCAAACAATGGCCAAGACCTCAGAGACACCCATCATTGAGACCCTCTTGACCTTAAAACAAACGCCAATGGAGGGTACTGAGAAATCATCCTCAGTGTCCTCGGGCAAAACCCTTCCTCATGGCTCTACTGACATACACAAGTCAATGGGGTCAGGAACCTTCACCCTCTCACATCCCGATGAAGGCAATAGTCAATCCCAACCTTTGCCTGAGGGAGTACAGGGTCCTGAATCCTCGGTAGAGCAGCACTACTCTACTGAGAAGGGGACCCACACCCAATCACATCCTGCTTATGGTCCTGACAAATCACAATCAGGATCTCAGGGAGTAAAGGACCCCAAATCCTCAAAAGGGCAGTACAACCCTGATGGGAAGGGGGTCCACCAACAATCACAATCAGTGCCTCATGATAGTACTGGAGAACACCCGCCAGTCCTTGAAGGCACTCAGGGGGACAAAGACTCAGAGGGATTAAAACCACCCGCTAATACGGAACCCAAAACCCCTCATGGCGGATCCAGTCACTCAGGAACTGACTCCAAGGTCCAGGCTGAGAAAACCTACTCAGTGCACTTGGAGGGGTCAGAACCTGGCCACAACAAAAGTGAGCCCTCTTCTGAGGGGGAGCCGGATTCCCGCAGGGTTCCTAATCTGGCAGATCTTGAAAGACTGCTGGATGATGGGTCAGAGGAGGAAATAGTCGAATTTGGAGATGAAGACGTTCTGGGTGCTGAGGAGGAAATGGAGACTGAAACATACAACTCTCCCCAACACTCTGAACAACAACATTCATATCCTCCTCCTGAGGATCAACAACCCCTCACCCTTACCAACCCAACAACATCATCATCATCAGGTGCTTCTTCTGCTCCCGCTACTCCTCAGTGGTTGCAGAAATATGACAATGTTCTTCCCCTTACTGAAAGATAGCTGGTTAAGTTTCTTCGAAAAGCCAACCAAGCTCTCTTCAATGAGTTTACTGAAGAACAATGGAACCAGCATACTGAAGCAGCAGTCTCCTGTGCTGACTTCAGGGCTACTATTGAAGAGATACAGGGTAAAGGGCTTCAGGTCTCCAAACTCACTGACAAATAACTCGGTAACCTGAGGGAGTCTCTAGATTGTATGGGCACTGAACAAGACAAGCAGCTCACAAACAACTTGAAGGCTCTTGATCTTATTCAGGAAGAACTAGGAGATGATCGCACTTTCGTCACAAAGCTGAAGGAGTACATGGATACTCAGACCACAACCTCTACCAACATTACTGAGCTTCTAAAGCTTCTTCAGGGGGTGGATCTCAAAACCATCATATCTCAGCAAGATTTTCTTCATCAGTTAGTCGCTGATTCCAAGGAGCACCTGAACAAAATATCCTCAGCCTTTGATCAGCACTCAACAAAACATAATGAGCTGATCAACCACTACACCACCAAGGTCACTGAACTCACCTCCACTCAGAATGCAGTGGCTGCCGAAATAACCACACTGAAGAATGAGACCTCTAAAACGAAGAAAATGGTCTCCAGTATCCTCTCTATTCTTCAGACCTCTCAGGTTAACCCAACTCCTCAGTCAACAGGTGCATACACTGAAGTTCCTGCATCTGTTGAGGGGGAGAAACTTGATGATCCAACTCCTCAACCTCAGTCTTCTGCACTTATTGTTGCTGCAAACCCTGAACAACCTGAAGCAGTAGCAACAGAAATCCCTGAGACCTCCACCAGTCAACCCCTCCTACTGACAAAGGGAAGGGAATCATGGTGACTGAAGATCCTCCTCAAACACAATTGGTTCTAGCATCAACTGCAGTGCGTCCAGACACTGATGTAACATTTACGGTTGAATTGGATGGAGGAAAGACATTCTTTGGTACTCCAACGAAAGTGGCAGTAGTCTTGCACGAACAGGACATAAGGAGAGCCAAAGAAAAAGCTGAGCAACTCAATAGACCAATAATCTATGAGGTTGCCAAGGAGGTAATTAAGGAGACTGACAAGGACATCAAGGGGGAAGAATTCCTCAAGCTTCAGGCTGACATCATTAAGGAAGCTGATGAGTGGCCTTTTACTCATCATTTTATACCCGAAAAACCCCACAAAAATGACCAAAAACACCCAAATAGACCCAGTATTGTTACAAATATCCTTGGATTGTGTTTTATGTGTTTCAGGTACAAAAGGATTGAAAATGGGGCAAATATGGACAAAACCGAGCTTGATTTGGAAAAGACTTCAAAAGCCGAAGCCGGGAGAGAAATTCTTCATGCAGATTTTATTTGAGCTCGAAAATCTCAAAATGGCCCTTGGATAATCTTGGGTGGCAAAATTGGCCCCAAGAAGAATTTTGCTATGTTGGCAGATTTGGTCCCTGAGGTTTACAAGATTTACATTTTTGGTCCTTATTAATTTAACCCATCCATTTTTTATCCTAAATCATACATCAACCGGATCAACATATTAAACCCGAAACCCCTTTAAACCCATTTGTTATCCCAGCTGATGAACTCAAATAAGTACATTTTATTATCATCATTTATCCTATTTATTTGACTTGTTTTATTATATTATACATGAGAATCAATACATTAATGTTTACTTTAGTAATTCTCAGGTAAAAACAAGCATTATATGAAACTTGGCGATTTTGGACTAATTATGGAGCAAAACAAGCGAGATGTTAAAAGTCTACTGAAATCCAGAAGATGCGCCGTATCTCACTCAACAGATACGATGCAATATCATACTTAGATGAATTCGAAGACCATTGCCTGACTTTGAAGAATGCGCCGCATGCAATTCTGTCATGCGCCGCATATGAAACTTTGGTCAAAGAAGAAGATCAAGCTCGTTCTACTCCAGATACGCCGCAATATACTTCTAACATACGGTGTATCACTATCAAGATTTCACAAGTTACAATCCAAGTACATGCGCCGCATACAAAGATCAAGATACGCCGCATCTGAAGACGGTGTACGAATATTCCAGAATATATTAATCTTGGACCCCACGCGAAGTTAAGTCAATGCGCCGCATCTATCAACTCAATGCGCCGCATCGATCCCTCAGGCAGAAACTATAAATACCCCAAGGTCAGACGAATTTGAGAGACACATAGAGACCGAAGACCTAGACATAACCCTAGAGCCGAATTCAGACGACCAAGCAGCACAAGACACACCTCAAACAAAGATACAAGAGCTGTAAGAAGGTCCTGCATGTATTCAATTCATTAAGTAGTTTTGTTTTATTGTTTTAGTACACTTTAATTCATCAGGATTGATGGGCTTGTGTCATGTGACAACAGAAGATCATGCACTCCCCTTAATATTGCTTTCCCATTGATTAAAGTTTATATGTTGATGTCTTTGGTGACTTTTATTAGTGCATTGATAACCTCTGTGTCTAGCCGAGTCTTGCTTGGGTCGCCATGCCCCTTCCTCGCCTATTTATTCGAGACGCTTAAATAAATAGGATAGACATAAGTAATCATTAAGGGTTTACTCGCCGATAAGATTAGAGCCAACGAGAAAGGTTTAATTATATACACTTCATATAAAACTAGCAATAAAATAAGTGACAAGCTATTTAATTATCAGGACAGGTCTTCTTATTGTCTCGAGTATCTATCTGTGTACGTGTGTCCTAATCGCTGATTCGTGCTCATTAGTTTAGTTTTCAATTTAATTATAACCAAACCGTGCCAGTCTCTCAGGCTGAACCCCCTTGCGTTAGATTAGGTTGTATAGCTAACTTAGGATATTAAAATACTGATTAGAATAACTAGATAATACGTTCCACTCTTAGTGATCGACACTCTACTTACCATTATATTCATAATGACCGGGTACACTGCTCGTTAAGTGTGTGTGTTATTGATAAGTCGGCTAAATATAAATTTAAAACTTGAGTAGGCATTAATACTGCTAAACCGCAACGACACATCACGCAACATCAAGTTTTTGGCGCCGCTGCCGAGGAGTGAATTGTTATTATCTGTTAATTTGATTAGTATTTCAATTAGGTTTTTCTTTTTAGTTTTTTTTTTAGATTCTAGCCACTAACCCTGTTGTATATTAGATAGATTGCATTCATTGTATAATTTGCATATTTTCTGTTTTTGTTTGTTTTCTGTAATTTTTGTTTCTTTTTGTTTGTTCTTATTTTTGTTTTTCTTTTTTCTATTTTTCTGCATTCTGCTGTCGTTGTATTGTGCTGATATAAACGATACGGCGCATCTGTTTTCACAGATACGGCGTATTGCGTTTAATTTTTATAAAATACAACGCGTTTAATAAATTCGAGTACGACGCATCTTTCCCCAAGATACGGCGTATTCTGTTTTTAATAAGAAATTTTTCTAAACCCTAACGCCATACGACGCATCTGTTTTAACAGATACGGCGTATTTTCTATTTAAATTAAAAACAGTTTTTCGAATTATTAAACAGAAGCGATGCATCGATTTTTATCGATACGGCGCATCTACTAAATCAAAAATCTTGTATTTTGAAACGTAACGAAAATACGGCGCATTAGCTTTTGTTAATACGCCGCATCTAATTTAATAAATATAATTGATTTTTGATATTCACTTTGATCGTTTCACTACTCTCGTGCACAAGTTAGTTTACTTACAGAATAAATTATGGCTTAAGCATCACTATGGAAGATTACATTCTGAACCTAACCAAGAGATGCTAGCTGGAGTGATCAAACTTTCGATGACTGGAAGGTTGTAATAAGACGACAAGAGTAGAGGAAAACTCAGTACTGGTACTATATAAACGAAGAGGAGCATTAGCATGGAAGATGTCTGATATTAAGGGAATTAGCCCGTCATTTTGTACACATAAAATCCTTATGGAAGATGAATTCAAACCTACTATCCAACGCCAAAGGCGTTTGAATCCAAAAGTCCAAGATGTGGTGAAAAATGAAATTGTGAAATTACTTGACTCCGGACTTATCTACCCAATTTCCGACAGCTCGTGGGTCAGTCCTATCCACGTTGTACCAAAAAAAGGAGGAATGACGGTAGTACTCAATGACAACAATGAGCTAATCCCTTCAAGAACTGTTACTGGATGGAGATTTTGCATCGACTACCGCAAACTCAATGATGCTACGCGAAAAGATCACTTCCCTCTTCCATTTATTGATCAAATGTTAGAAAGACTATCAGGATATGATTATTATTGTTTTTTAGATGGTTTTTCAGGTTTCTTCCAAATACCCATTGCCCCCGAGGATCAAGAGAAGACGACTTTCACCTGCCCTTATGGAACCTTCGCCTATAGGAGGATGCCGTTCGGACTATGCAACGCCCCTGCTATTTTCCAACGTTGTATGACGGCTATCTTCCATGAAATGGTAAAAGACTTTATGGAAGTCTTCAGGGACGACTTCTCGGTGTTCGGTAACTCATTTAGTGATTGTCTCTTTAAACTTGATAAAATGCTTGCTAGGTGTGAAGAAACTAACCTTGTTCTTAATTGGGAAAAATGTCATTTTATGGTTAGAGAGGGAATTGTGTTAGGACATAAGATTTCTGGGAAAGGTATAGAAGTCGACAAAGCTAAAATTGATGTAATTGCCAAACTACCTTACCCCACTAATGTAAAAGGTGTTAGAAGTTTTTTAGGGCATGCTGGATTTTATCGTAGATTCATAAAGGATTTTTCAATGATATCTAGGTCTATGACCCAATTATTGCTAAAAGATGCGAAGTTTGATTTTTCTGAAGATTGCAAAAAGGCGTTTAATATACTTAAAGAAAAACTAACTACTGCACCTATTATAATTTCACCAGATTGGAATCTACCTTTTGAACTAATGTGTGATGCTAGTGATTATGCTGTTGGAGCTGTACTTGGCCAAAAGATAGAAAAGAAATTTAAGCCAATTTATTATGCTAGCAAAACATTAAATAATGCCCAAGAACATTACACCACCACGGAAAAAGAACTTTTAGCAGTAGTTTTTGCATTCGATAAATTTAGGTCATATCTTATATTGTCAAAAACTATGGTTTACACTGACCATTCTGCTTTGAAGTATTTGTTCAATAAACAGGATGCCAAGCCAAGGCTCATTAGGTGGGTTTTATTGCTCCAAGGATTCGATATTGAAATTAAAGATAAAAAGGGTGCCGAGAATCTAGCTGCTGACCACTTATCTAGACTTGAAAACCCTGATATGGAGGTGCTTGATGAAAGGGAAATCGCTGATGACTTTCCTGATGAACACCTTATGATGGTAAGAATCAAGAGCAATGATAATACACCATGGTATGCCGACTATATAAACTTTATTGTTGCAAATGAAATTCCAAAAGGGCTAACATCCGACGAGAAAAGAAGGTTTCTAACTCGCGCTAGTGAGTATATTTGGGATGAACCTTATGCCTTTAAATTATGTCCTGACAATATTATATGAAGATGCGTAGATGGAGATGATGTCCCAGCAATATTGGCACATTGCCATTAAGGGCCGACGGGGGGACATCATGGTGCAATTATTACAAAAAGGAAAATCCTTGATGCAGGATTTTATTGGCCCACTATGCTGGATGATGCAAAAGCTTATATAAAAGGATGTGATGCGTGTCAACGATCCAGAAATATTACATCAAGAAACGAAATGCCGCAAAACTATATCCAAGTATGTGAAGTTTTCGACATATGGGGATTGGACTTCATGGGACCGTTTCCTGAATCTAAAGGTAATAAGTATATTTTGGTTGCTGTTGATTACGTATCAAAATGGGTCGAAGCGCAAGCGTTACCAACAAACGACAACAAGGTAGTTCTTAAATTTTTGCAAAGTTTGTTCGCTAGGTTTGGAGTTCCTAAAGCATTGATTAGTGATAGGGGAACACACTTTTGTAATCACCATCTAGGAAGAGCTTTGCAACAATATGGAGTGTATCATAGGGTTTCCACTGCATACCATCCTCAATCCAATGGGCAAACTGAAGTAACCAATAGGGCTATAAAACGGATTCTAGAAAAAAACGACTGGATATAATCCGAAAGGGTGGTCTGACAAGTTAAATGTTGCTTTATGGGCATTTCATACAGCCTATAAGACACCGACGGGATGCACTCCATTTCGTCTTGTATAAGGAAAAGCATGCCACCTACCGGTCGAAATTGAACAAAGTGCATATTGGGCTTTGAAGAAATGTAACATGGATATGGAAGCTGCAACGAAGAACCGTTTCATGGAACTCAATGAACTCTACGAACTAAGAGATGAGGCCTACAGAAATACTAAGATCTACAAAGAAAGAACTAAAGGATGGCATGACTCGAGGTTACATGGGGATAAAATGTTTACTATTGGAGAAAAAGTGCTGCTATTTAATTCTCGATTAAAGATGTATCCAGGTAAACTTAAATCAAGATGGACGGGTCCATTCGTTGTCAAGAAAGTGTATCCATATGGGACTATTGAAATATGCGATAAAAATGGTTATATATTCAAGGTAAACGGGCAACGAGTTAAAAAATACTTTGATAATAAAATTGAGGATACTGAGAACGAGGTGGTGGAGTTTGAACCCGAAGTATTGGAATAAGGAGCTGAACGTGAGTCTAACTTGAAGACTCTGGAATAAAGACAAGTGCTGACCGGGAGACAACCCGGAAGAAAAATTTTTACTTTTCTGTTCTGTGTCGAGTCTGTCAGACCTGCAGAAGATGCGGCGCATCTCCATCATAAGATGCGACGCATCACCTGCACTGATCATATCTTATTTCATTTTCTGCATTTTTATTTTTGACTTTAAAACTTTCTGTCAGTTTATTTAATGCGGCGCATCCCTGGTTAAGGATGCGACGCATCTTTTATTCTGATTCTTATTTATTCCAGGCTCGATACGACGTATCTTCTTCCATAAGATACGGCGTATCGACTGACCTGATGATTTATAGTTTAATTTTTAGGTTTTATTTTTACTAACTACTAATGTATTATGCAAGTTTGAACCTTCTTAACTCAGGTGTGTTAAAGTCTAAATGGTATTATAGATTCCTGCATTTTTGTGGATACATCATCTATGAAGCTTAAAAGTTCTAATCCACAAGAAAGTTGATTTTTGCTCTTATACGAATAATGGAGGATCATACCGAGCAAATCTCAGGGGAGTTTTTTTGTTCTAATTCTTTTATTTTCCAGTTTTTAACCTTTGACACAAACAACGAGGACGTTGTTTAACTTAAGTGGGGGGATGGAGAATTAGAACACCTACTTGTCCTAAACTTTTTCAAAATATGCTTAAAATGCGCTTAATATATCAAAATTTAAAATTTTTTAGCATGTTTTTGTTTAAAGTCTAAATTACATAACCGCACACATAACTCTATTCTTTCAAAAATATTAAAACTTTAGTGTGCTGGTGACTTATAAACTTTAGAACTTGGCTTGTATACTATTCGAGACCACCATAATGAGTATTATCTATATAATTGGAGTGACTTGTCTAAATTGGTAAATTTCTAGGATTACACCCAAATAGCCTTTATATGTTATGTGATATTAACTAACTACACTGGTTAGTTAACCCCCGTATAAACCCTTTGTTTACTCTCACTTTTAGAGTAAGATACCCCTAGAAAAACCCTCAGAGCCATTCCTTTCGTTTCTTACACCTTTGTTATAATGTTTCGATACACCCTTACACCTTAGCTTATCCTGTAGATTAAAATCCGTGGTTAATTGCATTAGGCAAAGTGTGTTTCCTTACATTACCTGTGTTCGCGTGCGTAATTCATTATCTTTGGTTAGGTCGGGAAATTGCACAATGCAATTGGTATGAAAGTAAATATTGTATAACTTTTAGTTTATTTTTTCGTGTGTTTGCTACTTTCACTATTACAGTTATTTCTGAAAGTATGAAGAGTATGAAAAATTATCCGGAAAAATAGTGATAGAAAAGTTGTGAAATTTTACACATATATGTTGATGTCAAAAAAAAAAAAAAAAAAAAAAAAAAAAAAAAAAAAAAAAAAAAGGAAAAGTTGGAAGTTTGTTTTAACCAACTTATGTAAAGTTTTGTATTAAGTGGGAGATATCACCACTATTTGTTGTATATTATATTTATGGATTGAATGGGAGTTGGCCGTTATGGGAACGCCAACTAAGGTTATTTTTTGATTGAGATTTTGTTGAGTATAATTCGTGTCTACCTAAAGCGTGTGTTTCAAGTGTTATAGCGTGAGTTATTCAATGATATGAGTCTTATTCATGGGATGGTTGGGAAAGTGGTTAACAACACTTAGGATTTTAATTTATCTGATTTTTTTTTTTTTTTTTTTTTTTTTTTTTTTTTTTTTACACCAATTTGTATCCCAAATATTATCCATACCCTATATCATTCTTCATCCAAACCTTTGATTTATTGAGATTAGGGATTTGAGCAATCTTAAGTATCGTAGTCGTGGATTTGGCTATGTATTTATGATTTTGTCGCCCTTTTTGATATAATATTATTGGTGAAGATTACTTGGTCCTATCTTTAGCCTATTCGAGTTAAGGATTTGAGCAATTGCAAGTATCGTGGTCGTGGATTCGATCATGTATTTGTAGTTTTGTCGCTTTTTCTGGAATATGAGATCGATAGAGATTAAAAAGGATGATCAACCCTTAACCAACAAACCCTTTTTACCGCTTTAGACTTGTTACTCTTGGCTTTAGTGGGGGAGATGCGCATACTTGCCAAGCCTATGATAGAATATTCGTCACAACTAAGCAACTAAACGATTTAGAATTGTTTTACATTAAAAATTATTTTGGTTTCTACTTCGTTAAGTGTTTGGTTGTGTGATTATGAAAAAACGAATACGTGCTTAAATATAAAAATAAATCCTAATATCTTTTAGGATACATTTTCATATGATTAATTCTAAGGTTTACTTGGGGACAAGTAAAGTTCAAGTGGGGGGATATTTGATGAACTCAAATAAGTACATTTTATTATCATCATTTATCCTATTTATTTGACTTGTTTTATTATATTATACATGAGAATCGATACATTAATGTTTACTTTAGTAATTCTCAGGTAAAAACAAGCATTATGTGAAACTTGGTGATTTTGGACTAATTATGGAGCAAAACAAGCAAGATGTTAAAAGTCTACTGAAATCCAGAAGATGCGCCGTATCTCACTCAACAGATACGACGCAATATCATACTTAGATGAATTCGAAGACCATTGCCTGACTTTGAAGAATGCGCCGCATGCAATTCTGTCATGCGCCGCATATGAAACTTTGGTCAAAGAAGAAGATCAAGCTCGTTCTAATCCAGATACGCAGCAATATACTTCTAACATACGGCGTATCACTATCAAGATTTCACAAGTTACAATCCAAGTACATGCGCCGCATACAAAGATCAAGATACGCCGCATCTGAAGACGGTGTACGAATATTCCAGAATATATTAATCTTGGACCCCACGCGAAGTTAAGTCAATGCGCCGCATCTATCAACTCAATGCGCCGCATCTATCCCTCAGGCAGAAACTATAAATACCCCAAGGTCAGACGAATTTGAGAGACACATAGAGACCGAAGACCTAGACATAACCCTAGAGCCGAATTCAGACGACCAAGCAGCACAAGACACACCTCAAACAAAGATACAAGAGCTGTAAGAAGGTCCTGCATGTATTCAATTCATTAAGTAGTTTTGTTTTATTGTTTTAGTACACTTTAATTCATCAGGATTGATGGGCTTGTGTCATGTGACTACGGAAGATCATGCACTCCCCTTAATATTGCTTTCCCATTAATTAAAGTTTATATGTTGATGTCTTTGGTGACTTTTATTAGTGCATTGATAACCTCTGTGTCTAGCTGAGTCTTGCTTGGGTCGCCATGACCCTTCCTCACCTATTTATTAGAGACGCTTAAATAAATAGGATAGACATAAGTAATCATTAAGGGTTTACTCGCCGATAAGATTAGAGCCAACGAGAAAGGTTTAATTATATACACTTCATATAAAACTAGCAATAAAACAAGTGACAAGCTATTTAATTATCAGGACAGGTCTTCTTATTGTCTCGAGTATCTATCTGTGTACGTGTGTGCTAATCACTGATTCGTGCTCATTAGTTTAGTTTTCAATTTAATTATAACCAAACCGTGCTAGTATCTCAGGCTGAACCCCCTTGCGTTAGATTAGGTTGTATAGCTAACTTAGGATATTAAAATACTGATTAGAATAACTAGATAATACGTTCCACTCTTAGTGATCGAAACTCTACTTACCATTATATTCATACTGACCGGGTACACTGCTCGTTAAGTGTGTGTGTTATTGATAAGTCGGCTAAATATAAATTTAAAACTTGAGTAGGCATTAATACTGCTAAACCGAAACGACACATCACGCACCATCACCAGCCCACAATATAAACCCACAAGGCCCAATCCCAAAATGATAACACCGGGGTCAAACTCAGAAGGATAGGTCAAACCTCAGACTAAGCTACTATCCATCTTCTTCTTAATCCCATCTCTTCCCGCCTAATCCACCCTAATCCCAAACCAGTCACTATCCAGCTTTCCACCTCACCACTACCAGCCAAAGAACCCACATGGTGTTGTCTTCCCCCTCCTTGCCACCTCATCGATCCCAAGGACAAACAAACCCATCAACGACTCAGAATCGAAGTTGTGGAGACCAAGAAATCATCCAAAGGCTGAGGATTAAGCAAGAAAGCAGAAGAAGGATCCCTCTAACACAAGAAGCACACGGATTCAAGAAAACCCTAGTTCTTTTTTAGTATAAATAGGATAGCTTTTGCTACATTAGAAAAGAGGTTTTATTTTAGCTTAATTTAGGTATTTTTTTTCTTTTTAGCTTATTGTTATTTTTTTTTTTCAGTTTTCAGTATTGTAATTTAAATTTAGATTAATGAATTTTAAGGTTTTCTTGTTTTCATTACTTAGTCAACCAAAGTCAACTTTGCTTATTGCTTTTTCTCTGTGCTTCTTTTCAGCTGATTTTCACATGATCATGCTTAATGTAGCTAGTTTTATCTTTGATTTCCATAGCTCAGTTTAATTCAGTATATGCCTTTGAAATTAGCAACACAACCTTGCATTAAGGACTGTTTGGCTTAATGGGTTAAAACGGGTCTATTTGGTCTTACACTGTTCATATGCACTTGTTCTAAGATTGATTCTGATTATCTAGCTTATTTAAGATGTTAGTAGGGATATTAGAGCTTATTTGAATGAATTGGATAGTTTATGAGTGTTGTTGAAAATTTCAAGAAGCCTACTGATAGATTTAGCTTATTGCAGCTTTAGGATGGTTTGATGTCTAAACTTAGCTTACTTTGTTTCCTTTTAGTCTAAACCAGTTGTGGTTTAGGGCCCTTAAGGCCTTGTTCAAAATTTGCCTCAAAACAGCCCTCAACTTCAATAGCAGACCTTGTTTTTTTGAATTTCCACTTTTGCAGCCTCTTTTGATGATTTTTAATTCCCTCATATTAAGTTGTTATAAGCTCAAATTTGGCATAGTTAATATTCAGTGGCTTATCTAGATGTTTGTAATTTTTGTAAATTTTTTCTACAAGCTTTTCATAGCTTTTTAAGGGATTGAAATGTGCCTTTTTGCCCTGAAAAAAGGCTGCAGCAGCAGCCCTTGTATGTTTTTGGCTTACAATTAGCTTATCTGCTTATCATGCCTTCTTTATCTTTGCTTTTTCTTTTCTTATTTGCTTATTCAAAGTATCTTTCATCTGTTTTAGCTTTTCTAGTTGTCTTATACCTTATTTTTAAGCTTTTCAGTCCTTAGGTTCTTTAGCTTAGCTTATTTCATTTCTTGTTCCATCTGATCAGATAAGCATAAGCTTATTCTGAGCTAAATTTTGCTTTTCAAAAATATTTCCAGTTTTAAAATGTGCTTATTTGTTATTCCTTAATCAGTTTCCACAAGAAAAATGAAAAAAAAAGATGTTTTACAAAAATGCCATAACTGGGGTTCGAACCCCAGACCTTTATCTCACACACACTCAGTCTTACCATTGCACCCTTGGGATTTTTTCGTTAAGATCATGCAACATTAAATCCTTAACCCTTGTTCCTTTTTGCTTAATCCGTACCTTATTTCTTATTCCCAGCTTATTTAAATAAGCTGGGACCTTTTTGTTATTTTTCTTAGCTTTAGTTAACCTTAAAGTATTTTCCCAAAAATTTTCAGAATTTTCTCTTTTCATTTAGTATTTTTAATTATTTATTTTCTTTAAATTAGTTTTTAATTCGTATTTAATTATTTAAAAAAAAAAAAAATACAATTCTTTTTTCTAAAATTTTCTTTTGTCATTTAGGACATAGGAAAATTAATTTGGTATCCGTAGGGTTAGTTTTTATAAGATTTGACGTTTATGCTCGTTTTTAGTTTTCCGGTTTGCGTTATTTGATTTTTGTTTAAATAGATATTAGTAACCAAGTGACCCTCGTTATTTCAAGCATTTTAATTCCGAACCTCAAACGATATCCTCAATTTCACACCTTGTTGGGACTACGACCCGGGTATTCACTTATCCGGTTTATTACAATTGATTGTTGCGTTAAATCGTCGCGAGTTGACTTTTCTTCGTGAGAGGTTTTGACTTGTGATTACTTTGACCATCAATCAATTTTTGGCGCCGCTGCCGGGGAGGTGTGTTGCGACAATATCGTTACGGTTTGACGATTAGTGACTTGAAGACCCTTCCTCGTGAAGTTATCGTTTTCATTTGTAAATACTTTCTTAACATAAAAAACCCAAAAAGATTTTCTTTTCAAATTTATTTTCCATTTTTCTTTTGTGTTTTTCCATGTTTCTAAATTTAAAAATCCAAAAATAATCTTCTTAATCCTCTTAATCGTTTAATTCTTATCTCCTTATCCCTCTATCCGTTTAATTCTTCTTCTTTATGTCTTCATCTTTTCATTATTCTTGTGAATGGTGTGGGGGTCCTCATAATGGTGGAAATTGTCCCGGTTGTAGCATGGTGGAATCGGGAAATGGGTTTGTCTATGACCAAAATCCTTATTCTTACCATGAAACAACCGACTTTTTCAACCAGCCCCCACAACACCAGATGGAGACATACTCGTGTGAGTCTTGTGGAGGTAGTCCTCACCCGGGTTTTGATTGTCAAACAGGGAACATGTTTGTCTATAAGCAAGTTCCATGTAATCAAAACTTCGGTTATGACCATTATCCATACAATTCACCAAATCAGTCACAACAATCATATTGTTGTGAGTACTGTGGAGGTCCACAATATAGCTCTGATTGTCAAACAAGGAACCCGCTTGTCTATGAGCGTGGCCCTTGTAACAATTACGACTATTCCTATCATGACCAACCTCCACAGTACCAAATAAACCAAACTCCACCTCAGCCACTTCCTCAAGAAATTCTCCGTGATTTTCGAGATGCACTAAATGATCTTAAGGATTTTATTATTAAACATGCCCAAGAAAATCCTCGTCAAAAAACTTATGGAGAACTTCTAGCTAAAGAACAAGCAGCTAGAGTAAGTTCCCAATATCGTCAAACTTTCGTTTGCGATGATGATGATGAGGATTCTATGTGGGGAGTTTATGAGAGTTCGTCAGCTGCAACCACACCCGTCCAGAAGAAGCTTTGCAGTAGTTCACCAGTTGCTATCAATCCCGTTGAAAAGCAGGAAGATACAAGAACTATGGGTGAATTATTAGAAGAGGAGCGGATGCAAGTTATAAGAGCTCTATATGCTAAGCATAAGATCGGTGACGGTTATGACGAGGAGTGTGCCCATGCAGATATTCTAATATCAGATGAACCTCCGAGTGGCAATCCCACTCCACCTATCATTTCCAACTCTTCCCCTTCCCTCACTCCGTTTGAGGGAAGTGATCCTATCTTGGAAGAGATCGATGCTTGCCTCAAAGAAGATTCAATTTCTCTGGATATTGATGATTCTTATCTTGATCCGGAGGGAGATATTCGTTTACTTGAGAAATTATTGAACAATGAACCATCACTTTCTCTCCCTCCGAAGGAAGTTGAAATCAATCCTTCAAAAGAATTTGATGAGCTTATTTCCGAACCATTCAAAACGACTATCACCAATCCTCTATTTGATTTCGGGTCTGACTTTACTTTCATTTCAGATAACCCAATCTTTGATAGTCAGATGGAGGAGAGTGATGAGTCCGTGACGGAACCCGAGCTCACAGATTATCATCATATGATTGATTCTCTTCATGAGGAGTTCTCCGGTGAACTCACTCATATCATACCTCCTCCGGAGTATGATTATTTTAATTTTAAGGAAGATCATGACCCGGGGGGAGATGTACTCTATCCTAAAAGTTTGCTTATCGATGATATCATCCCGACCCTCCCTCCCGAGGTTTTTGAATCAAAGAGCTTTAATGATCAAGAATGGATTCTCATTCTGATAAAGATCTTTCTCCCCTTCTTCACCTATCCGGTGACTTCTCCTCTCATTCACTCCTTCGGGAGTGAAGAAACCATCTTTGACCCCGGCATCTCTCTTTCTTTTAAGCCGAGGGTATCTCATCGGAGTGGAACTTTCGTATGCTTCAATGTTTTTCCAAACATCTTGAATGAAAGTCCGATGGAGATTTCCTTGTCCACATCACTAGTACAAAAATGGGATTTGGTCACACATGTTGTTTTTCGAATGACCACACAGTAACTTTTTTATGTGACTAAATGTACCAGAATAAAAGAAACAGCCACACTTGATCCGACTTGTGTGACCATTTAGTCTTTTCAACTGAGGCTACAGTCACACATTTGAATATTTTCGTGACTAGAGGTATCTTGTAATTTTTTTTTTGATTATTTAGTCACATATAATTTGGGACGTGTGACTGATACAAATAAGTTTGAAATATTAGTCACACTATATATATACATATGTGACAAATATATGTCACACAATCGAATAGTGTGACCAAAATCCATATATGGTCACATAAAGTAATTGTGTATGTGGCTAAATCATATACTCAAGTTTGTCACACATTATTTAAAAGTGACTAAATCATATAGTCAAATTTGTCACACATTATTTAAAAGTGACTAAATGTGCTGTACTTAATTTTTCCACAAATAAAATTTCCCTCTTCTCAACTTTTCACAACCCGCCTAAAATTTTCCCAAAAATCAAACTCCCAAATTCCCAAATATTTCATTAACCATCCCACTTCTCAACTTTTCCCAGACCCGCCTAAATTTTTCCCAAAAATCAAACTCCCAAATTCCCAAATATTTCATTAACCATCCCACTTTTCACATACCTGGTCTTCTTCTTCTTCTACCAGACTCGCACCACACTCAACAAGCCTGTAATTGTGGCCTCACAACTATTAGAGTCCATAATTGAATATCCTACTCCAACACGAGCCGAGGTAATTATCCTTAGGATATTATCAATCATTTGTCCTGTTTTTATCATTGCATTTCTTTGTATATCCAAATCATTAAAAGGTGCTTTGTGTTCTTGACTTCTTGGTAGTCTTGTTTCATCTGTATCCTGAATAAACAAATTTTAATTTTGAGTTATGTCAATCAGGGTAGTTTAAGACTTTGACACCTTTATAATCATTGACTTAGCAAGTTGGAATATTTGCGTTCTAAGTTCTTGGCACCTGGTACACGAACACAACAATATTAGATGAGATCTTGGTTCAAAGTGCAAGGAATCGAATGTATACCAAGTGACTTTTCATATTTATTTAATATTTCTTTCTTATTATATATTTTTCTTATGCAGGTTTTAATCTTTCGTTAAGTTCTATATATGACTGCAAGATTTGATCACGGAAAAAGTAAGTTTAAATACTCTGCATGTGAAAATAAATATTTGTGTAGAATAGATGGATCCAGTGTTTCGCTAGGATTCAGGAAATATGGATTCTATGCACATAGAATAGGATTCCGAACTTGACTTAAAAAGACGCAAAGCGTTACATTTGAATCTTGGATTCACATGATCTCTAATCATGGTCTGTATACTCTTCACGTGTCCTTCCCTCTGCGCTTGAAGTTGGCTTGTTGCCCATAGAGTAGGAGTTGTCGATGATTAAATAGGTGACTAAGCTGCAAATGAAAATGTCACGGGACCATGTAGACCAACAATTGTGTTAAATGATGGTGTTTGAGGTCATGATTCCTGAAGTACACACATATCTTTACTTGTTAAGGTTTTGAGGAACTGTGAATGTATCTGTCAACTGTCGTGGTTGAAAACATGGTGTTCGATATGCTTACTTCAATTTTTGGTGGTTGATGTATAGCATTAAACTTGGATGTCTGCTGTTTACCTTATAAGCACTTATAAAATTTCATTATGTCAGAAAAAGGCATTTTATCCACACTTATTTTTGTAATTAGGGAATGAAGACCCAAGTATTGAATTTTGGTTTCATCGTGAAAACTAGGAACTGGTCTCTTTTTAGCTGGCGGAAAAAGATGGAAAAGCAAATGGTGGAAACCAAAGATAATATCATAATGGTCAATCTGAACAGGTAGGAATTTGAGTTGACGAAGTATGATATGTGCCAAAATGTTATCTCAGTTTTTAATTTATTTTTCTTTTTTTGTAATTAATGACAGACTGTGAGTTACATAGCAGAGCATGTGCTCGGGACTGGTTCTTTTGGCACTATTTTTCAGGTAAGACTAACTTGTAGATGATTTGGTTTCCACGAAGTTGATTGAATATTGATGTACTTATACCATTATTGGTTATGATCTGTTGGGACGAACACAGGATCAAATTAGAACCACAGAACAAGTAAATTCCGCCATGGCATCATGCAAGGCTCTGAATTTGGATGGCCTAGTCATTGTTGGAGGTATATGAACAATATTGAAAGTAAGTATCAGCTATAAACTTTTTGTCATGTACTAACACTTGCTTTCTTGTAGGGGTAACTTCCAACACAGATGCAGCTCAGCTTGCTGAAACTTTTGCAGAAGAAAAATGCGCTACAAAGGTATATGTGCTCATGTTTGCTACATAGAGCTTTTGTGCAACAAGATTTCTTTGACCTCATCTATACGGTATATGTTGATTCTTTTTTTCAATTTCACAGGTGGTTGGAGTACCTGTTACCTTGAACGGAGATCTTAAGAATCAGTTTGTTGAAGCCAATGTTGTTTTTTCTGCTGAGAAGGTAAACCACTCAGAGTTTTCTGTACTTGTATTCCATCCATCTTCTTGCTGATTTTATGCTCTGACGCGTTGCTAAAATCTTATTGGTTTTCTAATTTTACAGTACTACTATTTTATCCGTATCATGGGTAGGAAGGCATCTCATGTTGCTGTGGAGTGCACTCTGCAGTCACATCCTAACATGGTACACTTAAATTTACTTCCATTATATGTGATTTTCTGCAATTCTTGTTCTTACTCGTGCTAAGCTTTATATCTTCATTGCTATAGGATCTGCAACCCTTGTATCCCTGGCTCTAGATGGTTGAGGAAGTCCGTAGGCAATTATTCAAGCTGGCAATAGTGGGAAAGAGATTATCCCTCCTGGTGCTCTTGTCATGCTTACTCCCCCCTAATTGTCGGGATCTTTTTTGGTGTTGAAACACTTTCGGGTGTTCTTGCTGGATCTCTCATCTCAGGTGAAACACTTTCGGGAAAAAGCAACTTCAAAGTTCTATTCCCTTGGCATCAGAGTGCAGCATTTCATCATTGGTAGGTTGAGTTTTGTCTTATAATATATTCTTTATTGGTTAACAAATTTATAGTTTTTTCAAATTCTTTTAAGTATATAATATCACTCGAGATAGTAACCAGTTCGCTGATATCATGGCTAATTGCTTGTTCGCTGATTACAGGCTGCTTCTCAAGTTCATAGGGGTCAATATGCAGCTGGCTTTGTGGACGGTTCTGTCAGATTATATGACATCCGAACACCTGACGGGTAAGCATTTTGTGCATCCTTCTTTCTTACGTACTCCATAATAAACTTCACATTTATATATGTTCTGATTTCTGAAGTGTACTACTATGTGGCTCATTTCAAGATATGTTATGATTAATTTCAACAGTTGCTATTTGTTAATATCTGTATGCTACTTTTGCTTGATCTAGGCTTGTTTGTGTTTCCCAACCGCACCGGAGAGTAGAAAAAGTTGGTGGCATAGAACGAGTTGTGGGAATCGGCTTTCAACCCGGTCTTGAGCCTGGAAAGTTAAACTATAACAACTTCTACTAGTTTTCTAAGAGTAAATTACATTAATGAACCCTGTGGTCTGCTTAAGATCCCGGTGATCAGTCACTCATTACTAATGACAGAGTCTTGATGTAGTGATTCATTTTTGTGTATCTAAGGAATATGATTATGATGCAGGCAATGGCTGAAATATGTTTGAGAAGCAGTTGTGTTGGTGTGTTTATTGGTTTGAACCTTTTTTTGAGATGGTTTGTTGTGTTTTTGCAGGGCAAAGTATGGGATTGATGAGATGTGCAGAGATGAGTGGAATTGGGCAAGACAGAAACCGTGGGGATACCAGAAGCCGCCAACCAAGTAACACTTGAGGTTGTGATTCAAATACAATTGTCTGTTGTAGTAGTTGCATTTGAATCTGAGATATGTGAATTCTTTGAAATAATATTGGTCATAGCTGAAGAGAGCTTGTGATATGTAGAAGACTGCTGGAAGTTGATAGTGTATTAGTTACAACTGTTAGTTGTAAGTTAGTACTGTTGGTTCATATAGTTAGTACTGCTTATATTTGGTTCAGTTATATACATTCCAATTTTATTGTATTTGAATTTGTTTTGATATATATTTGAATTTGTTTTGATATATATTGATTTATTAAATGTGACTAAAAGATGTATATGGTCACACTTATTAACACTTTTGGCCACTTTTTGCTTAATTGTATGTGACTAAATAACCAAAACAAACATGCTTTGTGTGACTAAATATTACAAAAGGCCACACAAACATAAAATTCATGTGGCCATTGGATGATCAATAGTCACACAAAATACACATTTCTTCACTTAAAACAACATATGGTCACACTTATTAACACTTTTGGCCACTTTATGCTTAATTGTATGTGACTAAATACCCAAAACAAACATGCTTTGTGTGACTAAATATTACAAAAGGCCACACAAACTAAGAATTCATGTGACCATTGGATGATCAATAGTCACACAAAATACACATTGCTTCACTTAAAACAGCATATGGTCACACTTATTAACACTTTTGGCCACTTTATGCTTAATTGTATGTGACTAAATACCCAAAACAAACTTGCTTTGTGTGACTAAATATTACCAAAGGCCACACAAACTAAGAATTCATGTGACCATTGGATGATCAATAGTCAGACAAAATACACATTTCTTCACTTTAAACAGCATATGGTTACACTTATTAACACTTTTGGCCACTGTTTTTTAAATTGTATGTGACTAACTCGAAAAAAAACAACACACGCTGTGTGACTAAATTATCACAAACGTCACATTTATTATATTTTCATGTGGCCATAGGATGGGAAATAGTCACACATACTGATGAATCCAACAAAACTTGTGCCTAATTAGTCACACATATTCGGGTTTTGGTCACTCTTTTTCAATGAAAACGGCCACAAACTAAACAATGTGACCATATGATACCTACGGTGGCGCGAATTTTCGTCACACACACCCAAAAAAAGGTGTGTGACTATATGCATATAGTCACGCATTTTGGGTGTGACGAAAGCCACATTCTGTACCAGTGCATGCTCCCCCAAGAACAATTAAATTCGGGGCGAGTCAAGCTAACGACTCGATAAAAAACAAGCGCTTCGTGGGTGGCAACCCATGCTTATCATTCTATCTTCTTTCTTATTTCTAACACTAAGTGTGGGGGAATTCCTCTACTTGTTGCTTTGTTGTTGTGTGTTTGCCTTTGTTTTCAGGATTCCCGTAGATCGTGATGATTGATGCGCCTGTTTTCAATCCAGCTGCCCAATATCCGATCTTTATGTTTATGTTTATCCAGGGATATCTTATTAATCCTTTTTGTGAAAAAGATTTCTTTTCCACACTTAGATGATAACATTACCTTTTTACGTTCTATAGTGTCGGCTCAGGCCGGTACCTTGAATATTGAGGGCAATATTCAATTCTAAGTGTGTGGGGGGGGGGGGGGGGGGGGGGGGGGAGGGGGGGAGAATTTTTGCGAATTTTGACCCAAAATTTTAAAAATTTTCACATGTTGTACCTACTAGTCCCCTAGCACCCCCGTTTTGACCAAAATTTTAAAATTTTTTATCGTCTTTTAATTAAAAATTGCAAGAAAAAGAAGTGCTTTGCACGTTAAAAAATAATTTGCTATACATTGATGCTTCGGTATTAGTGGAAGTTTAGACTTGATTAGGCTAGAACAAGGGAATCCCGACTCTGCCAAAGTGTTGATTTGGCTGCTACCCTTAACTTTTAGGCTAAGTTTTTACGAATTGTGCAAATGAAAATGCTAAACGTGGAGTAGTTGGTTCTCTTTAGAGCTCATCGAAGTTATTTGTGGCTTTTTGTTCCCATAAGCTTATTTCACCCAATACTAGTAATCTAGGAATAATTAAGGGTATTTGGTTTTGGTGATGATTAGTTTTTGTCTTCTTAAGAAAATTCTTGCTTATAAAAGTTAGGTACACATCAAGGTTACTACAAGTGTCGTGTAACATAAGCGGCGGTTCATAAAGCGGCCCTTGGATCTCTAATTCAGGATGTGTGAGGTCTTGGTCTAACGACCTTGGATCCTCATTTCATGAATGTCTAGAGTCTTGGAATTATCCGTAAAGTTCCGGTTAGTTTATCGTACACGAGATTTGGAGTGGTGGCACTAAAATCAAGCAAAAATAAATAAATTTTAAATTTATGTGCTATAAGCTACGGTTCGAGATCGGTCCTTGGATCCTTATTTCCAAAAGGCGTTTAGGTCTTGGCTACCCTCTTATAACGGCCCTTGGATCTTTATTCAGGAAGGTGTAAGGTCTTGGTCTAACACCCTTGGAACCTCATTTCCGGAATGTATAAAGTCTTGGAACTCTCCGTTGTAACGGCCCTTGGATCCTTTATTCCTAAGGTATAAGGTCTTGGAATTTCCCCGTGAAGCTCCGTGGTTTATAGTACAATAAGAAGTTAAGTTGTTAAAAAAAAAAAAATCAAAAATATCAAAATAGAATAATAAGCCCCATTTTAAATCACCTTGATGTGGACCTCATTTTTATGGCAACGGTTTTCGGAGGAAGATTAGAAACTAGTTAGCATCTAAACTAGGTATCTTTATCGGACTAAAAATTATCGAAACGAGAATTTGAAGAAATTCATTTCTCACCAAAAATAAAATAAATAGAGGAAAATAGGAATTTGGGAACAAGGAGTAATACACAATTAACTTCCATAAGTAGTGTTAGCATTTTACAAAAACATTTGCACAAGGGTTTTAAACTTAGTTGGGAAGTATAAAAAAGAGGATGACGATTACAATTCCCCGGAATCACCTACTTTGTGTGATTCCCGTTCCATGATGCCATTTTTGACAATCAAGCATATTATTTACGTTTGTTCTCGTTTTAATTTACTTGCATTTTATAATAAGTCAAAACGGGATATTTTTGGTAACCTTGATATTCTTTTGATCCTTTCATTACTTTATATGATCGGATTGCTAGGGACTAGCAATTGTTTAGTGTGGGGGATTGATGAGTGGCCTTTTACTCATCATTTTATACCCGAAAAACCCCACAAAAATGACAAAAAAACACCCAAATAGACCCAATATTGTTACAAATATCCTTGGATTGTGTTTTATGTGTTTCAGGTACAAAAGGATTGAAAACGGGGCAAATATGGACAAAACTGAGCTTGATTTGGAAAAGACTTCAAAAGCCGAAGCCGGGAGAGAAATTCTTCATGCAGATTTTATTCGAGCTCGAAAATCCCAAAATGGCCCTTGGATAATCTTGGTTGGCAAAATTGGACCCTAGAAGAATTTTGCTATGTTGGCAGATTTGGTCCCTGAAGTTTACAAGATTTACATTTTTGGTCCTTATTAATTTAACCCATCCATTTTTTATCCTAAATCATACACCAACCGGATCAACATATTAAACTCGAAACCCCTTTAAACCCATTTGTTATTCCAGCCCACAATATAAACCCACAAGGCCCAATCCCAAAATAATAACACCGGGGTCAAACTCAGAAGGATAGGTCAAGCCTCAGACTAAGCTACTATCCATCTTTTTCTTAATCCCATCTCTTCCCGCCTAATCCACCCTAATCCCAAACCAGTCACTATCCAACTTTCCAACTCACCACTACCAGCCAAAGAACCCACATGGTGTTGTCTTCCCCTCCTTGCCACCTCATCGATCCCAAGGACAAACAAACCCATCAACGACTCAGAATCAAAGTTGTGGAGACCAAGAAATCATCCAAAGGCTGAGGATTAAGCAAGAAAGCAGAAGAAGGATCCCTCTCACACAAGAAGCACACGGATTCAAGAAAACCCTAGTTCTTTTTTAGTATAAATAGGATAGCTTTTGCTACAGTAGAAAAGAGGTTTTATTTTAGCTTAATTTAGGTATTTTTTTCTTTTTAGCTTATTGTTATTTATTTTTTTTTCAATTTTCAGTTTTGTTATTTAAATTTAGATTAATGAAATTTTAAGTTTTCTTGTTTTCATTACTTAGTCAACCAAAGTCAACTTTGCTTATTGCTTTTTCTCTGTGCTTATTTCCAGCTGATTTTCACTTGATCATGCTTAATGTAGCTAGTTTTATCTTTGATTTCCATAGCTCAGTTTAATTCAGTATATGCCTTTGAAATTAGCAACACAGCCTTGCATTAAGGACTGTTTGGCTTAATGGGTTAAAATGGGTCTATTTGGTCTTACACTGTTCATATGCACTTGTTCTAAGATTGATTCTGATTATCTAGCTTATTTAAGATGTTAGTAGGGATATTAGAGCTTATTTGAATGAATTGGATAGTTTATGAGTGTTGTTGAAAATTTCAAGAAGCCTACTGATAGATTTAGCTTATTGCAGCTTTAGGATGGTTTGATGTCTAAACTTAGCTTACTTTGTTTCCTTTTAGTCTAAACCAGTTGTGGTTTAGGGCCCTTAAGGCCTTGTTCAAAATTTGCCTCAAAACAGCCCTCAACTTCAATAGCAGACCTTGTTTTTTTGAATTTCCACTTTTGCAGCCTCTTTTGATGATTTTTAATTCCCTCATATTAAGTTGTTATAAACTCAAATTTGGCATAGTTAATATTCAGTGGCTTATCTAGATGTTTGTAATTTTAGTGAATTTTTTCTACAAGCTTTTCATAGCTTTTTAAGGGCTTGAAATGTGCCTTTTTGCCCTGCACAAAGGCTGCATTAGCAACCCTTGTATGTTTTTGGCTTACAATTAGCTTATCTGCTTATCATGCCTTCTTTATCTCTGCTTTTTCTTTTCTTATTTGCTTATTCAAAGTATCTTTCATCTGTTTTAGCTTTTCTAGTTGTCTTATAGCTTATTTTTAAGCTTTTCAGTCCTTAGGTTCTTTAGCTTAGCTTATTTCATTTCTTGTTCCATCTGATCAAATAAGCATAAGCTTATTCTGAGCTAAATTTTGCTTTTCAAAAATATTTCTAGTTTTAAAATGTGCTTATTTGTTATTCCTTAATCAGTTTCCACAAGAAAAATGAAAAAAAAAAAAATGTTTTACAAAAATGCCATAACTGGGGTTCGAACCCCAGACCTTTAGCTCACACACACTCAGTCTTACCATTGCACCCTTGGGATTTTTTCATTAAGATCATGCAACATTAAATCCTTAACCCTTGTTCCTTTTTGCTTAATCCGTACCTTATTTCTTATTCCCAGCTTATTTAAATAAGCTGGGACCTTTTTGTTATTTTTCTTAGCTTTAGTTAACCTTAAAGTATTTTCCAAAAAATTTTCAGAATTTTATCTTATCATTTAGTATTTTTAATTATTTATTTTCTTTAAATTAGTTTTTAATTCGTATTTAATTATTTAAAAATAAAAAAATACAATTCTTTTTTCTAAAATTTTCTTTTGTCATTTAGGACGTAGGAAAATTAATTTGGTATCCGTAGGGTTAGTTTTTATAAGATTTGACGTTTATGCTCGTTTTTAGTTTCCCGGTTTACGTTATTTGGTTTTTGTTTAAATAGATATTAGTAACCAAGTGACCCTCGTTATTTCAAGCATTTTAATTCCGAACCTCAAACGATATCCTCAATTTCACACCTCGTTGGGACTACGACCCGGGTATTCACTTATCCGGTTTATTACAATTGATTGTTGTGTTAAATCGTCGCGAGTTGACTTTTCTTCATAAGGGGTTTTGACTTGTGATGCGTTTGACCATCAATCAGAAGCCAATGAGCAGGCAAAGCTCAGAGAAGAAAGGAGGAACAAAACCTATGAAAGGTATATGTGGTATATGACAAAGACCAAGGGAGAAGGCACAATCACTGACATGACCATTCTCCTCACTAACCCAATAAGCGTTACGGTTCACAAGGGACAAAAAAAGTCTGAAGTTAATAAACCCTTCAGATTCTCAGAATACGGGTTAAGGGAATGGGACATGATGTTGCCCATCCTCAGGAAGAAGCATGGGAAGATCGTTCCAAGCCTTCTCAAGACACTGAACGCCAAATATGAGGAACTTGAAAAAGTGGCTAAGAGTCTTGGAATAGATCATGAGAAAGCGCTTGCTTCTCAGGGACTGTCAATCCCTGAACCTACTCAGAAGACTGGGAGGAAAAGAAAAGCTGTGGGTCAGGAGCCTGAACAATTCATAGCTGCTCTTCACTGCAACAGGATTCCTCCTCTAGGAGTCAAGTTTGTTCCCAACCTGGTCATCAAGGAGCCTGAGTATGGTATATTCTTTGTCGATGAATTTGATCAGCCAGCATTCCAAAGAGTCAGTGATATCAAGCTAGTGGAAACGACAACTCTCTTAGCATACAAGCTAATGGCACTTCAAGTGAAGGGTCCTGATAATGAAGAGTTTGTCAAGCTGTTGGACAGGATGATGAAAGAGCGACCTGACAATGAAGTGTTAGTGTCGAAGAAAGATATACTGGAACTGTTGGGATTTAAGATGCTGCTGCTTCATACTGCTCAAGGTTCTTAAAGGAAAATATACCAAGTATCATTCTGCTGCTCGACTAAATCATTCTACTGCTAGTGTATTTATTCTACTACTGAGTTTCTGTGAAGATTGAGGAAATAAGCTAAGTATGATTCTACTGCTAGACTACGAAGATCCTACTGCTAGAGTAAATCATTCTACTGCTTAGTAGATAAACGTGTATAGTTTGTTAGATAATTATGGTAATGATACGAATAGATATTATCTTGTATAGAAAGTCTTTGTAACCGACTAGGACTCCTTAAGACTATAAAAGGAGGATCTAGGGTTAGGGTTAGCATACGTATTATTGTTAGTTCGATTCACTTCAAGGTTATTGTAACCCTGTTACTTGTGAGTAACCGTATTTAATATATTGAGGTGATTGTTGAGAGAATTCTTGTATGTTCGATTCATAATTCTTCTTAAGATTAAGTACTAGTTTCTGTAGAGTATTTAATAGTTTGTTCAAGAACATTCTCTATACCTATTGTCTTAGATCTACATCTAAGGTAATTAACAAGATCGTTAGCTCAACTGGGATCAACAAGTGGTATCAGAGCTTGTGATCTAGAGACTGCTATCAAGAAGAATTTCATAAACTCAGATCTATTCATCATCTACATAAGCAATGGATTCAGATACTACTCATATGGTGACTGCTTTAAAGGTACCAATGCTCAAGGCTGGTGAATATGAACTCTGGAAGATGAGGATTGAGCAGTACATGAAGATGCTTGACTACTCCATGTGGGAAGTCATTCAGAATGGAGATACTCTACCTGCTAAGGGTGTTGATGGGACACCATTACCCATTAAAACTAATGAGGAGAAGGCACAAAGGAAATTGGAAATCAAAACTCACAATATTCTTTTGATGGGTATACCAAATGAATATCAATTGAGTTTTAGTAACACTAAGACTGCTAAGGAGTTGATGGATGCTGTTGAACTCAGATTTGGTGGGAATGAGGCCACCAAAAAGTCTAGGAAGAATCTGCTCAAGCATCAATTTGAAACATTTACTGCTTTAAGTTCAGAAAACATTGATGCTACCTATAATAGACTTCAGAGGTTGGTGAGTCAATTACAGCTTATGAAGGTCTCAGTGCCTCAAGAAGACATCAATCTCAAGTTTCTAAGGAGTTCACCATCTGAATGGAATACTCATATAGTGGTCTGGAGGAATAAGACTGATTTTGAAACAATGACTTTGGATGATTTGTACAATAATTTAAAGGTGTATGAATCTGAAGTCAAGGGTATATCAAGCTCATCTTCTAGTGCAAATAACCTAGCTTTTATGTCTTAAAACAACAAGGGATTTGGAAGCTCTCAAGAAAATCATTCTGCTGCTAGTCATGTTGTTTCTGCAGTTGGCACATCTGGTTCTGCTACTAGTTCAAACACTGATAACATTAGTGATGCAGCTATTTGTGCCTTCTTGGCTGATCTCACTACAAGTACTTCTGTTACTGATCAGGATTTGGAATAAATAGATCCTGATGATCTAGAGGAGATTGATTTGAAGTGGCAGATGGCTATGCTTACTATGAGGGCTAGGAGATTTCTGAAGAAAACTGGAAGAGCACTCAAGTACAGACAAACCAATGTGGGGTTTGACAAGGCCAAGGTTGAGTGTTATAATTTTCAGAGAAAGGGGCATTTTGCTAGGGAGTGCAGAGCACCAAAGAAGAACAAAGAGACTACAAGGATTGTTCCTATTGAAGAAACCAAGACGACTGCTGCTCTGGTTTCATGTGATGGCTTAGGAGATTATGACTGGAGTAACCAAGCTGAGGAAGGACCAAATGCTGCTTTCATGGCTGAAGAAGAAATGAAGGGACACAATTTTGCTCTAATGGCCTATGCTTCTTCATCCTCTGGTTCAGACTCTGAGGTATCTAATGAGTCTACTTGTTCTTTTAAATCATGCATAGATACTGTTGAGGAATTAAAATCTAGGAATGAGAGTTTAAGAATGGAGGTAGAAAAGTTAAAACTTGATAATTTAGGTTATGTATATGGCCTAAAATCAGTAGAAGAAAAACTTGACTTTCTTAGACAGAATGAAGTAGAGTATGTTGATAAGATTAATGGACTAGAAGTTGAAATTATTAAGAAAAATTGTGAAATTAATGTTCTTAATAAAAGAGTAGAGGAGGCTGAAAAAGCTAAAGATGAAGCTTTATCTGAGAAAGAGAAACATATTATTAGATTAGAAAAACAACAATTTGCATCAAATAGTGTCAATAAGGCAATTGAAAGTCAATTAATGAGAAAAGGAAGTGGCTTAGGTTACAATGAAGTACCACCCCCAGTCAAAAGCGCCTTTGCACCTCCTAGGAAGGAATTGTCTTTCGTAACTAAGAAAGATGCAAAACCTGTAGGTGAAACAAATGAATCAAACAATGAAAAACCTGATAGAACTAATGCACCTAAGGTTGAGATGAAGTCTGATACCTTGATCATTGAAGATTGGGTGTCAGATAGTGAGGATGATGAGACTGACTCAACACCTAAGGCTAAAAAGGAAGAAATTCCTAAATCAGTTGAAACTAAAGCTAAACATGTTGAGTTTGTAAAACCTATGCTAGGAAGTAGGATCTCTAGGAAAATGGTTGAATTTGATGAGAAACCTAGAGAATATCCTAGGAAATCTAATAACTTGCCTAGAGGAAACCAAAGAAATTGGAATAGCCTAATTTCACACAAGTTAGGTAGTGATTTTGAATTGGTTAAAAAGGCATGTTACAGTTGTGGTAGTTTTGAGCACTTAGAGGAAGGTTGTTACTACCAAAAACCTGTTAGAACTTATGCTCAAAAACCTGTATGGAACCAACACACTAGGGTGAACCATAGGAATTTTGCTAGAAAGACTCACCCTCACCCCAATAGAAACATGGTTCCTAGGGAAGTTTTGCTAAGAAATGGTGCTACTAGGACAATTACTACTGCTGCACCAAAAAGGCCCATTCAAAAGAAAACAGAGTTTTCTACTGCTAAGGCAACAACAGTTTCTACTGCTGAGCCAAAAGTAGTAACAGACAGTGTTGTGGGCAATCACTTTTATGTTGTTAAGGCCTCAGCTTGCTGGGTCTGGAAACCTAAAATTAAGGTTTTAGATCATGTTCTCAGACACAGCAGTACATCAATGGACTTGAAGAAATTTGATTACTTTAATGCACAAGGCAGATCCAAGTTAGTAATGGCTTGGGTCCCAAAGACAAACTAATTCTCTTACTTTATGTGCAGGGAAATCTACAGGATGAGCTAAAAGATAAGTGCATTTTTGATAGTGGATGCTCTGGACATATGACTGGAGACCAAAGCAGCCTGGATGATTTTGAAGCTATGGATGGTGGCTATGTTGCTTTTGGTAATGATCCCAAAGGTGGGAAAATTGTTGGTAAAGGTACTATTAGAACAGGCACTTTGGATTTTGAAAAAGTGTACTTGGTAAATGGACTTAAGTTCAATCTTTTTAGTGTCTCACAAATGTGTGACAAAAAGAATTTTGTTCTTTTTACAGACACTGAGTGTCTTGTCTTATCTCCTGACTATAAGTTGCCTGATGATAAATCTGTGCTACTTAGAGTCCCTAGAACAGACAATATATACAGTGTGGACATAAAGAACATAATTCCTAAAAGAGATTTAACTTGTCTGTTTGCCAAAGCCACAATTGATGAATCCAAACTTTGGCATAGAAGGCTTGGACACTTAAATTTCAAAACAATAAACAAATTGGTTAAGGGAAACCTTGTGAGAGGTTTACCTTCAAAAAATTTTGAAAAACCTGAAACCTGTGTTGCTTGTGATCTAATTTTGGTCGCTTCTTGTAACCAAAGTGGTGAACTCTATTTCTGAGCCCTTATACATGTTGCATATGGATCTTTTTGGGCCAACTTATGTGAAAAGCTTGAATAAGAAAATGTATTGCCTAGTTGTCACAGATGACTATAGTAGGTTTACTTGGGTTTTCTTTCTAGCAACTAAGGATGAGACTTCTGGTATCCTTAAGGCTTTCATAACAAGAGTAGAAAACCTAGTTAATCACAAAGTTAAGATAATCAGATGTGACAATGGAACTGAATTTAAGAATAATGTGATGAATCAGTTCTGTGTTGAAAAAGGTATCTTAAGACAGTTTAGTGTGGCTAGAACTCCTCAACAAAATGGTGTTGCTGAGAGGAGGAATAGGACATTAATTGAGGCTGCTAGGACAATGTTTTCAGAGTCAAAATTACCCACTACTTTTTGGGCTGAAGCAGTTAACACTGCTTGCTTTGTGCAAAATAGGAGTAAGGTAGTAAAGCCTCATAACAAGACCCCTTATGAATTATTTTATGGTAGGAAACCTATGATAGATTTCTTGAAACCATTTGGGTGTCCTGTTACTATCTTAAATACCCTTGATAACCTAGGTAAATTTGATGAGAAGGCAGACCAAGGTTTCTTTGTTGGATACTCCACTAATAGTAAGGCTTTTAGGGTATTCAATCAAAGAACTAGGCATGTGGAAGAAAACTTACATGTTAGGTTTAGTGAAACCACACCTAGTGTAGCTGGAAGTGGACCTGAATGGCTGTTTGACATAGATTCATTAACCAAAAGTATGAATTATGTGCCAGTAAATGCAGGTACAACTAACATGTTTGCAGGAACACAAGAAAATTCTAATGTAGGTACACAAGCCAAGGCTAATGAATCTGCAAAGGAATTTGTCTTAATTGAGAAGTGGAAGCTTGATCAACTTTTCACACCCAAAGAGAAGGAGGGCAAGAGTTCACGAGGTAATGCTGTTCATAAAGATGTAGAAGATGGAGATGAACCTTCTAATGATGAAAAGGTGGTTAATGAAGAACCACAAGTTGCTGATAAAGTGGATCTTGGTGAAAACAGAGGAAATAACACAAGCAGTAGTATTCCTGATTCTACTGCTAGGCCAAAAGTTTCTGCTGCTCAGCCTAGTAGTTCTACTGCTATACCAAGATTTTCTACTGCTGATGAAGATGGGAGATCCTTTGATGATGTTAACTATCCAAATGATTCTAATATGCCTGGATTAGTTAATGTCTATGCATACACTGGTGATGAAGTTGTTGAAGGGTTTGGTGCAGAGGCTGACTTAAACAACATGGAGAATGCAATTCCAGTCAGTCCTATTCCAACCACCAGAATACACAAGGATCATCCAAATGAGCAAATTATTGGAGATGTTCATTCTGCTGTTCAAACAAGAAGTAAAGCAAAAGGTTTCAGTAATTTGTTTGATCAAGGCTTATTTACTCAGTCTCTTCATCAAAGAAATAGCCACAAGGATTTGCAGAATTGTATGTTTTCTTGTTTCTTGTCATAAGTTGAACCCAAAAATGCCTACACAACATTAAAAGATGAAAGTTGGGTTGAAGCTATGCAAGAGGAGTTATTGCAGTTCAAGCTTCAAGAAGTCTGGACATTGGTTGATTTGCCTTCAGGAAAAAGGGCAATTGGTACTAAATGGGTGTTCAGATGCAAGAGAGATGAAAGAGGAATTGTGGTCAGAAACAAGGCAAGATTGGTGGCTCAAGGATACACTCAGGAAGAGGGCATTGACTATGATGAAGTATTTGCACCTGTAGCAAGAGTAGAGGCAATCAGACTATTCTTGGCATTTGCTTCATTCAAGAACTTCACTGTGTATCAGATGGATGTGAAAAGTGCTTTCTTGTATGGAAAGATTGATGAAGAAGTGTATGTGATGCAACCACCAGGTTTTGAAGACCCTAATTATCCTAATAGGGTTTATAAGGTGGATAAAGCACTATATGGCCTACATCAAGCTCCTAGAGCTTGGTATGACACCTTGTCTAAATATTTGTTAACCAATGGTTTTAGTAGGGGAACCATTGACAATACTCTGTTCATCATGAAAGACAAAAAGGATATCCTACTTGTTTAAGTATATGTAGATGATATCATTTTTGGGTCTACAAACAAGGTGTTATGTGAGGAATTTGAGAAGCTCATGCATAGTAGATTTCAGATGAGTTCTATAGGGGAACTCACTTTCTTTCTAGGGATTCAAGTTAAGCAGAAGAAAGATGGGATTTTCATCAGCCAAGACAAGTTTGTGGCTGATATTTTGAAGAAATTTGGTTTTTCTGATGTGAAGCCAGCTAAGACAACAATGGAGACCAACAAGCCTTTGCTCAAGGATGAAGATGGGGAAGAGGTTGATGTGCATTTGTACAGATCCATGATTGGATCTTTGATGTATCTAACTGCTTCAAGACCAGACATTATGTTTGATGTGTGTGCTTGTGCCAGATTTCAAGTGAACCCCAAAGTTTCTCACTTGAATGCCGTCAAAAGGATTTTTATGTACTTGAGGAGTCAACCTAGGTTGGGCCTTTGGTATCCTAAGGATTCACCTTTTGATTTGGTGGCATACTCAGATAGTGATTATGCTGGAGCAAGTTTGGATAGAAAGTCAACTTCTGGAGGCTGTCAATTTCTTGGACATAGGTTGATCTCTTGGCAATGCAAAAAAAAAGACAGTGGTGGCTAACTTAACAACTGAAGCTGAGTATATGGCTGCTTCTAGTTGCTGTGGACAAGTGCTCTGGATTTAGAATCAATTGCTGGATTATGGGTACAACTTTATGAACACCAAAATTTACATTGATAATAACAGTACAATGTGTATCATTAAAAATCCTGTTTTTCATTCAAAAACAAAACATATTGAGATATGACATCACTTTATCAGAGATTCTTATGAGAATAAGCTAATTCAAATAGTTAAAATCCATACTGACAACAATGTTGCAGATTTACTCACTAAAGGTTTTGATGTGAGTAGATTTCAATTTTTAATTGCTAGTATTGGAATGATCAATCTTTGAAAAATCTTATCTCTGTGTGTTTTTGTGTTAGTTTGTAATGATTTGTACTGTTATTAATCAAATAAGTTGTTTCTATTGCTTACTCTGTTTGTATGTTGTCTGCTGCTAGTTGTTATTCAACTGCTATGAAAAACTATGGTTTGGGATTATTGTGGTATCTTGTTTCTTGTGTTTTTGTGGTTTTGGACTAACCTTTTGTAGGAAAAGTCAAAGGGGAAAGCTTATCTGATGGGAAAAAGATGTTTGAAAACATCAGCAGACATTCTGCTGCTAGTTAAAAAGTTTCTGCTGCTAAGCAAAACTTTCTGCTGCTGGAGTTCTGCTGCTCGGATTGGAACTATTGGGATTCTACTGCTCGGTTTCAAACTTAAGGGTGGATTTTGTAACTTGGCGCGAATAAAACCCTAATGAGATCCAAACGGCTTAAAAACCCAATTCGATCTCAAAATTAACTTTGTGCGCCCAAAATTAAACCAATTTTAAACCCTAACACATCTTTTAATCATCTGATCCAAAAACCCCCAAAATCAAAACCCTAATTTCACAATGGCGAAAAGAGACTTCTCTGATAATCATAATCAAGTGGCGTTTCTTCAAAAGGTCCCAGAAGCAGAGGGTTTTACTGAGGTTATTGACTTTCTTAATGCTACTTCTTTAAGGTATGCATTAACAGTAAATCCCACTATATACAAATCCCACATGAAAGAGTTTTGGTCTACTGTAATGATTAAAACTAAAAATGGGGGAGAATATTTGAGAGCTTTTGTAGATGAATAAAGAATTGTTATCACTGAGTCATCTGTAAGAGAAGTACTTCATCTTTCAGATGATAAAGCAATAACTTGTCTTTCGAATTCTACTATTTTTCAAGAACTTGAAAAAATGGGGTATGAGAGGAAAAACAATGGTTTAAAGTTTTTCAAAGGTCTTCTCTGCCCACAATGGAAATTTCTTCTTCACACCCTTCTCCATTGCCTTAGTCCTAAAACTACTGAGTGGAATGAGTTCAATACAACTCAGGCATCTGCCTTGATTTGTCTGGCCACAGGACAACCCTTTAATTTTTCGGCTATGATTATGGAAGGGTTGAAAAAGAACATTTCTGGAAAAGTTTATGTTTACCCAAGGTTTTTACAATTAATCATTAATAAACAATTAAAGAAACCTAAGGTACATAAAGGGACACATGACAGTCCTGAGCTTAGAAGCAAAATGTTTTCCTATTTGAGAAAGAATGGTACCGGATTTTCTGGGACTGTAATACCTTTGTCCCAACATATTTTGCAATTGGCTGCTTCTCAGGGTGAAGGTGCTGAAATCACAACAGCTACCCATCACACACCCACTCCTGAACATTCATCTGCATCAACCCAAAAGACGCAATCCCCTAGGATTTCACAATCAAAGGACACTGAGTTACCTCAGACTAGTGTCAGGATGGAAGCAGATGTGGCTGCCACTGGTGATGTAGGTGGCATGATGGAAGGGGCTAACACTACTGATTCTGGCTTAGTAGCTGGTCAGGACAGTGTTAACATCAGTAAGACCCCAACTATGACAACATCTAATGCTGAAGGTTCTTTTGAACCTGAAGCAGGTGATGGTAACCCCAGTCACTTGGCTAAAAATTGGGGCTCAGATGATTAACCCAGGGTTGATACTAAGTTTAGGCCCATTGATTCACCTCTCGGACCAGGTTACATAGGTCGAAGTGATGAGGGCAGAACTGAGACTATTGAATTGATGGAAACTCATGTGCATAATGACAATGTCAATGACTCACCTCTCGGGCCAGGTCACACAGGCCGAAGTGATGAGACTAGAAAAGATACTGAGGAATTGATGGCAACAAATGTACAAAATGACAAATCTGATGATCCACCTCTCAGGTCAGGTAACACAAACCAAAGTTGTGAAGATAGAATGAAACAACTCACTGAATTGATGGCCAGATGTACCAAGTTAGAAACACAAGTTCTTGACCTCACAACAACAGTCAAACAGTTGAAGATGAGGATCAGATTTTTGGAAGGACAGAAAAGGTCAAGAACAAAGGTGCTCAGAAGGTTCAAGAAGGTTGATTCCAAACCAAGTTTGGGGAAGGATGCTCCCAAACAGGGGAGGAATGAAGGCAAGACTTCAGGGGAGGCAGAAAATGTGTTTGAAAGTGCTGCTGTTGATGAGAATGTTGATATGGACATGGATTCAGGTGAGAATGAAGAGTTTGTGGTTAAGGATAAGTCTGGGAATGAAGTGGCTTTGGAATCAGGGAAGAAGGAGCAGATTTTAAAAGGTTTGGATGCTGGTATTCAAGTTGATAATGCTGCTGGTGATATGGCTAAGGGAGATTCTGCTGCTGGTTCAGGGTATTCTGCTGCTAAGGATACTCAAGTTGCTGATGAGCCAGAGCAAGGTTCTACTGCTGACTTGGATGAAGAGATAAGCTTAGCAGAAGTTATAATCCAGCTGAAACAATCACAATCATCCAAAACAAGATCCCCTAAACCAAAACCAACATCTGAACCACAACCAGAACAACAACAACATGAATCTGAAGCTGAGCCACAACCAAAATCAACTTCACTTACAACAACACATGTAACTCCCGCAGCTACAATTCCAAAAGTTCCTATCAAAGGAGTAAGCATAAGAGAACCCATTCCTTTCAAAAAGCCTGTACAAGCTCATACATACATTGGAAAGGGTAAAGGTAAGATGGTTGATGAGCCTGAACCTTATCCATTTCATATTCCTTTTGAATTTTGGTCTCCTGACCTTAGAGAAAGACATGATCAAGAAGCTGCACAGAAACTTGCAGCTGAAGAAGAGGCAGAATATGAAAGGGAACTTGAAGAACAAAGGAAACAGGCTGAGAAACATGCTGAGATTGAAGAAAAATTAAATGCTTGGGATGAAGAGAGAGCTAAGTGTGAAGCTGATATAGAATGGTTGAAAGTGAAAGAGGAGTTACAAGATACTTTCACTAATGAAGGGATAAATGACTGGATAAAGATGGTCACAACAGAGAAAAAGAATAAGTTTGTTGCAGAAAGAAAGAGGAAAAAGAAATTTGAAAGTGCCAAAAGAGAAGCTGAGACTTTTGTACCTATGCGCATGGATGATAAATTTCCAAAGGTTCAAAAGGTAAAAGATAAGAAAGCAGTGGAGACTGAGGTTGTCAAAGATACTCAGGTTGAGAAAGAAAAGAAGGCTGAAAAGAAGATAGTGATGGATGAAGAAAAAGAAAGCTCTACTATTGGTGAGAAGAGGCCTGGGAGAAGGTTAAAAATGAAAGCCAGAAGAAAGAAGAGAAAATTGAACAAACCAAAACCAGTAGAATCAAGTTCTGATGAGCATGAAGAAGAGGAAACAGAGGAGGTAACTGCAGAAGACATGAAGAAAATAATGGATTTCACAGTTGTGTCTAAACATCAAGAAACAGAGATCACAAATGCAGTTCCACCACAAGAAAAATCCCCTATCATCTCATACACATTTGGTATAAGGGATGGAAGTGAGGCCTTCTGGGAAATCAAGAGAGCAAATGGTTTTTATTATAAATATACAAGGTTTTCACAAATGTTATACTGGATGGACAGAGATGATGTAGTCACTCTTTGGAGGTTATATAAGGAGAAATATGAAGATGTGAGACCAGAAGAGATTGCAGAAAGGGTGATTTATTATTATCTGAAAATCATGTTTGAGCCACAACACAGTGACTTAGAATGGAGAACATTGAAGAATACCAAAGTTCAAAGGTGGTATTTGTATCAGTCATGTGGAGTACATGCCTTGAGTGGTCAAGGGGTGGTTATTTATATGCTGACTGAAAAGGATTATCCTGCATTAAATTGGGGAAAAGAAATCATTTATCAGATGTTACAGCCTGGAAAGTTAGAGCTACAAAAGGAATTTCTGTCAGATGATCAAGCATTCAAATTGATAAGAAAGTATCAAAAGGAGCTCAACTCAATGATGAAGCAGTAAGTGTTTGGAAGCATCCTCTTGGTGTTTGTTTATATTTAAAAGAAACTTGATGATTTTGGAAGAAAATATCAAGTTTAGGGGAGGATTGTTGGGATTTAAGATGCTGCTGCTTCATACTGCTCAAGGTTCTTAAAGGAAAATATACCAAGTATCATTCTGCTGCTCGACTAAATCATTCTACTGCTAGTGTATTTATTCTACTGCTGAGTTTCTGAGAAGATTGAGTAAATAAGCTAAGTATGATTCTACTGCTAGACTACGAAGATCCTATTGCTAGAGTAAATCATTCTACTGCTTATTAGATAAACGTGTATAGTTTGTTAGATAATTATGGTAATGATACGAATAGATATTATCTTGTATAGAAAGTCTTTATAACCGACTAGGACTCCTTAAGACTATAAAAGGAGGATCTAGGGTTAGGGTTAGCATACGTATTATTGTTAGTTCGATTCACTTCAAGGTTATTGTAACCCTGTTACTTTTGAGTAACCGTATTTAATATATTGAGGTGATTGTTAAGAGAATTCTTGTGTGTTCGATTCATAATTCTTCTTAAGATTAAGTACTAGTTTCCATATAGTAGTTAATAGTTTGTTCAAGAACAGTCTCTATACCTATTGTCTTAGATCTACATCTAAGGTAATTAACAAGATCGTTAGCTCAACTGGGATCAACAGGAACTCTTGGGTATCTTGGAAGGAGAACAAGAACCCTGGTTATTATGTTAGATGATAGGACTTTGTAAATGATAAATAAAATGATGGCCCATGTTTTTGATATTTCAGTGTCCTTAATAGCTTTCTAGTATATTCAGTATGAGTAGAAGTCATTAGCTCACTCATAACTGATGAAAACACTTAGGCATAATTTATATCCAAATAGGGGGAGATTGTTGGGTCCGTCAGTACCCAAGGATCCTGAAAACAGGATTTGAATACAAATTACGCTAAGTGTTAATTAACCAAAAACATACTTAAGTCACTGAGTGAACAGTCACTCAGTGAGTTACCTTCAAGAAGCTCAGGACGAGTCTAAGAAGAAAGATTCACCACTCAGTGAGGCAGAACTCCCTGAGTGTTACTTGAGCCAAAGAAGAAGGTAATGGGTTCAGTGAGTATTGGACAAGAACTCACTGAACCCAGTCTCCTCAACAACAATAAGTGATTAAAGACTGAAGACTGAAGGCGAAGACTGAAGAACCTGAAGCCTGAAAGAAAGGCGGGATTTAGCGGGAAGAGTTTGAAGAGATAAGGATAAGTCTTATCGGGCCAGAAACAAACCTTCCCTAAAGCGGCTAAAAGTCAAGTAGTGTCAGAACTGACACTCGAAGACTTTTTGGCCCATTCCTATTGGTTCTTGGAAATGACAAATACTGTTGTAGTTGTCAGACACGCTTTGTATTCCTTTTGTATTTTAATCTTCAGTACTCTTTGATGTTTGTATATAAATAGCAACAGATGGAGAAAAGTGGGTAAAGTTTTGTGCATTAAAAGCTTAGACTTTCACAAAACCACTTTTCTCCTACAAAGAGTAACTACATCCCTGAGATAGCTCAGTGGGTCAATATTGTTACCACTCAAGCATAGCTTGAGTTTAGATAGGAGACACACCATACCTTGTCTATTCAATCCCAAGTGTTTGTTCTGAAAAACACTTGGGCAATAGATTCTTTGATTGATTTCTAATAAGAATTTAAATGTTGGAAAACTTTGTGTTTTTATATTTACGTTTTACTTATCTGTGTTAATTAATCATTACTTTAATCTCAGTCATTAACACGATTAGATTAACTCTATAGTTACTTCTAAGTGTGTTGAGGGAACAAGAAACACGCCTTTTTCCAATCTTCTGAACAGTGTTTCTCTTTCCGGATCTTTCTCCCTTGGTGATCTTGATCGGCCTCCCCTTGGGTTAGGGCTTCCAGACACGCTTCGGAGTCTCTTAGCTTCAATTTTCTTTCTGAGATCCCTTCTTCTATTAGGTGTTCCAGATTCGGAATGTTGAGAAACTTCCTCAACATTTTGACGAGCTTTTATTTCTTTAAGCTTCTCCTACTGTGATAACGCTCATTTTATACATGTTTTAGTTGTGTTATTTCTATGTTTATGTATTGTATCTGGTTGTACTTATGAACATATTATGCTTAAAAAGGTACAAAAGATATATTCAGGTTCAGGTACAATCAAGTTCAAGTAAATGGCTAAAAAGATGAAGAAAAGTTGTTAAATCAAGAGGTTTTGCACAAACGTAAGTTTTTTCTCACAATAAAGGCTTTGGAAGGATCGTGAAAGATAAAGAGTCAAGATTACAATGATTTCCAAGTTCAAGAAATGATCAAGAATTGATGAAATGAATGAAAAGTTATATGTAAAGAATTATGGCTTGCTTCTTCAACCAAAGGTTCAAGAAATACATCTAAGGCTTAAGTTCAACCCAAGGTTCAATAATGCCATGCCATCCTTACTCCAAAACATGGGCAGGAATCTGAACCTTAGGTTAAGACTTTCAACCTTGGGTCGAAACAATTGCTGGAACACTTAATGACTATCTTCAATGAGCTAACTCTTCATATGGGTTGTCATTACACTTAATTTACTCCAAGTGCAGAATTTTTATGACACTTTGGGCTCAAGTATTTTACTTGGTGACCAAGGGGAGTCATCTTATATATATGTATGCTTGGCCATGATAGAATATATATATACAATCTATAATCTATTATCTACACATCAACAACTACTACAACTAATCTTATACTCAAAGGGGTGACAAGGAAGAAAAACGCAAGAAAAGAAGAAGCTTACATTCACCAATCATCAATTTAATCATTCAAAGAATCTTTGTTGATCATCTCACAAGTGTTCCTAATTCTTGTAATCATCATTACAACTTTTGTTAGACTTTTTAATTATGTTTTCAAGTGATAAATTTCTTGTGGTTATTTCTTTGTTTGCCATGAGTGGCTAAGTGCCTTAAGCACTTGCCTAGATGATGTTTGTGACATGATTCTTGATTGATTATGACTCATTGGTTCTAGTTAAACGAAAAGCTAATACTAAGATCGAATTGTGTTATTAAGAGTTTTCTCCACCAAAAAGTTGTCAAGTTTGGTTAATTGCTAATAGTGTAATGGGTTGAAAAAGACATTGTTAGTCAATTAGTTGTAAACCTTTTTCTATGAGGGTGTTACCTTATGTATTGACCATTTCATGAGTAACTTGGTTAAACTTGGAAAACTAAAATAGCGTGGTTGTCAATTGCTTGTGAAACGAAAGCGAATCAAGTGAATGAGTTGTGTTAGTCTTGGTTGATCAAATCTTAAATATTGTTTTTGTCATCTTAAAATCTTGACGAGGATTCAAAGTGTTGGAAACAATAGGATCAGTATACCCACTAATCGAATTAGAACACCACCTAATTCATTGATCATAATCAAATGGAAACATTGTCATAATCATATCAAGATAATTGTGCAAAACTAGTCTAGGCAAGTGTAGCTTTAATATATTGAATTTACATCATCATTATTTGCTTTCTATTAGAATCGTTAATTAAGCTCGATATTATATTCAAAAACTCACATCCCAAAAACTAAACAAATCCTAGTGAACGACCTCGGCTTACCATATTATCTCTTACTACACACGGACGAGTATACTTGCTCGTATGTGTTTTGTTTGAATCATTGGTAGATCGTGTTATAAATTTAAAACTTGCACTCGAAACGGGCACATCAAGTTTTTGGCGCCGTTTCCGGGGATTTGATCACGTTTTTTTTTCTAAGTTTTTGTTTATAATTTTCTTGTTTAAATCGTACTCGTATTCGTGGATCTAAAAAAAAAAAATTTTTTTTTCAAAAAAAAAAAAAAAAAAAAAAAAATCTCTGCAAACCGCCGGTTTATCCCCCAACCGCGGCGGTTCAACTCACGGTAAATCTAAAAACGGACCGAACCGCCGGTCCATTTCTCCAACCGTCCGGTCCAAGCTCTCGGTAAAAAATTTAAAAAATCCAAACCGCCGGTCCAAACCTCGACCGCGGCGGTTCAACCTTCGTTAAATAAAAAAAAAAAAAAAAAAAATCGAACCGCTGGTTCAATTTTCCAACCGTCCGGTTCATCCTCTCGGTAACCCTTCATTTCTCCAAACCGTCCGGTTCATTCTTCCAACCGCCGGTTCATATATATATATATATATATATATATATATATATATATATATATATATATATATATATATATATATATATATATATATATATATATATATATATATATATTTTAAATTTAGTTTTTTCTTTCTATCTTTTCGATAAAGCTCATTTTTCTCGTGCATGACCACTCGCTCTTCAAGCGACGAATTGAGCACACCATTGTCTAACCCCGAAAGTTTATTTCGCAAAAAGAGAACTCCATTCATTCCACCCGATCAAAGAATTCCAAGAACCGTTAACCCACCATTTGAAAACCTTTCCAAAGTTCATCCAATCGTTAATCTTTTTCTTGAATTACCATTTCCAATGGCCGACGATTGACCTATGTGGGATACCAATAGGGTTGTAGCTCCTACACCCGCAGCTGCCATTGTTCCCGTTAATCTTGGAGAAAACTTTACTATCAAAGGTCATCATCTCTCGATGATTAAAGACAACCAATTTGATGGTCGAGTTAAATCCGATCCACACAAACATATCGCCGATTTTCTTGAAATTTGTGACATGTTTCGTTATGAAACTACCGATGCAAATGCAATCCGTCTTAAACTTTTTCCATCATCTCTCACCGGAGAAGCGAAAATTTGGTATAACGAATTAAGCCCCGGTGTGATCACAACTTGGGACCAAATGAGAGAAGCATTTGTTGGACGTTTCTTTCCACCGGCCATGTTTGATCGTCTCTTAGGTGAAATTCGTAGCTTTACTCAAAAGGAAGGAGAAAATCTTGTCGAAGCTTGGCTTCGAATGAAAAACATGCTCTGAAGTTGTCATGGGCATGGATTGTCTCATGGTAATATCATTCAAATCTTTTACCATGGTCTCGATGACACAACTCAAGGCATACTTGATGCCGGAGGAATTTTCCTTTATAAGACCCCTAACGAAGCTTATAATTTGCTAGAAGACCGTGTACTTCTTAAGCTCGATTGGTCTAAGGATGCAAAAATAAAACCTCAACGAAAATCCATTGCATTCGCCGAAAGAACAAATGAAAATTCCAAAATCATGGAAATGATGAAAGATCTCACCTCTAAAATCGATTCTAAATTCCAAAATATCCAAAAAGAAATCAAAGAAATACGTGAGGGATGTACTCATTGTGGTGGAAATCACTCATCATCCGAGTGTGATGATGTTGGGATTCTTGATTTGATGAGTTAAAGTGAATATAAGAATGAAACAAAGGGACTAAATCTAACATTATGGAAATCTACAAAAGATGGAAGATATTGAAGATATGCTTAATTATTTAAAAGATTTAGTTTGTAATTATAGTAGTTATCCTTTGTAAACCCTAATCCTCTAGTATATAAAGAGGATATGGGCGTCTGGTTTATTGTGCACAGAAAAGATGTAGATGTCTATGAAAGGTGTGTGTGTGTCTAGACGTTTGTCTTGTAAACGTCTAGATTAGTTTAGTCTCAAGGATCTTTGATCCCTGTTACTATTGAGTAACCGTATTATATTGAGGCTAATGGTGATAATGAAGAAAAACCTTGTTCATAATAATGTTAATTCTTTATTGAATTTCATTATTATGTGTCCTAGATAATATGAGGTCTAAACAACATCAAGCTAAAACGATTCTGCAGGTGGTATCAGTCCCAGGGGCTCGTGATATCTAGGATTATGCAAGGTTTTTATTTGTCAAAGCAAGCAGCTGTGAGAAGGTACGAATTGGTTTGGATTCGATTAGTAATATATTGATTTTTTCTTTGACGACAACAGTTTCACATTGAATATCAATTCAATATTATGATTTGTCGTCTTTTGTAAGTTAACATAGATTAAACCACGTACTAAGTTGGTCGGTTGAGAAGAAGACTTTATATTTGTTTCACGTCACATGATTTATTCTAGGATTCGCAATTAATGTGTCGGTATATTTATGAAGGGTTTGGTTATTATATTCGCTATTATTTATTTTGAGCGCTGGTCTTTTATTCTTTATGAATTGATGGTCGGTGGGAGCATGATATTGTTGACCATATTATACATCATGAGTCAGAACATTATCTTTTTATCAATCGGTTTGTTGAAGTTTTGTTTCTCAAATTAAGAATTGCTAGTGGATCGGTGCTATATTCTTTATGCAAGAGACGATCATTGTTGGTGCTGAATTTATTATACGAGCATGAGAGATTATGGGCGCTCGTTGGTTTTTGATGATTTTTAGTGTTGCTGCTTGTTTAAGAGGTTTTAGTGCTGCTCGTTCTTTATTGTTTCTGCTGCTGCGATACATGATTAATACTGCTGCTAGTGGTCGTTACTACTGCTATTTCTCAAGATACTACTGCTAGTTGTTATTTGTGCTGCTGGTCGTTCTTCAAGTTAATGCTGCCCATTGATCTTAGTGCTGCTACGTTTTTCATTAGTGCTGCTCGCTTTGAAACTTACTACTGTTTGTTTATTGGATGTGGTGAATGGTTTCACGGTGATGGCTACTGATTTGCTTTTTATTCGTTGAGACGTATTGGTTATATTATTACTCAATGTGGGAAGCTAGAATGCATACTGAGGTGACTATTAGTTTATTCCCATCATGCATGATAGATGGAGCTAAAATTAATATATACCATGAAGAGGCAGATTGATATAACATTTGCATAGTGGGACGGTGGAAAGCAAGAAAGCAATACTTGTAATATGCAATGTTTATTTGTTTTGCATGGTACATGATTTTTGGACGATGGACTCTTATATGTTGGCACATGCACGTTAATTATGGAGGAATATAGTTGGTGTTAATATTCTTTTATAGATATATTATGGGTCAGTGTAGTATTTGCATGGTGCTAATATATTGATAATGGGATAGTGACATGAAGATTACGAGCAGTAAGGGGAAGCATTGATTGTTGATGTGGAACATGTTGGTTCCAACACACAAGGGGAAGAAACACACACATGAGAGATTTGGTTATTGGATTTTGTTTTCGGTTCTTAAACGATTTAAGGCCCATTTTTATTTGTTCTTATTGGTGAAGAGGATTTTTTGTTGCTTATTTGATGATGAAGTGGAATTTTTCAAGGTTGTGTTTTATCATACCTTTTGACAGGAGGTAGCTTGTTTGTTTGTTCGTTTAAGTGACTACGAATTGACAAACACTTGAAGGAGTTACGTTATTGTTCTCAGTGGTTCTTGTCAAGAGATTGAGGTCTCCCTATACGTTAAGTATACGTTCGAAGTCGTTTTTAGTACAAGACATAAGACACAAGGTTGGTTTCTTCTACTTCAGCATCAAGTTGGTAATGATTAGTTTTCTTCAACAATACATAAAGCCTACAGATTAGAAGAATCATGAAGATGGTTAACATATGGGTTTTAAGGGAAGCTTATTGTTAAAATTATTAACCATTTATATGCTACATAGAGGTGAAGGTTTTAATGATTGCTAGTTGGTATTTTTACTGAAGATTTGGGATTTTTCTGTCTTGGATTCATTTATAAAAGAAAGCGTTTTGGTGTTCATTAATGGAGGGCGATTCAAGACATTGGAAGACTAAGTTGGATGTATGGTACTAGTTCATGGTTATGAAGATCAAGGTTGCATACTTTAGTCCCTTATTGATCATGACAAAAAGGGGAAGAAGATTTGATGATTTGCAACTTGTATATTCTTGGTGGTATGGCATGTTACAAAGGAAATCAAGACTTAAGGGGAAGATTTGTTTCATTCAGGGAGATGTTTACATCTCAACTTCTCTACTTCGTCTAGGGAAGTTCGTACACGACTTTGTTTGTTTTGTCATCATCAAATAGGGGAAAATTGTTGGGATTCTTGATTTGATGAAACAAAGTGAATATAAGAATGAAACAAAGGGACTAAATCTAACATTATGGAAATCTACAAAAGATGGAAGATATTGAAGATATGCTTAATTATTTAAAAGATTTAGTTTGTAATTATAGTAGTTATCCTTTGTAAACCCTAATCCTCTAGTATATAAAGAGGATATGGGCGTCTGGTTTATTATGCACAGAAAAGATGTAGACGTCTATGAAAGGTGTGTGTGTGTCTAGACGTTTGTCTTGTAAACGCCTAGATTAGTTTAGTCTCAAGGATCTTTGATCCCTGTTACTGTTGAGTAACCGTATTATATTGAGGCTAATGGTGATAATGAAGAAAAACCTTGTTCATAATAATGTTAATTCTTTATTGAATATTCCGCTTTCATTATTATGTGTCCTAGATAATATGAGGTCTAAACAACCTCGAGCTAAAATGATTCTACAGATGACAAACCCATGGGAGGTCCCGAAGCGGAAGCCAATTATGTTTATGGAGGATATAGAAGAGGAGGATATCGTGGAAACTACTACGGTAGAAATTCTAGAGATTGGCAAGATCGTCCACCAAGGGATGATAACCGCAATCCCCAAACTCGTGAAGACAATCGTCAGACATCTTCTCATGATGATAACCGTTCATCATCACAATCACGTGAAACAAAAAATGAAGAATCTGAATTCGAAAAAACCATTCGTGAATTCGTGCATGCCCAAAAGCAAACAAATGAATTCATGAAAAATCAGTTCTTCATGCTCAAAAGCAAAGTCAAACAAGGTCAAAAGAATCATCAAGCTTCTATCTAAGATCTTGAAACCAAATTTGGTCGTCTTTCTGATCAACTTGCTGCAAGACCGTCTGGCACCTTGCCAAGCAATACTCAAACAAACCCCAAACCATCATCATCTGGAACTTATCGTCCACTTTAAACGAGGAATGAGCATGTAAATGCTGTATATACTCGTAGTGGTCTATCTTATGATCCACCACCTAACCCAACCTAAACAACCACTATCGTCCATGATGATAGTGAGGATGAAGCAGAAGAAGAACCAAAAGAAAATACACAAATTCCTACACCAGTTGTAAAAACCTACTCCACCGCTTAAAGCGTATAAACCGAGAATTCCATATCCTCAACGTTTGAGGAAAGAAAAGATGGAAGAGCAATATGGCAAGTTCATTGACTTAATCAAAGAAGTTAGGATCAACGTTCCTCTTGTGGATGTCCTAGCTGGAATGCCCAACTATGGGAAGTTTTTGAAAGAACTTGTGAGCAACAAAAGTAAAATGGAAAACATTTCCGCTACCTTCTTGAATGAAGATTGCTCAGCAATTATTGAAAATAAACTATCGAAAAAACTCGGTGATCCTGGAAGTTTTCTTATCCCATGTACTCTGGGAAATTCAATCACTTGTGATGCTTTAGCCGATCTCGGTGCAAGTATCAATCTTATGCCATACTCATTGTATGCGAAGCTTTCGATCGATACGTTGAAACCTACAAGAATGAGTATATGTTTAGCAAATCATACTATCCAATATCCTGTTGGAGTAGCTAAAAACATGCTTGTTCAAGTTGGGCAATTCGTTTTTCCTGTTGATTTTGTGATCCTCGAAATAGAGGAAGATAGCAAAGTTCCATTGATTCTAGGAAGACCTTTCCTAAACACAGCAGATGCTATCATTCGAGTGAAAATAAAGAAACTCAACCTTGGAGTTGGGGACGAAAGAATCTCTTTTTCGATTAATCAAGCCATGAAATATTCTCATGCAAATGATGACACTTGTTATAGCATTGATGTTGTCAATAAAATAACAGAAGAAACATTTGATAAGTTGCTTGGCGAAAGAATTAAGACTCATAAAACATCTGGACAAATCAGTGATGAAGATCTCGACAGAGAATTCGCTGAATTTATGCAGATAGATACCGAAGAAATTTCTGAAGAAGAAAATACCAACTTTGAGGAGTTGGAATTCAATGATGATATGAGAATCAAAACCTCAATTGAAGATCCGCCAGTGGATCTAGTCTTGAAACCTCTTCCTGATCATCTGGAATATGCATTTTTGGAAGAAAATTCTCTTCTTCCAGTTGTCATATCTTCAGCACTCAAACCCGATGAAAAAGAACGTCTTGTTTCTAAACTTAAAAAGCATAAAGAAACTTTCGCCTGGAAAACTTCTGACATTTGTGGAATAAGTCCAAACTTTTGCAAACACAAAATAAATATTGAAAACGATTCGAAACCCGTTGTTCAAAGACAACGAAGACTCAACCCAAATATGAAGGAAGTTGTTAAGAAAGAAATAATCAAACTTCTTGACGCTGGAATTATTTATCCCATTGAGGATAGTTCATGGGTGAGTCCTGTTCACTGTGTTCCTAAGAAAGGAGGAACAATTGTCGTGACTAATGAACGTAATGAACTTGTTCCTACCAGAACCATAACTAGTTGGCGAGTGTGCATTGATTATCGCAAATTAAATGACGCCACTAGGAAAGATCATTTTCCTTTACCATTTATGGATCAAATGTTGGAAAGACTTGCGGGGAACAAATTCTTTTGTTTTCTCGATGGATTTTCCGGTTATTTCCAAATTCCAATTGATCCAGCTGATCAAGAAAAGACCACATTTACATGTCCTTTTGGTACATATGCATATAGGCGTATGCCTTTTGGTCTTTGTAACGCACCAGCAACATTTCAAAGATGCATGATTGCTATTTTTCAAGATATGCTTGAAACCTCCATGGAAGTTTTCATGGACGATTTCTTGGTATTTGGAGACTCATTCGAGTCATGCCTTTCCAATCTTGACAAAATGCTTGAAAGATGCAAAACTTCTCATCTCGTGCTTAATTGGAAAAAATGTCATTTTATGGTGACAGAAGGCATTGTGCTTGGTCACAAGATTTCAAGCAAGGGAATTGAAGTTGACAAAGCAAAAATTGATGCTATTGCTAAATTACCACCCCCGACTAACGTCAAAGGCGTTAGGAGTTTCTTGGGACATGCGGGATTTTACCGCAGATTCATCAAAGATTTTTCAAAAATATCTCGTCCTATGACGAAGCTTCTCGAAAAAGATTCAGTATTTGATTTCAATGAAGAGTGCATCAAGGCATTCGAAACACTCAAAAATAAGTTAACAAATGCACCGATTATGGTTTCACCAAATTGGTCGCTGCCATTTGAACTTATGTGATATTTGGGGAATTGATTTCATAATCGGACTTATTTGATCTCTACGAGAAAGACTACCAGACTTATTTGAACTACAAAATGCCCAACAAAACTACACAGTAACTGAAAAGGAACTTTTGGCTGTAGTTTTTGCATTTGACAAATTTCGTTCTTATCTTGTTTTATCAAAGACAATTGTATTCACCGATCATTCAGCTCTTAAATATCTGTTTGCCAAACAAGATGCCAAACCACGTCTTATCCGATGGATTTTATTGCTTCAAGAATTTGACATAGAAATTCAGAATAAGAAAGGTGCAGAAAATGTTGCAGCAGATCATTTATCTAGATTAGAAAATCCTAATTTAGAGGAACTCGGTGAAGACGAAATTGATGATAATTTTCCCGATGAAACCCTTATGGGAATTGATGAAGAAGAAGTTCCATGGTTTGCAGATTATGCAAATTATTTAGCTGGAGGAATATTACAAAAAGGTCTATCTCACGCTGAGCGTAGTAAATTTTTCGCAAACCTGAAATACTATTGTTGGGCATTTCTTTGAAAAGGAACTTTTGGTGAAACCATAATCAAATATGCATTAGTTTTGTTGGGCATTTCTTTGAAAAATTGTGATGCATGCCAGAAGTCTGGTAGTCTTTCTCGTAGAGACGAAATGCCACAAAAGAGCATACAAGTTTCTGAAATATTTGATATTTGGGGAATTGATTTCATGGGTCCTTTTCCTAAATCTCATAAATTCGAATACATCCTCGTTGCAATTGATTATGTCTCTAAATGGGCAGAAGCAGAGGCTTTACCCACAAATGATGCACGAGTAGTTGTGAATTTTCTGAAAAAGCTTTTCTCTCGATTCGGAATTCCAAAAGCTTTAATAAGTGACAGAGGAACTCACTTCTGTAACCGTCAAATGGAGAAAGTTATGAAACGATATGGAGTTCACCATCGTTTCTCAACAGCATATCATCCTCAAACCAGTGGTCAAGTTGAAAACACCAATAGAGCTTTGAAAAGAATACATGAAAAAACAGTAAAGGATAATCCTTCTGTTTGGTCAAGGAAACTCGATGATGCTCTATGGGCGTTTAGAACGGCATATAAAACTCCAATCAGTACAACTCCATATAGACTCATATATGGAAAAACTTGTCATTTGCTGTTTGAAATTGAACACCGCGCCTATTGGGCGTTGAGACAATGTAACCCGATCTCAAAATCGCTGGAGAAAAAAGATTCTTTCAATTACATGAACTCAATGAATTAAGACTCCAGGCGTATGAGAATTCCAAGTTGTACAAAGCTCGAACAAAAGCTTATCATGATAGGAAACTAAGAATCCGGAAAGAATTCAAGGCCGGAGACTAAGTTCTTTTGTTCAATTCTAGGTACAAATTCAAAGCTCCTAAGCTCAGAACCAAATGGTTTGGTCCATTCGTGGTAAAACATAGTTTTCCATCCGGATATGTCGAATTATATGACAAGCATGGTGGAACTTTCATTGTTAATGGACATCGTATCAAACTCTACCATGATGAAGAGCAATTGAATGAATTATCAAGTGAAGAAATCCCACTTGAACTGCTCGATGAAAAGAAATACACTGCTATTCCATTTATGGCACCTTTTCCAGCTGATTATAAAAAAGTAATACCATGGGCTGCGGAAACTGGTTACATCTGGGATGTTCTCCCTAGAACTTGCAATACCGCAAAGTTACATGATATTGATAAAATCAGAAAAGGAATAGTAAAAGGCAATGTGGTGTATATTCCAAAGAAGTCGGGAAAGAATTCCGAATATAAACCACGAAAGTAAGAAAGATTGAGTCGGGCTGATGACTCATTAATAAATTTAGCGCTTCTCGGGAGGCAACCCGTTTGTTTTTTAAATTGTTTGTTTACTTTTATGCCCCAATGGTTTCACCATAAGTGTGGGGGCCTTACTACTATGAATAATAAAATCCAAAAATACTTTGCATTTTGTGTGTTTTTGTTTTTAATAATTGATGCAGGTTAGGATGCTTGATCTTGAAGATGTGGAATCATTTGATCTCAATATCCGATTTAGAGCCTGATATAGATTCCGAGGTTCAGGAAGTATCATTTCTTTTATGTTTCATTTCCCTATTTTTATGGCTCATCGTTCTTTACATTGAGGACAATGTCAAACTTAAGTGTGGGGGGGGGGGGGGGAGGAAATAGGAAAATAAAACTGGATTTTAAAATTTTCTATATTTTTTAGCCTAGTTTTTAATTTGTTTGCCCCTATAATCTAGTTGTTTTCGCACATTTAGGAATAACTAGATTAATCCACTAATAAAACATGTAATTTTTTTTGAAAATTCGAGATGTGTCCTGATTGATATTGCGATCCATTTTTAGGATTGATAACATTGCTAGCTTAATTATAGCCCATTCCACTAAATTGTGAGGATTTAAGCCTATTTCATATAGCATACATCTTTTATGCTTGATCTTTTTGCTATGAGTGTGCCAGTGATCTTATTTATTCTAGAACTTGTACATGCAAATCATTACCAGACCGCAGTGAGATTACCTTGTGTGATATAAGTGTATTCATGTGATAAGAGGCAACCTTAGGAATTAAACCAAATGGCCTTCCATTTTACATCTAATGATATATTAGCTAGCCACATCGGTTAGTTAACCACTTATATGAACCCATTTGTTAGAACTCAATTTTAGTGCTAGATACCATTAGTACACCCTCTGAGCCATCATTTTCATTTTGTTACACCAGAAAAATATAAAAATATTTTACACTTTTAGCCTTAACCTTACCCATAGTCAAGTCTTGGTTGGTTACTAGCTACAAGGAAAGATGGTTGTTATGTGGGAATCCTTGAAAATGAGAAAGTTGCGAACTCCATGATAATCTCATGGAAGATCTATGGGTATTATGATCGATGGAAGAAAAAAAAATGATGAAAGAAAAGAAGAGAAGGAAAAAGAAAAAAATAATAAATAATAAAATAAGTCATCGCAATTGTTTGGTGACAGGAATAGCCAATGAGCTATAAAAGTCAGATATCGATCAAGGATAGTTCTCGAGTTCAAAGGAAAATGGTTGATGTAGCTAGTAGCAATTGGTTGTAGACTTTGACTATTTGTAAAGTTTTTATTTTAAACCAATTTCATAAATATATATCCCATGTCTTATCCCTGCCTATTTGATTTTGTGGAAATTATCAAGTGTATTGACATGTGGTGACCATCCGATTTCTTGAGGAATTAGGTAACGTTGCTAGCGAGCTAGGGAGTGTTTTGGTGACCATCCGTTATGCAAGTAACGTTGTTAGCGAACCAAGGTACGATCTAGTGACCATCCGTTATTTGATGATGCAAGAATTCGTTGTTAGCAAGCTATTATGTTTTGCATGAGATAGTTGCACATAAGTCTTATATAACCTTTGAAGCCTTAAACCCAAATAAAAGTCCTCTTAGATGTTTACACTTGGTGCTTATGCCACGTCGGTGGAGTTTTGTTTCTTGTACAAGCTTATGGTAATATTTAGATCATGACTGAGCAATGAGTGTTATTTTCTTATATACTCACCCACTAAACAAATGAGTGTTGAGTGAATTATACTTCATTTCTTTTTCGTGAGGTGTTTTAACATGTTATCAAGCAAGAGAATCATTAAGGTATTGTCAAACATCTCGACTTTTCACCTATAAGCTTAAAAAGATGGATATTATCTTGTACTTGTGCTTGATGGATTTGCATCCCATTTTTAGAATCATTATAATTTATATCATGTGGATTTATTTCTAAAAGCTAGATTTGCTTGGGGGCAAGCAAAGTGTAAGTGTGGGGGATTTGATAACGCTCATTTTATACATGTTTTAGTTGCGTTATTTCTATGTTTATGCATTGTATTTGGTTGTATTTATGAACATATTATGCTTAAAAAGGTACAAAAGATATATTCAGGTTCAGGTACAATCAAGTTCAAGTAAATGGCTAAAAAGATGAAGAAAAGTTGTTAAATCAAGAGCTTTTGCACAAACGTAAGTTTCTTCTCACAATAAAGGCTTTGGAAGGATCGTTAAAGATAAAGAGTCAAGATTACAATGATTTCCAAGTTCAAGAAAAGATCAAGAATTGATGAAATGAATGAAAAGTTATATGTAAAGAATTATGGCTTGCTTCTTCAACCAAAGGTTCAAGAAATACATCTAAGGCTTAAGTTCAACCCAAGGTTCAATAATGCCATGCCATCCTTACTCTAAAACTTGGGCTGGAATCTGAACCTTAGGTTGAGACTTTCAACCTTGGGTCGAAACAATTGCTGGCACACTTAATGACTATCTTCAATGAGCTAACTCTTCATATGGGTTGTCATTACACTTCATTTACTCCAAGTGCAGAATTTTTATGACACTTTGGGCTCAAGTATTTTGCTTGGTGACCAAGGGGAGTCATCTTATATATATGTATGCTTGGCCATGAGAGAATATATGTATACAATCTATAATCTATTATCTACACATCAACAACTACTACAACTAATCTTATACTCAAAGGGGCGACAAGGAAGAAAAACGCAGGAAAAGAAGAAGCTTACATTCACCAATCATCAATTTAATCATTCAAGGAATCTTTGTTGATCATCTCACAAGTGTTCCTAATTCTTGTAATCATCATTACAACTTTTGTAAGACTTTTTAATTATGTTTTCAAGTGATAAATTTCTTGTGGTTATTTCTTTGTTTGCCATGAGTGGCTAAGTGCCTTAAGCACTTGCCTAGATGATGTTTGTGACATGATTCTTGATTGATTATGACTCATTGGTTCTAGTTAAACGAAAAGCTAATACTAAGATCGAATTGTGCTATTAAGAGTTTTCTCCACCAAAGAGTTGTCAAGTTTGGTTAATTGCTAATAGTGTAATGGGTTGAAAAAGACATTGTTAGTCAATTAGTTGTAAACCTTTGTCTATGAGGGTGTTACCTTATGTATTGACCATTTCATGAGTAACTTGGTTAAACTTGGAAAACTAAAATAGTGTGGTTGTCAATTGCTTGTGAAACGAAAGCGAATCAAGTGAATGAGTTGTGTTAGTCTTGGTTGATCAAATCTTAAATATTGTTTTTGTCATCTTAAAATCTTGATGAGGATTGAAAGTGTTGGAAACAATAGGATTAGTATACCCACTAATCGAATTAGAACACCACCTAATTCATTGATCATAATCAAATGGAACCATTGTCATAATCATATCAAGATAATTGTGCAAAACTAGTCTAGGCAAGTGCAGCTTTAATATATTGAATTTACATCATCATTATTTGCTTGCTATTAGAATCGTTAATTAAGCTCGATATTATATTCAAAAACTCACATCCCAAAAACTAAACAAATCCTAGTGAACGACCTCGGCTTACCATAGTATCTCTTACTACACACGGAAGAGTATACTTGCTCGTATGTGTTTCGTTTGAATCATTGGTAGATCGTGTTATAAATTTAAAACTTGCACTCGAAACGGGCACATCATGCTGCATCTTCTCTTGATGAACGTTCTCAGCTATAATTGGCAACAACTGGTGGTAGTGCTTGTCACAGTACTCTCGAAGAGCTATGTCAGACGTGGACCTACCTTGATCTTCAAGTGTGGTTTCTTTTTCCCTTCTTACCCTATTCCGCACGGCGGACGTGGGTATAGAAGGAGTGGGGCCTGAATGAGTGCTCATGGTGAGTATTTTCAAGAACGCAGTTGTGTACTGATCCCACCGATGGCGCCAACTTGTTAGTGCAAAATATGTGGTGGGTATTAGATTGGGTTGGAATTGCGTATTGGGCTGTCCCAACGGGTCGTTGATGGGTTATGCTTGCACTAAATCAAGTAATAAAATGATTCCCTGCACAAATGAAAGTAAACCGTTAGCCTTACCGTGGGGACGGACCCCACGATTAAGCTCCGGCGTGAGAGTAAGTAACCATGTTTATCAGAGAATGTTGGAGTATGTGTGAGAAAGTCATACCTCGTAAATGTGTGAGGCTCCCTTTTATAGGCGAGTCCAATACTAGGGTTTCCTAGTATTTCGTATATTATTGTTAGTGGCTAGAGTGAGACCCTTGTCGGGTAAGGATCCGCAATAATCGTGATTGCGGACACAGATCATCTTCTGCGACCCTTGGCTGATCCACTGGAGGACTTCGGAAGTACCCTTTGGATGACATGCGTGCGTCTTTGTATATCCGGGCCGTAGCTCATTTGTCATTGGGCTTAGTGGCAGCCCGGTATATTTGCTTGTTTACTTTGTTCGACTAGAACAGTTCAACCGGTTGAACCACCAGGGTTCAACCGGGTTTCAAAACATTATGTTTAATCCCTAAATCCTCAAACTTTTATTATTTTTCGTTTATAACCCATAAAGTTTTTTTATTACTAAAACTATCTGCCGGTATAAAATACCGTTGTTATGCACAGATACTCGTCTAGTAATATTAACATGCACATAATTAAATATTTTATAATGTGCTACCTAATTACATTCTTCATTATTAAACTTCTATATATACCTTCCATTTGCTAATGTGACCATGCAACACTTCCCAATCTCAATCTCTAATGCTATCTTATAACTTGATCTCCATACCGTGGTGCCTGATTTTCTTGGTGTTTTGTATATTTCTAGCTTTTCGCTCGTGTTTTTTTTTTTTTTTTTTTTTTTTTTTTTTTTTTTTTTTTTTTTTTTTTAATATATATTAACTTTGTCGTTCAATAAAGAATATTAGATCCAAATGGGGATTGAAGGTAAGAGTTTTTCTGTGATGGTGATAGACAATGTGGTGGTTCATGCACATGAACCATGTAATAACCATTGGTTACCTTTTACAAATCTAGACTTGCTTGTGGCACCTTTTGATGTTGGATATTTCTTTTGCTACAAGAAACCTTCCCATGGTAGTTTTTCCACCATTATAAACACCCTCAAAGCTTCCTTATCTCGAGCTCTATCACTTTACTACCCTCTCGCTGGCGAGATCCTATGGAATGTAGATGCTAGAGAGAACCAAATTCATTGCAATAACCGATGTGCGGACTTTACCGAAGCTGTTGCTGACGTGCAACTTAAGCAACTCAATTTGTACAATCCAGATGAGAGCATTGAGGGTAAACTAATGCCCAAGAAGCTGCATGGGGTCCTTGCCATCCAGGTAATTAATTTCGTCAATGGTCGTCACCCTATATACAAAACCAAAGCAAAATATGTCTTTATCAATACATTACTAATAATTACTCAATGTTAATATCATATATGATGTGTTTCTTTGTTTAGTTTGTGCACAGTTTCGTTAAAAATGATCAACTAATTTTCATAGTATATTAACAAATATCAATTGCAGGTTACTGAGTTAAAATGTGGAGGCATGGTGATTGGGTGCATGTTTGATCATCGGGCAGCTGACGGGTACTCAGCAAACATGTTTATCTCATCATGGGCAGATATAACCCGATCTGGAAGCCCGTCTATGTTACCCTCCTTTAATAGATCATTCTTCATTCAGAGGTTCCCTACCACTTCGTCTCTGAGGATTTACGTGCCCTATCCGAGCCGTTAAAAAATATGCCCCTTAAGAGGGTATTGATTTGGGTATTGGGCTTATAAATTTATCATGGGTTATAGGTTTAGTTATAAGATTGGAATTTAATTGGGCCCAAGTTTAAATGTTTAATACCTATTTAAAAAAATACATATATATATATATATATATATATATATATATATATATATATATATATATATATATATATATATATATATATATATGATTTTTTTTTAAAAATATGTGCCCTCGCGTAAAACGGACCCTAGCCCGTTGGCCTCCCCGGCCCACCCAAGAGCCGCCCCTGTTCTTCAATCCGAGGTTCCCTACCACTTATTCATCGTCAATTGACGATGTATTTGCTATATTTGAACCACCAACCAAGCCTGACCATGACCAAAACCACGAAAATGATGATCTACTCACACTACAAGAATAACAAGAACTAGCGACTAAGAAAATACCGGCGACACAATGTTGGCGGTATTAAACGCTAAAAGACAAAAAAATCGCTTGATCGTAGCCAGCCTGCTTTGAATTTTTAAGATGTTAAAATCCCGATGACATATCGTCGGGACCATATTGGTCAAATTTGACTTCTCCCCTGCCTCTCAATAATAGCGAATAATTGGGCGGGAATTTGACCCGCCAAGATGTTACCAACGCCATGTCGTCGGTAACATATAAACTAAAAAAATTATAGTAATTAGCGTTTAGTTTTGTCATTAGTGTAACTGTCCCGACGACATGGCGTCGGGACGTATTTAGACAAATTTTTTTGCTTCCCCCGCTTGTGAATAATAGCGAATAATTGGGCAGGATTTTTTCCCTCTTGTTTTGTACCGACGACATGTCGCCGGGATTATCTTCCCGCCTCATTTTACCTTTTCCCTGCCAATTTTTTTACTTATATATAATCAATCATCCTTAACCCGGCAAAACGCACATAACCCAATCGTCAATTCTCACAAAACACACATAACAATGGCTGGTTACACGCCGGAAGAGGAGTGGTCAAAGGTTTTATCGTCGATGGGTCTCTTTAATGAAGTTCTTAATACATATGGCTACGAAATTTATGATGAATATGGTTCTTATAAGAACATTAGCCCGTGGATGAGATACCAGATTCTAGAATGGTTGAGGAAAAAGTCGTACTACAGAGTGATGTTGGACGCTCAAGCTTGATGTTGGAGGAGAAAGCACGTTAGAAACCAAAATTGATGATCTGGGAAATAGGATAACAAATCTTGAAGCTATGTTTGAACATTTCATCAAGCAAATGAAAGCAAGGAAGGGAAATGATGGTGCAGGTTCTAGCAAAGTGGGAAGTAGCAGCAAAAAAAATAAAATAAAAATAAATGGGCGATGTTTGTTATGGTCTATGTCGTGTGTTTTGTTTGCTTTTCGAGTTATTTCGTTTGAGTTATTTCGTTTACTTGTCGAGTTGTTTCGTTTGCTTGTCGAGTTGTTTCGTTTGAGTCTGTATGAAATGTATGTGGTTGATAACTCTTTAGTGTTTTAAATAAAATGTTTGCCTTTGTGTCTGTTAATTGTGATATTGTTCCTTCAGTTCCATTCTTTATGCATATGTAATTTAGTGTTGGAAAATTGTATATTTGAAATACCCTGTTGTTTAAAGGGGTGTGTGGGCATTCCAATTTCGGCCGGAATGACTGCTTCACTGCCGTATGTCAGACTAAAGGGGGTCTCTCCATTACTTGTTTTCAGCGAAGTCCGGAAGGCCCATAGAACGTTCGGAAATTCGTCCACCCATCCGGCTCTTTCTCTCCCTAGCCGGGTTTTAATACCGTGCATCAGACTCTTGTTGGCTCTTTCAACCAGGCCGTTGGCTTGAGCATGTGCTACCGCTGTGTTTATCTGTTTATTTTTTAACTTCTCGCACCAACTTTTGAGCGGGTCGTTGACGAAATTCGTTCCGTTGTCTGTGACTATTATACCCGGAAGACCGAACCTACAAACGATGTTCTCCCGTACAAATTTCTTTACATCTTTGCCTGTGGTTTTGGCTAGGGGTTTCGCCTCTATCCATTTTGTGAAGTAGTCAACGGCCACAATAACGAATTTTACTTTCCCCGGAGCCTCCGGTAGAGGACCTAGTACGTCCATTCCCCATTGGTAAAAGGGCCACGGTGCCATGATGGACGTCATAATAGTTTTTGGTAGTTTCGGAACCGGAGCATGAATCTGACAGGAGTCACATTTGTCGATTTCCTCCCTTGCGTCCCTGTGCATCGTCGGCCAATAATATCCTTGCCTCATCAACTTGGCCACCACCGACCTTGGTCCGGGATGCATTCCATATGCCCCTTCGTGAACTTCCCGTATGACATAATTTGCTTGTAGCGGGCCTACACACCTTAACATTTGACTTAGGTATGACTTTTTAAATAACACACCTTCCTCCATCACATACTGAGGGATTTTCATCCGTAATGCCCTTGCTTCATTGGGGTCTTCTGGCCATATGCCTTCTTCTTGTGACAAATCGTAATTTCAGGTCATTTTCCAAACCTCGACAATTTACTATTCATAGATTACTATTTATCATTCACTATTCATCAATCACTATTCATCATTTTTGAAGTCAGTTTGCGACTTTGAGATGTTTTCAAAAATTTTACTATTCACGAAACACTATTCATTCCCGGAGGGAAATCACTATTCATGGTTATCATTCATCAGTTCGTAAACTAGGTTTACGGGTATTCAAATTCGCGTAACCATTATGGTTTAGCTGCGTATTCATGAAACATCATTAAGGACACATCATATAGACTAGAGTAGTCTATATATTTATTTATTAAATAAACGCTAAAACTCGATCATTTACTACTAACATTATACCCGACACTCCCGGCTATGATCCTAATATATTTTCACACTCATTATAATGATATAAAAAATTATATTATTAGTTTACCCGGTGTTTTGAAACTATTTACTATATTTACCGTTAAAAGCTTATAACTACGACGGTTTGCGAAATTTCAACACGACAACTATTTGAACACCCGATTCTTGCAAGGAATGTGATTTTATAATTTTTACAACTTCTTCATACTTTATTTTGTTCCGTCAAAATTTATTTCTAGCTAACTCGGTATCCGGTAACACCTAATACACATCTATAACTAACTAAATCATACACTTTGGGGACAAGTTCATTAATTAGCCCCAACCTTCCCCCCTTTCCCTTGTTTGCCGCCCCCTTGCCCCCCCCCCCCCCCCAGGTCTAAAATAGCACTTGATTGTCTTGACCAAATTACTACTAATAGATATTATACTTCCAATATTTCATTAACACATTCATATAACCAAAATCAACTAGTAAAGTTTTCTCTCATCCTCTCCCTCCCTTATATGGTTCAGACAAGAACAAGAAACAAGAAGGAGTTCACCAAAAATTTCAAGATTCAGTATTTCAAGTCCAATTAGTATCATAGTTAAGGTTTTGAAATAAAAACCTCAAGGATAATTAAGTATTTTTGCAACAAAAACTGATCAAACCTCAAGTAAGTTTCTAAATAAAATTTCTCTACTCTTTCATATTTCCATTTACTATATTTTGATGTTCTAGTAGCAAATCATGCAAATGTACATATGTTATATACCACTTAATAATTATTATCTCACTAAAATGGATTTAAAGAATTTTTCTAGTAATCTTATGAGCTCCACTATTTTTGGTGAAGATTAGGAACCCATGACACCCTAAGAAGGTGTATGGTAGGCTTAGAATAGTTGTGGTGTTGATTGGAAGGGATACATACAAGTAGGGCTGTCATTCGGGTTGACTAGGCCGGGTTCGGGTCAACTCGGGTCAAGCCTCCTAAAAACATACCCGAACCCGAACCTGTTTAGAACTCGGGTCGGGTCAATTCGGGTTCGGGTCAACTCGGGTTTGGGGTCAACCCGAGTTTTTTGCATTGTAAAATGTTAGTTTTGTCGGGTCAACTCGGTTCGGGTCGGGTTCGGGTCGGGTCAAGGCTAAAAAAACATACCCGAACCCGACCTTGTTTAGAAGTCGGGTCAATTCGGGTTGACCCGATAGACCCGAATATGATTTTTGACCCGAGTTGACCCGAACCCGGTCGGGTTCGGGTCGGGTCGGGTTTTATGACACCCCTACATACAAGCCTTGAACTAGAAAAATTGATTGTTACAAGTTATAATGAAGGTTCTGTCCATTTTTGTGAATTCTGGAAAAATCAGTAGACCATGGATTATTTTGGCTTGAATATTTAGAAAATACACTTAAAAACGAAACCGTGGCCGCTGGAATGAGCAAAAACGAGCTTACAAAGAGAAAGATACGTTAATTTTAATTTTGACGACGAAAACTATTTTTCTGAAAAATAGCGTGCTGTTGCACGAATTTCAATGGGTAAAACGAGGCGTTAGACGCGAACTAGACAAGCCGACTTATCAAAAATCTATTAGTTAGCTGTGAGACGAAGCCGAAGACATAAAGAACATAGAAAACGAGCTTATAACGACCAAGATACAAGCGTTTGAAAACCGACGTTCACCAAACATTTTTATCAGCTTTTCATTTAAAATATTTCTAAGTCTAAAACTGTTTTTGCGAGACACCATGTTGAGAGCAGTTTTTCTCATTGATCGAGACTCGTATGGACAAAATTTCGATGATACGAATTCAAGATATTGTTAAAAGGTTTCTAAAAACGCCGAGCTTATTTTCTAACGATCAATGTACACCGTTTTATGAATAGATTTGCGAGGCCATTTAGTCATTTTTATAAGTTGTGGAAAATATTAAATTACGACGGAAAACTCTATTATTTTTCTATAAATCATCAAACGACGATCGTGGGATATCGTTACAACATATATACACGTAAAATGTTTTGTAACTTAACAAGACGTCAAAAATATATTTTTCGACGATAAATGTTATTTTCAAAATTCACGAGTGGTATTGATAACATACGTATTTGCATGTGTAGCATCATTCCAAGACTTACATTAGATCATATCATTCATATTAGGTTGCGGCTAGGGATCGCGCCTCATTTCAGTATATTCACTATTGTTATCATAGCTATTGCATCAGGTGAGTTTTCATAGCCCCGTTTTCAATTGATTATTTAATTTCTAAACTCTCGGGGGAGAATACATTGCACCATTTTTACATACGGACCAAAGTATCAAAATTCATTTACATTGCTTAAGTTACATCATTGCCCAGATTAAAGTCCCCTTTTATTATCATGAATCGTTAATTACGGAGTAAGCGAGAGTGAGTGAATAGATCTATTGAGGGTGACGCCTCCGTTCGGGTTGGTAGCGCCAACTAGTCATACGAACGCATTTCATTTGAATCATATTAGAGTGTCTGGCAAAACACTCAGTTTGGGGCATTCATTTCAGTCTAGCTTCGGGGTCATGAGCTTAAGAGCTAATGTATTATTTTATGTGGCATTTATGTCATCTCACTTCATACTTGTGGTTACCGTAGGAACTATTCATTTACATAAACCTATGATTCTCACCAACATTATTGTTGACCATTTTTAGCAATGTATTTTCAGGTAATTAAGGTACTCGCATCATGGCATGCATGTGGACATATTTTGGAGTCGCGGTGACAGATTGGCATCAGAGCGAAGGTTATAGCGAACTAGGTTGTCCATGATACCCTAGACTATAACTACATCATCATAGCATCTCATCATTTAGCATAAGTGCATATCCACTATACATGTAGTTTCATACATACATTATGCGGGTTATTTACTTTCATTTCACGTCGATTGTCACAGAGATGTCTTCAGATACCCATCCCATCATCATTTCCTCAGACTCTGACATGGACGAGGTCTCATCACCACCCACTATAGTACTAGAGTCAGTTGTCTCGTCACCACCTACCATTATCCTAGCATCAGTGGACCCTACACCAAACTCATCACCCGTACCATCTGAGGCTGAGACCGAACCCTTCGAGGAGGGCGAAGTAGCACCTACACCACCCTTGTCACCATTGATTCGTCGTGTGGCTAGAGTTGTTCCTGTCATTCAGCCAGGACAGCTGATACCTATTGGTCGGGTATACCGACTACGTCCAGATAGGCCTCGTATGAAGCGTACTGCTGCGAAGAGAGTTCGTCCTATCACTAGATTACCAGCTGCTTATGTACCACTACCACCACCATCATCAATTACCCCTACCACCAGTGTTCGTTCCAAAGTATTTACTCCATCTTATCCACTCAGACGCCGCTTGACAGCGCGAAAGAGTGTAGTATTCCGTATACCATCACCATCACCATCACCATCATCATCACCATCTCTATCATCATTATCCCCATCCTTACCATCCTTACCATCATCTGGAGCACCACCAGCACCATCGCATCCCAGAGACCCTACACCCATATCTGACTTGCCGCTCAAGAAGCGTGCACGATTTGACACACCATCACCAGCTACTACTGAGACTACAGAGACTACACCACCTAGTAGGTTTGAGGTTGGTGAGAGTTCCAGAGCTGCAGCCGCTGGACAGCCTACTGCTTCTACACTTGAGACACGATTAGACCAGCAGTAGGAGCAGATTGACAGAGCCTTAGGTCAGTTAGAGGAGATTCCATTGAGCCGAGTTGAGGCGATGGAGGAGGAGATAGAGGGTTTGGTTTTAGGCAGGGTTTCCATTGATGTTTCCTATCAGGGTTTAGAGGCTAGACAGCAGGAGGATCATCAGCGCATCACTGAGTTGAGACAGGAGATTCCAGAGTTGTTTGACAGAGCCCAGATGTCACAGGAGGAGCAGCATCGATAGGCAGATGAGTTAGTTTCAGCATGTGCGAGGATTTCTACTTTGGAGAGCAGGGATGCTGCTACTCAGCTTAGGATTTAGCATCTGGAGGAGATTGTGGTCAGGATGGCTGCAGAGATCCGCGAGCTTCAGGGTGGATCAGGCGGAGCACCAGGAGATGCCTAGATTTGACTTGTATCATGTTAGCTTTTACTATTATTTTCCTAGTCACGGGGTGTGTGACATAGTTTAAAGAACTTGTATGTCTTTTGGTTGTTGTACAAACAAAATGTATCAAGTGTGACTCTACTATGTAGGAATGGTTGTGCTATCTATGATATCGGTCCATGTAGGCCGAAATTTTCATGTATTATATTCATGTGTGTTGTGATTATATTTATGATATGTCATGGTTGTTTCTCGTTGTGATTTCATTGTATTTATACATGTTGTGGTTGTATATTGTGTATGATGATCAGTTCTATTTGTGAGATTCTCATTATTGTTATCTTTTGTGATTATGAAGAATTATGCCGCCAAAGAAAACCACTTCAGCGATGACACCAGCTGAGATCAGAAAGCTTGTTGCCGACAGTATAGAGGCAGCACTAGTAGTTGAAAGAGAGGTCGTAGCTGCACGGGCTGCTGAAGCCGCTTCTCGGGCAGAAACAGCAGAAGCTGCAGGGCTAGCTGCTAATAGTACTAATGTTCGTAAATGTACATACAAGGACTTTAAGAGTGGTGATCCTGTAAAATTCAAAGGCACTGAAGGAGCCACTGCTATGATCCGTTGGTTCGAAAAGACAAAATCCGTATTTCTTCTATGCAATTGTCCAGATGACAGCAAGGTAAAGTTTGCTACCAGTACACTCGTTGAGGAAGCTATGTCATGGTGGAATTCTTATGCACAACCTATTGGTATGGAAAATGCTTACAAGCTCACGTGGGAAGAATTCAAGAAGTTACTGAGTAAGAAGTTTTGTCCACGCACCGAAGTGAAGAAGTTGGAAACAGAATTTTATGAGTTAGTGACTATAGGTAATGAGATCGAAGCATACATCAGGAGGTTTCAAGAGTTGGCCGCGCTATGTCCAACTATGGTTCCAGATAACGAGAAGTTATTGGAAAATTTCATTGGAGGGCTACCACACAGCATCCGTGGGGATGTAATTTCTTTTGATCCACACACACTGGACGAAGCAATCAGAATATCTCATAAGCTTATGGCTCAAGTAGTGAAGAAGGGAACTACTGTCAACAACAACAATAACCATAACTACAATAACAACTCCAGCAACTACTGAAACAACAACAACTATAACAACAACCGAAACAATACCAACCATAATAACAACAACAACAACAAGAGAAGGTGGGACAACAATCAGAGTGGCAATGCTACTCAACAACCACCAAAGAGACAAGAAGTTGCAAAGGCCTATGTTGCAGGCCCAGCTGAAAAGAGAGGTTACAATGGTACCTTACCCAAGTGCAACAAGTGTCAAATTCATCATAACCCTGGGAATTGCCCTAATCCTTGTGGTAACTGTAAGAAGGTTGGTCATTCGACCAGGGATTGCAAGACTCCAATTGTGGCTGATAAGCAGAGACCCCCACGACATGTTTTGGCTGTGGAGAGAAAGGACATTTCAAGAGTGACTGTCCAAAAAGGAAGAATCAAGGAAACGGGAACCAAGGTGGAACAACTAGAGGAAGATTTTATGTTATAGGAGGAGAAGATGTCAAAGAGGACCCGAATGTTGTCACGGGTACGTTCCTCATCAATAATCGTTATGCGTCCATTTTATTTGATTCAGGAGCCGATAGAAGTTTTGTTTCTACTGCATTTGCACCTTTACTCAACATCGAACCAACCACACTAGACACTCCTTACCACATCGAACTAGCTAACGGTAGTTTAGTTGGTACCAACACCATTGTCCGTGGTTGCACACTCAATTTGCTAAATCACCCATTCAATATAGACCTCATGCCCGTAGAACTTGGAAGTTTCGACGTCATTATCGGTATGGATTGGTTATCCCGACATCATGCAAGAATCATTTGCGATGAGAAAGTTGTTCATCTTCCTTACGACGGTGAAACCTTAATCATTCGTGGTAAACGAAGTGGGACTAGACTCAGTATTATATCATGCATCAAAACCGAGAAATACATAAAGAAGGGTTGTTATGCTTTCTTGGCACATATAACAGAAAAGAAGTCGGATGAGAAACGACTTGAAGATGTACCGATTGTCCGAGATTTTCCAGAAGTCTTTCCCGAAGACTTGCCTGGATTACCGCCTACTCGCCAAGTAGAATTTCAGATTGACTTAGTGCCGGGAGCTGCACCAGTCGCACGAGCACCTTATCAACTAGCACCCTCAGAAATGCACGAGTGGGGAAAGAAACAAGAGTCCGCTTTTCAGTTATTGAAGCAAAAGCTTTGCAGTGCGCCAATTTTGGCACTACCCGAAGGGATTGAGAACTTCGTGGTATATTGCGATGCTTCACACAAAGGACTTGGAGCAGTGCTAATGCAGAACGAGAAAGTGATAGCTTATGCATCTCGACAACTTAAGACTCATGAGAAGAATTACACCACTCACGACTTAGAGTTGGGTGCCATGGTTTTCGCACTCAAGATTTGGAGGCACTACCTCTACGGTACTAAGTGTGTAGTGTTTACCGACCACAAAAGCTTACAGTATATACTTGATCAGAAAGAACTAAACATGAGACAACGTCGTTGGTTGGAATTGCTTAGTGATTACGATTGTGAGATTCGATATCACCCAGGAAAGGCTAATTTTGTGGCAGATGCCCTTAGCCGGAAAGAACGACTCAAGCCTTTGAGTGTCAGATCATTGGGAATGACGATCATTTCACATTTACCATCAAGAATCCTAGAGGCACAAATGGAAGCACTCAAGGAAGAAAATCGACCAAATGAGAAACTTTATGGAATGCCAGAGAATGCAAATGGCTTTGTAAAGAGAGCAGATGGAGTATTATGCTTCAAGGATAGAAGCTGGATACCTCTCTATGGTGGGATACGAGAGTTGATTATGCACGAGTCGCACAAATCAAAGTATTCCAGTCACCCAGGTTCTGATAAGATGTATCAGGATCTCAAGAGACTTTATTGGTGGCCAAATATGAAAGCAGAGATAGCTACGTATGTTAGCAAATGCCTTACTTGCGCTAAGGTAAAAGCCGAGTACCAGAAACCATCAGGACTACTTCAGCAACCAGAAATTCCTCAGTGGAAATGGGAACGCATTACAATAGACTTTGTCACTAAACTTCCCAAGACAACAGGCGGATTTGATGCTATTTTGGGTAATCGTTGACCGTCTCACCAAATCAACCCATTTCATTCCAATAAGAGAGACTTATTCTATGTATCAGCTTACCAGACTTTACGTCAAGGAAATAGTCTCAAAGCACGGTGCACCAATCTCCATCATTTCCGACAGGGATAGTCGATTTACTTCAAACTTTTGGCAGTCATTACAAGATTCATTTGGAACCAAATTAGACATGAGCACTGCCTATCATCCTCAGACCGACGTTCAGAGCGAGAGAACGATTCAAACATTAGAATATATGCTCAGGGCATGCGTGATTGATTTTGGAAATGGTTGGGCTAACCATTTGCCATTGATCGAGTTCTCTTACAACAATAGTTATCACACTAGCATAAAAGCAGCACCATTCGAGGCACTCTATGGTCGAAAGTGCCGGTCCCCTGTTTGTTGGGCCGAAGTTGGTGAAGCACAACTCACTGGTCCAGAGTTGGTTCGAGAAACAACGGAAAAGATAATTCAGATCTGAGAAAGACTCCAAACCGCCAGAAGCCGACAGAAAAGTTACGCTGATGTTCGACGCAAACCATTAGAATTCCAGGTTGGCGACAAAGTCATGTTGAAGGTCTCTCCTTGGAAAGGCGTGATACGATTCGGAAAACGCGAGACGTTAAACCCGAGGTACATTGGGCCATTTAAGATTCTGGATAGAGTTGGTCCAGTGGCATACAGACTTGAGCTTCCGTTAGAGCTCAGCAGCGTACATAACACATTTCATGTTTCGAACCTCAAGAAGTGTCTTTCGGACGAATCGCTCGTAATTCTATTAGAAGAAATTCAACTCGACGATAAGCTCAATTTCGTGGAGGAACCAGCAGAAATCATGGACCGTGAGGTCAAATAGTTGAAGCAGAGTCGAATTCCTATCGTGAAAGTTCGCTGGAATTCTCGAAGAGGTCCCGAGTTTACTTGGTAGCGGGAAGACCAGATGCGACTCAAATATCCACTTCTTTTCACCGAGTCCACTCCAGAGACCAACACTAACTGAATTCAGGGACTGAATTCCTTTTAGGGTAGACGACTGTGACATATCGTAATTTTAGGTCATTTTCCAAACCTCGACAATTTACTATTCATGGATTACTATTCATCATTCACTGTTCATCAATCACTATTCATCATTTTTGAAGTCAGTTTGCGACTTTGAGATGTTTTCAAAAATTTTATTATTCACGAAACACTATTCATTCCTGGAGGAAAATCACTATTCATGGTTATCATTCATCAGTTCGTAAACTAGGTTTACGGGTATTCAAATTCGCGTAACCATTGTGGTTTAGCTGCGTATTCATGAAACATCATTAAGGACACATCATATAGACTAGAGTAGTCTACATATCATTAGTAACATCATCTCATATTAGGTCATGCACGGGTTTGCATAATTTATATTCACGTATATTTATTTATTAAATAAACGCTAACACTCGATCATTTACTACTAACATTATACCCGACACTCCCGGCTATGATCCTAATATATTTTCACACTCATTATAATGATATAAAAATTATATTATTAGTTTACCCGGTGTTTTGAAACTATTTACTATATTTACCGTTAAAAGCTTATAACAACGACGGTTTGCGAAATTTCAACACGACAACTATTTGAACACCCGATTCTTGCAAGGAATGTGATTTTATAATTTTTACAACTTCGTCATACTTTATTTTGTTCTATTAAAATTAATTTCTAGCTAACTCGGTACCCCGGTAACACCTAATACACATCTATAACTAACTAAATCATACACTTTGGGGACAAGTTTATTAATTAGCCCCAACCTTCCCCCCTTTCCCTTGTTTGCCGCCCCCTTGCCCCCCCCCCCCCAGGTCCAAAATAGCACTTGATTGTCTTGACCAAATTACTACTAATAGATATTATACTTCCAATATTTCATTAACACATTCATATAACCAAAATCAACTAGTAAAGTTTTCTCTCATCCTCTCCCTCTCTTATATGGTTCGGCCAAGAACAAGAAACAAGAAGGAGTTCACCAAAAATTTCAAGATTTAGTATTTCAAGTCCAATTAGTATCTTAGTTAAGGTTTTGAAATAAAAACCTCAAGGATAATTAAGTATTTTTGCAACAAAAACTCATCAAACCTCAAGTAAGTTTCTTAATAAAATTTCTCTACTCTTTCATATTTCCATTTACTATATTTTGATGTTCTAGTAGCAAATCATGCAAATGTACATATGTTATATACCACTTAATAATTATTATCTCACTAAAATGGATTTAAAGAATTTTTCTAGTAATCTTATGAGCTCCACTATTTTTGGTGAAGATTAGGAACCCATGACACCCTAAGAAGGTGTATGGTAGGCTTAGAATAGTTGTGGTGTTGATTGGAAGGGATATATACAAGCCTTGAACTAGAAAAATTGATTTTTACAAGTTATAATGAAGGTTCTGTCCATTTTTGTGAATTCTGGAAAATCAGTAGACCATGGATTATTTTGGCTTAAATATTTAGAAAATACTCTTAAAAACGAAACCGTGGCCGCTGGAATGAGCAAAAACGAGCTTACGACGAGAAAGATACGTTAATTTTAAGTTTGACGACGAAAACTAGACAAGCCGACATATCAAAAATCTATTAGTTAGCTGTAAGACGAAGCCGAGGACATAAAGAACGTAGAAAACGAGCTTATAACGACCAAGATACAAGCGTTTGAAAACCGACGTTCACCAAACATTTTTATCAGCTTTTCATTTAAAATATTTCTAAGTCTAAAACTGTTTTTGCGAGACACCATGTTGAGAGCCGTTTTTCTCATTGATCGAGACTCGTATGGACAAAATTTCGATGATACGAATTCAAGATATTGTTACAAGGTTTCTAAAAACGCCGAGCTTATTTTCTAACGATCAATGTACACCGTTTTATGACTAGTTTTGCGAGGCCATTTAGTCATTTTTATAAGTTGTGGAAAATATTAAATTACGACCGAAAACTCTATTATTTTTCTATAAATCACCAAACGAAGATCGTGGGATATCGTTACAACATATATACACGTAAAATGTTTTATAACTTAACAAGACGTCAAAAATATATTTTTCGACGATAAATGTTATTTTCAAAATTCACGAGTGGTATCGATAACATACGTATTTGCATGTGTAGCATCATTCCATGACTTACATTAGCTCATATCATTCATATTAGGTTGCGGCTAGGGATCGCGCCTCCTTTCAGTATATTCACTATTTTTATCATAGTTATTGCATCAGGTGAGTTTTCATAGCCTCGTTTTCAATTGATTATTTAATTTCTAAACTCTCGGGGGAGAATACATTGCACCATTTTTACATACAGACCAAAGTATCAAAATTCATTTACATTGCTTAAGTTACATCATTGCCCAGATTAAAGTCCCCTTTTATTATCATGAACCGTTAATTACGGAGTAAGCGAGAGTGAGTGAATAGATCTATTGAGGGTGACGCCTCCGTTCGGGTTGGTAGCGCCAACTAGTCATATGAACGCATTTCATTTGAATCATATTAGAGTGTCTGGCAAAACACTCAGTTTGGGGCACTCATTTCAGTCTAGCTTCAGGGTCATGAGCTTAAGAGCTAATGTATTATTTTATGTGGCATTTATGTCATCTCACTTCATACTTGTGGTTACCGTATGAACTATTTATTTACATAAACCTATGATTCTCACCAACATTATTGTTGACCATTTTTAGCAATGTATTTTCAGGTAATTAAGGTAGTCACATCATGGCATGCATGTGGACATATTTTGGAGTCGCGGTGATGACGCGTCTCACTTGTATTTTATGCACTTAATTATCGTTTGATTTGTAACAAACTTATTTCCGCAAACATGATTCATCTTTTGGGACCTAGCTTTTGTAAACTCTGAATGTTTTATATAATCAAACGATGTATTTTTTAAAACGGCACTTTAGGTCGTTCAATATAACTGTAACTGTGATGCTATGGCAGTCGCGCCCCCAAGTGTTCCATTCCGCTGCAAATCAGATATTTGGGGGTGTGACACTTCTAGACACCAAATGATTGGTGTCATCCAGTTTTCTTCTTCTTCTTCTTCTACAATTTCCCCAACCTGCTTTTCTTCGGTCGAAGGTTTTTCCAATACTTCGACAAGGATTTCTTTGGTTAGATGATTAAAGGTTACTGAAGCTAACTTACTTAGCACATCTGCTTTTTGGTTTTGTGCCCTTGGTATGTTATGAATTTTGAATTTTTTGAAGCTGTCAATGTACTCCTTTGCCTTTCCTAAGTATTGTATCATACTTTCCTTAGTCGCTGTGAAGTCCCCATTAATTTGACTTGCTACCAATTTAGAGTCTACTCTGACCTCTAAGGCTTCTACCTTCATTTTCTTGGCGAGGCGTAGGCCGGCGAGAAGCACCTCGTATTCCGCTTCATTGTTGGTAATTTTGAAATTCAGACAGGGCGTACGTGTGTTCGGTTTGACAGGGTCCGATCAACACAAGACTCGCTCTGGAACCTTTACTGTTTGATGCCCCGTCTGTGTATAATATCCATTCCTCCGGATCGGAGATGTCATGGATTTCTTTCCCTTGTTTCCTTAGATGTGATTCTTCCGTTCCAACAGAAATCTCCAAGATGAAATCCGCAAGAACTTGTCCCTTAACTGCGTTTCTTGGTACGTAAGTAATATTGTAGGCTCCTAACTCTACGGCAAACTTGGCCAACCTTCCGGATGCCTCCGGTTTATTCAAAATTTGCTTTATCGGTTGATCCGTTATACTTGGATAGGGTGAGCCTCAAAATACCTTCTTAACCTTCTGTATATGTGTAGTAGTGATAACGCTAGCTTTTCGACCGGCGCGTAATTTCTTTCGGCCTCTTGTAGTGTTTGGCTCACATAGTGAACAGGTAATCGTTTTCCGTTCCTCTTGGTTAACAGCACCGCACTGATTGCATCCTTAGCCGCCGCTTGATAAACTTACAAAACTTCTTTGGCCTTGGGCGTTGATAAGGATGGGAGGTCTAGTATCAACTTCTTGAGTGACTGGAATGCCTCTTCGGCTTCTCTGGTCCACTTATACTCCTCCTTATTCTCCTTGGTAATATTTTTTAGAGTCTTAAAGAACGGAAGGGATCTCTCGGCTGACTTTGCCAAGAACCTGTTGAGAGCCGCCAGCTTTCCACTTAGACTCTGCATTTCTTTTAGAGTTGCGGGAGATTTCATTTGAGCAATTACCTTCGTCTTATTCGGGTTCGCCCTAATGCCCTCGGAGGTCACCATATAACCTAAAAACTTCCCCTCTTCGACGCCGAAGGAGCACTTCTTCGGATTTAATTTCATGTTAATCTTTCGTAAGTTATAGAAGGTTTCAGCAATATCCGCCAGCATTTCCTTTTCTCCTTTACTCTTGATTACCATATCGTCCACATAGGCTTCCAAATTTCTTCCGATCTGACTCTGGAAAGCCGAATCAACAAGCCGCTGATAAGTGGCTCCGGCGTTCTTTAGACCGAACAACATTTTGATATAGCAGTAAGTTCCCTGCTCTGTGTAAAACGCTGTCTTTTCCTCGTCCTCTTCTGCCATCTGGACTTGGTGATAACCTTTGTATGCATCTAAAAAACATTTATACCTGAACCCCACCACTGACTCGATCTTCCAATCGATTTCCGGGAGTGGATAGTAGTCCTTCGGACATGAGGAGTTTAAAATTTTGAAGTCAATGAACATTCGCCAACTTCCGTCACACTTTTTTACAAGTACAGGGTTGGAGATCCAGGTGGGGTAACGGACCGGCCTGACGATTCCGGCCTTCAACCATTCGTCCACCTCCTTCAGTACCACCCGATTCTTTTCTGCAGACAAGTTATGTTTCTTCTGAGCTACTGGCGTGTCGGCAACGTTGACATTCAGATGGTGCCTGATTAGACGACGTGGAACTCCGGTTATATCCGAAGGTTGCCATGCAAACACGTCTTTATTCTTCCTTAACAGTTCAACTAGGTGTCTCCGGCACTCCCTCGAAAACCCTGTCCCTATCGTGACTAGTTGTTCGGGATACGCGGGGTTTACTAAAATTTCCTCCGTCTTGTCCGTCTCTGGATTAACAATTTCTGCCTCTTGCGGCACATCTACCATCTGTTTTTCCTCTAGTCTTCTGCACTCCAGCACCATAGCCGATCGTGCGGCCAATTTCGCCACTCCCTTCGGTGTAGGGAACTTGATCATGGAATGAATTGTCGAAGGGATGGCTCTTAGTTCCTTCAATCCGGTTCGGCCCAATATCACATTGTAGGGTGATGGAGATTGTACTACGCAAAATTTCATAGTCGTCTTTCGGAACATACAGTGGTCGCCGAAACATACGTCTAACTCGATTTTACCCAACGGTCTACTTTTTTCTCCTAAGAAACCTACCAGGGAGGTGCTTGTTTCCTTGAGCCTTGCCATTATGTCTGAACTAAGGTTATTGAAACAGTGTTCGTACATCACGTTCACGGAGGATCCCTCATCAACATATATCCTTCGGACCAAGTACCCTTCTATGTCACCATCGACAATGAGTGGTTCCTCCGACAGATCACCTCTCATGACGGGGGGGAAGACTATTGGAACATTCATCCATTCTTCATCATGCCCCCGTATCTTCTCTTACTGCCTCTCCGGTTGACTTCTCATCATGTTGACCACCTTGGCTTTCCCGGTGTGTTGGTTCTAGTTGTTATCGGTTTCATATTGGTTGTGATTGTTATTGGTTTCGTCTTCTCCCTCTTCGGGATGTAGAGAATGAAAAGAAGAACCAACCATTTCAATGCTTTGGTAGATTGAATAGCGGGTCCCACGGATGGCGCTAATTTGTTGAAGTAAAACCTGGCAGATAGGTCCCACTCCTGTGTAGCGTCATTTGGAAAGATTCCTTCGGATCTTAAGAGCTTCTACACACAAGAAATACACACGTTAGGCTCGCCTCGTGTTTTATCCTAAGACCAACCTCCGGTGTGAGAGTAAGTATCTGATAATTATGGAGTGAGCAGTAAAATGAGAGTAAATGTTGTAGGTGTAAAATTATTCCTGAATCGTAAATGAGGTGTGGGTATTTATACTACCCACACCTACTGTACCTGTTTACCTTGGGACTAAGCGAGTTGACCTACGCCTGACATAGTAGGTAGGTGTCAGATCACGTGGGGGACACAATCCCGGAAAATCTGGGATGGCAGCGGCTGATGGGATTGCTCAGTGTAAATGGCGGCAGTCCTGTCAGAAGACATGTCCGGAGGTAAGATGCCAGTCCGGACGAAATGCGATGCCCGAACATGTAAACATGGTCCGGACGAGTCATGACATTCGGACACATACGCCAACATGTCCCCCCCCCCAGTATTGTAGTATCGGCTTTTGAGTCGATAGTGCAATACTTTAAGATATAAATAACATACAAATAACTATACAAGCGATGAGAAAGGTTAATTTGCTTAAGTAGATAAGTCAAGCGATGAGAAAGGTTGACAGTTTGTCAATTCAACAAGTTTAAATCTAAAAATAATATAAATAACATACAAATAACTATACAACAATTTTGATGATATCGGAGTTATAATCATAATTTGGTGTCATATTAAGTACAAAACATGACGCATTTAATACAAATCCACCATAAAATCAAAGTAATATATTTTATTTTCTAAAGGCTTATATACTTGAACGGATTCACGGGTTGACTTGTTTAATACTTACTCAACCCAAACACGATTAGTTTATTAAACGGGTTGACCTCTTTTTGACCCAAACTTGTTTATTCTCAACCCCAACTTGTTTAACTTCGTGTTGGGTTCGTGTCGTTTAGCGTGTTGTGTCAAGAATTGCCACCCAAAAAATATTGATATTATAGCCATGTTCATCTTGTTGGGTGTTCTCTAATTCCTTTAATATGTTATGGAACTCAAAATTTGTTAATGTATCCCAAGAATATATTTTCGTTTTCATAGGGGATACATACTTTCGGAGTATCACAGTTAGCTTTGCTAATGGAGATGTTATAAAAGTGACTTAAACTTTAAGGGTTGTTTGGTAAATTTGGTAATTCGTGTGACTTGTCGTGCAAGTTTGTTTGAAATTTGGAAACTAATATACGACGGTTAATTTTGCCTATAAATAGGGATCATTGGAAATATTGTTTGGAGTTCTTTAGTATTTGGACAATTTGCATTTGAATTTGAATTGTAATTCGTATCATATACGTGGATTATTTGAATTATTATCCGTATTATATTTGGGGCGTTTGATATATAAGAGTCCGTTCGTCAAGTTATTTATTAACTTGAATTTGGTTGATACTTGGATAATAAGTTTGAAGCTGTACCGTAATTCTTATTACATAAGTGGTTCATTAGAATTCGAATTTGGTATTTGGAATTTGAAGAACGATTTGGAATTTGATATTTGGTGTTTGAAGACTTAATTATTATTAGGTTGTTTGGAATTTGTTCGATTGTTGAAATTTTGCTACTTTGGAAAAATTTGGATCTTCATTTGTCGGGCTTTTGAAGTTGGTTACTCGAATTTGATTGTCTTTGTTGAAGATCGTTTGAGCCGATTTGTTTGTTTGGTTAACCGTTTTGAATATGTCGGTTAACGTTTGATTATTCGTTTTGAAGTCGTCGATGTTTGTTTTGGATCGAATCTGTTTTGGGAATCGATCATTTGATTTGAATTTGGCTAGTATCTCTGGCGTTTGGAATTTTGAATTTGATTTGAAGCAGGTGGATGAGTTTAAGTAATGGTGGAGATTGTTAGAAAAGTGACTTAAACTTTAAGGGTTGTTTGGTAAATTTGGTAATTTGTGTGACTTGTCGTACAAGTTTGTTTGGAATTTGAAAACTAATCTATTACAGTTAGTTTTTCCTATAAATAGGAATCATTAGCATTAGAATTATTTGTACTTTTTGAACTAGTTATAATACCTGTGTACGCATGGGTTTTTTCCTAAATTTTTTGATTATGTATTATTATTGATTAAGAAAACAACTTAACGTGCTCTAAATGGTTTTACTTGGTAGATTAAAAATAGAAATCTTATGAACATCAGTTATAATCTATTTATTATTTTTAGATAGCGATTTCGGTTTGAAAATTATCTTTTATTATTGAAGCAAAAATGCCATGCAATAATATTTTCTAATTTGTGTTATAATTGGTATTTGGTAAAAGTCTTCATTAATATTTCGAAGATGATATTTTTAACGTGCATGAGATGTTAGTAGGGCAAGGCGTTATGGTATATCATCACCTCAATATAGCATATTGTGTATAGCTTTAAGCTAATTCATTTTTACGTTTTATGAATGACAATGATATCATGCTTATTAATATATTTTTTTGTGCAAAATTGTTCATTGTCATAAGTATGAGCTATTTACTATTTATGTTTGATCATAAATTACCAAATTAGCATATGATGCTTACATTATCGCTTCCGTGTTAAAAAAAAATATATGTATATATATATATATATATATATATATATATATATATATATATATATATATAGAAAAAAAAAGTGATCAATAGAACTCAAATTGAATCTTACATTTATGTATAAGAATTATTTCACTCCAAAGCAGAACTCCATAAAAAATGAAAAAAATAAATAAATTAGTATTACATTTATAAAGTGAATTATAAATGCATTGAAAAATTGACAATTACATCTATACGAAAATTTTACTTTTACGAGGCGTGGAAAACCCGTGCGTTGCACGAATTGTATCTTGATGTTCATTGCGCAATGTTATAATAATTTGTTGACTTGTTAATGTGATGGTGAGTCTAAAATATATAACAACATATAACTTGTATATTCAAAAGAAATGTACTTTGATCAAATATCACGATTCGATAACATTGTAATTGATGCGACATCTAACAATATATAACTTGTATATTCAAAAGAAATGTACTTAGATTAATTTAAACAATAAAAATCGGAATAGCAACGATCAATGAATAAAAACTTAGGTTAAATGTAAAAATAAAAGCGTAGGATATAGAAGAGAAATAAATATCAAGACTAAGATTAAAAGTTTATGGTATGGGAATGTTAAGGTGGTTGATTATTAACAATAAGAAACCTTGACTTTTCTTACAGAAACATGGCTTGTATTTTTTTGGATATACGTAGCATGACTTTTGGGCCAATTTTCACCTTAAGTATTTCATGGGCCAAACATAAACTAAGAAGCTACTATATCACTTGTGTAACCCTAAACCTAAACACAAATTCATGCCTCTCTCTCTCTCTCTCTCTCTCTCTCTCTCTCTCTCTCTCTCTTTTGCAGTCACATTCACAACCACACAAACCTAATCACCATATCATCTTTTAGTTACTATACCAACAAAATCTCTTGATGCTTGCTTCTCTTAATAACCGAACCCCAAAACCTTGTATTCATTTCTGATTGGTTCGAATCTTTGCTCACTGAGTTCGGCATCAAGATCCTTTGGAGGATCTCGGGTAGGTTCTTCTTTTGTGTTTTTCGCGTTTTGTTTTAACCGAAACAAAGAAGAATGAAACGGATTTTGTTTTGTTCTATCTTTAAAGTTTTCGGATAATTAAATAGAGGTTGAGACTTCTTATAGATCGATGATGGTATATTGTTTACTTCACGAAAATCTTAAAGATTGGTACAAAGAGTGAACAAAAACTGAGATCTTGTAGCTTTTTCATTTTCTTTATTCGAATCTTGTTCTTCGTTTAGATATAGATGAGAGTTGATTGAGTGATGGTGAGGGTTATTGGTTGTGTTTAGAAGTAGGTTTGTGGTGGATGCTTTCTTGGTCGATGTTATGAAACGAAGCATAAACTGAAAAACACCCCTTTTGTCTTGTTCAAATCGGCTTCATGATCTTTAATAAAGGTCTCGTGTAGGTTTTTAATTGCTAAAGATCAATGATGGGTTGCTTGCATATATCACGAAATGCAAAAGGTGAGATCTTTTGTTCTTCTTATTGTTTTAATCCGGACAATGGCGTTGTGAGTTGAGGTTTGATGTTAAATGCACATCGGGCTGGATGGGATTGTTGGTTGTGATGATTGTGTTTATATAGGGCACTGGAATGAAGGGTAAACTTAATGTGAAACTCTTTATATATATATTTTTTGTTTTGGTTGAAATTGTGATCATAACTTGAGAGTGGTTGGTATTCATCTTCCTCCATATTCAATTGCTGTAAATAAATGTGGTTAAATGTGGTGTAATTCATATTCCTCTTCACTTCATATTCCGGGCAATAATTGACGATTATGGCTTGAATTGTGAATTTACTTGATAAAATATTATTTCGATATATATTTTTGAGATTTATTTTTAAGCTTAAGCATGTTGCACCGTATAAATTTTTGTGCACATTAATTTACTCTTCCACATTAAATATATCAAAAGTGAATCTTTATATATATAAGATGTATGTTAAGATTTTTTAAGGGATAATTCTAAAAATAGACCAAACACAAAAGGGCGGTTCCCTATCTACCCCGAAATCCGAAAATAATTTTGTTGCCTAGGGCAACTGGCAATTTTTTGGGCAACTGAAGGATTTTCAGTGTATTTTTTGGGCAACAATCGCCATTTTTTGGGCAACTGGGGACATTTTTTGGGCAACCGGTGTATGGGATAGACCATTTGGTGTTTGGTCTATTTTGGTAATTATCCCATATTTTAAATCCTTACCAACCTTTCACTTTAGGGCAACTTTCTTCCTAATTGGTTAAAAAATCAAAAGTAGAAGAAACATCAGTTTGATGATTAATGGATATAGTATGATATTCCGTATAAGGATAATCTGAATAAGCAGATAGATACCATAAGTTATATTCAAATTTATATTCAAATTTAAATGGGCCAAAACGCAACATAAAAGAAATGCAGTAACATTCTAAATTTTAGAAACACCATGCAACTTCTACTTTTACATTTCTCCCATGTACCGTTTGATAGTAAGATTTGTTAAGTGCAGCTTTAAGGAACTAAAGTCATGATACATTTACTGATTCATCGATTTAATATGTACTGCAATTCTTCATTTCTTTTTTCTTTTTTTCAAATGTCCATAAATAGTAGCAATTTCACTTTAAACTGCATGTTCATGATTCTTGAAAAATAGGTATTTCACAGCTCCTCTGCCTCAATGAATCTACCATATATGCTTCTATCATGTTACGGTAAATATAACAATAGTGAAATACCTGGCCTCATGTTGAACAATGGGCGACTTTATTCACGCACAGCCACCGAAACATCAGCCCCAATCGTCAGCATCCTCGAGATATCCAACAGTAAGCTTTGTGATGTCTAATGAAAATGGGTCATTGAGAAAAAAAAAATCTTGACGAAAAGTCATCAGGATCTATACCCCGAATAACATCTAAGAACAATCGCACAATCAACAGCACTTCTACACAAAGGGCCAATTTTATCCTTAAAAAAAAAAGAAAAAGAAGACAACTGATGAGTGGCCTTTTACTCATCATTTTATACCCGAAAAACCCTACAAAAACGACCAAAAACACCCAAATGGACCATATATTGTTACAAATATCCTTGGATTGTGTTTTATGTGTTTCAGGTACAAAAGGATTGAAAACGGGGCAAATACGGACAAAACCGAGCTTGGAATGGAAAAGAGCACAAGAAGCCGAAGCCGGGAAATATATTTTTCATGCGGATTAAATTCAAGCTCAAAATCCCTAAATGGCCCTTGGATTATTTTTACTTGACAATATTGGTCCCTAGTCTAAAATTGCAATTATGGCAGATTTAGTCCCTGAAGATTACAAGTTTACAACAATGGTCCTTGGACAATATCCCTAAACTAAATCCTATCCTAATCCTAAATGTACACCATCCGGATCCAATACAAAACCCAACCCATCCATAAACCACACAGCCCACCACCTAAGCCCATTTACCCCAATCCATTTTAAACTAAATACCGATCAAAGAAATAGGTCAAACCCCCAACCCTGCTTAAACATTATTCACCTTCTTCTCTAATCCCATTTCCCGCCTAATCCACCCTAATCACCCAACCATCACTTTCATCACCACTACCAGCCAAAACCCTCACATGGGTGTTGTCTCCCCCTCCTCCATTGCCACGTTGGCGATCCCAAGCACAAAGACTGATCCTACGGCTGATATTAATAGGATTGGGGACCAAGAAAACATCCAAGGGTTGTAAAAGAAGCACAAAGGGACAAGATGGAACACTCTCACACAAGAAGCACAGCAGCAAGAGAAACCCTAGATAATTTTTTTAGTATAAATAGAATAGTGTAGCAGTAGAACTCTTTAGGTTTTATTTAGCATTATTTTTAGGTATTGTATTTTTTTATTTTGATTCGGTACTGTAATTTACTTCTTGTTTTAATATTAATTCAGTTTCTAGTTTAATTATTCAAGAAAATCCAAAAATAGCTTTTTAGCTTATTACTGTTCATTGGTAGTTTTGTTAAGTTTGATCCAGTTTAATATCACCTAGTTTAGATGTTTTTAGGAGTTCTCAAGTTAAATTGAAGGATTTGATAGAAATAGACTGTTTAGCTTGAAGCATTTGGTCTGCACTGTTCACAGTAGCCCCTTTTAAGCTTGAGCTTTTTAAGCTCTTATTTTTGTGTACTTAGGTCCATTTTGATCCATAGAGAGTAGTTGATCAAGTTCCATAAGTCCTTGGTTTTTAAACACCACCACAGTCCACTATAGTAGCAGTCTGCGTTATTTGGAATTTTCCCATTTTCAGCCTTAGATTTTGATTTTTAATTCCTTCTTGTTAAGCCCTCATAAGCTGAAATTTGGTACAGAGATCATTGGCTTGCTATTCTACTTGTTGCCCATTTTTGTTAATTTTTGTGAATTTTCTTTCACCACTTTTCATGGCCTCAAATCTGCCCATTTGAAACTGATCTGCCCTGCACATGTGCACATCAGCAGCAGCCCTTGATGGCTTTTTGCTTATTTTGAGCTTGTTAAAGCTTATTTCTGCTTTTTATAGCTTATTGTGACTTAGACTTTTGCTTTTAGTTAGTTCCTAGCTTATTTCCATACATTAGCTTTTTAGAATAGCCATTTAGCTTATTTGCATTTTTCTTAGCTTATTTCCCATTTCCCAAAACTGATCAGACATATAAGCTGATATAAGCTTATTTTTGGTTTTCAAACACTTTCCCAGTTTCAAAATTTACTTATTTTGACTTATGGTTTGAGATTTAAAAAAGAAAAACACCAAAAAAAAAAAAAAAAAATAGTTGTAAAAAAATAGCCATAAGTAGGAATCGAACCTGGGCCTTTTAGCTAAACACACAAACACCAAACCAACTGCCCTTGGGTCTTTTTGGGTATATGTTTGCACCATTTAATTCTTAACCCACTTGTCCTATTAAGTAGTTCGAACTTATTTGATTTTTCCCAGCTTATTGAAATAAGCTGGGACACCTTTTACATTTTTCCTAGCTTCTGCATAGCTTAAAGTATTTTTACAAAAAATTTCAGATTTTTCTCTTTTCGTTTAGTATTTTTAATTGTTTATTTTCTTTTAATTAGTTTTAAATTCGTATTTAATTATTAAAAAGTCAAAAAAATATAATTCTTTTTTTCAACATTTTCTTTTGTCATTTAGGACGTAGGAAAATTATTTTGGTATCCGTAGGGTTAGTTTTTAATAGAGTTGACGTTTATGCTCGTTTTAGTTTACCGGTTACGTTATTTTGTTTTCGTTTTATTAGATATTAAAAACCAAGTGACCCTCGTTCTTTCAAGCATTTTAATTCCGAACCTCAAACGATATCCTCCATTTCACACCTCGCTGGGACTACGACCCGGGTATTCACTTATCCGGTTATTTATTTATTGATTTGCGCGTTAAGTGTTGCTCGTTGACTTTTCTTCGTGAAAGGTTGACTTGTGACGTGTTTGACAAGCACAATCAACAACAATAATAATTAAAAAAAGCAGATTACAACAAACTCAACACAATAAAGGGCATATCATTATTACCAGGCTCTCAGACAAGCTCAACACACCGGGTCGACCGACCGCACCAAAAGTTGGCCTTAATGCAGTCACCCACACTGAGCAGCAGCGTAAGTTATTGAACCAGCGATTTCGGACTCCATTGCAAAAGGAGCCATACCAGCTGAAGTGCAGGCAGCGGGCTCAGCAGATGAACCTGTAAGTACTCCTCAATGTTCCATGGGTCTCTGGTTCGACCACCGAACAAAATATATCATCATATGCCAGTTATCCAGTAACCAACCGCCCTTGCGGACTTCAACCTGTGTTAAGAGATAAGTGTCAACTTTAAAACAACTCAACCTGTTAAGTTATGAATGGGTCGTTTTGGGTTATGTTCTATATCTAATGGGTATTTTCAGAATATGATCAGGAAAAGGAGTTGAGCGTGTCTCTAAGTGTTTCTTTAATGCATAGAACCTCCTGAGTCTCTTTATTTAAGAATAAATATTTATTATTCTGAAAATATATATTTGTAATCATAGTCAACGTGTTAACTATTTACGGAGTATATACATATAGTTTTTTTCAACAAAGTGTATTACAGGTCAACCTTGCCTAATTTAACCCGTACAAAGAGAATACTTGTTTTGACGTGTTTTTCACCATTCAGAGTTTCGGACCATGTGCAACAACATTAACCAGATAACGTCATACAGTCTTGTGTTCATACCTCTTGTAAACCCAAGTCTTGGCGTCGAGAACTTGATCTTTGAATGTAGTTGAACTCCAAGTGGTTTTATATTCAGGAACCGCAAAAATTTCCTTCAACCCATATGGTATTCCATGAAGTGGACCTATCATTTCCATAAATTCCAATTAAGAATAAAGCTACAAAAGAATCTCATGTCTTGACTTAGAGGTGAACCTATAATGACTCTTAACCCAAATGTGCAACCTACCATTTTTCCACCTTAATGACATCTTAACTAATGCATTTCAGTACCTAATTCGAACCCTTGTGCTAGTAGTTGATCTGCATGTTTTGCTTGCTTAGAGGCAAGATCCTCGATGACGGTGATCACCGCTTCCAACACAATATTGTACCTGCGGTATTATCAAAGCAACCATTGCACAAAAAGAACATCTTCTCTGCAAAATTACATAAAAGAATTTTTAAAAAAAAATCTTTCATGAAAAGTTACCTTTTTAGCCTCTTCAGAAATATCCCGGTAAGCTCCTCTGACAAAATCTGTTTCGTTCTTACAAGATGTCCAAGTTCCAGAATCTATTTTGCAAAACCATAAATGAGGATCAAGCTTTGTGCATTCACATTTAGCGACGGTTGGATTCACATTGGTGACGGTTAACTTATAGTCATGAAGGCAACATCTTCTTCATTTTCAGGCCTTGTAACGCCAGATACCGAAGGGTAGTTAAACCTCTTAGCATCATCATGTGTTTCTTCCTGTTTCCACTCGGAACTGAAAACTAATGAAGGATGGTAATGCAATCCCCTGTCGGTTCTTGCGAATATCTTCCTATTATCTTCAAAAATAGGAATATTGAGCTCTTTTGGCACCCTTCTCAATCTCGAGCATTTAGATTTAAACAAAATAGTATACACGTTCTAGAATGTATGCATCAACATTGCAGAGCGGCATTATTATCCCTCTGATAGAGAGTAAGGGTTGCAAAGCCATAAATAAAGGATCACGACACAAAGTACTCATAGGCCTAACATTGCTCTAAGGACCATGTCAAAGCAATAAATGTGAAAAAATGGACAAACCATAGTGATTATTTATGTAATTTACTCAAAATCATAATATAAAGCAACTAAAAGGCCGTTTTAGTTGGGTTACCATGCCACTATTTAAGCACCCACCATTGTTGTTCATTTTATGAATCTATCTTGTCTAACGGGTACAATTGAGAGTAAAACACAATAAATAAATAAATAAAAGCTTTTGAGTACAATTAACTTGCAAAATGGGTAATTTCGTGAATTCATCATGCCTAACAGGTCAAACGGAAAAACTGAACTTATATAAAGTTACTGGTGGTGGATTTTGAACTTGTGGATCAGGTTCCTCAATTTGGGAAACCTTCATACCCGAGAATGCAATAGCAGGATCCTTAGTTGGGGAAGCTTCAAAACGGTCCTCAAATTTCCAGAGAGGTAGATCCTGCATATTGGCAGGACTTTCAGCTCCACAACATATGCTGAAGTGGGACCCAATTCGAGCAATCACATATGTGCATTCCAGCTTTCCACAAGTCACTGCATCATCAAATATAGTCGTATGCATACATCAATAGAATATTTACATAAATGGAAAAGTTTAGAGCTGGGAAGACGGGTCAAAATGGGTCAAGCTGAAACAGGTATTTTTCAAAATGGACCACAACAGGTTGTGTTGACTATTTATTATTTTATGTGTTAAATATCATTAAAAGGTAATAGTCTTACGATAATAACCCAAAAAGTTTTTGAATTTAAATATTTAGGAGGTCGTATGCAATAAGAATAGACTTTCGAAAAATTTGAACCGTTTGACCCATTCCCCTTTTAGCTAATCTTTTTATTAATTTGAGACGATACTACCCAAATCGACTCACTTATAAGTAACTGTGTCATATTCTTACCTACAATAATTCTTTATACGGTGATGTGCAAATTCACATGACAATAGCAGCCTTACCTGACTTTATACCATATGTTAATCGTAGCCACTTATTTGTAAAGAGTTGTAAAACAGGAACAATCTCCACCCTTCGATCAGAATGAATGTGGGAGATTATGATGACTCACGCCTTTTGCGCATTTACAATGATAAAATTACACTCAGATTGATTGAACTGGATCTCTAACTGATCTATCTCAAGTGGAGAGGACAATTGTGATAAGAGTGACAATGTAATTTGGGTAGGTGCATGGGGCTTAACAATCTGTTCATGAAAAGCTACTGATGTAAGAAGGACCATTCTAAGGGGACTCACAAGATCATTGTCATACCTACAAACAATAGTAGATTTGATGTTTTTAGTGAATAACAGAATAGACGAATAAGATTCTGAATAAATATAAATACTTTCCATTAAAAACTACAACAGTTTAGAAACATGATAACACGGCTATTCTACCGACTAGCATGATGAGTTATTAGCAATCTAAACACAGCTTAGTTAATCAAACTCACAATCTTAAAAAACAACTAAGCTAAATTTACAAAACAACTAACAAATCTAAGAAACAATAATTCATAATGGTTAGTTTAGACATCATCACATCCAATCTAATCACACAACTCACACGGTTCGCAAACTGATAAAAGGAACCATGAAAATTAAAGCATCAAGATGTAAAAGCGACAAAACAAACAATATAATGTGACTCGTAAATTACAAATAAAACTTACCCTTTCGGACCAGCAAATTCATAATCTTTAGGGATAGATAACCTTGTAATCTCACCACACACCCAAAAGTGTCCCTCGAGAGTAGTCCTAAGATGCAGCATACCAACAAAATACATTTTTTTTAGCAAATTCATCGATATTGAAAGCATTATTGCAAAGTGTAGTATAAGGAAGATACACTATCAAAATTATCATTAGCACCAAATCCCCTAATAAATACGGACGGTCTTCTCGAAAGATCAGTGTCGTATTTTAATAACTAAACCTAATTCAGAACTACCAATCCTTTCACTCTCTAATGTTCTTCATTGCCATCTTTGTTAATTAAATTACATTTTCAATAAAACCCTAAATTTTTTTCCTCTAGATTAAAACAAAATTAACAAAAAAATCACAAACCCTTTTAAAATACAAAAAGCCTATATATCAATTTAAAAAACAATCAAGAATCTACACATTAAAAATCATACCTTTAGGAAGAGTTTTTGTTCTTTCTTAACTAAATCATTATCGGAAGCACTGCATGAAACATATTGGGTGTGGTTGGTAAAAGTAGCAGTGGTTGGTAAAATCGCAACATATGGGGCATGTTTATGTGTGATTCGATTTGTTTCGTTTCAAATTTTCAGATGGATGTCGTTCAGAGCTTTGGAAGTTTCGTTTCAAAGGCACGTTTTGTTTGTTCTAATTTTCATTTTGACACCTAAGTTTTATGTTGATTGACTCCGCCTTCTTTAAAGTTTTTTTCTGTTACACTTTTGACACATAAATTTTTGTACACAATTTTAATAAAAAAACATATAAAAACGATTTTTTATGAATTTTGGCCAAATATAGAAGTATTTAGGGTTTTTTAATTAAACATATTTTTAAAAAATATAATAAAATAAATAGAATATTGACAAATAAGGTATGATTTGATTTTTTTAAAATGAAAAAGTCCCCACTAGGGGTTTTGTTTTATTATGTAAGTAAAAGATTAGAATTTTTGGTTTGACACCTTCGAATTTGGTTTGACAATTTGGAATAAAGCTTCCGCTTCGTTTATCGATTTTGTTTGTTTGTTTTGTCTTTGTTTACTCACAGGAGAGATGTCAACGAGACAAAGATTGGAGATCATTGACGAGTTAGATTTTGGGCGGGGAGAGGTGGCATTTGGATCATGTCACATCCCAGTGATAGGAAGGGTTGTTTTCTGATGACTACGGGCAGTGCAGGGGATTGGGTAATGTACACACATATGCCCAAAAAAAATACATGAACTACACTGAGGCACATTCTAGTCCTGTTTTCAAGCCTGGAAAGGCTAATCACCATATATTAGTCACTTGTGAGTGATTTTTCGAGAAACCATTTACATGTAACGTATATTTTCCTAGTATTTCTTACAAACAATAATGTTGCATACTTGCATGTTACTTTTTATTTCTCGATCTTGTAAATTAGTCATGGCAACAATCCTGAATTCATGAATTGAGCGGACCACTTTATGCCATTGTGTCTTCTCCTTTGTATGGAATATCCGTTGCCATTTAGCTGCTTAACAGGCAAATAAAATTATAAAACCAACAGAACCGTACTTTAATCTGAAATCTTAATTGAACATGCATTGTGATTTGAGCCATGGATGGTCCATCCATGTCCAACTCAAGAGGCAATGTTTATCCACTCCATGAAGCCAAATCGCCAATGGTTGGTGAGATTTATTAGTCTAAATTTGACATTACAAAGAAATAAAATTTACTTTGTGAACGCTTCGAATTAAGTACACACATCTTCTTATACAATTATTTTCACGTGCTTCAAATTTAAATGTAACAATTTTGTACACGTTTAAAAGTACGGACGATTAAGTTATACATAAATTTAGAAACGTTTGAAAATGTATACAGGTTACATACTTGTTCTAGTGCTAGTCCAAGAATAATAAGTAGCTACATTCTACATTGCATTAAACATGCAACTTTTACATGTTTATCCTTCAGGCATACATACCTAGATATACGCAAACTCGTAAATTTGTAATTTACTCAATTCTTTATCTCAAACTTTGTAAATCTCTCTTGTAGCTTATTGCTATTCTAATAAAAATTTAGAAAAAAAATGATTCTTTAATTACCAATCTTATGTTCTTGATTATAATTAAGGTGGTATTACGTACCCATTTACAATACTAAATTAATTTAGTTCAGTTTAGTTGATATAGTTAACATCAATGTTTAATCTACTTTTATCCTCTGATAAAAATTGCGACAAGAATTATCAAGCATCAAACTAACAGATATATTTTAGTTTAAAAATTACACATTTAGTTGGTCAATCGTTGTTCATAACTAAAGTTTTATATATTGACAGATTTGTCAGTTTAAACTATCTTATGCTAAGTTGTGACATACTATATTTATTTTTTTGTATGTTTAATATAATTTGATGATGATTACTTAAAAAATATAGTAATAAGAGTACTAACTAATATAGTGACCTAAGTAAGCTGTTTGAGTAATATCATAATGCGCATTGCCGTAAACAATTCATCACAGGCCATTTGTTGGAAAGTTGTATGTCATTACGTACCCGTTTACAATACTAAATTAATGTAATTTAATTTAATTATATTGACATAGTTAACATCAATATTGACCAACTATTGATATAACTGCAGCTTGAGATTATTTACCCACCTTTTTCGTATATAACTGGCGGAGAACTTTCTTAGGGGCGTTTGGTTTAGAGGTTAGCATAGGTATAGGTATGAGTATGAGTCTAGAGAGAGAAAACTCAACCATCATGATGAGTATGAGCTATGACCAAATTTATGGTTTTGATTATAAAATCCAAACCTTCAAAAGAAACAACTTCTTAAGGAATGAAACTCATTCCTCATTCTCATTCCCATGAAACTAATACACAATTAACCTACCACATATATATTTTAAAGAAATAATTAATACATGGGTCACAATGAAACTCATTCCTCATTCTCATTCTCCTGAAACAAACACATACTTAATCTACCACATTATTTTAAGGAAATAATTAACACATGGGTCACTTTCTTTAAACCCTGATTTTCTATCTTTTAGTTAAAAAAAAGAGTAAACTGCATTTTTGGTCCCTAAGGTTTGGCCAAATTGCAGGTTTGGTCCCTAAGGTTTCGAAAGTGCAACGGAAGTCCTCATTTTGAAGTTTTTGCTGCATGTTTGGTCCCTGATTAACACCAAATGACTAGAATACCTTCGCCTTCTTCTTTTTCCTTTTCAGCTTTCTTACATAAATGGTCCCTGTGTTATGCCAAGTTATACAAATTTAGTCTCGATTTATTATTATTATTATTATTATTATTATTATTATTATTATTATTATTATTATTATTATTATTATTATTATTATTATTATTATTTTATTTATTTATTTATTTAACTATTAATATTAGTATTATTTTTTTAATTCAAAAATATTCCAAAAATATTCAAAGATATTCATCCGCTTTTATACGTTTTCGTACGTTTTAATACGTTTTCATCCGTTTTTATACGTTTTCGTCCGTTTTTATATGGTTTTCTTACGTTTTCATACGTTTATAGCTGTTTTATACGTCTTCTTATGGTTTTCCTTCGTTTTTATATGTTTTCATCCGTTTTTTATACGCTTTCGTCCATTTTCATCCGTTATATACGTTTTTTTTTACGTTTTCATACGTTTTTTTTTTATACGTTTTCTTACATTTTCATAAGTTTTCGTTCGTTTTCATACTTTTTCATTCGTTTTTATACGTTTTCGTTCGTTTTTCTCCATTTTATACGTTTTTGTCCGTATTTATACGTTTTTCATACATCTTTATCCGTTTTTTACGTTTGAGTAAATTGCAAAAATCGTCTTTGTGGTTTGGCCAAATTGCACGTTTCGTCCTTTTGGTTCAATAAGTGCAAAGATCGTCCTTATTTTGCACTGTTACGTGCACTTTTGGTCCTTCAACAGTCAAATTTGCCAAACCACAAGGACCATTTTTGCAATGATGGAGGACCAAAAGTACACGTAACAGTGCAAAATAAGGACGATCTTTGCACTTAACGAACCAGAAGGACGAAACGTGCAATTTGGCCAAAGCAGAAGGACGATTTTTGCAATTTACTCTTTACGTTTTCTTATGTTTTCATATGTTTTTATCCGTTTTTATACTTTTTCGTTCGTTTTTATACGTTTTTGTCCATTTTTATACGTTTTCGTTCGTTTTTATACGTTTTTGTCAATTTTCATATGTTTTCGTCTGTTTTCATCCGTTTTTTATATGTTTTTGTCCGTTATTCTTAGGGTTTTTTTTCGTTTTTCTTATGTTTTGTCCGTTTTTATATATTTTCATGCGTCTTTATCCGTTTTTCTTATGTTTTGTCTATTTTTATACGTTTTTTTAACGGATAAAAATGGACAAAAACGTAAGAAAAATGGATGAAAACGTATAAAAATCGTTGATAATGTAAGAAAACGTGCAAAAATATATAAAAATGGACAAAACGTATAAAAACGGGAAAAAATGTTAGAAAAATGAACAAAAACGTAAGAAAATGGGACAAAAACGGATTAAAACGGCAAAAAACGTAAAAAGAACGGGCGAAAACGTATGAAAATTAATAAATGGACAAAACAGATAAAATAGTCAAAAACGTAAGAAAACGGATAAAAACGTATAAAATGAACGAAAATGTATAAAAACGATAAAAACGTATGAAAACATAAAAAAACGTAAAAAACGGATAAAAATGGACAAAAACGTATATAAACTAACGAAAAACGTATAAAAAAAAAACAGATAAAAATGTAAGAAAAACGTATAAAAACAGACGAAAACGTATAAAAAACGGATGAAAACATATTAAAACTTACGAAAACGTATAAAAACGGATGAATATCTTTGAATATTTTTTGAATATTTTTGGAATATCTTTGAATTTAAAAAATAATACTCCCTCCGTCCCATATTAAGTGTCCATAATGAAATCTTGGGATGTCCCAAATTAAGTGTCCAGGGAATATTTTCAACCAATGAGAAGAGACTTTAGTGGGTAATAGTGATATTTGATTGGTGGAGAGTGTAGTTGGCCCCACTTTCCTAAAACTTTGTGCATTTGGAAAGTGGACACTTAATATGGGACGGAGGGAGTACTAATATTAATAGTTAAATAAATAAATTAAAAAAAAAAAAAAAAAAAAAAAAAAAAAACGGGACTAGAATTGTATAACTTGGCATAACACAGGGACCATTTAGGTAAGAAAGCTGAAAAGAAAATAGAAAAAGAAGAAGGTGAGGGTATTCTAGTCATTTGATGTTGGTCAGGGACCAAACATGCAGTAAAAACTTCAAAATGAGGACCATCGTTGCACTTTCGAAACCTTAGGGACCAAACCTGCAATTTGGCCAAACCTTAGGGACCAAAATGCAATTTACTCTTAAAAAAAATCTAATTCTTAATTTTAAAATATTTATAGAATTTCTATCTTTAGCATATTAACCCGCGGAGTTTGAGCCTCCATTACACAAACACAAACGGGGTAAAAATTTGAGCCTCCGTTACACGGACACAAACTGAGTAAAACCCGCCTCTTTTTTAAAAAAGGTTTGTGTGACTATATAAGCGTTATTTGCACCAAACAATAATTGAACTCGACGCTTTTAGTCATGATAGTATTATAGGAATGATATGTGATTATGATCAGAGGCGGAGCTACATGCAAGGTACTGGGGGGCGTTGCCCCCAACCAAGCTCTTACAAATACCCAAAATACATAGGAAAAATTTTGATATTGGTAACATACATGACTAGTGCCCTCAAGCAAATATTCAGAGTACCCTCTACACATTCAAGGTTTTTAAAAAAGCAAAGCTCTCTAATGTGGTAACTGTTTTTTGCGGTTGTAGTATTCGTTAGAAAAAATGGAAGTGAAGATGTTGAGTGGGAAGAGTGAAGGTGAAGAGATGGGGATTTAGTTGTGGGGCCAGTTATAATACGAACTTATCTTTTGTTTTATTTACAAAGTTAATTTAATATAATATATTTTTATCTCTCTTTCATCTAATATATACTACTCTAGTACTTTACTACTTTGTGAAATACTTTTACTTCAAAACTTAAGTACTCGTATTACTGTATTTGTTTAGGTACTACTAGTTTAGGCAGGTTTAACATGACAAATTTATGAGTTATTTCATCTCATAGCCCACTTTTTAAAAATGTTATAGTTTTGATAAAATAATCACATTAAATGGTAAGCACTTTGATATAATTTGTATGATATTTAATATGTTTAGTTTTTCGTTTATTTTTTGTCTATAATAATTGGAGAACATTTTTGTTGCATTTATACAAACTCGAGTACCAGACCCGACCCGATTGGTTTAGCGCTACACGAAAAACCTTCTTATTGTTCGATGCCCCCCGTGGTCGCATTTCCTGGCTCCGCCACTGATTATGATTCTATACAATTAAACACTTTATAGATTTCTTAATGGTCAAAACAAGTAAAAAATTCTAGGATTGAGTAACATGCAAGACACTAGATTATTGTAATTTAATAGGTATTGTTGTAGTTTGAAATAAAGGTTGATTATTATAGAAACTAAATAAACCATAATAAAAATAAATATCAATCCTATATACATATTTAATTTTGTAATAGTGTAGTGTGGAAAGTGGAGAAAGAATGCGGCAAATTCCATAAAAAATTAACATGCGTTTAATTAAATATTTTAGAATGTATTACCTAATTACATTCTTAATTATTATAATTTATTATCGGGTTCTTCCTAGCTGAAATGTGAGAAACGCAGCGACCATAAACTACTATATATACCTTCGATTGAGGTAGGAATTAGAAGAATGCGGCAAATTCCATAAAATATTAACATGCGCTTAATTAAATATTAGTAACATGTGCTTAATTAAATATTTTAGAATGTACTACCTAATTTAATTATTATAATTTATTATCGGGATCTTCTTAGCTGAAACGTGAGAAATGCAGCGACCATAAACTTCTATATATATACCTTCGATTGCTAATGTGACCATGCAACACTTCCCAATCTTATTCTCTAACACTATATATCTTATAATTAAGTAGCTGTTTCTCGCTAGCTTTATACTCCGTAATATTTATTAACTTTGTTGTTCAATAAAGAATAGTATGTCCAAATGGGGATTGAAGGTAAGAGTTTTTGTGTGAAGGTGATAGACAAGGTGGTGGTTCATGCACATGAACCATATAATAACCATTGGTTACCTTTTACAAATCTAGACTTGCTTGTGGCACCTTTTGATGTTGGATCTTTCTTTTGCTACAAGAAACCTCCCCATGGTAGTTTTTCCACCATTATAAACTCCCTCAAAGCTTCCTTATCCCGAGCTCTAGCACTTTACTACCCTCTCGCTGGCGAGATCTTATGGAATGTAGATTCTAGAGAGAACCAAATTCATTGCAATAACCGAGGTGTGGACTTTACCGAAGCTGTTGCTGACGTGCAACTTAAACAACTTAATTTGTACAATCCAGATGAGAGCATTGAGGGTAAACTAGTGCCCAAGAAGCGGCATGGGGTCCTTGCCATCCAGGTAATTAGTAAATTTCGTCAATGGTCGCCACCCTATATACAAAACCAAAACAAAATACAATATTAATTTACTCAATGTTAATATCATATATGATGTGTTTCTTTGTTTAGTTTTGTGCACAGTTTCGTTAAAAATGATCAACTAATTTTCATAGTATATTAGTAACAAATAATATCAAACGCAGGTTACTGAGTTAAAATGTGGAGGCATGGTGATTGGGTGTATGTTTGATCATCGGGCAGCTGACGGGTACTCAGCTAACATGTTTATTTCATCATGGGCAGATATAACCCGATCTGAAAGCCCGTCTATGTTACCCTGCTTTAATAGATCCTTCTTCAATCCGAGGTTCCCTACCACTTATTCATCATCAATTGACGATGTATTTGCTATATTTGAACCACCAACCGAGCCTGACCATGAGCAAAACCACAATGAGGGTGATCTACTGATCATTAACCGCATTTATTACATAGAAGGCGAGCAGCTTAGCAGGGTACAATCGTTAGTGATTGAAAATGAGCGCAGGAGGTCAAAAGTAGAAGCATTTACCTCTTTTTTGTGGAAGATAATCGCATCGAGTATGGAAGACTCTGGAAATTCCAACAAGATGTGCAGTGTGGCTCTTGCAGTTGACGGAAGGAGAAGGTTGAGCGAGGGAGATGGAGAAGAGAAAGAAAAATCAATGATGTCTCACTTTGGCAACGTTTTATCAATCCCTTCAGGGACAATAAGATCACAGGTTAGGAGTTTATATAATGACTAATTTTCACTTAGTGACACATTATAACTTTAACGAGAATCATCCTGTTGTGAAATATACCAATTTGATAATGCTTTCGGTGAATATATAAATTAGAGAACAAGTACACTTACGCTAGTTAGTTTTTAATCCTGAAACTGAAAGTGAAGGTCAAATTCCAAATTGCTTTTCGTTACTTAACCATATTTGCAGCATGTTTTAATTCACTATATTTGTAATCAATGTTAGGAATTGAAGGGGATGTCATTGAGCGAAATAGCTACAGAGGTTCACGAGTTCTTGCAGATAGCCACTACGAAAGAACATTTCGTAGACCTGATTGACTGGGTTGAAGAACGACGATCACTGCCACTCGTAGCAAGGGCGTTTGCCTCCAGAGATATGTCGGTGATAATATCATCAGGACAAAGATTCCAGATCATGGACAAGATGGATTTCGGGTGGGGTAAGGTTGCATTTGGATCATGTCATGTCCCATCTTCAAGGAAGGATTGTTATGTTATGACACTGCCTAGTCCAACCAAAAATGAGGATTGGATTGTTTATATGCATATGCCGATCAAAATCATGAATTACATCGAGAAACATGCTAATCACATGTTCAAGACCATGAATACTGAGTACCTCCAGATCTGACCCAAGATATCTATATTTCTTCACGAGTATTGGTTCCATTCATGTTTTAGTTAAATTCAGAATATTTGATGTTCTTTCTGTTAAAATCGTTAGTTCATTCTACTTTCATATTTTACTATTTTTTGTTCCGTTCTAGTGTTCTGATATCTAAATAATACATTGATATACAATGTCGATTCATTTATACCTCCTCTGTTTCCTTTTTTTTGTTAATTTTTTAAATACCCAAAAATATTAGCGGTGACAATTGAGTCGTATTCGGGTTTAGGTGTTGGCAAATTAGTATTATCTGTAACCCAACACGACCCGTTTATTAATCGTCAAGAAAATCAACCCTAACCTAGAACTGCATATACGTGTAACCCGTTTGTGACTCGTTTAACCTGTTTAAGTAAATATGTTAAGTGATGAGGAAAGTTGACGGTTTGTCGATTCAACAAGTTTAAATCAAAAAATGATATAAATAACATACAAATAACTATACAACAATTTTGATGATATTCGAGTTATAATGATAATTCACTGTCATATTAAGTACAAAACACGATGCATTTAAGCGGACGAAAACATAAAAAGCGGACGAAAACGTAAAAAAACGGACAAAAACGAAAAAAATCGAACGAAAACTTAAAAAAAGGACGAAAACGTAAAAAAGCAGACGAAAACGTAAAAAAACAGACGAAAACGTAAAAAAATGGACAAAAACAAAAAAAATCGAACGAAAACGTTAAAAAGAGGACGAAAACGTAAAAAAAGGACGAAAACGTAAAAAACGGACGAAAACGTAAAAAAGGGATGAAAAAATAAAAAAACGGACGAAAACGTAAAAAAATGCACAAAAACCAAAAAAATTGAACGAAAACGTATAAAAACGGACGAAAACGTAAAAAAGCGGACGAAAACGTAAAAAAACGGACGAAAACGTAAAAAAAAGACGAAAACGTAAAAAACTGACGAAAACGTAAAAAAACGGACGAAAACGTAAAAAAAGACTAGCGGTGCAAATACAGTTAACCCAAAGGACTAACGGTGTAAATATTTTATATCTTGTTAAGAGATAACGGTGAAATGATTTGCGCCGTTTGTCCTTATTTTAACGGAGTGATGTATATATAGGTTAACTTTTACTAACGGAGTGATGTATATGTTGCAACTTTTTCGAGAGGGATGTATGGTACGAAATGGGGTAAACCACATGGATTTATTTTGGAGTTTACTCTATATTTTATTTTTTAGAGGCTTGTATACTTAAACGGATTCACGGGTTGACATGTTTAATACTTACTCAACCCAAACACGATCTGTTTATTAAACGGGTTAGACGGGTTGACCTCTTTTTGACCCAAACTTGTTTAACTTTAACACAAACCTGTTTAACTTCGTGTCAGGTTCGTGCCGTTTAGTATCGTGTTGAGAATTGCCACCCCTAACAAATATTGATATTAAAGCCATGTTCATCTTGTTGGGTGTTTGTGAGTGTTTGTGATGATCAAGGTACAAGACTTGAAGGAGAGCTAATGGAGAATCAATTTGTCAAACATTTTCAGAGTTTCCTTGGGGCTAGCAATGATATTAATGAGCAGTGGGATACTAATGGAGTGTTTGGGATAACAGTAAATGAAGAAGAAGCATATGCTATGACAAGAGCTGTTATAGATGAAGAGATTAAGCATGCTATGTTTGATATAGGGGAGAATAAAGCACCAGGACCTGATGGCTAAGCCTATGCTTTCTATAAAAAAGATTGGTCAGCAGTTGAGGAAGATGTGTGTTTGGCTATAAAGGAATTCTTCAATACTAGTAAGTTTTTGGGTGAGGTAAATGCCACATTAATTACTCTAATACCCAAGGTGAGCAATCCTAATAAAGTTGCTAATTATAGGCCCATTGCATGCTGCAATGTGCTCTATAAGTGTATAAGTAAAATTTTAACTGACAGGATTAAAACTAGTCTTCAAAAACTAGTTAATCTAAACCAAAGTGCTTTTAAACAAGGGAGGGTGATACATGACAACATTTTGATAACACAAGAGTTGCTTAAGGGGTATGACAGAGCAAGGGCCAAAGAGATGTTGTTTGAAAATTGACATTGCTAAAGTATATGACATTGTGGATTGGGGATTCCTTGAAACAATACTGTTAAAGTTTGGTTATCCAAGAAGAATGGTGGATTGGATTATGACATGTGTTACCACTGCTAAATTCACTATTTGTATCAATGGGGAAAGGAAAGGCTATTTTAAGAGTAGTAGAGGGTTGAGCCAAGGAGATCCAATCTCACCATACCTCTTTACTCTGGTCATGGAAGTGTTCACACTGTTAATGGCCAAAAATGCTTAACAAAGTGGTGTTTTTCAGTATCATATGGGCTGTAAAGATCTTAAACTGACTCATTTGTGTTTTGCAGATGATTTGCTAGTCCTGTGTAAAGGGGATGTGGAGCCAGTGAAAGTTCTTAAAAATACATTGTTAGAATTTAGCAGCATTTCAGGTCTTCTTCCTAACATGAGCAAGAGTACTGTATTCTTTGGTAATGTCAAGACATAAGTTAGGAATAAAATTCTTGATGTTCTTCCTTTCAAACTTGGGAAACTGCCAGTTAAGTACTTAAGAGTCCCTCTAATTTCTAATAGGCTATGTACTAGTGAATGCAGGCAGTTAATTGAAAAGGTGAAATATAAAGTGGAAGATTGGAAGAATAAGTATCTATCATATGATGGAAGGCTACAGTTAATTGCATCTGTTCTTTCATCTCTAAATGTCGATTACGCTGCAGTGTTTTTAATTCCTAAATCAGTGATTAAAGATATTGATAAAGTGCTAAAAGGGTTTCTGTGGTGTAAAGGTGAAATCAGTAGGGGGAAAGCTAAAGTGGCTTGGAAAGTTGTTTGCAGTCCTAAGATGCAAGGTGGTTTGGGGCTGAGAAAGCTTGATTGTAACACCCCAACCCAAAAAGGGCCTAAGTGTAACATTATGGTGTCGATCAGAACATAATATACACAAGCGAAAGACTTTTATAAATACTAAGGTTACAAAAGTTCAAAATGAAACCAAGGACATAATAAGTCTAAATAATAATGACTATCAAGCTAGAATACAAATCTAAATAGAAGATAACTCAAAAGTCTAATCCATGTGCAAAGGGGATCTATCGCCAGGGTGATCCACTAAGAGCTTCTATGCACACTTCACTCAATCCCCAGCTTCCAACCTAAACCTGCCGCAGGAAAAGAAATGCGGCTGAGCTTAAAAAGCCCAGTGAATAGATATAAACAAATGAAATGTAATAAGTGTATACGAAATGAATAAGCGAATGAATCCAAGAGAACCTGCTAAACAAGATGTCAAACAGGGTATGGAACACATGAAAGGAATCAAAGCATAATAATGAACATAAAGTGGATATCAATATCAAGGAAATGCCCAACAAATCATATAACAAATTGTACATGGAGTAGCTAGCTCGATGTACCAAATAGTGAAATGGGGTGTATTGCACACACACAAGTCCATTCACAAGCATATATCAACTCATAACTGAACAAATACCTAGAATGCATCCATACGCTCCCTTCAAAACAGAGATATATATGCCAGTTCTAGACTAAACATGCATATAATATACACGGGTCAGGTGCGCTATATATAGCAATATAATCAAATGGGAACGCAGTGGACAAAAACCAGCCTCCACTGACAGCGTCATTACCATTGGTGCATCAATGGCACGGTCATGGGCTCCCCATGACTAGCTACAAATATGGGCAACACAAATAGGCATAACACATGCAATATAATGATAAGGGATAATTACAGCTCAGATAAAAGCTATATAAATAGAATATAGCATGAATGAATAATCAAACGAATAGTAAACCAATATGGATCATATCAAACGGAATCATATGAAACGGATCATTGCAATAGGATCATAACATAGCAAAAGAATCAAAGTCAAGGATTACGAAGTCATGAGAAATCCCTACTGAGAAGGGATAGAATATATGTACCTTATGCAAAGCAACTCAAACAAAATAGGAAAGCACTCGGAATAGGAACTACTCCTTCTTCACAGAACCTATACAATTTAATGATCACATATTACTTATAAGCTCATTTTACGAGTTTACTGCTTATGGTTATTCAGATTCCATATTTAGGGTTTCTTTCTATTTCTAGAAACTTTTCATTTTTAGTAACTTTTCATATTTAGTAACTTTCCCGATTTAGTAATTTCCCGAATTAAGTGAGTTTCTCGAATTAAGTAACTTTCCCAAATTAGTAACTTTCCATATTTAGCAAGTTTCCATAATTAGTAAGTTAGGGTCACATTCACAATTAATCACACTTAGGGTTATATAGCACTTCCAATTCATATATTACTTAATTAGGACATATTAGTGAATCTGACCCACATTCTTATGATTTTTAAGGCCTACCAATTAAGCTCCAAAAATTCTAAATTAATTCTCAGTGATTCCCATATCAATTATGTACTACCAAAAAAAAATTTAGATTTTACTACCAAGCACAAGTACGGTTTTAAAATTCATATTTCCAGACCTGCTCAGAAAGTTAACTGCAGATACACACATAAAGTTTGCCTTTCATTGACCTATTTCAACACTTTAGAAAAATCCCAAAAAATTTCATGAAGTCACACAAAACCTAGATATCACTTCTGAAAAAGGAGAGCTCCCATTTCCTTATGGTTTGAAAACTAAAATTCATAAACACCGACTGATTTTTAAGTTCCCAAAACTCAGGTTTGACACATGATCCCATAAATTCATAAACATGACCAATACGACTCCAATTCACTCCAAACCAATTGGAAAACTTAATTAGAATATTAAAATAGGTTTACAAGCAAAGAACCAATATTATACACTTATGAAACTCATGTTATCAAGCACACATATTCAGGTTTCAAAACTGTCCAATTCAGAACTCCATTTTAGACCATTTAATAACATGTTTACTTATACAAATGCCCACGTGACCTTTAAATAACACGAGACCTGAATTAATTATAATCTTAACATGTTCATATGTTTATACGAAGGTCACACCATCACCCCAAGCCAAAACAAAACAGAACCACCCACATAAAATCATAGAATCAACCCTAACCCCTCGTTGTAATTTCATGTACACCCCCTTTTTTATTAGATCTAGGTTTTTCATTAAATCACCACATTAATGATCATTTAAGATGGATTTCTAGGGCTTGTATTTGTTTAGTATTAGGTCGATATAGGGGCTGCACAAAACATCCAAATCAGGCCACAAGGGCTCAACACAATACAACTCATATAGGCGCAATAACTTGTGATTTCATGTGACCCATCCATAATCATTCGTGTACTTATAATAACTAGCATATTAGATTAGGTTTCCATGTTTTATACGTATACATACTTCATAGATCGAATGGAAAAACAGGAAGATGATTTAGGAATACCTCTTGAGTTAAATATAGGAAGGAATTGAAAGACAAGAAAACAACACCAAAACCCCAAGTACCCACGATCAAACCCTCCTTCCACTCAACCAAGCTGCTACACCAAACCGAGCATCACACTTCTTCTTTTGCTTCGTTCCTTCTTGAGAGATCAGGAATGAAGTTGGCAACTTTGTTATTGTGTTAGGGCTTTGTGTAGGAAACAAATGTGTGATGTATGGTTCTTAATATGGAGCAGCGAATGGGATCCAAAAGCTACCGCGCTTTTTGTTTTATTTTAGGGTTTTAGGTGTTATATTGTGTGTGTATATACTCGGTTGGAATAAATAAAAGATAAGAGGGTTTTGGGCTGAAAATTTGGCCGAGTAAAAGGGATTCAAGAAGACCAAATTCACATTTTTAAATAGAAGATAAATCTTAACATTTCATAGGTCTATATGTTATGTACAATTTTTTTTTTCTTTTAATTAAATATTCGGCCTATACAAGGACTTGTAATTGTGTGATTTTAGCTTAGTATAACATGCATTTGTCGACTTTCATTTAGCTTTGGTGATAAGTTTAAGTATCTTGTGGTTCTTGATTTATAGCTTATAATTACTTTAGGTGTATTCGGGTTCAAAAATTCAAATTAGCCACGGCTTTTAGAAATCACATTTTAGGTTATTATAATTCTTCCCATCTAAAAAGAAAAATTTCGTCCTCAAAATTTGAAATCGCAAAAGTTAGACGGAGACGTATTAGTCACGAACAGAAATGACAATAATCAGCCTCACGCTCGGAGAGGTTCTTCCAAAAGAATCTTCACAAATGGAATAGTTTTATTTCTTATGACTCGATCCTGACAAACCAGGATAGCCCCAAGCTCTCCACAGATCACCAATCATAACAACTCTGATCCAACGAATATGGATCATATACGTAACGGATGACAGATGTAATCTCACTAGGAGATACATGAAACACATATACATATGAGGCAGATACGGAGACAGTGCTAAACGATAGAACTTCATCAACTCTATTCAGATTCAGAACGAACTAAGGAACTTACCAATAATCAGAGAGCACATACCGAATCATCAAACATATCAAGAGTTTCCAAAAGATGTGGGTAACATATTCGTACCGACGATCAACTAAGCACATATCGGAATATCAAAATGTATCAGGAGGTATAATGGAATAGGTAGAATAATTTTATAGATAAGAATGAGCATAAGTACTAACATATCGTGAACTAAATCTTCCTTATATGTTAAAACTTCTAACACTGCTGTACAAGGACAACATACGGATCACACAAATTCTCGGTCTAAAATTTCAAAGTTTTTCTTCCACAATGATAACTAATCATTAGTCACTGTAATCAACTTCGGACCTTCAATAAAAAGCTCCCCGACCTAATTTAACTAAAAGGTGTTCTTAATATCCGTTCATACAAAACTCTAACAGAAAAATCCTTGTCACTTGCGAGCCATCTAATCATAATGAGAAAACACAACCAGAACTAACACTTGTCAAATTTCCTGCTCAACACATCTTCCAAGCTCGAATAGTTGTTCTGCTTAACCATCATTCTGGCGGTGCAAAGCATTACTAAACTTGAGTCTGGTTCCTCAAGCCTTCAGTAGTTCTTCCTAGGAATGTGAAATAGAAACGCGAATCTCTGACACGATCACTGCAGGTACGCCATGTAGCTTGAATAATCTTCTGCCGAAACAAAATTTATGCCAATCCTCCAAGTGAGCCGACCTAGTCACAACAACTCAGTTCGTGTTGTACTTCCAAAATGTGCGCGGAAATCCCGTTGTAAAGTTTCTGAAAGTTTAATCCCACTTCCACATATGAACCTCAAAAACTAAAGAAAACCTGTTACACCCCGTGCCCGCTTAGACCAAAACTTAAAACTTTACACACGGAAACGCTTGACTTTTACGGACATCCTGTCACTCTTTCGACCATTTATAAAAATCTATAAACTTTACACACTAAGGTCTAGATTATGAAACCAAAACGGTGATCCTTGTCAAAACTATGGATCCATGATAAGGTTTAATTTTTACGAACCAAAAGGTAGATCCAGGACTAAAATCTTGATCTACACTAAGGTCTGCAATTTCCAACCAAAGAGTTGATCCAAAAGAGAATTATTTGACGGGTTATGCATAAAACCCATTTTGACCCATTTACAAAACAAACCACTCATACCACTTTCTTTTCCCACCAAACTTGACCATTATCATTACTTTAACATACAAGACATATTCCAAAGACACTTGACCCATTTACCACCCAAAATGGGTACATCTATACTTAAACCAAACACTCCTTTAACTTTTACTAAAAACACATAAGGCATACTTTGCCATGACGATTGACCACCAAATCGTTATACAACTCTTGGCATACAATTTGACACTTGTCTACTCATTACAAAACATTACTTGACTCACGGGGGTACAAACTTTACACTTGAGCTCGGTATTCTACCTAAGCTCCTATACCCATACTACCTTTGATCTTGCATAACCAAATCCTTAATCCCTATATCCAAGCCATCCATAAAATCATGCCTACCTACAAAACGGTTAGACAACTAAACCGTAAGCACAAAGGCTTAGTAAGTAAAACAATCATAACATACCATTATACTTCAATCAACACATAAGCATCATATACAATAAACACTTACATACGAGCTTACTACTCCACATCTCATCTAACACATAACATCAACTTACACAATAACATTAACTCATCACACAAGCCATATTCATCACATCACTTAAGCATGTCTCAAGTCCATATTGCTTGACATAAAACATACATAACACATATATGTTAGAAATCCATATAACACATGTCATCATCATTTTACTTACCTTAGCTCCAAGCTTAGCACAATCAAGTCCTCATCATCAACCTTATCATCATCATCATCATCATCATCATCATAAACACCCTAAATCATAACATCATACAAATACTTAACACATAACATAACAATCATAACAATGGTTTATACGACCATCAACTTACTTCTTTCATCTCTAATCATCATTTAATCATATATTGATTACATGATAAACAATCCCATCACTTAATAACTTAAACCCATCATCAACACATCACATAATTGATGAAGCGATAAGTGTACCGCTTTTAGGGGGTCATTTAAGCCCTAAATCGTATTTATTTGATCAAATATTGCCCTAAATCGTTCCTTTTGTCATTTTAGGTACTTTGGAGAAGAAATCTGGAAAAGGAAGCATTTTGGACGTTTTTGGAGCATAAAAGTGAAGAAAACGACAAAGTCTCCAAAGATGCTGGAAAAGTACATGTGACGGCGTCGAGGAATGCTCCTGACGGCGTCACGGATTGGCAAAAGAGGTGGATATGACAAAATACACGTGACGCGCCAGAGAGTTTTACAATGAAAATCTGACGGCGTCACCCTTTAAGGTGACCAAGGCCGTCACGGTCTAAGTTAAAGAGAGACGGCGTCAAGCACAATTGTGACGGCGTCAACACTTGACGCGCCAGAGTGGATTTTTGAGGATTAAAGAGGGACGGCGTCAGGAAGACCATCCGGGAACCCTAGCCGCAGCGAGGTAACGGCGTCACCTCCTACAACGTGACGCCGTCAGCCCCTAAATTCTATATATAGTTTTGCAATTTTTAGTCATTAGTGTGCAACTTTGTGAGGAGAAACCCTAAGACGAATTTCCTGCCATTTTTAAGGGTTTTATACCCTTGGATCTCCCATGTTTAATTGAAGATAAGTAATCATTTAATCATTCAATATGTCTATGTGTTGTTTGATTATATCTTGTTCTTGTCTTTTAATTAACATGCTAGGCTAGATTTATCTTGTGTTTGCTTAGATCTAATGAAACCTAACTATTGATTATTGGTTGTTGGTGTGTTATTAATTGTATTGGATGATTGTTTATCGATGTTAGGCTTAAGAAAACTGGCTAACCTCCTATACGGTAACTTGCTTGAACGTCTTAAGAAACATGAACCAATGCGTACTAAGGTTATTATGGTTGTATTTAATGCATGAGCGAATTCTAGTGATCCCATGTTAGGAGCTTCTTAGCCGGCTCGACATAGGAGTGAAGTAGGAGCTTGTAGAGTTGGGGAAGTACGTACGCCACCCCACAATTGGTATTAAGGAATACACCCGTCATCCACGCAATTAATACACACTAATCAACCGGTAAAAGATAGTTAGGGAGTAAGGAAATCTAAGTAAACACATTTCTCTCCATATAAGTTCCACAACCTTTTATTTTCAGTCATTTTTATTTTATTTGCATTTGTAGTTATTTGGGTTAGTTGACTAGCAACTAATTCCGCCCATTCCTTCAAACCCGAGATTTTACTTGCTTTTATAAAAAATTATAAAAATACAAAAAGAATCTTCCCTCACCCTTAGACCTATTAGAGTAGTTTTTCAATCCTAACGACACTATTCCCCTAGAGAACGATCAATCCCCCGGTACTTGCCACTACACTATACTACATCGGTCAGGTACACTGCCTGGTGGGGATTGCAAGCCTCTTGAGATCCCTCGAGAGGTAAAACCTGTTGTAAGGTCGCAAAACCACGCATCAAGTTTTTTGCGCCGCTGCCGGGGAATAGTTATTGTTTAGGTTGAATTTTTATTTTATTAGGTCTACTCACTAGATTCCTTTCTAGTGATATTTTTATTTTATTTTTCTAGGTTTTTCTTTAGTCTATCTTTTTTCTTCGTTTCTTTGTTCGTAACCATTACCATCCGACATCATGGAAGGTGGTAATATTCTCGATCCCAACAACCCACCACCACAACAACACCCACCTCCTAGAGCCCGTACCTTAGGAGACTACTCCCGTCCTAGCCACCATGGCTATCGAAACACCATTGAGCTCACTCAAGGAGCCAATGTCACTCCCTTGCGATCTGACACCATCCGGTTGGTGCAAAGCGGATGCGCATTCCATGGACTTCGTTCCGAAGATCCTAATCAACATCTCAAGGACTTTCTCAAAATCGTTGATTCCATAGACCTTGATTTTGCCACTCAAGAGACGACCCGACTGCGTCTCTTTCAATTCTCTCTGCGGGACCAAGCTAGTCAATGGCTAGAGCGTCTACCCGCAGGATCCATCACCTCTTGGGATGATCTCACCACTCGTTTCCTCGCTCAGTTTTTCCCACCAGGAAGAACTACCAAGTTAAGGAAGGATATCTTGATGTTCGAACAACGTCGAGGCGAAACCCTGTATGGGGCATGGATTCGATTCAAGGACTTACTCCAAAAAGTCCCTCATCATGGCATAGATCTCTGGCTTCAAATCCAAATCTTCTATGACCATGTTGATTACCACACCAAGCGTGCCATCGATCGAGCCGCCGGGGGCAGATTGCGCGACAGAAGCGCCGAGGAATCATGGGAAATCATTGATGAGCTTGCATCCGACGATGATGAATTGTGGCAAGTTTCCCACGACGTACGCTCGGCGGTCAAGACATATTCATCGCCCGATAAAGCCAATCAAATCATCGAGGAAAGCGTTAGTGAACTTGAGAAGAGGGTTGCATATCTTATGGAAAAGCAAAAGAGACCCTTAAGTCCACAAAAAGCAACAGTTAACTCGGTCTCAAGCATTAAGCAAATACCATTGTCTGAATCACCCCGGAGGGAAAATACTAAACCCTTCCATAAGCACGCTCAACCCAACTCACCACCTCAGGAACTTAGTCCAACATTCGAAGCTCGAATGAGAGAATACATGTCAAAACACTCCGAACGGTTGGCAAAATTTGAGGAAGCTATCTACAAACAAAAGGAGGAGATGGAAGAGAAGATGGATGAGATGATGGGCCTTTTGAAAGAATACATGATGAAGCGAAAAGTGTACCGCTTTTAAGGGGTCATTTAAGCCCTAAATCGTATTTATTTGATCAAATATTGCCCTAAATCGTTCCTTTTGTCATTTTAGGTACTTGTAAGGAGAAATCTGGAAAAGGAGGCATTTTGGACGTTTTTGGAGCATAAAAGTGAAGAAAACGACAAAGTCTCAAAAATCGGCTGGAAGTTACCTTTGACGGCGTCAGGATTATGCCTGGACGGCGTCATGGCTTGGAAAAAGTGGTGGATGTGAAATTTACTCATGATAAGCCAGTGAAAATTGCATGGGAATTCTGACGGCGTCACCCTTTAATTTGATCAAGGTCGTCACGTTATAATTTAAAGAGGGACGGCGTCACGTTCATAGTCTGAGGGCGTCAAGCCTTGATAGGCCAGAACGGATTTTGGAGAGCTAAAGAAGGACGGCGTCAAGAAGGTTATCCGGGAACCCTAAAAGCGGCGAGGTGACGGCGTCACACTCCATAACGTGACGCCGTCAGATCTAAAAATCTATATATAGTTTTGCAATTCTTTGTCATTAGTGTGGAACTTAGTGTGGAACTTATTGGGGAACTTTGTGTGTGAAAACCCTAGGACGAATTTGGCAGCTCTTTCAAGGCTTTTTGCCTTGAGATCTTCCATGTTACATTGAAGATAAGTTATCAATTAATCATTCAATATGTCTATGTGTTGTTTGATTCTATCTTATTCTTGTCTTTTGTTTAACATGTTAGGCTAGATTTATCTTGTGTTTGCTTAGATCTAATGAAACCTAGCTATTGATTATTGGTTATTAGTGTGTTGTTAGTTGTATTGGATGATTGTTCATCTATGTTAGGCTTAAGAAAACTGGCTAACTTCCTATTCGGTAACTTGCTTGAACGTCTTAAGAAACATGAACCAATGCGTACTAAAGGTTTTTATGGTTGTATTTAATGCACAAGCGAATTCTAGTGATCCCATGTTAGGAGCTTCCTAGCCGGCTCGACATAGGAGTGAAGTAGGAGCTTGTAGAGTTGGGGAAGTACGTACGCCACCCCACGAATGGTATTAAGGAATACACACGTCATCCACGCAACTAATACGCACTAATCAACCGGTAAAAGATAGTTAGGGAGTAAGGAAATCTAAGTAAACACATTTCCCTCCACATAAGTTTTCACCAACATTTTCATTTTTGTTATTTTATTTTATTTGCATTCGTAGTAATTTGGGTTAGTTGACTAGCAACTAATTCCGCCCACTCTTTCAAACCCGAGATTTTACTTGCTTTCATAAAAATATAAAAACATAAAAAGAATCTTCTCTCACCCTTAGACCTATTAGAGTAATTTTTCATACCTAACGAACACTATTCCCTGTGGAGAACGATCAATCCCCCGTACTTACCACTACACTATACTACATCGGTCAGGTACACTGCCTGGTGGGGTTGTAAGCCTCTTGAGATCCCTCGAGAGGTAAAACCTGTTGTAAGGTTGCAAAACCACGCATCAAGTTTTTGGCGCCGCTGCCGGGGAATAGTTATTGTTTAGGTTGAATCTTTATTTTATTAGGTCTACTCACTAGATTCCTTTCTAGTGAGATTTTTATTTTTCTTTTTATTATATTTGTTTAGTCTATCTTTTTCTTTGTGCCCTTTGTTTTTAAAACCATCTTCATTTGTCACCATGGCGGATGAAATTCCATTTAGATCATTAACAATAGAGGAACAATTACTTTACACGGATAGATTTGCTTCCTGTTGTTCCAATGAATTTTTAAGTGATCTTAGATATATACAAGAGTAGATGGGTATAAAGTTTGATAGGTTTGATGAATTATGTGCATGTGTGGCTTCTATTAAACAATCATTGTTAGGATCAACTCCTTTTAATAAGACCCTTTGGAAAAAATTTGAGGAAAGCCTCCTAACCGTGAACCATAAGTTTAATGAATTAATGGGTTCGTATACATCACAACTTGAGGAAACAATTGAGGAGGATTTAGCCGAACATGAGCATATTGAGCAAAAAGACCTAGGTTTTATGATCAATGACTTTGAATCTCAAGGAACACATGATGAATCCTTTAGGCAAATTGAACATAGTAATCATGTTATCGGGGAAGATTCTTATGAATCGGACTTAGAACTTGAAATGGCTAGAGAAGGATTTGAGATACTTAGGAACATGTTTGGGTTAGATTCTACTAAAACACATGATGTGGATATAATTGATATAGAGACAAGGAAGGATGAGGTAAATAACACAAACCTACAAAGTACCCCACAAGTCCTACCATCATTCGAGGCATACACACCGCCCGTGACTTACCCGGAAGAAGTAGAAGGGACTATAGGAACCCCAATTGAAGTAGAACCTTTGGAAGAAACAAAACTAGAAGAAATAGGTTTGAATACTTGTAGTCATAACCTTTCTTTTAGTTCTATGGAAGTTCCTAGTTTTGATGAACCGGAGCCTAAACCAAAACCGTTACCTAATCTTCCATCCTTAGATGTGAACTTAGGAATTGAATTAGGTCCCGATCCACCCATCAAACCATGTAGTCCGGGTAATGTTAAGATTAAGGTAGTAGACTCTAGGCCTTGTAGAGAGGAAGCTAACATAGGAGTGAACCATGACCTTACATACTTACATCACCCATTTATGATTGATCACAAGAAACATTATGGGTTTAAACCGGGTTTATTAGGTCAAGATGGATTCCCAACTAGGAATCTCTCGAAGTTGATAGAAGATGATCCCTTTTTAGGAGAAAACTTTAATTTACCCATTGACCAAAGTGAACTAGGTAAGGTTATGATGAAAGGAGCACACCCCTTTGAGTATATAATTCATCCACCACTCTTTCCTCACGCGGCATACTTCCACCAAGATGGTGTATATCGCTACTATCACCCGCACTTAATCCTAAGTGTAGGAAAAACCTCTCCTTTATCCGTTAAATAAGGGTAGAGTCAGGCTCGTGACTCGAACAAAAACAAGCGCTTCTTGGGAGGCAACCCAAGCTTTATTTGCTTTGTGTGTTTATTTATTTGTTTGTTTGATTTTATTTGCTTCCGTATGTATGTTTAATTTTTATTATTATTGATTCATGTTCAAAACTAAATTGTGAAAATGCTTTATCTTGTTTTTAACTTCGTCTTAACTACATATAAAGGTATTTTGCAAAAGATAAGTGTAAGGGAAATCCAAATCGGTTTATTAGAACAAATGAACATGAATCATAACAATAATAAATTAACATACATATTAGTATTTGTTTGAGTCAAATGCTTGTATCGAGTCATAATGATGTTTTGCAGGAATTCCAGGAAGTAAGGTATAGGTTTTTCCAGAAATTTTCCGGAAACTTAACATGAGAATTCTGTCAGATCATTTCTGACGGCGTCAGGCATTACAACCTGACGGCGTCAGGTTTTAATTTTCTGAAATTTTTGAAAGTTTTGTTTTAATAAAAAGTTTTTATTAAATCTCTAACTTATAAACTCCAGGAATCTGCAAAATAATCATTCCACAAGCATTATATCCTTATATAGATTTATCCCGCCGATGTTATGCAGGTTTTCGTGTTTGTTTTCTCAGGTTTAACAGGTTATTTTGGACAAGGAGATGTATGTGGAATCAAACTTTTGGCGATGCTTTAGTCTTGGAGCTTCTACATTCTCTTGGAAGAAGATCTAACCATGTTGCCACATTATCCACCGAGCGAATCAGGGGAGTATTTGATTTCATTCTTTTACCTTATTTACTTTTACATCTTGTTATTTGAACATTGGGGACAATGTTCATCTTAAGTGTAAGGGGGGGTAAAGTACGATACTTTAGAGAATGCAATTACGCTTGATTTTTATTTGTTTGATGGTAGATGTGTAATAAAACTGAGATAAATACCTGTTAGGGCAATTTTAGTGCCAAATTTAAAATTTTTTACAACATTTAGGAGTGAAACTTTGGTCTTAATGAGCGTCTCACGGATAGGAGTTATATGACTAGCACAAAAACCGTACCACTAAAAAAAATTTCCACCCCCAAATATGTGAGGTTCGCCCCTAGAATTGGTAGGAAAAGCATTTATGCTATGATGTGTGTACCGGTAGCACTTAGATTCTAGAACTTGCGTTAGGACCATTCCAAGGCCACAAGTGAGACTACATTCGTGTAGTTAGATTTACTACATGATAAGAGGCATTAGGATTAACCCATTGTTTTACACCTGTATTTTTGTTATAATTACTTTGGCTACATTGGTCAAGTAATTCTCCCACACCCTTTGCGTTGTACTCATTTTTAGTACACGATACCCCTAGTACACCCCTCAGAGCCTATCTTTTCGTTTCGACCTTTAAGCATTTTACTTAAAGGAAGAATTTGTTTACACCCCACTTAAATGTACACCCAAATCGCCTTAGCCTACCTTGTATGCACTCATTTTTAGTGCATTATTGTGACAACATTTGTTTAAACCCAAGTTAATTATCTAGTTGATTACATGGTTGCTAAGTCGAGTCATATCCTTGTACATATTGTTTTGGGACGATTGGGACTCATGGGTAAAGTACTAGTGTAATGAAGTAATGGGGAAGAACATCATTTATTACCCCCATATGTGCTAAATATTTTAAAAGTACTCCAAGTGTTTTGATTATCTTAATTCGAGTCATTAGAATAGTAATTTGTAAAGTTATGTAAAAGTTCAAGTGTAAGGGGATGCAACGCCCCTATGATGTATTATTTTGGATGGTAGGGCAAAAGTGTATGCAAAAAAAAAAAAAAAAAAAAAAAAAAAAAAAAAAAAAAATGGAAAAAATCAAGAAAAATACAAAAAAATGAGAAAAAGAAAAGTAGAAAAAACATACGGACTACCATCCCGTTTCATTTTATGTTTATTTTATGTTTTTTTCTTTCATTAGCTTAAGATTGAGTCGAGTCTTGGCTTAGCAACATTGTATAGTACATGTAATTGATCAAGATCTTTAACTCGCCACCAGTAAAATATCCTTTATCCAACAAAACCGTGTTTTCCTTTTCCCTACACCTAACATTATAACCCATTTAAAAGCCCTCTTTGATAGTTTATCTTAGGTGCTTACGCTTAGTGGAGGAGGTTTTCGATCCTTTCCCAAGCCTATGGTAATCTATTTGCTATGACAGGTAGTGAGAGATATTATCCGTTTTCATTTATGAGATTTATTTTGATGACACTTGAGAGATGTGAGTATCTAAACACTACTTGTGAGGTGCTAGTTTGTAATCTCCGTGCTTATTATGATTAAAGTGGAACGATTATTTGTTGTAATTACTTTTATGTTAGCATTAAATGACCCCTAACTTGTGTTTTGATTAGAATAAAAGCGCATTTGCTTGAGGACAAGCAAATCTCAAGTGTAAGGGTATTTGATGAAGCGAAAAGTGTACCGCTTTTAAGGGGTCATTTAAGCCCTAAATCGTATTTATTTGATCAAATATTGCCCTAAATCGTTCCTTTTGTCATTTTAGGTACTTGTAAGGAGAAATCTGGAAAAGGAGGCATTTTGGACGTTTTTGGAGCATAAAAGTGAAGAAAACGACAAAGTCTCAAAAATCGGCTGGAAGTTACCTTTGACGGCGTCAGGATTATGCCTGGACGGCGTCATGGCTTGGCAAAAGTGGTGGATGTGAAATTTACTCATGATAAGCCAGTGAAAATTGCATGGGAATTCTGACGGCGTCACCCTTTAATTTGATCAAGGTCGTCACGATATAATTTAAAGAGGGACGGCGTCACGTTCATAGTTTGAGGGCGTCAAGCCTTGATAGGCCAGAACAGATTTTGGAGAGCTAAAGAGGGACGGCGTCAAGAAGGTCATCCGGGAACCCTAAAAGCGGCGAGGTGACGGCGTCACACTCCATAACGTGACGCCGTCAGATCTAAAAATCTATATATAGTTTTGCAATTCTTTGTCATTAGTGTGGAACTTAGTGTGGAACTTATTGGGGAACTTTGTGTGTGAAAACCCTAGGACGAATTTGGCAGCTCTTTCAAGGCTTTTTGCCTTGAGATCTTCCATGTTATATTGAAGATAAGTTATCAATTAATCATTCAATATGTCTATGTGTTGTTTGATTCTATCTTATTCTTGTCTTTTGTTTAACATGTTAGGCTAGATTTATCTTGTGTTTGCTTAGATCTAATGAAACCTAGCTATTGATTATTGGTTATTAGTGTGTTGTTAGTTGTATTGGATGATTGTTCATCTATGTTAGGCTTAAGAAAACTGGCTAACTTTCTATTCGGTAACTTGCTTGAACGTCTTAAGAAACATGAACCAATGCGTACTAAAGGTTTTTATGGTTGTATTTAATGCACAAGCGAATTCTAGTGATCCCATGTTAGGAGCTTCCTAGCCGGCTCGACATAGGAGTGAAGTAGGAGCTTGTAGAGTTGGGGAAGTACGTACGCCACCCCACGAATGGTATTAAGGAATACACACGTCATCCACGCAACTAATACGCACTAATCAACCGGTAAAAGATAGTTAGGGAGTAAGGAAATCTAAGTAAACACATTTCCCTCCACATAAGTTTTCACCAACATTTTCATTTTTGTTATTTTATTTTATTTGCATTCGTAGTAATTTGGGTTAGTTGACTAGCAACTAATTCCGCCCACTCTTTCAAACCAAAGATTTTACTTGCTTTCATAAAAATATAAAAACATAAAAAGAATCTTCTCTCACCCTTAGACCTATTAGAGTAATTTTTCATACCTAACGAACACTATTCCCTGTGGAGAACGATCAATCCCCCGTACTTACCACTACACTATACTACATCGGTCAGGTACACTGCCTGGTGGGGTTGTAAGCCTCTTGAGATCCCTCGAGAGGTAAAACCTGTTGTAAGGTTGCAAAACCACGCATCAATACACAAAAACAAAAGCTCCTGAAAATGTGTTAGTGCGAAAAGACGTTGAAGTTCCCAACACTAAATGTGTTAATGCCATCTCCGTCGTCCAAGAGGGCGAAAATGATGGAAGAGGGAAGTTGATAACTATGGAAGTTAACAAAATTGACCTTGTCCCACTTAATGACGGAAACACCAATGCCTACAAATGCGATTCCGAAAAGGGAAAGGAGGCGCCCTCTGAGGAGCGCCAATTGGTAGAACCGCCAAAGTCACAACAAGTGAGGCATTACTTGAAGCACGAAATAAACAAGGAGACCATAAACGATTGGGTGAGAAACTATCGACGTACTCATCTACCCAACAAGGAGTCCAAGAGGATGGAACCGGATGATGAATCTGACACATTACCCGGAGGGCAATTGTATGAGAGCCTCATAAGACAAAAGTTAGTGGAAAAGCAGGAATTCTACGGGGTCTTCGAAATACCATGCAGCATTGGAAAACTCAAGTATCTGGATGCGGTAGCTGACCAAGGTTCCGACGTAAATTTGATGCCTTTATCCGTTTATGTCCAGTTAACCGACGAACTGCCATCCATCACCCGTACTAAACTCTCCTTTGCAAAACATTCTTATGAGTACCCGTTAGGAATTGCAGAAGATGTGTTGGTCAACGTTACCGGATTCCTGTATCCGGTCGACTTCATGATTATTGAAAGAAATGATATGAATATGCCAATAATCCTTGGGGCACCCTTTCTCATTATCACTAGGGCACAAATCGATTACGAAAATAGTACCATCCAAATGAAGAAGGGGAAGAAAACAATAAACTTCCCAACGATCCCACGACATATACGAGATGTTGCTCTACAAAAGAAGATGGAGGCGAACCCCAATATAATCCGTGGTAATGTTCGAGAGAAAATCCTTGCATGGGAGGCAAGGATTAAGAATTACAATGAAAATGAGATTAGAGAATGTAAGGGTGGAAATAACGATTACATTGGGGCTAATGAGCAGACCAATAACCCCGTTGAATTACTTTCCGCATCACTAGCACTTACGCTCAACGCTTCTACGAGTGGTTTAAGACTAGGCAACCTATAGTGGAAACCTAATTCACTTAAACCGAAGCTCTGATACCAAGTTGTTACACCCCGTACCCACTTAGACCAAAACATAAAACTTTACACACGGAAACGCTTGACTTTTACGGACATCCTGTCACTCTTTCGACCATTTATAAAAATCTATAAACTTTCCACACTAATTTCTAGATTATGAAACCAAAACGGTGATCCTTGTCAAAACTATGGATCCATGATAAGGTTTAATTTTTACGAACCAAAAGGTAGATCCAGGACTGAAATCTTGATCCACACTAAGGTTTGCAATTTCGAACCAAAGAGTTGATCCAAAAGAGAATTATTTGACGGGTTATGCATAAACCCATTTTGACCCATTTACACAGCAAACTACTCATACCACTTTCTTTTCCCACCAAACTTGACCATTATCATTACTTTAACATACAAGACATATTCTAAAGACACTTGACCCGTTTACCACCCAAAATGGGTACATCTATACTTAAACCAAACGCTCCTTTAACTTTTACTAAAAACACATAAGGCATACTTTGCCATGACGATTGACCACCAAATCGTTATACAACTCTTGGCAAACAATTTGACACTTGTCTACTCATTACAAAACATTACTTGACTTACGGGGGTACAAACTTTACACTTGAGCTCGGTATTCTACCAAAGCTCCTATACCCATACACTACTAGAAAAAGGGCTATCCTTGACACGCTTTTTATGACCCACGCTAAAAGATGACGCGCAAAGAGCAAAGTCATAAAATAAGAGTCATAACGAGTAAATTTTCTATTGGGGATGACTCGTTTTTAGAAGCGTCATAAATAGGGGTCATCTATGTTTTTTTTTAACATCTGATTGTTTTTTTTGGCCAAAACACTTCCTCCCGCTCTCAAGTCCCTACAACTAATAAAAATCTTCTTCATTATCACTTAACCCTAAAAACTCACATACTCTCTTTCTCTCTTCTCTGCGCCACCAACTGCCACCACCCAAGACACCATCACCGCCACCCGAACAAGCACACCACCACCACCAAAACACTCACCACCATCTCCCCTTCCATTTGACATGACTCACGCGCTCAAACACCACCTCATCGTCACTCTAGCACCACAACGCGCCACTAAAAACCTTGCTCATCACCTTGTATCATCACCACTCGTGTAGATCGAAGAAAGAAGGTAGGAAATATGCTATGTATGCGAGAGTTGACTCAGAAACGAGTCAACCCGGGACCAACTCGTCACGTATCTTGATATTTTGGAACTAATAATAATGGGTTTAACGTTTTGATGAATAATAATGATTAAAACTTGATGTGGTATCGTCATTGTGTCGTGTTTGAGTTTGGATTGGTTCTATTCGATTCGAACCGTGGGTTCAAACCCACGGCTGTGTCACGGGTTCGACCCGTGGCCCTTGTGGTTCATTTTATTGTTTTTGCTCTTTTCTTGATTTTCGTGATATGTTGATACCGAGACCACTAGGGTCTCGGCCATGAGGTTATTGATTGTGGTTGGTGTTGATATCGTTGTGGTTTTGTTGTTTTTGGCGAAGTTGAGACTTATTGGAAGTGAATTAGAGGTCTCAAGCCGTTAGGATTAGCCGGCCGAGAGTATGTAGTTAGTTGTATGTTAAGTTAGTTAGTTAGTTACTTAGTTGGTTAGTTTTGTTAACTTTCAGTTAGTACACCTGAAACTGAGATCCAACTAGTTGTATGTTGTTGTATGTTGCTGAATTTATGCTGCTGATTGTTTTTTGTTGCTGCTGAATTTATATTGCATGTTTTATGCTGCTGGGGGTATGTACACAGGACAATTTTTGTTTTGTGGGAAGAAGGCGAATTTGATGGTTGTGAATGTTTTGCCTATTGGTATAATTCCTGAAGGAGCTGTTGTCTGTAATGTGGAGCATCATGTTGGTGATAGGGGTTCTTTCGCGAGAGCGTCTGGGGATTATGCTATTGTTATTAGTCACAATCCTGATAACGGTACCTCAAGGTATATATTTATAGCTTTTATAAAATTTATATGCATGTTGTGTTTCAGTATTTAGAACTAGATAAAAAAAACGACTAGGAATATTTGTATGTAGTTATGATGTTTCTGTTTTCGCTAAAATGATGATGGTGTTTCAAGTTATATATCTTTTTTATAACTAGTTTTTGTGGATTGGAGATCGGTTTATTATTATTAGGTATGTTGTACATTCATAGTTTTTGTAGATTGGAGATTGATAATCATTGCATATTCATAGTTGTTACAAACTAATGCATCATATAAACTTTGTAAATGTAATCTAAATAGATGTTAAGATCATGTTCTGTATGTCTAGATGCAGGCTTGGCAAGAAGAAGTAGAACGTGCACGTGAAGGCCAAAGAGACGCTGAGAGAAAGCTATCTTCTTTAGAGGCAAGTATACCTGGCATCTTCCTTGGACACAACACAACAGCGAAAGCTTTCTTTGTTAAGTATGATTATTTTATGTTTAAGTATTTTCTAAAATGAAGACCCAATGTATGATTGCAGGCTGAAGTTCAAAAAATGAGAGTGGAAATGGCTGCGATGAAAAGAGATGCTGAGCATTATTTCTGCCAGGTACTTGACTGTGAATTATTGTGGCGTCTATAGCAATAACTATATTCGTCTACTTGTTTTTTCTATGGGCATGTGCATATGTCAGCTTGGCTTATAGACTTGATTTGAGTTGAGTTTTCTGCATCAGTTTAACTGAGAGTATCTTCTGTACCTATTATTTATCAGTTCATGTTCTTTCATGTATTCATGAATTTTTTGGGAAGGTCAAAAGCTATGAACCATAGCTAGTGCTTGTTTACTTATTGCTGAAATGCCTTCTTCACTTTGGTCTTCGGCACTCCCCATAGATAAAAATGAATATGTGGAATGCTCAATTATATGTATGTATTATGAGTTGTTACTATGGTCAATTTAAGTCTTAAAAGAATGGAACCATTAGACATCTTTTTCACTGATGTCAACTGCTTATATGGGCTTTACTTTCTATAGCCAGTCAACCAGATACGAGTATACCTTGTTGACATTGTATTAAGTGTTTATTGAAATTGAAATTCACAATAATTTCCATCTTTTGCAAGTTGAAAATTTTGTTAAACTACCCCAGCTTAGTTTTGAGACCTAATATGCTCATTTCAGATTTTGCCTCTCATAAGCAAGACACCTGAAACTGAGATCCAACTAGATATGCTTCTACTTCACAATCTGAGGTAACTTGGCTGTTTGAGATAATGTTTTGATCTTGTTAACATGATCAAACTTTTGTATCTGCAACTGGCAATCAAACTTGTATTTTGCGTATGAATGTTATATCAGATTTGTGTCCACGCCTAATACTGATTTTGTACTCAGATGTTGCAGCATCACCTCGTCATGAAAGAGACTACAAACATTATGATAATAAAAGAAGCAGATATGAAAGTTCAAGGAGAACTCCTGTCAAACTAACTTGTGAATTACTATCGATATGTAATTTTTGTCGTTAATTAACTTGTGACTTATCGTGAATTAGTACTTGAATTAACCTCATTGTTTTGATATATATATATATATATATATGAAATGCGTTATTTTGATATTTGTGTTTTTAATTTTGTATTATCAGGTTTTTAATTGTCATTTAATAGAAAATTAGGAACTGAAAAAATTTATTAAAAAAAAAAAAAAAATTAGGTTATGACACGCAAAAAGGAGAGTCATAAAACGTGGGTCATAAGTGCGCGTCATAGAGGGATGACGCACAAATGCGAGTCATGAAGCTTTATGACTGGTCAATCCTTGACTCGCATTTGCGCGTCATAAGACCTCTTCTTGACTCGCATTTGGAGTCAAGGATAGCCCTTTTTATAGTAGTGATACTACCTTTGATCTTGCATAACCAAATCCTTAATCCCTATATATCCAAGCCATCCATAAAATCATGCCACCTACAAAACGGTTAGACAACTAAACCGTAAGCACAAAGGCTTAGTAAGTAAAACAATCATAACATACCATTATACTTCAATCAACACATAAGCATCATATACAATAAACACTTACATACGAGCTTACTACTCCACATCTCATCTAACACATAACATCAACTTACACAATAACATTAACTCATCACACAAGCCATATTCATCACATCACTTAAGCATGTCTCAAGTCCATATTGCTTGACATAAAACATACATAACACATATATGTTAGAAATCCATATAACACATGTCATCATCATTTTACTTACCTTAGCTCCAAGCTAAGCACAATCAAGTCCTCATCATCAACCTTATCATCATCATCATCATCATCATCATCATCATCATCATCATCATCATCATCATCATCATCATCATCATCATAATAAACACCCTAAATCATAACATCATACAAATACTTAACACATAACATAACAATCATAACAATGGTTTATACGACCATCAACTTACTTCTTTCATCTCTAATCATTATTTAATCATATATTGATAACATGATAAACAATCCCATCACTTACTAACTTAAACCCATCATCAACGCATCACATAATCATCATTACCTCTTAATTATACTTAAAATATCATTTACCCATCTTTCCTAAGTTAGGGTTCATAAACCCTAACTTCTCAATTCATTAACTAACAGTAATTAGAGGGATTACTTACTTGTGATGATCATAGCAAAGGGTGGCCATAAGCATTAAAATTTAACACCTTCTTTCTTAAGCCATCAAGATAATCTTTTTCCTCCTTTTTCTTTCTATAGAAACCGGACAAACAAGACCCAAGAATGATATGGAGATTACTAGAATCTCCTGGATATATTTATTTAAGATGCAAGTTTTCCTAGATGGCAACTTTAGTCCCTTAAGTCCTTTTTCTATTATTTTGGCCACACTTAACTTATAACACATTCAAAACTTTACAACATTAGCCCCTTAAATCTCTTTCTTTCTACTTTGGCCACATATAAACTTTCCATAACCTTATAACACATTCTTTGACTATCACTTTGACTATCGGGTTTGACCACTACACAACATTCGTTGACTGGCCAATCACGTAAGGACTTTGGTCCATTTTCATCTAGGGTGGGGTCCAAGTACCCAGGAAACGGGTCTAACAAAACCACTTTTACGCGGATGCTGAATCTTAACTTGTTGACATGCTAAACACTTCGCCACCAATGTAGTCACAATCGTCTTCATACCATTCCACCAAAACTTTGCTTCAAGTCTCTAGGCATAATAGTACAACTAAGATGTATAGAGCAAATAGAAGTGTAAGCTTCAATCAAAACCGACTTCTTCAAGTCTCCTAACATAGATCATATTCCACCATCTTGATCCCGAGCTTCTTCATGCCTGACACAAATTACTCCCAAGTCATGCGTCGGATAGTTCACTTCCTACGATTCTAGTTGTACGGATGCATAACCAACAATCTTCCCGTGTTGCATAAGCACAATCTCTTTTCAGATTCTCAAAATTCTCCTCTCATTCTTCATCCCAACCAAAATTTACTCTTCGAGAATATAACATATAGCTTCTTTTGACGTAGAACGGTAACCCAAAATACGAAGATGATCTTCGTGTTTATACTTCGTCACTGAATACACTAAAATGTCATACTATGACAATTTGTCCAAATATTCATGAAAGACACGATTCATCGTGTTAGACCCGTATCTCGGTTACGAGTAGGCCCCACCTTAGATGGAATATGCTAAGGACTCTATGTGATTGGTTGGTCAACAAAGTTATGTGGAAGTCAAACCTGATAGTCAAACTAATAGTCAAAGTATGACTAATGTAGCAATATAAAATATGATGCATAAACTAAAGGGACTTAAGTTGCCAAGTGTTAATATGTTATAAAGAATGGTTGTGACCAAAATAGAATAAAAGGAACTTGAGGGACTAATTATGTCAAAAGGCCAAAGTTGCCACCTAACTAATCTTATCTAGGAATTTCTAGATATTTCCTCTATTATTGATAAGGTGAGGTCCGGTTTTAGGGTAGAGAAAAAGAGAGGAAAAAGTTGGTGGTGTCTTAAGAAGAAGAAGAAGATGAAGAAAAAGTGACCATAGTCTCCCTTAGCTATGATCATCACAAGTAAATATCTATGTTCTTGATGTTAATGAAGTTATAGATTATGAGTAAAGTGGGATTTCATCATATGATCAAGATATGATCATATGATGATGTAGAAAGGAAAATGAGTAGGTTTGATGGGTTTTATAACCTTTGTTCATGATGTATTGTGTTATGTGTTAAGTGCTTGTATGATGTTATGGTTTAGGGTGTTTATGAGGAGGATGATGTTGATGATGATGATGGATGCTTGGATATGCTTAGCTTGGAGATAAGGTAAGTAAAATGATGATGGCATGTGTTATATGGATGTCTAACATATATGTGTTATGTATGTTTTGTGGTTAGTGATAAGAGACTTGAGATGTGCTTATGTGCTATGATGAATATGATCTAAGTGATGAATTTGGTTGTGAGAGTAAGTTGACGTTAGGTGTTTATGCAAGAATTAGAAAGTGGAGCCGCTAAGTAAGTGTTTGGATATATGTGATGCTTATGTGTTTGATTGAAGTATGATGGTATGTTATTATCGTTTTACTTACTAAGCGTAAGCTTACCCCCTTTTAGTTGTTAATGTTTTGTAGGTTAATTGCGATGAAGATAACTTGACTTGGATTATGGCTTAAGGACTTGATAAGCGGGTTGGAAGATAGTACATGTTAGGAGCTAGGTAGAATACCGAGCTCGAGTCAAGGTTGTACCCCCGAGAGTCTTTCTTATGATTTGTATAGCGTGTGTCAAGGTCGTCATAAAGTTTGGGTGGTCAACGGTGTGTCCAAGTGTGTTAAATGGTTTACGGTCAATGTTTAAGGGGGCGTTTGGATTAAAGGTGATTTTACCCTTTTTGGATTGTAAACGGGTCAAGTGTCATTGGAACATGTTTGTTATGTTAATATTATGCTTTTGGTAAAGTTTGGCGTAAAACGAAAGTGGTATGAGTTGTATGTTGAGACAATGGGTCAAACGGGTTATTTGCATAAATCGTCTAATTTGTGAAGTACCCTTTCGGAGAGTCAAACGGTAAATGTTTTTATATGAAAATGAGCTCATTGATATACTAAGTAAATCTGGAAAGTTTGGTTAGATAATGAGGTCGGGAGGTCGGGTTTTCGAGCGCGGGGCTTGAAAACCATTCCAGGCAAACAACAGGTCTGAACCGCCGCCGTTCAGCCTGAATTTTGGGCCCCCAGCCGGCGGTTGGGTTGTGTTTTCAGATTTTGACGATTTTCTAAAAATCATATCTTTTAATCCGTAAGACGTCACGAGTCGTGCCACCCGTCGTTTTGAAGGTAATTGAGTCTACTTTCATTTAAAAGTAGTCGAAAGGTCTGAATATTTATATATTTTTGTCAGTTGTCAAAAGATTGACAGTATGTCCATAAAAGTCAAGCGTTTCCGCTTATAAAGTTTTAATATTTTTGGTCTAAGCGGGCACGAGGTGTAACAACTTGGTATCAGAGCTTTGGTTTAAGTGAATTAGGTTTTCCTTTAGGTTGCCTAGACTTAAACCACTTGTAAACGCGTTTGACATAAGTTTAAGTAATGCGAAAAATAGATGCCTTAGGTGTATGATGTGAAAGTGCTTATAGCAAGAATGGGATTAAGCTTTGGTTGGATATAATGTGAATATTGAGAATGTGGACTTAGTAATTATAGAATTAATGAGTTAGACACGAGTCATTGATTGTTTAAATTATGAGGTGGAATACGTGATATGTTGTATGAGTTTAAGGTGTTAGTCGTTGTACACGTTATTAGTGTTGGTGTGTACGTAATGTAAGTCCATGGCGGACTAGACGTGCTTAAATGATAGATTACCGTACACTCGGATATTGTTGGTGATTGTTATATGACTATGTGATTGTGTACTATGGTAGTTTAGCGAAGGCGAATGTATGTAATAAGTTGTGTGGTGGTTTATAGAAAATGTGACTAAAAATGAAAGTGCATGACTTGTGTGATAGTGATGACCAAAGTATGGTCTTATGAGTAATTGTATTAAGTGTACTGATCGTTAATGAGGTTGTTGGTCCACGATTTATATGGATCTCTAAGTAGCCTTTGATTACTTAGTGGATGACTTGAATAAATTCAAATCAATCCAAGTGAGAAACTCTTAGCAATATGTTAATGTTAATGCGGAATATTAACAAGAACAATGAAGAACACCGGATTATCACTAACTTCGTATATATTACTAATACTCACAATTCGTACATACATATATCTCCTTAGGGTTCCTTTTATACTTGAAGGAAACCCTAATTACAAAACCGTGTGAAAAGATATCACGTATCTTCTATAAAGATACCTAACTCGTACATATCTTTTCCTAATATAATACTAACAAACTTTTCTATTTTCACTGACCCGACTTAAGATAACTACTAGACTTAACTATTACAAAACCAGACTTAACTAACACCAGACTTAATATTATAACTACCAGACTTAACTTAAGTCTGTCTTCATTAAGTCTTCTTCGATCCTTGTAATTCCCAACAATCCTCCCCTAACTTGATCTTCATGTTCCATGAACTTCAAGTTCCTTCTGAATAAACTTATGAGGATTGGAATTATCTTGATCTTCAAAACACTTGAAATCTGCAAATTTGAATATTTGTGCAGCAACTTGATCTTCTTAGCATCTGATATGCATTACACTTGATCTTTCCAGCAACCATGACATTTTGTACATCAATTCATATTAAATTTCATATCTATTCTCATCACTTCCAGGTGTATTAACTCCTGTGAGAGGTGAATCATTGAAAATTAATGGATTTGATGTCTCTTTACCAATAGCCATCACTACTGGAGTAGCCAAATGTTTTGGTGTGTAAGACCATGGTACATTGATAACCATATGATTTTCAGTAAATCATCAACTATCAACGAGTTTGTTAAGTCTTTACCAAAAGCCGTTTGCTTTTGGACTAGCCAATTCTTTTGATGGAAAACACCTCATCATGGTGAATTGATTACCATTTATGGTTTTCCACAGCCTTTACCACAAGCCATAACCTTGTGGGCTAGTCAACTCTTCACAAACACAGATATGGTGAGTTGAATACCATACAATTTTTGGCAAATTGTCAGCCATAAACGGATTTGAGCAATCTTTACCTGTAGCCGTTTGCTCAGGATTAGCCAGTCCTTGTGTTGGTCAGACAAGGTGGACTGATAACCTTTTGTTGTGTTAGTGCTATGCACCTCCACCAAGTGAGAAGTTCCAATAGTCTCACTTAATAACTTGATGAAAACATACCTAATCCAGCACTGCAACTAAAACATAAACAATTTTTTTTTTTACTAACAGAATTAAAAAGAACTACCAGAATTAAAAACAAAACTACAAGACTTAAAAATAACCTAAGTGCTGGTTAGTATACAAACTTTACATTTTTGACCTCCCCTTAACACAAACCTCCCCTTAAGTCCAACTAGGGGTTAAGCATACCAATGCTGACTACCAAATAATTAAACCTAGGGCCATCAAAAGCTTTAGTCAACAGATCTGCAACATTAAAATATGTATTTATTTTCTCCACCCTAATCAATTTCTTTTCAAAGCAATCCCTAATAAAGTGATGCCTGATTTCTATATGCTTAGTCTTAGAGTGGTATACTGGATTCTTAACAATACAGATGGTGCTTTCATTATCTATGTGGATAACAGTATTCATAAAATTCAAACCATAGTCCAGCAGCTGATTCTGAATCCACAAGACTTGTCCACAGCAATTAGCAGCTGCCACATACTCAGCTTCAGTAGTTGAGTTGGCCACAATGGTTTGCTTCTTGCATTGCCAAGAGATTAACCTGCTCCCAAGAAATTGACAACCTCCTGTTGTGGATTTCCTATCAAGACTTGCACCAGCATAGTCACTATCTGAATAGGCTGTCAGGTCAAATGATGACTCTTTAGGATACCAAAGGCCCAAATTGGGTTTGCCCTTTAAGTACCTCCTGTTGTGGATTTCCTATCAAGACTTGCACCAGCATAGTCACTATCTGAATTGGCTGTCAGGTCAAATGATGACTCTTTAGGATACCAAAGGCCCAAATTGGGTTTGCCCTTTAAGTACCTAAAGATTCTCTTCACAGCATGAAAATGTGAAGTCTTTGGTTGTACCTGAAAACGTGAACAAACACATACTGCATACATAATGTCAAGTCAAGAAGTAGTAAGATACATGAGAGATCCTATCATGGATCTGTAATGATGCACATCCACATCAGCAGCATCTTCATCCTTTGTTAAAGGCACTTTGTTCTCCATGGGAGTGACTGCAGTTTTCACATTTGCAAAATCAAACTTCTTCAAAATCTCTGCAACATATTTGTCTTGAGATATAAACAGACCATCTTCCTTTTGCTTCACTTGCAGTCCCAAGAAAAATGTAAGTTCTCCCATTGAACTCATCTCAAACTTGCTTTTCATTAAGCCTTCAAACTCTACACACCAAGACTTCTTTGTTGATCCAAAAATGATATCATCCACATAAACTTGGACAAGAATGATATCTTTTTGGTCTCTTTTAATAAATAAAGTCTTGTCAATCACACCTCTGATGTACCCATGACCTTCCAGAAATTTGGAAAGAGTAGCATACCAAGCTCTGGGAGCTTGATGAAGACCATAGAGAGCCTTAATAACCTTGTACACTTGATTTGGATTAGCTGGATCCTCAAAACCAGGAGGTTGATGTACATACACTTCTTCTTCAATAGTGCCATAGAGAAAGGCACTCTTAACATCCATTTGATATACCTTGAATCCCATGTATGATGCATAGGCAAAAAATAACCTAATAGCCTCAATCCTGGCTACAGGAGCAAACACCTCATCATAATCTATGCCTTCCTCCTGTTTGTATCCTTGTGCTACCAATCTTGCTTTGTTCCTTACTACCACTCCTCTTTCATCCCTTTTATTTCTGAAGACCCACTTAGTACCAATAACTTTAGTTCCATAAGGTAAGTCTACAAGAACCCAAACCTTCTGCAACTTGAATTGCATCAATTCTTCCTGCATGGCTTCTATCCAACTTTCATCATCCAAAGCTTCAGCAACTGTGATGGGTTCCTTTTGGGAAAGGAAACAAGCAAATAAGCAGTGTTGCTGGTCTTTATGGTTGACCCTTTGTTGTTTCTTAACAAAACTCACAAGTGCATGAGCATCAGGATGTATTTGCACTTTGCTTCTTGTTTGAACTGAAGACTTAGGATCACCAATGATTTGACTTTTGGGATGATTGGTGTGAACTCTGAGTGTGGGAGTTGGACTTACAGCCACTTCTGTGGGTAAGTTCTTGAAGTCTGTTATGACACCTTCTTCATCATAGGAAGCTCCTTCAAAGATACCTTCATTAGGATTTGGAAACACTTCAAGTTCTGGCATCTCGGAGTCAACACAAACAACACTTGGAGTAGGTTCTGGTTGAGCATCACTACCAGACTTAAAGTTGGAAGTACTGGTAGTGTTGGGAGTACTGGTAGCCTGCATTCCAAGATATTTATCAGCTAAAGCATCCATCTCTTTTCTGAAAGACAATACATCTTCTGAATTATTGATAGAAGTAGCCTCCTTTGCTTTTTCATGAGACTTGATCACAGGTTCCTTCACTTGTGGAGAAAGCTTCTTGTTATTTGCTATTGCTGCAGCAGACTTAACCTCTGTGGTAGGAATCACAATCAGCTCTGCACTTCTATTTTCTTGATCAGTGTTCCCTGCATTTGAAGGATCTTGGGTACCTGCATGGTCAGTAATTTCTGTGGTACCTGCAACAGGGTTAGCTTGATTCTCCTTGGAGACAGGAATATAGTTCATAGAATCTGTTAAGAAATCAATGTCAAACATCCATCTATGTCCTAATCCCTGCACATTGGATTTTTCTTCAAGAAAGTTGACATGCAAATTTTCTTCAACTTTCTTAGTCACTAGATTATAAACCCTAAAGGCCTTACTGTTCAATGAATACCCAACTAGAAAACCTTCATCAGACTTTCCTTCAAACTTCCCTAGAACACTGAGTGTATCAAGAATAGTCACATGACACCCAAATGGCCTTATATGGCTAACAATTGGTTTATGGCCAAACATAAGCTCATAAGGTGTTTTGTTTTGAGGCTTGGTCACTCTAACCCTATTAAAGATATAGCAGGCACAACTAACTGCTTCTGCCCAAAAGGTTGTAGGTAAGAGTGAATCTGCTAGCATAGTCCTAGCTGCCTCAATAAGTGTCCTGTTCATTCTCTCAGCAACTCCATTCTGCTGTGGAGTTCTAGCATTGCTAAACTGCTGTTTTATTCCTCTATTACCACAGAACTCTATCATGCTCTTGTTCTTAAATTCAGTGCCATTGTCACTCCTAATGATTTTAACTCTTTTGTTAAGTAGGTTTTCAATCTGCCTAATGAAAGTTTGAATCAAAGGTGTGGTTTCATCCTTCCTAGACATAAAGAACACCCAACAATATCTAGTACAATCATCTGTAATGACAAGGAAATAGCAGGCCTGATTAACACTATGCACAGATGTAGGGCCAAATAAGTCCATATGTAAGGTGTGTAATGGCTCAGTAATGAATCTCTCTAATTTAGCCTTACAAGAAGCCCTATGTTGTTTACCCTTGTTACATGCTACACAGGTTTGGTCATTCTTAAACACTTTAGAAGGCAAACCTCTAACCAGATTATTTTTCACAAGCTTATTCATATTCTTAAAATTCACATGACCTAACCTTCTGTGCCACAACTTAGATTCATCCAAAGTAGCTTTTGAAATCAAACAGGCAGAACCTTTTGTAGGTTCAGATGCTTTCATATCAAAACAGTACATGTTGTGTTGTCTGGGAACTTTAAGAAGGATCTGATGTTCATCAGGCATCTTAAAATCCGGAGTCAATACAAGACATTCAGTCTCAGTAAAAAGCACCTTATGCTGAGTATCACATATTTGTGATATAGAGAAAAGGTTGAACTGCCCAAGTTCTTTTACAAATGATACATTGTCAAATTCTAAATTGCCCACAGTGATTCTTCCTTTTCCAGTAATTTGCCCCTTGCTTCCTCCAAAGGTAACATAACCTCCTTTGAATTCTTGGAAATCCTTCAGATAGCCCTTGTTACCAGACATATGCCCAGAGCACCTACTATCAAAAATTCCTCTATCTGCCATATAGCTGAGTGGATGATCCTACACAAAAAAAAGAGAAATTAGTTTCTCTTAGGAACCCAGGCCTGAGTAGGCTTGGGTCCGCCTTATGGATCAACATATTTGAAAGTATTATATGAAACTGATCCACTGTTGCTTTGGGATTTATAAGTATATTCATTCTTGAATTGATCCCAAGACCAACATGCTGAGGGCTTAACAACAGAACCCCCATTACCCTTTACAGCATATGAAGTTGGAGGTCTTGCTGTATTTTTAGCAATTGGTCTCCTCACAGGTGAATGAGATTTATAAAATTGATTTCTTTAATTCACCTGTGGTTTTTGGAAAGGCTGTCTGGGTCTCACTTGATTAACATAACCAGAATATACATTAGGCCTTACAAAATTAAAGTTTTGCCTGCCCAAATTAAAATTCCTTAAACCAGACTTAATATTTGGTTTACCAGAATTAACATTAAAGTTTGGTCTACCAGTATTAACTTGTTGTCTACCAGAATTAATGTTTGGTCGGGTAGAGTTAACATGTTGGGCTGGTCTGTGGTCATATTGGTTGGCATGATTTATTCTGTTAGCATTATTCCACACTGGTTTATTATTAACATGACCTATATTTACATTCTTTTTAAGCTCTGCCTCTCTTTTCATTCTTTTCTCATGAAAGTCACAATCTCTTATCAAGTGACTTATACTTCCACAAACAAAACATCTCTTAGGAGTGTAAGTGTAGCTACTCCTAATTTCTCTGTGAACACTATTACTTTTAGGTGTCTCATTCATATTAACAGATTCCCTAGGAGTTTTTATGTGGTTAACACAACTAGGTTTAACTGTTTGTGATTCAGACTTAGTCACTACTGGTTCACTTTCCTTAACAATCTCAGGTTCAGGACTCTCTTTTACTTCACTTTTTGACTCAGACTTAGAGTGGTCAGAGACATCACCAATGGACCCTTCATTGTCATTAGATTGACAAGTAGAATACTCACTAGTTTTGTCCTCTGAGGAGTTTGACTCATGTGTTTGAGGACCTCTTTTTCCATATACAAATAGAGAGTCATCTAACTCCTCTTTGTCAAGAGGAGTATAGTCTCCACTCAATGGATGTGGAACTCCCTTGAAGTCATCAGCCTTAACAAATCTATTATACAAAGGCTTATCAGTATAGTCCTCCTCTCTATTCTTAAATATAGCCTTTTTCTCATCCTCCTCATACCCTAAGCCATGTTTCTTACTAGACTTTATTTGTGCATCCCAGCATTTAAACAGATTATCATTAGACTTATTCCACTGGTCTACACGTTTTTGCAAATCATCCTTTTCCTTTTGTATTCTTAGGCCAATTCTTCTATATTTTTTAAGTTTTTCATCTTGCTCATATATTTTATTAGCCTGAAAGAATACTTTTTCATTTAAATCAGCATGTTGTTTCTGAAGGGTGCCTTTTTGTGCTTCTAATGTTTTTAGAGCACTTTTAAAAGCTAAAATTTGTGCTTCTTGGTCACCTATCAGTGTCAACTGCTCATCACACAAAGCCTTAATATGATTATAGGAATCAGTACATAACTTAGAACATAATGGTACCTCATTACTAGAACCAATGGCCATGAGTGCATGATTGGACTCTTCATTCTCCTTTGTGTGCTCATTCCAGTTAATAGCTCCAGCCTCCAAAGTCACCATACTCATCTGGTTTCTCTCCAGCTTGTCCTCCTCTGCATCACTCTTCCTATACCCATCAGTAGATTTCTTCTCCGGGCAGTCTCTAGAAAAATGTCCATGCTTATGACAATTGTAGCATTCAACTGTCCTCTTAGTGTATCCAACTGGAGACTTGTTGTTGAACTTAATGGACCTCCCATACTGCTTTTGAAACCTTTTTACCCTCAGAGCAATCATGGCAATGTGCCATTTGATGTCCATCTCTTCTACCTCAGCATCATTTATCTGCTCCAAATCATCACTGATAAAGCTCTCATCTTCTTGTTGATTGGCGAAGAATGAGTGAATCACTTCATCTGCAAAGCCTGAAGGAGCAGTCCTTTCCCTTGTAGAAGCTTCATAAACACCAGACTTAACACTGCCAGACTTAACCTTGTAAGTACTGCCTTTGCTTTGAGACACAAAAGCAACATTTGAAGAACTAGTAGTTGCCTGAGTGGTTTCATTGATGTCCCTTTCAAAAATCCTAAGATTGTTGTACATGTCATCTGGGGTCATTGAGTCAACTTCATCCTTCATCCTCATAGTCATAGACACATTTACCCATTCTGGTGGTAGAGACCTAAGAAACTTGTGATTGGCATCCTCATTAGATACAGCAGCACCATGTACTTCTAGTTGTGACAGAAGATGTTGAAATCTGTCATAACCCTTTTCTAATCCTTCAGCCTTTGACACACTGAAAGTTTCAAATTGCTGTTTAAGAACAGCCTTCTGCATATTTTTAGAGTTTGCATTCCCACCAAAACGTTTCTTAATTGCATCCCAAATCTCCTTGGCATCTATCATCCCATGAAACCTTTGTAGATGCTTCTTTGGAATAGCCATAAGCAGCAGGGTCCTAGCCTTCTTCTCTTTTTCCACAGCCCGTACCTCCTCTGCAGTCAATGGTGGTAATATTCTTATTTTCCCATCATTACCAACTGAAACCCTTTTCTTAGAATTACCCTTCTGAATAACCTTCCACACATCACTGTCAATGTACTCCAAGTAATGTTCCATCTCCATGGCCCATATGTCGTACTCTTCTCTCTTCAATATTGGAAGCTTAATGTTGGATATGGTGGTGGTTGCAGGGATGATTGGTTGTGTTTTAGAGGTGCTGGTTTCAGGGTTTTCTTCCTCATGGTTTGATTTTTCATCCTCACTATTATGGATTGAAAAGGTTTCAGTGTTGATAGGTTTATCAACATCAGACATTGTGAAGAGTGAATTGATTGAGAATTTGTTTGTGGTGTTGTATTCTTCGAACACAGAGTCTCTCTAAAGGCTCTGATACCACTTGTTGGTCCACGGTTTATATGGATCTCTAAGTAGCCTTTGATTACTTAGTGGATGACTTGAATAAATCCAAATCAATCCAAGTGAGAAACTCTTAGCAATATGTTAATGTTAATGCGGAATATTAACAAGAACAATGAAGAACACCGGATTATCACTAACTTCGTATATATTACTAATACTCACAATTCGTACATACATATATCTCCTTAGGGTTCCTTTTATACTTGAAGGAAACCCTAATTACAAAACCGTGTGAAAAGATATCACGTATCTTCTATAAAGATACCTAACTCGTACATATCTTTTCCTAATATAATACTAACAAACTTTCCTATTTTCATTGACCCGACTTAACATAACTACCAGACTTAACTATTACAAAACCAGACTTAACTAACACCAGACTTAATATTATAACTACCAGACTTAACTTAAGTCTGTCTTCATTAAGTCTTCTTCGATCCTTGTAATTCCCAACAGAGGTATTAGAGATGGGTTAGTGGAAAGTTAAAGTATTAGAAGCATAATTATGAATGTGTGGTAATGTTGAATGTGTGTTATATCATAGTGTGGTGGAGAAATGATATAAATTTATACATATTAAGTCTGTGATGAACTTGGTAAATTCATAGAATAAGAAAAGGCATAGTGATTGAGTAAATGATGAAATAGAACGATATTTCCTAAGTACTAATAGCTATAATGAGATGAACATGTATGAGGCTAAGGTGTTGCCCTGAAATCATTATATTACGGCTAAGGTCATTAGCGGTAATTATTATAATGAATGAGTGTGTTATAGTTGGTGATCTATGTAAGGCCTATATGTAAAAGAAGTGAGTAAGACTAAAAAGGGTAATAGTAAGGATGCGGAATTAGTTAATTAACGAGGATTGAATAATGTAAGTTGTGGTAAGACGTGTAAACACATAATAAAATGTGTAAATATAATAAGCATGTTTCATATGCCCTATGGCGCTTGCTTAAACAAAATAAAATGAATGAGAGCTAATGCAAGGTTTAAAAGTGAAAAGAGTCGGGTAGACTAAAGGGTAAATTAAGAAGGCAAAAATTGATTAATGCGGATTTAAAATAGAAGATGGTAAAACACATAGAATTGCATAATTACAATAAACAGGCTCATATGCTCTATGCGCTTGCATTTCACTAAAATAAGTGGATATAATAATGCATGTAAGGTGTGAATGTTAATGTGATAAAGTGTGAATGTTAATGATCCTTCGGGGTGAACGTTAAAAATGGTATCCTTTGGGATGACCGAGTTAATGAATGTTAAGGAATCCTTCGGGATATGTTAAAGATCCTTCGGGATAAAACGTATTGCCTTCATTGGCAAATGGGGTTGCCCACATCATTGGCAATAAAAATATCCCTATAATGAATGTGTTAATGATATGGATTCAAGTCTAAAAAGGAAATATGAAGTATAAACAGGATGAAAGAATAAAAGTTAAATTGGGAAATAGGAGTAGTAGTGTTATGTCGGGAGTACATAACCATGAGTTTATATTTCTTGATTTACATCGATTGGGACGCCTCTCCATGTAAATGAGGAAGTATAAATGAGTGGGCTTATGTGTTGCCGACACGGCACGAGTAGGGTTAGAGAAGTAGAAAGCGGAAGTCTAGAATTAGTTAGAAATTATAAGGACTAAGATAGGAGGATTAGAATTAGACCATGGCTTTTAGTTGAGACTTAGGAGAAACCTTGATGGGATGAAGAAATTGTAATGATAATATAATGTGCCTTGCGGCGTGGTACAAAATATGATGAATGAAAATAATAGAATGTGAACGTATTAGTCGAGTGTAATTATGTAAAGTCAAATAGTACGAGTTTCTTAAGTATCAAGTAGTCAAAGAATGAGAGTAGAGGATAAAGCGAGTGAGATGGTGATGTAGCGGTAATAGAGCGGATTAAAATGATGACTAGTTGTAATAAGTATGTTTTGTATTATGTAAAATCTAAGCAAGAGTTGTATGGTACAGGAGTAAACAGGAAGTAATGGGGATTAAGGATATGTGATATGTTATAGTATGCATAGAGTTTGAAGATCACTTAGATCGTTGCACGAAATAAACTAGGAATTAAGGTGCTAGAGATGAGATGAGTTATATGACTAAGTGTAGGATAGTAATGAATGATAGATTTCGAGGACGAAATCTAAATAAGGGGGGTAGAATTGTTAGACCCGTATCCCGGTTACAAGTAGGCCCCACTCTAGATGAAATATGCTAAGGACTTTATGTGATTGGTTGGTTAACAAAGTTATGTGGAAGTCAAACCCGATAGTTAAACTAATAGTCAAAGTATGACTAATATAGCAATATAAAATATGATGCATAAACTAAAGGGACTTAAGTTTCCAAGTGTTAATATGTTATAAAGAATGGTTGTGAACAAAATAGAATAAAAGGAACTTTAGGGACTAATTATGTCAAAAGGCCAAAGTTGCCACCTAACTAATCTTATCTAGGAATTTCTAGATATTTCCTCCATTATTGATAAGGTGAGGTCCGGTTTTAGAGTAGAGAAAAAGAGAGGGAAAAGTTGGTGGTGTCTTAAGAAGAAGAAGAAGATGAAGAACAAGTGACCATAGTCTCCCTTAGCTATGATCATCACAAGTAAGTATCTATGTTCTTGATGTTAATGAAGTTATAGATTATGAGTAAAGTGGGATTTCATCATATGATCAAGATATGATCATATGATGATGTAGAAAGGAAGATGAGTAGGTTTGATGGGTTTTATAACCTTTGTTCATGATGTATTGTGTTATGTATTAAGTGCTTGTATGATGTTATGGTTTAGGGTGTTTATGAGGATGATGATGTTGATGATGATGATGGATGCTTGGATATGCTTAGCTTGGAGATAAGGTAAGTAAAATGATGATGGCATGTGTTATATGGATGTCTAACATATATGTGTTATGTATGTTTTGTGGTTAGTGATAAGAGACTTGAGATGTGCTTATGTGCTATGATGAATATGATCTAAGTGATGAATTTGGTTGTGTGAGTAAGTTGACGTTAGGTGTTTATGTAAGAATTAGAAAGTGGAGCCGCTAAGTAAGTGTTTGGATATATGTGACGCTTATGTGTTTGATTGAAGTATGATGGTCTGTTATTATCGTTTTACTTACTAAGCGTAAGCTTACCCCCTTTTAGTTGTTAATGTTTTGTAGGTTAATTGCGATGAAGATAACTTGACTTGGATTATGGCTTAAGGACTTGATAAGCAGGTTGGAAGATAGTACATGTTAGGAGCTAGGGAGAATACTGAGCTCGAGTCAAGGTTGTACCCCCGAGAGTCTTTCTTATGATTTGTATAGCGTGTGTCAAGGTCGTCAAAAAGTTTGGGTGGTCAACGGTGTGTCCAAGTGTGTTAAATGGTTTACGGTTAATGTTTAATGGGGTGTTTGGATTAAGGGGGATTTTACCCTTTTTGGATTGTAAACGGGTCAAGTGTCATTGGAACATGTTTGTTATGTTAATATTATGCTTTTGGTAAAGTTTGGCGTAAAACGGAAGTGATATTAGTTGTATGTTGAGACAATGGGTCAAACGGGTTATTTGCATAAACCGTCTAATTTGTAAAGTACCCTTTCGGGGAGCAAAACGGTAAATGTTTTTGTATGAAAATGAGCTCATTGATATACTAAGTAAATCTGGAAAGTTTGGTTAGATAATGAGGTCGGGAGGTTGGGTTGTGTTTTCAGATTTTGACGATTTTCTAAAAATCATATCTTTTAATCCGTAAGTCGTCACGGGTTGTGCCACCCGTCGTTTTAAAGGTAATTGAGTTTACTTTCATTTAAAAATAGTCTCAAGGTCTAAATGTTTATAGATTTTTGTCAGTTGTCAAAAGAGTGACAGTATGTCCGTAAAATTCAAGCGTTTCCGCTTATAAAGTTTTAATTTTTTTGGTCTAAGCGGGCACAGGGTGTAACACGTCGATTCCATAGAAATGGTCTGAGCAATAGCCAATACAATTGGCATCACAACACTCATAGAGATCATTACGAATACGAAAGGCAATTCTAGAAATATCTTGCTCCTTCATACGTAAATTAAAAATAATCAGATCTAAAATTCATCATTGAGAAAACTTCACACTCTGGAGTTGATTAATCAAATCTTCGATTCAAAGTGAAGGATAACGGTTCTAACTATAATACTATTCAGTTTCCAAAATTCAACACACAATTTCATGCTATCATCATCCTTCTTCACGAATAAAACTAGAGTACGACACGGAGACACCCTCGGACAAATAAAACCACTTCCTAGAAGTTGATCCTTCAATTATTTCCTTTTAATTGATGTCGTCCAATATAGAGTTTCAGAATTAGGCAAAACGTTTCTCTTATACGGATAGGGTTTCTGAATCAACCAACTTACTGATCTCAGGCACTGCTCAAGATCTCCTATTATCCCAATAAGTTCAAGTTATATGATGCAACTATTATCACGTTGGCCAGGCGTCATAATACTTGCATCATATACACATGCCTTTATTGCAATCACAGTCTACCTTGAGTCGTGACTAAGCAAATTCTCATAACAGATCAAAACAACTTCACATTCAGATGGTAATCTTGGTAGTTCCTTAAGGAATACATCACGAACATTTCAAACAACCGAATAACTCTCGAGGCGATTTTCATCAAACAAAGCATCTTCACAACCGTGAGGGATTAACGTATGAGTTTTCAAAGCAAAGATGATCATAATTGTTTACCAGGTTGGAAACCATGGTACAGAATTTTGAGTTTCTCAATTGCCAAAGATGACAAATCTAATATGACCGTTGTTAGCATCTCGATGCTCAGTCAACAAATCCATACCCAGAAGAATATCAGATCAAATATTCCAGAGAAAGACAGATCAACAGAGTGGGTCTTATCAGTCAGAAGTGAGGGAAACATTCCCATACTCGTGGTTAATCATCACAAGAATTCTCATAGGAATAAGAACGGGTAAGATGAATTTAATAGTGTAAGGAGGCTTAAATATGCTTAGCAAAATCAAAAGAAGTCACAGAATGTGTCAAACACATCATGGTCACAAGAATTCTTAGAACAATCGAAGAGGCATCTAAATGATTAACAAACGAATCAGAGGTTAAGGTCGGAATCATAAAATAAGGCTTGTATAGTGTTAGGCATTACCACAAAATTCTCAAAGCATTCTAAACTTACTTGGTCACTAATCTTAGGTTGTGCAAAATATAAGTTTCTAATCTCCGGAAATACTGATCGCAAAAGGGCTTAACTAAAAGTAAGGCACGAATCAGGGTGATGCGGAAGCAATGATACACAAAAAAATGTCTTATAGTCTACCCAATCCTCACCGGTCATAACCTAAGTTTCTTCAGAGTGGAAATCCTAAGGCAAATTCTCAAAGGTTGTTTCATAAACTCCTATAGTGCAAATCTAAGGGTCAAATCTTTCACAGGTCATAACTTAAAGTACTACAAGTCGAAGCCTAAGCTCTGATACCATAATTGTAACACCCCAACCCGAAAAGGGCCTAGGTGTAACATTATGGTGTCGATCAGAACATAATATACGCAAGCGAAAGACTTTTATAAATACTAAGGTTACAAAAGTTCAAAATAAAACTAAGGACATAATAAGTCTAAATAATAATGAATATCAAGCTAGAATACAAATCTAAATAGAAGATAACTCCAAAGTCTAATCCATAAGCAAAGGGGATCTATCGCCAGCGTGGTCCACTAAGAGCTTCTATGCACACTTCACTCAATCCCCAGCTTCCAACCTAAACCTGCCGCAGGAAAAGAAATGCGGCTGAGCTTAAAAAGCCCAGTGAACAGATATAAACAAATGAAAGGTAATAAGTGTATACGAAATGAATAAGCGAATGAATCCAAGAGAACCTGCTAAACAAGATGTCAAACAGAGTATGGAACATATGAAAGGAATCAAAGCATAATAAGGAACATAAAGTGGATATCATTATCAAGGAAATGCCCAACAAATCATATAACAAATTGTACATGGAGTAGCTAGCTCGATGTACCAAATAGTGAAATGGGGTGTATTGCACACACACAAGTCCATTCACAAGCATATATCAAATCATAACTGAACAAATACCTAGGATGCATCCATACGCTCCCTTCAAAACAGAGATACATATGCCTGTTCTAGACTATACATACATATAACATACAAGGGCCAGGTGCGCTATATATAGCAATATAATCAAATGGGAACGCAGTGGACAAAAACCCGCCTCCACTGACAGCGTCATTACCATTGGTGCATCAATGGCACGGTCATGGACTCCCCATGACTGGCTACAAATATGGGCAACACAAATAGGCATAACACATGCAATATAATGATAAGGGATAATTACAGCTCAGATAAAAGCTATATAAATAGAATATAACATGAACGAATAATCAAACAAATAGTAAACCAATATGGATCATATAAAATGGATCATTGCAATTGGATCATAACATAGCAAACGAATCAAAGTCAATGATCAAGAAGTTATGAGAAATCCCTACTGAGAAGGGATAGAATATATATACCTTATGCAAAACAACTCAAACAAAATAGGAAAGCACTCGGAATATGAACTACTCCTTCTTCACAGAACCTATACAATTTAATGATCACATATAACTTATCAGCTCATTTTACAAGTTTACTGCTTATGGTTATTCAGATTCCATATTTAGGGTTTCTTTCTATTTCTAGAATTTTTTCACTTTTAGTAACTTTCCATGTTTAGTAATTTTCCCGATTTAGTAACTTTCCGAATTAAGTGAGTTTCCTGAATTAAGTAACTTTTCCAAATTAGTAACTTTTCATATTTAGCAAGTTTTCATAATTAGTAAGTTAGGGTCACATTCACAATTAATCACACTTAGGGTTTATAGCACTTCCAATTCATATATTACTTAATTAGGATATATTAGTTAATCTGACCCACATTCTTATGATTTTTAAGGCCTGCCAATTAAGCTCTAAAAATTATGAATTAATTCTCAGTGATTCAAATATCAGTTATGTACTTACACAAATATTTATAGATTTTACTACCATGCACAAGTACGGTTTTAAAATTCATATTTCCAGACATGCTCAGAAAGTTAACTGCAGATACACACATAAAGTTGCCTTTCATTTACCTATTTCAACGCTTCAGAAAAATCTCCAGAAATTCCAGGAAGTCACACATAACCTAAATATCACTTCTAAAAAAGGAGAGCTCCCATTTCCTTATGGTTTGAAAATTAAAATTCATAAACACCGACTGATTTTTAAGTTCCCAAAACTCAAGTTTGACACATGATCCCATAAATTCATAAACATGACCAATACGACTCCAATTCACTCCAAACCAATTGGAAAACTTAATTAGAACATTAAACTAGGTTTACAAGCAAAGAACCAGTATTATACACTTATGAAACTCATGTTATCAAGCACACATATTCAGGTTTCAAAACTGTCGAATTCAGAACTCCATTTTAGACCATTTAATAACATGTTTACTTATACAAATGCCCACGTGACCTTTAAATAACACGAGACCTGAATTAATTATAATCTTAACATGTTCATATGTTTATACCAAGGTCACACCATCACCCCAAGCCAAAACAAAACAGAACCACCCACATAAAATCATAGATCAGCCCTAACCCCTCATTGTAATTTCGTGTACGCCCCTTTTTTATTAGATCTAGGGTTTTCATTAAAGCACCACATTAATGATCAGTTAAGATGGATTTCTAGGGCTTGTATTTGTTTAGTATTAGGTCGATATAGGGGCTGCACAAAACATCCAAAACAGGCCACAAGGGCTCGACACAATACAACTTATATAGGCGCAATAACTTGTGATTTCATGTGACCCATTCATAATCATTCATGTACTTATAATAACTATCATATTAGATTAGGTTTCCATGTTTTATATGTATACATACTTAATAGATCGAATGGAAAAACTGGAAGATGATTTAGGAATACCTATTGAGTCGAATATAGGAAGGAATCGAAGGATAAGAAAACAACACCAAAACCCCAAGTACTCACGATCAAACCCTCCTTCCACTCAACCAAGCTGCTACACCAAACCGAGCATCACACTTCTTCTTTTGCTTCGTTCCTTCTTGAGAGATCAAGAATGGAGTTGCCGACTTTGTTATTGTGTTAGGGCTTTGTGTAGGAAACAAATGTGTGATGTATGGTTCTTAATATGGAGCAGCGAATGGGATCCAAAAGCTACCGCCCCTTTTGTTTTATTTTAGGGTTTTAGGTGTGATATTGTATAACATCCCGTAAATTTCCCTGCCATTTGTAAACAATTAACGAAGAATAATCTATCGTCACTATTTAATTAACCGTTTTTACGGACTAAATTTTTGCTTTTATTCAACTATGTTAATCTAAACGTCGTATCACGTTCACACCTTCTTCATATCACCCTCATTCGTGCGAACCTTGACAGTCTAGAAATCGCGAATTAATTTAAAACTTTTAACACTTAACGTTGTACGTTTCATCATATAACCAAACTATTAAATAATCCCTACACCTATTTTGATCATGTACAAAATAAAATAAACATTTAAAATACTCAACCAAGCCACAAATGATTAAACATCAAATTCATTTTGTCAATTCCCTTTTGGCCATAACTGCCGACTAATACCACCACAAGAAACCATGATTTCATTTTGTTTTCTTGTCTTTGGTCGGAACTACACAAGGACAAATTCACAAGTTATCCAATTCTTTTAAACCCCACGTGCTACAAAAACCAAACCGACCCTCTATAATTGTTATGGAATTCGGTTCTTAGACAACAACTAAAAGTCAAGAGGTCATTTCTTACACACTCAACTCTACTGCCATACCCAACTTCCACATTCTCATGCTACAACAAGACAAACACCGGAACACATAAACTAACTCAAACTGAAGCCACTTGCAACTTGTAATCTCCCTTTTTCCTCTGTGGTCTATATATATATACACGTATAAGAACTCACATACACACTTCACATGCAAACATGTGTTACTCTTCTCCTTTCCATTATGTGCAAGAAATAAATTGTCAGAATTTTACATAAAAGCAAATTGTTCCTTTCCTCTCGTCTCTTAGAATTTCGCTGCCATATTTGCCAACACTCAACCTCTCTTTCACACTCAACACATTATACTTCACGCCACCACAAAACAAATATATAAGTACAAGAAACTAACTACAAAATGAGAAGCCAACAACAAAGCATAATTAATCTTTGTTTCTTTCTTTTGTTCGAACTACACAAGGAAGATTCATGCAAATTATATTTCACGTGCAACAAAACCAAACCGAATCTTGACATTACATGTGTAATCGAATCCTAGACAAGAAAATAACAAGAAACCATCATTTCCTATCATTTAAGCCACTGCTACACTCAACCCTTCTTACACTACAACAAAACAAATATGTGAATACATGCACTAACTCCAAATAAAAATCACTTGTAACTTGTATTTTCTTTTCTCTTGGGTCTATATATACGAGCTCACACCCACACACATTTCACACTCACTCTTAAACTCCCACCATGCAATAACAGTCAAAACAACTCGCAAAAACAAGAAGCTACAAGTCCAGGAACTTCACACTATCACTAAACAAATCCTTCGGTATTAATGTAATACGGATAGCATGCAACTTTCTTCCTCACTCGAACCCATATATACACAACACACTAAAATCACCCCCAACCATGTTGGGGAAAACATTCGAAGACCAAGAATCCCAAGAGTAATCGGGTTTCAAGTTTCTAAGCCAAATGGAATACTTTGGTCCTATACGTTTGGCATTTGAGCGAGTCTTGTGGTTTTCTGTTTCATCCCAACGATCCACGACCTCTCTTTGATCTTTTGTAAGTCCACACAACTTAGTTCTATTTCATCTCTATTCATCTTATTACTCCATGCATATCGTGTATATCTATTTCGAACGTACGTTTCCATCTCTATTTTTACGTATACATTTGGCTTCCTTAGTTCGAACCATATTCCATACGATTGTTAAGCCACCCAAGATCACATATGACCACTCCTTAAACACCCATGCATTTGTTTCACGCTCACACAAAACCCATTTTGTTTATGCATTACACGTACAAAATCCACTTCCATTTTCAGTACTGTAAGTTCGTATACACTTTTCTGGTTACGAGTACTTTTTTTTACAACATCACACAATCTCAAAAAATCCTAAACGACCTAAAAACTTTGATTGACACATTTAAAAGAACCAAACATTAGTTGGAAACAAAAACCCAAAAACAGTTTCTGTTATTTTTGGTTTCTGTCGTGCCCAGCAAAACAGCCTCAACGACCCAAAATTTGACCTTTCATTCGACCACTAAACGACCTCCAACAGTTCTAAATTTTCTTCCTACCCGAAGTTGACCCAGCTAGCTACCCATAGCAAAAAGAATCAAGTAAAACGGTTGAGAAACGAAGCGGGAAACTTGATTCAAAGTTTGGTCCATCTCACTGCAAAAAGACGCAAATTACCAGACTTTTGTTATTTCATGTGATTTGTACTCAGCGAACCCCTGACTTTAGGCACCTAGTTGAACCCCCTAAGACCACCAAAAATTCCAGATTTCGACCTCGTTGTAGACCAACCAGCTGACTTTAAGTTGCTCCAAGAATCATTGAAAATGATTGAGAATCGAAAAAGATATTCAGTCTAGAAAATCCACCCAAGTCGCTTGTAATAAGTAGACTTAGAAACTTATTTTTTTCTTTCTTTCTCCACTCGACTCAACATTTTGTCTCATCCGCTTCGAGACGACGATCATCATGATTTCTGAATCATAAAATAATATTATTGATAATATTATTTTTGAACTCTAAACATCTTAAACCATTCACGCTCACATCACCGATCAAATCGTCGTACGATTCCTCATATCGCATTCATTATTCGTGCTGAAACAAATTCTCAAACATTATTATTATTCAGGTAGTGTGTGAAGCTATTTCCGAAATCTCAACTAAATTTACATCCTAGTAAATCCACTTTCGTCATTATTGCTATCGCATCAGGTGAGTTCATAGCCCCACTTTTCTTGTTTACTGTTTTATAAACTCTTTGGGGGAGATACATGCTCAAATACAATGCTTTTACTTTTCATAAGTACTCTTAACTATTTACACATTACTGTGAGTTCCATAGACTACTCTTTTACCTACTCTGAACTACTTTTTGAAGGCGATACATGTTCGCTACACATATAAATGTCACTAGTTTACCTTAAACATTATACACAGTTGATAAACCACTCTACTTATTATTGAAACGTAATACTTGATTTTACTTACAAAAACACTATAAACTTTTGCGGATTACTATGAACTTATGAAATCACTTTTATACATTTTTATATCTCATGGAGAGATACCTGCTATAAACATGATCACAAATGATTTTCAACTGTATGCTATACCTGATCCACTATTGCCTAAGTTTACCTTTATTGCCATGTTCGAAGTCCCTCACATCATGAACCTTAATCACTTGCGAGTGAACGTAAATAATTGTGAATAGATCTATTTGGGACTGACAATCCCCGTTTGGGTCTGCTAGGATGAGCCACCCAGGCGCACTTTATTTGAACAAACTTATGGGTTATTGGCAAATACCCATCCTGAGGGCCTTTATACTTTACATCATTTTTGATGCCTGTTAAGCGTTGAGTGTCATGAGACTTAGAGCAATAGAAAACGATACTGTAGTCATGATACAGTATTGCCACTATTTTATTAAACTTGAACTTGTTATCACTATATAGCAGAAAATCACTACTTAGCAAACAAAAACTATTTTGTGTTGACCCGGTTAGGGCAAACAAACGAACTATGGTTATATAACAACTTAACCCACTACTTGTTTTATAACAAACCAACTAAGGGTGTATAATATCGTAACCCACCGCTTATTTATTTAATAATTGTATTTGTCACAATTATTACCTAAACTTTGAACTATTAAAAGTCAACTGATTTTATGCAAACTCTATGGATTCACTCACAACTTAAATTTAATAATCAACTGCTTTAACCTTAAACTCTATGGATTCACTCACACTTTGATTTGACAAATCAACTGGTTTAACTATAAACACTATGGTATTACTCACTCTTTGATTTGATAATCAACTATTTATCTACAACTACTATGAACTCACAAACTCTTTGATTCTGGAAATCAATAGTATTTACTCACAAACTCTTTGATTTTGAGAAATCAACAGTATTTACTCACAAACTCTTTGATTCTGGAAATCAATAGTATTTACTCACAAACTCTTTGATTTTGAGAAATCAACAGTATTTACTCACAAACTCTTTGATTTTGGAAATCAACAATATTTACCCACAAACTCTTTGATTTTGTAAATCAACAGTTTTCAACTACAAACTCTATGAACTCACCAACCTTTGTGTTGACGCTTTTAGCATGTATTTATCTCAGGTCCATGATAAGCAAGGATGGCACGGAGGAACACGAATACTTTTGAAGGCTATAAACTTTATTATCATTCGAAAACCTATTTAATAAACTCTGGAACCACTGGGACCTCATTTTGCAAACTCTGATATTCGAATGATAAATCTTTTAAAACGATCAAATTGGTGATCGTTTTCTACTATTCAACTGTTGTGCCATGAAGTAACACCCAATTTAAATTCCGCTGCATATCACAAAATTGGGGGTGTTACATATTGTGTGTGTATATACTCGGTTGGAATAAATAAAAGATAAGAGGGTTTTGGGCTGAAAAGTTGGCCGAGTAAAAGGGATTCAAGAAGACCAAATTCACATTTTTAAATAGAAGATAAATCTTAACATTTCATAGGTCTTTATGTTATGTACAATTTTTTTTTTAATTAAATATTCGGCCTATACAAGGACTTGTAATCGTGTGATTTTAGCTTAGTATAACATGCATTTTTCGACTTTCATTTAGCTTCGGTTATAAGTTTAAGTATCTTGTGGTTCTTGATTTATAGCTTATAATTACTTTAGGTGTATTCGGGTTCAAAAATTCAAATTAGCCACGGCTTTTAGAAATCACATTTTAGGTTATTATATTGATACATGGAATGAGGCTTTATTGATAAAAAAATTGAAATATAGCTGCTAACAAGAACTCTTTATGGGTGAAATGGGTAAGTGTAGTAAAGCTAGAGGGAAGAAGTATTTGGGAATTCAAAAAGAGCAACATGATAGCTGGATGTGGAAGAATTTACTAGATTTGAAAGATAAAGTAAAAAATAATATCTACAAAAAACTTGGTAATGGGGAATCTACCAATGTATGGCATGATTTATGGTGCAATTTGGGAAGGTTAAGTGAAATTGTGACCAAAAGATGTAGATATGAAGCTAGTCTGGAAGAATCCATGACAGTTAAAGATATTGTGGTCAATGGTAGTTGGGCATGGCCTAAAGAATGGGGAAGACAATTCCCCATTCTGAATACAATCAATATCCCAAACCTGTTGGCAAACAAAAAAGATCTTACAACGTGGAAAAACACAGATGGAAATATGATGGAATTTTCTAGTAAAGCTGTATGGGAACATCTAAGGCAGCAATTTCAAGAAGTGAGGTGGTGTAAGGTAGTATGGTTTTCTCAATGCAACCCAAGATTTGCATTTATCCTTTGGATGGCCATTAGAGGAAGGTTACAAACACAGGACAGAATAATGAGATGGAATAATAGTACTGATATGAAATGCCCATTATGTAATATTGTGAATGACTCACACAATCACTTGTTTTTTAAATGTGAGTATTCTAAAGAAATATGGGCAAGAATTAAAGATAAACTGGGTCGATATGATCTCAGTAACAGTTAGGAAAAGTGTGATTGTGCAGTTTGAGAATTAACCAAACAATAACACCATTGAGAGTGTACTGAGAAGGATTGTGCTTGCCACAATTGTTTACCATATATGGAGAGAAAGAAACTCAAGGCTATTCAAAGGAGAATAAATTGATTGGAAGACTATGTTGAATATTATCATTGAGAGTATCAAACTACAACTCCTTAGTATAAAAGTGAAGAAATCTAGTCAGGGGGGAGTGGACATGTGTATTGTTAAAACTGTAAGCTGACAAGATACTGAACTGGGTGTTTGGGACAAGGATGAATGGGCAGTTGGCTAGTACCTTGGTGGCTAGGATCAGTCATTTTTGGAATTGTATGACAGAATGGGGAGTAGCATTACTGTTTCATTGGTTCTCCTAAAAGAAATTGATTCCTTTACTACCATAAAGTCGTATCTTGCCTGCAGTTTTAAGTATATTGTCAAAACAGCCAAATAAAACCTATATTTGGTTCGTGGATACTGCTTGGAATTTCAGTCTACATTGTCTATAGCAGGGATGATTCTCATGATACCTAAAACAAAATGGTTTGTGTAACCAATTTTCTTAGTTTTATCAACAACAGAAGCTGAGGAATTCATTAGATCAGTATAATAGATGGCCTTGTAACTTGAATGTTTGTTGTCCTAAACAGTGGTGAATCATGTGTAACTTTGATGGTCTAGAGTAGAATTGAAGTATGCAGCATGAATACCACTTGTTTTGGATAATTTAAGCATTCATAAGGTAGGTTTCCTATTATGGAGGGTAACTGATCTAGGAGGGGGTGTAAGTAGAATGGAACTGAGAATTGTGAAAGATGAAACTTCATGGTCCATTCTTTACATCCCCACAGGAGGTAATGGTTGGTCCTCCCTCAAGGTGTGTGTTCCCAGATGTGTGAAGCCATTCATAGAGATGGAAATGTAACACATCTGCCATCTGGTATAGCCCTTGACTTGGAGGGGTTATGGGTACCTAACGAAGCCATTCACCTTTCCCACCTTGATCATTGTGGTTGCAGGTTGAATGGTCTTGATGGGAAGGTGGAATGGAAATGTAGTTAGATGGTAGGTGCAATCAAAGGTGAATATGTTATGACTCGTTGAAGAAGGGAAGACTTTGTAGTTTTATTGTGTAACATAAACAAACATAAACATGCATGTCAAAAGTGTTTTTTAGATGCATAAGCATCAAAACATGGGATTGAAATTTTTAAGTTCAAATGAACATGACCTTGTTCTCTAATGAATGCATGTCCCGTGCCAATAAGCAAAAATTTCAGGTATACGATTGTTGGGAAATAATTGTCCCAGATTTGGTTAGTGTGTGTCGAAATGATGCGTACAGTTGGCACACAATAGTAGAATGACAACAATTAAGTTTCTTCCATAAAGAAGTGCATTGATCACTCAAATGTAAAGTGGTGATATTAAATGGAAGAAGTGTGTTCAAATATAATCATAGTATATATCTTTTCTTGGAGGCTCGAGTTGGAAAAAAATTTAGTGGGGAATGGCGAACTGAACTATCCTAGTGATCTACTACACCTTATTTTGTGGGCTGATAAGGTCAACATTAATAATCATGCCACGCTTTGCTTTGATGCGGCTATTCAAACCATGTTATTATTCTAAGGTATAGAAATGGAGTTTGTTTTTATCTAAAGTCTTCAAAAAAAGTACTTAACGTAAGAATTCCATGAGATTTATATACTCGTGTCCATATGAATCACAAATTAAATCCTAATTTGATTCATTGGATTAACAATCCAATTGCTTCTTGTATCACCATTGTTTAAAGGATTGATACACGCATAAGTTACTAAACTTTACGAAAATGTTTTATCATTTTTATTTGTGTCACTAAATATATAGTCTATATGGCAAAAGTTTAATATAAATCTCATATTTGTCATAGATCCAATGAACCAATTCTGGTCACTCATTTTTTTGATCAAAACAAAAAATATAAACTTTCACCCTTTTTAAAAAAATTAAATATCTCGCAAACCGTTAATTGTTACGCGAAAAAAATTATACCATCGCAACGATAATTAAATTATCGTACTATGCAACTCTATATACTTTCGACGAACCTTTTTTTTTTTTTTTTTTAAATTTCCGCCAAGAAAATCACACGTGATTTGTAAAAATCACATGTGATTTGATTTTTATGAATCACATGTGATTTTTACAAATCATATGTGATTTTTCTGAGCGAAAATTTTGAAAAAAAAAATCGTCGAAAATATAGAGAAATGCATATGTATAGATAGATAATTTAATTCTCGTCGTGATGGTGTATATTTTGTAGCTTGGAGATTTACCATTTGCAAGATATGTTGTTTTTTTAAAAAAAACTGAAAAGTGGGTTTTATTAATTTTGATGAAAAATGGATAGATAAAATTAGTTATTTGGATTTATGACAAATATGAGATCTATATTGATCTCAACTCTAATCTATATATGTATATTACGTCGAGTGGATCGGATGAACTTCAAATATGAATAAACAAGGTAGAGAGAAGATAAATTTGAGTCACGTGAGCGTATGCCAAAACTAGGGTGACCTTTTTCTTTTTCTTTTTTTTTTTTTTTTAAATTGCAAAAATGATCCCTAAATTAGCCCAAATGAGCAATGATCCCTAAATTAGAGAGAAGACTAATATACCCTCTTCTTCTTCCCCACTTTTAAATTGCAAAAATGATCCCTAAATTAGAGAGAAGACTAATATACCCAGTGGCTGAGCCAGGACTAAAGTTCAGGGGTAGCGGAAAAAAAAAAGTTAACCATAATTTTTTTAAAAGAAACCAATGCCAGGAACCACCCCTATAGTAAGTCGATATGTGACACAAGCCATACGTACAATATTTTCCTCGCAAAAGTTTCGTTGCTGGTTTTGCAGCCATACCTGTAATCACCAGGGAGTATAGGAATAACTTTTCGGACAGGCCATGTGATTGAATCCTCAACAACATCATGTATGGTACTCTGCATAAACATGTCACCTCTTAAAAATATTATTAAAACATTTCTGTCTCACAGATATTCAATCAGTGATAAACATCCCGAAAGAGATCATTAATACAAATAAAAAAGTCACACCTCAAGAGCATCAGCAACACCGGGAATAGCTGATATGTCACCACCAACTACTTTCAGAGTAAAATCCATCTTTTTCTGCAAAAAACAAACAAAACACCCTTAGCAAACTGTATCACCAATAAAAACAACAACATAGCACCTTAAACTAAATCGATTTGCAATTTGTAATTTGTAATGTAATGTAAAACATCCTATGATATCCTAACAAACATAATCGATTTGCAATTTGTAATGTAAAAAAAAATAAAAAATAAAAAAAACAGGGAATAAATTAGGGCAAAAATAATTAACTTAGCAATAATCTAAATTAGGGAAAACACAATTAACATATCAATAAATTAGATTAGGACAAAAACAAAATTAATTGCAAAAACAAAATTAAACAAACCTGATGGATAGTGGTGGCGGAAGCCGGTCGGCGGTCATGACTGGTGGTGGGAGCGGTTGTGACTGGTCTTCGTGGAGTGGTGTCTTCTTTTGATTATTTCTTTCTTTCTTTCGGTAATATAACCACTTCCATCCTTATCAAAGTAAGAAAAAGCTGCAAATAGATGATTTTCTTTCTCAATTTTATTCATATGCAATGTTGCAGCAACAAATTCTTCATAATCAATCGTTCCACTGTTATCAACATCTGCCTGAGTTTATTCAAGATATTAACACCAAAAAGTAATGATAATTAATGAAAGGAATGAAAATGAATAATCTTTTCTTACTGCTTGCATTGGGCCAGGGGTGAGTGGGAAACAGGCTGTCCTCTTTTGGAAACAAAAGGGTGTTGAATTTGTTTAATTTGACTTTTACTATAATTTTATAATAAGCCACTCAGTTTTATTATAAGTTTTTGTATGTTTTTTTGTTTTTATTTTTAAACATTTAGTGGGCTTGGGCCTTTGGAGTTTTTTTAAAGAATGATTTGGCCTTGATCAATTTATTTAGGGGTAGCGAAAATTTCTTTCAGGGGTAGCGAAAATTTCTTTCAGAGGTAGCGAAATACGAAACATAGTACGAAAAACATAAAAAATTGCCAAAAATTCCACTACCGGGTAAAAGTTCAGGGGTAGCGACCGCTACCCCTGGAGTACACATGGTTCCGCCCCTGAATATACCCTCTTCTTCTTCCTCACTTTTAGGGACGTAATTTGCAATTTACCTTTTTTTTTTTTTTTTTTTTTTTATTGAAAGCCACCATCACCCTCTACCACCACACAACCACCACCATCGAATCCCTTTTTCTTAGGTGGTTATGTTTGGATTACTACTGATTGGTTTGAGCAGCATTTTTATAGTTTCGCCCATGTGTTTTTATGCGTAATTGATTTTTGATACTTAGTTTATGGGTACATATGTGTATAATCTGTGCTATATGTTGGAAATACTATTTGTGAATGCTTCCTATATTCTAGTTATTATGTTCAAGGAATTCAAACTACTTGTGGTATATTATTGTTTATCACTTAATGCATAATTATTGTCATCGGAGTAATTGTTTTTTCGTTTATGTGTATTTCCAGTGGTTCACCTTCAGCATTCTTGGTCAACTTTAAGGTCAAACTATCAATGGTGACTTGGAGCTTATTTATTTGTTTAATCATTTAACCTGTATTTAGGAATTTGGACTAACTATTTATTCCAAAAGTGAACTATAAATTGTGAATGCATGAGATCTTGTATATTAGTTCTATCAATCCAATAATCCATACCCCTTGATCCGAGCACATATATATTAGCCATGACTGTTGCAAGCAGCAACTCAAGCTTTCTTATTGTTATTGTTTTGTGTCTATCGATACCTACTGGTTGTGTTTGTGGATTGGGCAGGATGCATTTTAGTGTATTTTGTGACCATAAATAGAGATTAGAAATGATGAACATGAATCATAAAAAAAATACTAAACGAAAAATCACTAATGCATAATATATTACTGCCAAACCGACAATTGACCAAAATTCTTATTACTTTGACTTGTATATCAAATTTCTGGATTAACTTTTCTATAGGTTGCTATGATATATATTTATAGTATATATTATTTTACAAATTTTGAAGCTTGTTACCTGTGTATGTCTAATACAGATCCTTAACTATGGTTTCAACTTTCAACCATTACTTCAAGAGTCGCATAAACTTCAAGGAGACACATGCCTACAACTGGTGGTTGGTTGGTAATGTAGCATGTGGAGGTGCAGCCGGTGCTTCTTCTCTTTTTTTCCTGTACCCTTTAGAGTATGCTAGAACACGTTTAGCGACTGATGTGGAGGTAGTTACGAAGTGGGGTGATAGGAAGTTTAATAAGCTGGTTGATGTCCGCACGAAGACACTAGGATCTGATGATGGTATTTTTGGCCTTTATCGTGGATTCAGTGTTGCGTGTGCAGGAGTCACTCTGTATCGTGGATTACAGTTCGGTCTGTATGAGTCTTTGAAACCAGTTTTACTTACTGGCAAGATGCAGGTAACTTAAACTATGTGTTCATTTTTAAAATTTCTTAAATTTTGACCTCTACCCAATCTAGGAATAATCTGAGTACGAGGGTATATGGTCATTACTTATATTTTTGTTTATCTTTATGCTTAAAGCGTTTTTGTCGGGATAATAATATGTGGTTCAGTTTTGTCAAAAAGAAGAAGAAGAAGAGGTGATTTGATGGTGGTGGTGTTGGTGGAGGGTGGTGGTAGAGGGTGGTGATGGAGGATAGTGCAGGGACGTTATTTGCAAATTAAAAAGAGTAATTGTGACATATAGACGAGGGTGTATTAGTCATTTCACGAGTAATGTTATTTAGACCTACAACACAAGCCTAAAAACATGCCTAATGCATAAATCACTTGTACAATTGTATTATGTACTTTCTCTCTCTAAATTTTTACCAATCATTTTTTGAAATCAACCAATTAAATCTTTAGGTTCATTTGTAGGCTTGATTAGTAGGCCTAAGACGCATTGTGACATATAGACGAGGGTTTATTAGTCATTTCACGTGCACTTAACGAGAAAACAAACGAAAGTTAGTGAAAATGGCTGTTTTGCAAAAGTACGAAACATTAATGTTTTTTTTGCAACAAATTTTCTCTCGGTGTGATCATTGCGCATTTGTGCTACTTTAGGGATCATTTTTGCAATTTACCTTTTTTTTTTTTTTTAGCAAACTAAGGTGACTATGGATGACTTTTTTTCTACTTCTAAGGCTACTCGCAGTAAGACCAATCGATCGATCCCAACCCAATCGCCTTCCTGTGGCACAAAATCAATCCCTCCTTTTTTGTGGATGAGGGTCGCCAATGCGATCGACAATCGTTTTGTTTTGTGTGTATATTTATTAAATATAAAGGTATTTTTGTGAGGTATATTTTTTGTAGTGTAAATCGTCTTACTGTGGCATCCAATCGTCTGAAGATCGCTGGAGAAAGAAAGCTTACTTGGCAGAGAAAATGAGAGGGATTGAGATCCTTTAGTGAGGCCGGCCTAACTTCTAACACACAATGATGAGTGGATGACTTCCTTTTTTTCTTCTTTCTAACACTAGGATTTTCTTTATCTTTTTTCTTTGCGATAAACCCGACTCCATTGACCCTATCATGAGACAAGGTTTGTACCCCACTTCACTTCGTTATTTTCTTCCGTGAACAATTCAGCATCACATAATTGTTCAAAACAAATTTTACACAACAACATATCATATAAATTTGAACTTAAAATTATTCTCTCTTATATTTTTAATTGATCAATGCATATACAAGTCACTAAGCACATCATTATGTGAAATTTATTTTATAAAAATTATATGTATTTTTATAACATCAAATTATATGTATTAAGTATCAACAAATCCAACTTCAACATAATTAATTGTAGTTTTTTTTTGTTATAATTACACTAATATAATCATTATAATGTTTTTGAATACTTATTATACTTGGGCATTAATGCATAAAAACGAATCTGATACTCCCTCCATACTAAAATAAGGGTGCGTTTGGTTCGTAAGTGGGATTGGAATCGGATTCGGATTTAGAAAAGGTTTGAAAGAAAAGTAGGAGAGAGAAAAATATATAATTGTATAAAATATAATTATTTTGAAAATTAATAATCAATTAAAAAATATTATTTAAATTAAATCAAATACAAAGAAAGATGCTTTTAAGAAAAAGATACAAAGTTTATTGGTTTAGAATAATTGTGATGCTGACATTGTCAGAGGTTTTGTTCGACACCTACCTTTTAATAGTGGAATCACTTTTAAAAATAAATCATTTATTTCATGGCTGAATCTATAAACCAAACTGCATATTTAAGGAATCTTTTGATTCCAACAGTGCGATACCTGTCAACCAAACGGCCTCTAAATGTCCACTTTGATATTGTACAAAGTTTTAAAAATTTTCATTAAGTGTATTCTTTTCATCAATTAAATATAAACTCTACCAACTAAAATCACTTTTAATTGGTTGAAACATAAAGTGGACATTTATTTCGAAAAATCTCAAAAGAAAAGGTTAACACTTAATTTAGGACAAATGAAGTAGAATGATTGAGTGACACATTGTTGATTGCAAATGACATAAAATTATTAAGGGTGCTGTTATTAATATACCAATTGTGAATTACCATGGGTGAACAATATTCAAAGCTAAGCAGAAAAAAGGCCTGTGTTATCCTGGCCCCCCTGTAAGGGGTATCCAATAATTGGATGCTGTCGCCGCCTATATTGTCTGCTTTAAAAGTTGTACATTTTGACCAAAATAGGAGGGCCTCACATGATAGGAGGTTTTCTATAACATAACCCTAGAAAAAATCCATATAAAATCAAGGCCTATAATATCCACAACCCCCCCCCCCCCCCCCCCCTAAGGCAACTATTTCACTATTTCGGTCAAAGATTCCTTTTTGGGATAGCATATCACAGTTTTTTGTCAGTTTCTTTTTCGTATTTTTGACAGTTTTATAGTTTTTGTCAGCTTCTGATCCGTATTTCTGTTCCGCAATTTCAGGTTTATAGCTTTTTGATATAAACAAAATTATAAAAATAAAAAAAATATATAAAAATGAAAAAAAAATGGGGGGAGGTAGGGTGTGGATAAGCTTTTTTGAGGGGGTGGGGATAAGCCATGCCCAAAATCAATCCAAAAGAAGGTAGTATCAGATGGTGTCTAAAAGTCAAACATGATTGCTTTGAAAAGAAAAATTGTTTGCAAGATATTAGAGCACTCCCAACCTTAACATAGGGTTAAACTTTAACACACCGCCACATCAGGCCCAAAAGGCCTATGATATCCCCCCCCCCCCCCCAAGGCAACTATTTGACACTATTTCGGTCAAAGATTCCCTTTTGGGACAGTATATCACAGTTTTTTGTCAGTTTCTGTTCCGTATTTCTGACAGTTTTATAGTTTTTGTCAGTTTCTGATCCGTATTTCTGTTCCGCACTTTCAGGTTTATAGCTTTTTAATATAAACAAAATTATAAAAATAAAAAAAATGAAAAAAAGAGGGGGGGGGGGTAGGTGGGATAAGCCAGGCCCAAAATCAATCCAAAAGAAGGTGGTGTCAGATGGTGTCTAAAAGTCAAACATGATTGCTATGAAAAGAAAAATTGTTTGCAAGATATTAGAGGACTCCCAACTCTAACACAATGTTAAACTTTAACACACCGCCACGTCAGCGCCACATCAGCTTTAACCTTTAACTTAAAAAAACACATTCAACCATAACTCACCTTTAAATCAAATATTTTCAAACTCAACCCCTAAACTTATAATAATACTTCATTTATTAAAAACTTAACATTCATTAAAAACATACTACATTACATATTTAATAAAAAAAAATTACAACGAAATTAAAAAAAAAAATAACAATGGAAAAAAAAAAAAAAAACTGCAACATAAAAAAAGAGTTAATTACACAAATGGTCACCGTGGTTTGCTTGTTTTTTCACCTTTGGTCACCGTACTTATTTATTGATGGGCTGAGTCATCGTGGTTTGATTTTGTTACAGGCCCAGTCCAAATTCGAATAAAATGACCAAAAAGCCCTTGCCTCTTCTTTTCCTTTAACTGCCCGTTAACTAGCATTGCAAGGTTAGTCCTTTTCTGTTAAATATTTTTTTTCTAAATTATTTTTTTAGAAAAATATTTTTGTTTGAAATTTTTTTTTCTGAAATAATATTTTCGAAATAATTTTTTCAAAAAATTATTTTTTTACGAAAAGTTATTGTTTTTTGAAATAATTTTTCCGAATTTTTTTTTTATTCTAAATTATTTTTTTTAGAAAAATTTATTTTTTTTCAAAAAATTGTTTTTTTCGCGAAATTATTTTTTTTCGAAAAATTATTTTTTTGCGAAAAATTAGTTTTTTCGAAATAATTTTTTCGAAATTTTTTTTACTCTAAATTATTTTTTTTAGAAAAATTATTTTTTTCCAAAAAATTATTTTTTTCGCAAAATTATTTGTTTTTGAAAAATTATTTTTGAGAAAAAATAGTTTTTTTGAAATTAATTTTTCGAAAAAAATTAATTAATTTTCGAAAAAAATAATTTAGAAAAAAAATATTTTTCGAAAAAATTATTTTGAAAAAAAAAATCGAAAAAAATAATTTCGAAAAAAATGTTTTTCTAAAGAAAAATACGGGCGAAAACGTGTAAATACTGACGAAAATGTGTAAATACGGATGAAAACGAGTAAATACGGATGAAAAAGTGTAAATGCGGACGAAAACGTGTAAATGCGGACGAAAACGTGTAAATACGGACGAAAATGTGTAAATACGGACGAAATCGTGTAAATATGGACGAAAACGTGTAAATACAGACGAAAACGAGTAAATACGGACGAAAACGAGTAAATACGGACGAAAACGTGTAAATACGGACGAAAACGAGTAAATACGGACGAAAACGTGTAAATACGGAAGAAAACGAGTAAATACGGACGAAAACGAGTAAATACGGACGAAAACGTTTAAATACGGACGAAAACGTGTAAATGCGGACGAAAACGTGTAAATACGGACGAAAACGTGTAAAGGACTAACAACCGTTAGTCTAAAGGACTAACTGTGAAACAATTGACAAACCATAGTTGTCTAAAGGACTAACTGTAAAAAGAAAAAGAATATCACAAGGGCTTTTTAGTCATTTTCTTTGAAATTGGACTGAACCGGTAATAAATGTAAACCACAGTGACTGAACCGGTCAAGAAAAAACCACGTGGACTGAAAGTGCAATTTTGGCCAAACCACAGTGACCATTTATGTAATTAACTCTAAAAAAAAACGCAATCCTAAATCTACTGACGAAAAAAAAAAAGAAAAAAAAAACCTACAACATTAAAAACATACTACATTGCTTTGATTTCGACCCACTTGTGAATCCTCCGTCGCGGCAACATAACACGACGCAAGTAATTTTTCCTCCTGTGGGTTCCAATCTTAGATGAAGTCGGTGTTTTCTTCATCCTCCTCCAAAGGTTCGGGGTCTTTTTTTTTTGGCCTTTCGTTTGCCACCCCGTTTGTGTGGCTTTGGAGGAGACGTTGGAGTATCGGGAACATCATGGGTTGCGGTTTGAGATTGTTGTGAATGTTGGGTGAAGTGAAGATTGGAGAAATTGGTGTTTAGGTTCGATTGTTGTTGTTGTTCGTAATATAGCATTTGTTGATGTTGTTGGCTCGACAAGCCAAGTGGGTTGTCGATTGGGTTGTTGGTGCGTTCGGGTTTGAAGATGACCCGGCGTTTGGGTTATTCCACCCGGTGTTTAGGAGATTAAAGAAGGTATCGTCGTCGTTTAGGTTGAAGCCGGACATTTTTTTTGTTGTGGAAAGTTGAAGATGAAAGTATATGATGTAGTATATTAATTTGTGAAAGTGTGAAAAAAATGTAGTGTTAATTGGATATTTATAGGAGAGTGAAAATGGTTTTGATTTTTTTTTTTTTTTTTTTTTTTTTTTTACAAAGAGCCGTTTGAGGTTAACGGCTATAAAATGCAAGGGGCCAAAATGTAATTTTTTTTTTTTTTTTACACAAAGTACCCTTAACGCAGCGTTAAGGGGTTAACACAGCTAGCTTTCAACCATTAACTTGCGTTAACACACCTAAAAAGTCCCTTTAACGCAATATTGCGTTAACCGTTGTGAATGCCCTTAGAAGGAAAAAAAAAAAGGATACCAGCGAGGAAGATCTTGCGTGATAATTATACGAATAAATATTCAAAAAACTAAGAAACTTCAAAGAATGTGGAATCAGTGGCGTCTTGGTGGAAATAAGTTTAGACAATGTAGATTCATGAGATGATCTCTATCATTCAGTTAGCAGACTCCATTCAATTCTCGGATAAAAGAAGCAAAAGACTCGACGCCGTAATCGAAACAACACTTTGGACCATCTGGGAGCATAGAACCATAATCACCTACACTTTGAGAAGGCCGAGGGCTGAATTGTTAAGGCTTGAGGTTCAAAGTTGCTCATTGTTATGGACTGCTAATAGATGTGAGAAAAGGAATGTTAAGTGATTTATTGTGCGTGCGACCCAAATTCCACCCTCGGATAATTTGTGTAACTTATTCTTCTTCAAATCTCTAGTATTTTGCTAGAGTGTTTGTGTTCTTAATAATACACCGTCGTTGAAAAAATCGCTTCGAAATACATGCATATTCCTTAGCAATTACTCCCTCCGTCTCAAAATAAGTGTCAAGTTTGACTTTTCAGAGTCAAACTGGTTCAACTTTGACCTTAATTTTTTTTTTGTTATATAATACTTGATGAAAAATTATACCATCGAAAAATACACTTAAAACCCAATCAATTTATATATTTTGCATCAAATATTATATAACACATACAAAAATAGTTAAGGTCAAAGTTGAACCATTTTGACTCTGAAAAGTCAAACTGGACACTTATTTTGGGACGGATGTAGTATATTTTACGTGCTTATAAATGTTAGCTAAATTATAATTATAATTAAAATGTATGTTAGGCTAAAGGGAGTGGTGGTGACCGTCTCACTATCCACATCATCATCATATCAGCTTTCTCTTTCCTCTCACTTCCATTCACTCCCCCTCACATTTCACCCGTTTTGGTCACATTCACCTCACCTTTCACTAAAATATCCACTTTATACAAATATATCTCACTAAATATTCCACACATACTTACAAAACAAATAAAAAACATTTACTTTTTGGAAATGGGCCTCACGTTTTTTGCACCTCACTTTGGTGAGTCGGTCACCAAACTTATGCAATTTGAGTGTGACATCTCACTTCTAATGGTGAGCCCGTCACCCACCACTCTGGATGGCCTTAAAAATGTATACACTGCCGTTGAAAAAATCGCTTCGAAGTACGTACATATTCCTAAGCAATTATATTTTACGTGCTTATAAATGTTAGCTAAATTATAATTATAATTAAAACGTATGTTAAAAATGTATACAAGTAACAAATTTGTTGTAGTGCGAAGAATGATAGCTACATTCTGCACTGCATCAAACATACAAACTGTACAAGTGTACTTGACTTCAGAATCAGGCGCACCATGATACAAAAACTTTTGAATCTTATTAGCAATAAACATATCAAGATTGTTAAGAATTTCATATGTATACAGGTGTCAAAAAATTTTCATGCAAGAAAAACTTCGGGGATCCAATTGTTGGAAAATAATGGTGCAAGTTTTAGTTAGTTTGATAAAACAGAATTAATTAGCACTGAATGATTTTAAACTCTGAACAATACAAAGGTTATGTATGACCTTAGTTGTGAATGAAAATGAGATGTTTGATATGTGTTATGAACACTGACCTGAACGATACAAAATTACAAATTTGACCTTCTATATTATAGATGAATGAATTTTGTTGGTTTTTTATTTAAAAAAGAACACACAAACCAAACTAATAAATTATTATTACTACGTAACTTCTTTTGAAATAATGCAATTATAATATGAACATATACATAATTTATAAACATACAATTATAAATAAATAGTTTTCACTGATAAGAGATGCTTGTTTAAGCTTATATGTAGCTCATGAGCTTATTTGTTTTTTGGCATATATTACATAATCTCTAATTTTCTAGCTTATTTTGAGACTTGTAGACTTATATAAGTTTATTATGATATAATAAACTCATATAAGCCTATAGGTCTCAAAATAAGCCGAAAATTTGAAGCTTATAAATTATAAGCCGAAATCAAATAAGCTCATAAGCCCACATATAAGCTTAAACAATCACCCCCATAAGCTTTTTATATAATTCAAGTTCTTGTTTCTCGTTTTCACTTTTCCTAACAACATTAACACATATGTTGATGCGTAACAAAACATCGATCGTCTTAAAAGACGAAAAAAGACTTATGTTTGAACAACAATAATTAATACCCATTTCAATAAAATAATAAAATAAATAATTACCACCTTATACCATTTGTCATTTTAATTAAAAGAATAGTCAAATGATGTTGACGTTCACGGAATGTTAAATTGAAAGGACCTGCACCGATATTATATTTTTAAATATGTGAATAATGAAATTTAAGCGTTTGAGCGTGACTTTGGAGGAAAAAAAGAGAGGCTATATTAGTAATATGAAGGTGTTGAATGGTTTAGGGACCTCTCTCAAGCAAAATCATTCAGAAGCAAATAGAATAACTCAGATGCTTTAAATTTTTTCTCAAACAAGTGAGCCTTTGACCGAATAAGTGTTGAGCTCTGAAATGGTCCATTAAGAAGTAAACAAACAATTTAATTTTTGATAGACTGATAATTAAGTAGTTTTAAGTTCATGCTAGTCATTCAGAATTATTGTCTAGTATCACTGTAAGCTCTCAAATCTTACTGGTTGCTGAATATTGAAGTATTGTAGGTTACTTTTCAAAATAAAACAATAGAAAAAGTAATAATTCTTAGTCTATATTTATATTGCCCAAATGACAAAAGTTCTTTATGGATCACTTTTTCTCTAAAGATCAAATCATTTAATCTTCACCATCTATCATCCTTCCATCTAATAGTATAGATTTATCATTAATTTAAATTAATTAATTTGCTAAAAAGAATCAATTATCTTTTTTTTTTAATTAAATATCTCGCAAACCGTTAACCGTTACGTGAAATAAAATCACATGTTATTTGTTATTTTAAATCACATGTGATTATATAAAATCACATTAGATTTGTAAAATCACATGTGATTCCTAACATACAAATCACATGTGATTTTCCAGGGGCAAATTTGAACACTAAAATAAAACTCGAAAAAAAAATCCGTCGAAAGTATATCAAAGTGTCGGTCTACTGAAAAAAAAAGTCTCGTCGCGATAGTGTATTTTTTGTCGATTAACGATTTACCGTTTGAAAATAAAGTTTTATTTATTTTTTTATTTATTTATTTATTTTTATGAATAAAAGATGACTACAATTGGTTCATTGGGTCTATAGAGAATATGGGGTACATACTGATCTCAACTCATCAACTTCTATATATACCTATCGTTTGCTAATGCAACGTCCTTCTCTCTTTCGTGATCTTATAAACCCATCGACATGGAGGCCAACGGAAAAAGTTTCTCAATGAAGGTGATAGACAATGCGGTGGTACATGCAAATGACCCACGGAATGACCATTGGTTACCCTTTACAAACCTTGATTTGCTTGTGCCACCTTTTGATGTTGGTTCTTTCTTTTGCTACAAGAAACCTTCCCAAGTTGGCTTTCCCACTTTGGTAAACACACTCAAAGCTTCCTTATCTCGAGCTCTCTCACTTTACTACCCCCTTGCTGGTGAGATTCTATGGAATGCAGAGGCTGGAGAGAATCAATTTCATTGCAATAACCGAGGTGTGGACTTTGTCGAAGCCACTGCAGACGTGCATCTCAAGGATCTAAATTTGTATAGTCCAGATGAGAGCATTGAGGGTAAACTAATGCCCAAGAAGCTACACGGGGTGCTCGTCGTCCAGGTAAACACTAAGTTTAATAACCCGTCATCACCCTGCATATTCAAAATCAATATATAACGAATCATGTCTTCAAAAACAACGTAGCCATATATTTTGATGTTTAGTTTGTTGCTTGGTGGGTGGTTTTGTTTTCAAGTTATATTTCGTGTCGTTGAGTGTTTAAATGTAAGTGTCTTAATGCATCTACTATATATGTTAGACGTTGTTAAATATATTTATAAGTTAGTCATGTCATATCACTAACTCATAAAACGTACTTTTTGTTGCATAAATCTCTTTTTGCTCTATAAAAACTTTAAATTTTGTGCACATAACATTTATGCATTATATTGTTGTATAAAAATAAAAGGTTCACGGGTTTAGATCTTTTAAACCTCATAAACATGAACTGGATTCACTATGAATGAAATAAAACATAAACCTATGATCTTTTTGAACATCTCATAGTAGATGCTCGATCTTAGTTTGTTTGGACGTGTAGCCGGTGTCATCAATCTTTGGTATTATTTTTGTTCTGGAGGTGTTTGGGTGATTTTGGTTTTATTTGAAGGGTAGTTTAATTCCGGGTGTGTGATTGTAGTGTCATCATATCTTTTCCTTTCCGGCATATCGTTAGTTTTTATTATGCGTTATCATTTCCGTTAGACATGTGTTTAAGAACAAATGATACGATCAGCACAAAACTAATTAATGTTAGGACATGTATATATTGTTGTGTATAATAGTTTTGCTTTTCACCCTCACCATCTTAAATAAACTGTCGTATGATATTATTTCATGCACTTCCCAGTTTCATTGTAGACTCAGTGACTCACACAAAGGATCAGCACTAGCTAATTCTTACATATAGTCATATAGACGTTTTATAGTTGCAAGTTCACGTATAATTTACTATATAATCTCAACCTATAACATACAATTTTCAGTGAATAAGTTTATCATGCTCAAAATACTACATCTAATATTATGGGACTACTAAAGTTGATTTTTGCATCATTAGTTGAAGATTTAAAACATGTTACGATTTATGGTTTATGTGTTATATATATCTTTGTTTAGTTTTATGAAGAGTTGTATCAATTAATGTAAATATAATGGGGTAATTGTGATATCATTACCTATCATGAAATGCAGGTTACAGAGCTAAAATGTGGAGGCTTGGTGATAGGGTGTATGTTTGATCATCGAGCAGTTGATGGGTACTCCTCTAACATGTTTATCTTATCATGGGCTGATATAACTCGATCTGAAACCCCATCTATGTCACCCTCATTTGGAAGGGACTTATTCAATCCGAGGTGTCCAACCACATATTCATCGTCAATCAACGATGTTTTTGCAATATTTAAACCACCGACCAAATCTGGCCATGACCAAGACTATGACGAGAGGAAACATATACTCACTAACCGTGTATACTACATTGAGGGCGAGCACCTTAAGAAGGTACAATTGTTGGCCAGTGAAAAAGGGTGTAGAAGGTCGAAACTAGTGGCCTTCACTTCTTTGTTTTGGAAGATAGTTGCATTGAGCATGGACGAGTCAAGAAATTCCAACAAGGTGTGTCATATGGCTCTTGCCGTTGATGGAAGGCGAAGGTTGAGCGAGGGAGCTGGAGAAGAGAAAGAAAAGCTAGTGATTTCGCACTTTGGTAATGTTTTGTCGATGCCTTCAGGGGCGATAAGAGCACAAGTAAGGCTTTTAACTATTTAGGAGTCTATTTAAAACACTACAACAGAAGTTTCATAGTGACACATGGAAGTTGTCATTACATTTGGCCATTTGGGTTTGTGACACTTCTAAAATACATCGTAACTACTGATTAATGACTCATTGCATAGAATAGCTTCACTCATTAGTGACAGTGGTTTGCCTTTTCAGACTGATTTGGATTTTTAGTCTTGATTAACCGACATTTTTTACAAAGTTACCAATTATTTTAATTGTTAAACCAATACACATAAAACTATACATTTTGCTCATGTAGTTTCAAAACCCAAAGCCAATACTAAAAAAAAAAAAAAAAAAAAAAAAAAGAAGAAAAGAACACCTTTTTACTTTCTTTTGTGTTCTTTAACAAGTCAATATCTGTATTGTTATACTATATAAAATTTGTTAAAAATCCAATTCAGCATATTTGAAATGTATAGGAACTGAAGCATATGTGTTTAAGCGATATAGCTATGAAGGTTCATGAGTTCCTGCAGACAGCCACTTGCAAAGACCATTTCTTAGACCTTATTGACTGGGTGGAAGAACGACGGTCACTGCCATTGGTAGCAAGGGCATTTGCTAGCACAGAGATGTCAGTTATTGTATCAGCAGGACATACGTACCAGGTTATGGACAAGATAGATTTCGGGTGGGGTAAAGTTGCAATCGGATCATGTCATATCCCGACTTCAAGGAAGGATTGTATAGTTATGACATTGCCTAGTCCAACCAATAAGGACGATTGGGTTGTCTATATGCATATGCCAGTGCAAACCATAAACTACATTGAGGCACATTTTAATAACATGTTCAAGCCCTTGAATGCTGATTACCTCCAGATTTAACATAAGTTATCGTTATTTGGACTTGTATCTGTTCGATAGAGCTTAAATTAAGAAAAAAACCGTTGTTCCTGTGTAATACTAAATGGTGTTACAAACACCTAGTACCTCTCAATTAAATAAAGTGGTCAGCCATATGTACAAGAATATCATAAGTTAAATTTCAATAATAGTTGCAACTTTTGTTATTAACAAATAATTGAAGGATACAAACTGGAACTTATTTTAAAACATATGTAGCTTTTCAAATGGTAATTAAACTGTAGCACTTTCCCCAACATTACAATTGTGTTACCTGTTAATGCTGTTCAAGAATGTAGTCCACGGAAATATTGCAAGCAGCACAAGAAAGTGTCGTTGATCACAATCGAAGGCCTCTATATCAGTTTAGCAGGTACCCTATCATGTGCAATGTAGCCCTCAACCGTTTTTGGGTCAGTATTTTGCGATTTTCGTGTGAGTGCAAAAATATCACAAATGGGCTAAAGTTTCCACCTTTGAAGGATGTTGTTTTCAATTCTGAGCATCTAATGGATGTTTACATTTCTTTTGTGTACAGGAGTATAAATATCACACATGCTTGCTGAATTAGTTCTGGATTTCTCGCAAGCCATTCACGCAGCTGAAAAAAGGCAGGCAGATTTGGATGAACATATTATTCAGAAGAGAAGAGGATGATGAAGGCAATTAGACATAACTGATTTAAGCATTTAAGTGGTATCTGATATGATGCTTTATATTTGGGACTTAGGGATTGTTTGGCTATTGAAGTTAAATAATGAGCTTTAGCGTAAAACATTTTGGAGTATGCTATTTGCTAAGGCCATAAGATTTTCTGTTAAGCTTAGCTAAACTCCCCCTTAGTCCTTATTTATGTGTATTATATATATACTAATAATGGTTTATGATGTGACATAAAGATGGATCATTAAGAATACTAATCCGAATCCCTATTGGTCCATATATAATAAAAAAACACATTTACACTAGTGTTAGAATATGTGTGCCTTTGCTATTGGTTGAAAAACTTTTGGAAGTTTACTGTTCACTTCAATTTGGGTTAACTACACGCTAATAAGGTTGACCAGGTTTATATCTCTCTCTTAGCACATCCTAGAAATTTCTAGCACTCTCCCATTCTTCTTCTCCATATTATCAAACAATACACACTATAACCACCCAAAAACGCACACTTATCTTCACCAAAAAAAGACACAGTAATTTGATGAATTAAATTTTCCTTTTGCCTTTGTAAAAAAAATTGAACAACAAAATCGAAAAACGTACCCACGAACCTACACTCTTCATTGTTTTCTTTGTTAAATTTACGCAGCCAAAAAAAACACAGACACACAAAACAAATTCCAGTGATCCCAATGTTGCCGATCGGTAATTATTCCATTAGAATAACCATTCAGATTAAAAAAAAAAAAAAAAAAAAAAAAAAAAAAAAAAAAAAAAAACGATTGTCAGTTATTTTTTGTTTTTTATAAGAAGTTTGTCATCTTATTTATGCTTTTCTTTAATTGCAGGTTTCAGATATTTGCAGTCATATTTATGGATTACAAAGTATTAGACGATAATCGGCCCAAACCCGGACAGAAGGGTGAAGTAAAAAAAAAAAGGTTTGATTTTGTTTTGTGATTTTATAGTTAAGGAATGTTTAATTGTTTTGGGATTCGTTTCCTGATAATTTTATAATTTGTAATGGGGTACTAGTTTTTGGAGATATGTGCATTCCAAATTGCTTCTGCTTATTTGCTTATTCTGGGGTAATGGGGTATTAATTTAAGGATCGGTTTTTGATTAACCAGAAAAACTACCAGATAAACAGAAATTAGAAAACGTTATAAGTTTTATGATCACGAAAATATAGCAGATAAAAATGTTATCAATTTTATGTGTATAGTCAATTTTACTTGGTTAGGGTGTTTGGAATAGCTTAATTAGGCTGCTTATGTGGTTATTGTTCATGAAGGTAAAGTCATTTTTTAAGAGAGCTCAACTCATCAGTAAACTTAAACTGACGACCTTTATGACAACTTTTTTATGGAGGTAAATGCTTATCATCTGTAGAAGTGTAAAAATGGGTGGTGCGGGTTATATGTCATATGGGTCGCGTTAGAGGCATGTCTATCTTTTGTTATTATCATATTATATGTATTTAAATAACATGACAAATGTGGTTTTATGCATTATGTAATGAAACACAGTCAAAATACAGGGATGTTAGAAAATTTAGCGATTCTTCATACTTTTTTTTTCAAAATTAGGTTTAGGAACGATAGAATATAATCACTGAAGGTGTACTGTCTTTTTTGTAGAATATAATCCGAGATGGTGTAGTAGCAGTTGTAGCGACTACTGCAATTACCATACGAACCCCCTCAGGATCCACAAAAGACAAACATGTGAAAAAAACAGCCATGGCTGTTGCCGCAGCTGCCGCTTTGGTTGTTGGCTGATGTGTCGAGATTGTAGAAGTTACGAGAGCTGAACGCACACATCTCATTGCTACAAAAGGTATATTGATTCACTGAAAAAAACTCAACAGAGGTTACGAGAGTAGCCACCAAATTTTATCAGGTACAGGTTCATTCAAGTGGTTAACAGTTAAAATTGCAACTCTTATGACCAAATATTTGTTTTTTATACCTTCTAATGTGGATGAATGGTTTAGGACAAAAATATTTCAATTTGGTTTGTTTTGCTACATTGAATCATTTATGTATTTTATAATTATATTTTATTATTTTTGGTTTTGATAGATGATTTTCAGTTATGTAGGTCAATTTTTTTACATGCTACATTTTTGTTTCTTTATAGATTCACTTAGGAAAGATCGGGATGGACACATGGGCCATATCTATTGTGTGGGTTAAGTTACATTCTACTTAACGAGTTGACAACAATCTTATAAATATGGGATCCAAGGCAGTGGCATATGTGAATGTGGATTGTGCAGTTCAAGGGCGATGTTTTCCCGCTGCCAAAAGACCTCACCTTCATGACATTCTAATCAAGGTTAGCAACAAGGTATAAAAAAGTTTAAAAGTGTATTATGAAAGAAAACCTTGGACCCAAAAGTTTAGAAACCTTGATGAAAAGTTTACTGAAGCCAAGAACTCACTAAGTGCAGATCGAGATGAATTAATTGATGAAGGAACCGAAGACATTGAAAAATATTTGATACTTCTTGGTGCCACCGCTGTTGAGGACAAACTCCAAAAAGGGGTAAGTGAATATTTACTTTTACCCATTTCAAAAGTTCATTAAATTTGAATATTTTTTGGTTTTGCGAACAATATTTAATCCACTTTTTGTACCTTTCGTTTCCCACTTTTTGCAGGTACCCGAGTGCATTGACAAAGTTGCTCAAGCAAGAATCAAAATATGGGTTCTCACTGCTGGTAAAATGAAAACTGCAATCAATATTGGGTACTTATTATTTTCCTTTTTCCGTTCGAGTTTGAATAATTACTACACTAAAATATTTCATCTAACATGTATAAACTGAACATTTTTCAGGTTCGCATGAAGTTTGCTTAAACAAGGAATCACACAGATTAAAATAACTTTAGAGTCTCCAGAAATAGTATCAGCAGAAAAAGGTGGGGACAAAAATGTAATTGCCAAGGTGAGTTTATGTTCATTATTCTGTGTTTACCGTTAATACGTGCACAAGTTCTTTTTTAACCGTAAATGAAAATTATGCTCTTGCAGATCTCAAAAGAAAATGTCAACGAGCAGATATTAGCAGGAAAGGCTCAGCTTACTGCTTGGTATTATGTGTTTACAAGACCTGAATCATTGGTACATCGGCTTTTAAACCAATCAACTTAAACAGCCTGGCAAGTTGTTAAGGTACGTTAAATGTGATCGTAAATCTATGACAATCATCTGTTATCATAGATTGATAATTTTTCGGGCTGGTTGATGGGTTCAGATCAATATGGGTCAAATTTAGTAAAATGCTAAACTCGGCAAGTGAACTTATAGTATTTGGCTTTTTATTTGTTTAAAACTTCAACAAAATAAATCTATGCAAGTTTCATGGTACGCTATTATGAGGTAACACAAGCACCTCTCAAATAATTGTGTTTTTATATTTATTAGTAGGATTAAGGATGTCCTTGGTTTAACTTATTTTGCTGCCTTATTACCATGTTTACTAAAAAGAAGTTCATTTTAGTCTTTTGATAAGATGTTGACTGTCGTACTTGCATCTCAGAAAGCTGTTGGATTGCTAACCTTTTAAGAAGACTTGATGCTCCAACCCCACAGGATTCTGGATATGGGAATCAGGAAGTTGCAATGTACCAACAGCTAGGGGTGTCATTCGGGTTGACCCGGTCGGGTTCGGGTCAACTCGGGTCGGGTCGGGTCGGGTCAAGGCTCAAAAAAACATACCCGAACCCGACCCTGTTTGAACTCGGGTCGGGTCAATTCGGGTTCGGGTCAACTCGGGTCGGGTCAATTCGGGTCGGGTCAGCTCGGGTTTAGGGTCAACCCGAGTTTTTTGCCTTGTAAATTGTTAGTTTTCTCGGGTCAATCGGGTTCGGGTCGGGTCGAGGCTAAAAAAACATACCCGAACCCGACCTTGTTTAGAACTCGGGTCAATTCGGGTTGACCCGAATTGACTCGGGTCGGGTTCGGGTCGGGTCGGCCCGAATGACACCCCTACCAACAGCGCATGTATCCACAGATAGGTCAAGGCGGCAGGTCTCAACAAGGCAATCGACATACATGGGCCAAGGTGAGTACTGATATATCTTTTTCAAATGTTAGTGTGCTTACAAATTATGATGTTGTGCGGATCTGATGCCATATCCAACTAACCATAAAGCCCAACATTAATTCATCTTCAGTGGCTGATGCACGCTTTGTTAGACACATTGCAGCAACTCTGTTTAATTTAGTCTTTCAATGTGTCCATCCCTTTTATTAGTACTGCTTACCTTCTTGAAAAACTTGCACATAAACACAATCAGCCAATCCCAAAAACCATCTGCCACAAAACTATTGGTCCGATTATTCATGCCAATTTTTTCACTTTCATGCCTAAAATATCCAAAATTTGATGCACATTTGCTGAAAGTGAAACTGTAAAAACTCATATTAAGGCCAACATTGGTTGCTGCTATAAGCGGATTTTAATAACTTCGTAACAATTTATTATGGTTTTTAAACATCAAGTTGAGAAGCTTTTCTTCTAGAAAATACACATCGCATAGGAGTTACTTAATTCAGCAGCTTTATCCACATAGATACCTGACAAATACAAAAACATCAACTTTTTTGATATAATACACATTATTTTTTCCAATAATTAACCGTTTTCTAATTACTGTTTTATTAACTTTTTAACTTCCCTCAAATACAAATCTTCTTATGCTGATCATTCTTTCAACAGGGAAACAACCTCCAATGAACAAGAAACACCAGCAGCAGTAAACCCAAACAAGCAGCAGCAGGAAATATCAGGCAACAAGAAAAAAAACAATCTCAGACCCAAGATTATCAAACACTACAATAGGCTTAAAGATCAACTTCAGTCAACAAAGTTAAGAACTTTTAACTAAATAAAAACATGGCAATAAAACGGCCACACCGCAGCATCGCGCGAGCTATTTTACTCGTTTGGTCTATTGGGTGGGATGGCTCATGTTATAAGATGTGGTTAAGATTTTCTGTAAGGAGATGGTAGACTCACACTCACTCTATAAAGCTTTAGAGTAATTGGATGCATGTACGTCGGTTACAATTTGTTTTATACCAATTATAGATTTTTAAATAATTTTAAGAGGATACACACATTTGAATCTTAGGTACCGGATCATTTGCAAAGTATCAAAACTTTGCAAAGCCTAAAAAGTAATTTAGTGCTGTTACGTGTCCCCCTTCTTCCCCCCCCCCCAAAAGGATAGTTACGTAATTTTGTGTCCTCCCGCTATATACTCTTTCTTGCTTTTTTTTTTGTTTTTTTTTCCTTCTCAGTTCTCTCTTTCCATTTTTATTCTTTCTTTGATTTCCCGATCTCCTCATCCCCTTTCATACCATCATCATCATCAGATATAACACAACACCGTCTTCATCACCATCACCGTCTCCATCACCATCACCGCCTTCACGCTGTCAGCACCACCGTCTTCACGCCGTTACCATCAGGTACCAACTAATAAAACTCTTTTTTGTACTTTTCGACTTCATAATAATCGGGTAATCATAGAAGATCTATTGTTGAAATGTGATAGATATAATGATGCACACCAAGTGCTCGACAAAATGCTTCAACCAGATTCAGGTCATAAATATGATAGAAATCTGGTTTTAATGGCGATTGATGATTTACAGGTGTTTAATCAAGGTATTGTTGATAATTTCTATTTTATTTTTATAATTTTTATGTTTGATGCACATTTTAGTAGTAATTTCATGATTATGTTTGGTTTTTGGTGTTTATTTGATGTCATCAGTTAAACTAATAAAGTGAATGAAAATTATACTGATGAATATCTATGAACATTAGTTTTTTAGATGTTCATCATTTAATGCTTTTTTTGTTATATTTTTTTTGTTCGTAGGTTATGTTATCATAAGTTCATCAGTTAGCTTATGCTTTTTTAGTTGATAAACATTAGTTTTTTTTTTGTTCAGGGCTATTATGTTATCATAGGTTCATCAGTTAGCGTGTGCTTTTATTGGTTCATCAGTTTGTTTGTTTTAGCTATTATGTTATCATAGGTTCATCTGTTAGTTTATTTGTGTTATCAAAGGTTATAGGTTCATCAATTAATTTATGCTTTTTTAGTTTATTTGTGTTGTAGGTTATAGGTTTATCATAGGTAAATGTTCCAAAACAGGTTAGTACTAATTTTTTTTTTCCAGATATTCACCAGTTAATGCTTTTTTTGTTCATAAGTAATGTTATCGTATGTTCATCAGTTAGTTTATTTGTGTTCTCATATGTTATGTTATTATAGGTTCATTAGTTAGCTTATGTTTTTTTAGTTGATGAACATTAGTTTTTTTTTGTTCATCAATCATTAACTTTTAGCTATTATGTTATCATAGGTTCATCAGTTTGTTTATTTTAGCTATTATGTTATCATAGGTTCATCAGTTAGTTTATTTGTATTTATTTGTGTTATCATAGGTTATAGGTTCATCAGTTAGTTTATTCTTTTTTAGTTGATGAACATTAGTTGTTTTTGGTTCATCAGTTATTGTCACGTGTTTTTTTTTTTTTTGATCATCTAATTGTTATTGTCCTGTTTTTTTTCGTCCAAAACAGGTTAGTACTAAAGGTTCACGAAAAAGGATTAAGAGTAGTGTTGAGCGTTCAATTAATCCAAGTGGGAAGCGTAGGAAGAACTGTAGATTATGCAAATGTAGCATGAAAGATCATAATCAAGCGAAGTGCAAAGCTATTAGAGCTGATATTGCTGCTAAGAAGGCTAGCAATAAGGCTGCTATAAAGGAGAGCAAGCAAATGGCAAAGTTGGCTGCTAAGAAGGCGAAGATGGCTAATAAGAATGCTTGTGTTGTTACTTAGTTACTCTTTCATGTTTTTTTTTGATTTTTTTATAACTGTTAGATAAATAAAGGCTTAGTTGCTGATAATATTTAACTAAGTACATTTTTTGTTATATTAGCTATTATGTTATATTAGGTTCATCAGTTAGTACGTTTTCTGTTATCTACTTATTTTTATGTTAGGTTTATCAGTTTATGCTTTTTTGTTATCTGGTTATTATTATGTTAGGTTCATCAGTTTTCTATGAGGTAACAGCTTTTTCAATATGTTCTAACAGCTTTTTTAGTATGTTCATCAGATTTTTTAATTAGTTTTTGTTCATCAGTTCTTTGTAATCAATGAAAAAAAGATGGCTTTTTATTGTATATGATTAAAAATGTTTTTTTTTTTTTTTTCTTCATTTTATCAGTGTATCTAATGAACAACTGTTGGACTAATGAACATTGTTGATTTGTTGGAATTCTTTTTTTCATTTTGATGAACATATCTTATACGTATAACTTTTTTTTTCCAGGTCTTGTGTAAGCCAGCTGAAGAGTTTTATGACTGTACGTAACGTTTTGAGTCATATGGACTGTTATTTCGTCATATCTTCTATGTGCTTCGGTTGTCAAAGGTTAAAAAGTTTCCAAAGACATACTTGCTTAGCCATTGGTTAAAGGAATCATTACCACCTCCATCAGTTGTTCAAGCTACTGGTGACAGAAGTGATATGATCCTGCGTAAAATATTCAGATCCGTTGAGTATTATGTAAATGTTCCAAAACCTGTTAGTACTAAAGATGTATTGTGGTACACCAATTAGTGAGGGAATGCACAATAGAAGTCATACCCGAATATTTTAATCCGTTGAGTATTTTATCAAACACATTGTGTGCACTAAATATGACTAAGACGTCATCTTTAACGTACGATATCTCACTCATATCATATCGGATTTGAGTAATTCAAATGTAAAGAATGGCCAAAAATCTACAACTTTCGTGTTTTAAGTTTTGCAAAATTCGGCCTATAAACTAGACAAAATTAGAGCCGAAAATGCCGAAAATTTCAAGAAAATCAACACCCACTTAAAAAGTTGAAAAAAGAAGTTGCGATTCATATATCAAAATGCATTTCAAATTAAAGAGAATTAAATTTTAAAAATTATGGTGAAATCCGTTTTTTGTAAAAGTTTACGATTTGAAAGTTATTTGCATTTGAAATTTGATTGTGAAATAGAATATAATCTTAATTTTACAAAAATACCCTTAGTTAAATGGAAGAAGTAAGTATCTGTATATCTTATACGGTGGGATTGAATCTATGAAGATCTAACGGTGGAAAACACTTTTTAGGCTTTTTAAAATTTAATAACTTTCTAGATAATCGCAACTAGTATGATTCTCTTGGGCTTATTTTGTTGGCAAGACCTAAGTATGATTCTCTTGGGCTTATTTTGTTCGGGTTGCAAACTATGTAACAAAAGTAGAAATGAAAATCCAACGAAGCAATAGGTCATGGTTGATTTTGGGTCAAGGTTAGTGTTGTTATTCATTTGCATCCAAATTCCCATTTGTAATTCATAAACTTTTAGGTGTTCACGGAATGAACATTGGCTATTAAATTGGTTAGCGCTCATAAACGTCATTTGCTATTCAAGACCATCAAATTTGGAGACGACAACACATGAACGTTTATTATTTTAATTGTTACAAACTCAATTGATTATCGAATAATTCACGTATTATCTCATTATTTCTTTCATATATTAATTGAACATGTTTACGTTCGTTGTTTTCTTATTATCTCATTTTCATATTTCTTTAAAAACCCCCTTGAATCCACGGGTCTTTAAGCTATTAACAAATAATTGAAGGATAGAAACTGGAACTTATTATATATACATAACATTCAGCGGGATCTTTCCCCCTTAGTTTTTGTAGCAATTTACTGTAGCAAGAAACAAAAAATATTAAACTAAAGATGCTACAGTGCATTGTGAGGGAATGCACAATAGAACGCACAGGAAAACAGTTTTTTGTGAGATGTTGAAAAAAAATATAAACCCACTTACATCTACCTTCTTCCTGAATCTTCTTAATCAACCCTACCTCTGCAACACACACACTCACAAAACACAAACACAAAACACACACACCCACAAATGATCGGTATATTGTATATACATAACAATATGCGGGATCTTTTCCCCCCAACTTTTGGTCCATATCTCTTTGGGCCGCTCCATACCCTAAAAGTCATACCCGAATATTTTAATCCAAAGGGTGTTCTGTGGTTGCCATCTGTTAGAATCTACAGGAAATGGGTTTTTTTAGAGCCATATCTTTTGGATGGTATTCTTGAAGCTTCTTCCCATCTCTTATGTTCAGATATTATTTCTTTTTTAATAAAGATTTGATTTTTTGGTTATTTGTGATATTGGTTCTTGATTTTGGGTTGTTTTTGAAAAAGGGTATTTGTTATTTTGTGTTTAGTTATTGTATTTTCTATAAGCTAGATATGATGAAGTTGCAATTGATTTTGGCACTCGGAAATCAGGTATATGATACATTAATGAATGGCTAGACTCCCCTTTAGTTTGGTTAAATTTTTCACTAGACTCCCCTTTAGGACGTGTGGTAAAGTTCTAACAGTTTGTAGCACATCTTAGATTACAGCTAACGGAGGTAGCGGCTTATTTGTATACTCTTCCAATACGTACAGTATCTACCTAATTTGGGATGAAAAATGATTTTGTAAAGGTAATAGATTTGTTGCTTTGGTTCGTGTTTTTTCCGTTAAACAATTTCTAGATCTACAATTTTTCTTCATAATGTTTGGATATTGTAGGATTGGGTCATTAATGGTGATCAGGTAAATCAGATTTGCCGAAGGTAAAGAAGGTGCAGGGTCATCCCAAGATGTTGACAATTTAGAAGACGAATTGCAGAAGGATCAGAGTTCTAGAAATGGGAATACACACTATAAGCTAGAGATGAAGTTGAAATTGATTTTCGCACTTGGAAATCAGGTATATAATACATTAATGAATGGCTAAAATACATCATGTAATATAAGTTAAGTAGTAGCCGAAGCAAATTAAACATCAATATTGTTGGGACTTTTTTGTGTGTTTTAGATGCCAGGAAATGTAAACGGATGATATTTGTTTCCGATTGAGAAGTTATCGTTAGACGAGAATGGTTCCTCACATTAAAGCACAATGTAAGTTTGACATAGCTATGTTTAGTGATCAGCTGTTTCTTTTACGTTTGATGTTTGATGTCTTTATACATTGCAAATTATGTTAGTATAGATTCGAAAAAACATGTGATAGTTTTAGAGTCTTAATACAAAAGTTAAAACCTTGACGTGTTTCGGAATTCTGACACTTTTGTAGGGGTAACATGCGTGTAGTTTTATGCTTTATAGGTGCAGCAGATTGAGGTGCATTTCTGAAAGATCTTATTTAGCGTATGTTGTTTTAGCTTATTTTTTTTGCTTATGTGATTTTGGCAAGAGGTGTTTGCGATTCTTGAAGAAATGAGAATAACATATATAGTTAATCATGGCTGAAAATTTTAGGCAGAGACTCACACACTCAATATACATTTTTTGGCTGAAAACGCTTTTAGTGTGGCAACTTTCATATAATGGCTTTATTATATTTAAAGTGGCATCATGGAATTTTGAAGGCGAACGTAATGCATCATAACATAAGATATTCATTTACGGTGGAAAATTGTGTTATATAGTGTCTTCGGATAATACATTAATACTTATGCAGAAATAATGTGCGTTTGGATCAGGTCACTTCAGAAACAAGGAGAGTTTGCGACAAACTGAGATTATATATATCAGGTGAAAGCCCATAATTTACTTTTGAGATTCGCTCTTTTTATTGCAGGCTTAACTTATATATTTTATTGCATGGGATTTTAAAATCTACATTTTAAAAACTTTTTTTTTTTTTTATAATTTTTTTATATAATTGTTTGTTTATGGAGCAGGAATTGTTGCCATCGTTACTTCCTGTATACATCTCAAGTTTATTTACCAGGTCTGTAAAATTAATGGACCAATTTGAATTGATATTCCAATACACCATCTAACACCCCCATCCGAAAATGGGTCAAATGTCACATTTATGGCGTCAACATAACATACGCAAGCGGAAGACAATATAAATAATAAGGTTACAAAGGTATAATAAGGAAATAATAAAATACTAAGTCTGAAACATAGTGACTTCCAAACTAAAATACAAATCTAAATCAAGTCTAAATGAAAAGTGACTTCAATCTCCAAAGTCTAATCAAAGCAAATGGGCAACTATCTTCAGGGTGGTCCACTAAGACCTCCTATGCACTCTTCATTCATAACACAGCTTCCCTCTTAAACCTGCCGCAGAGAAAAGAAATGCGGCTAAGCTTAAAAAGCTCAGTGAACAGATATAAACAAACGAATAACTAACATGAATGAATAAGTGAAAAGAAATCATCAGAACCTGCTGAACCAGAATATCATAAGTCATGAGAATCAGATGAAATAAGAAAACAAATGAATCATAGGTCATAAGAGACACATGAGATAAAGAATCAAAGATAAATAAGGAAATTACCACGAGCTCGAAACATATACCTAAACATGATACATGTGTTACACCCGTATCCCGATAAGGTATTATTTATATAAATAATAAGTTATGTAGGACTAACTTTGCCAATTGTTATAGATTTAGTAATAACTAAGTGTGTGGTCAAATAAGAAGAATAGGACTAGAAGGACTAAGATTGCCAAGAGGCCAAACTTGTAACTAACAACAAATAAATATCCAAGACTTAGAAAAGTCTGGAATAATCTTGGGAGTTCTTGGTGTGTCGACTTGTGTAGAAGAAAAGAGAGGGAAAGCTAAAAATAATCATCTAGCTCATTTTAACTATCAAGAGGTGATCAAGAATCATTAGAGGCACCTTAATTGTGGTCTCTTCATCAAGTAAGTGGTTTTCCCAAATTGTGAAAATTAGGGTTCATATGGTGGGTTTTGAGGATTATGGCAAAAGGTAGTGAATTGATGGTCTCCTTCGTTAGTTAGTTGCTAATTGTAGTTAATTTTGTGATAGGGAGCAATTATAGAAGCCCAATCAAGCCAAGTAGGAAGCTAGTAGGATTTGAGGTAAGTATATGAGTATAATCTTTGTTAATGCTATGATGATAATGTTATGTTTATGATTAATATGATTTGTATGGAGCTTGTGAATGTATGTTAGCTTGGATCCAATGCTAGTTGTGTTAATGCTAAATAATTACTTGCCCGGTCAAGGTGAGTAATAATCTCATTTGATGCTCCTTGTTAATGTTATGATTGGTGGTAATCACCAATCTCATGTAAATGTGATGTGGATTATATCTTGTATACTTACTAAGCGTTTCCGCTTACGGTTTAGATCTTAATGATTTTGTAGGTACAAGTGGAGAAGGCAAGGGTAAGGGCTTAGCTTAGCTCTAGTGTAGAAGGTAGACTAGAAGACCATAACCTTTTGGACCGAGCGTATTAAAGTTGGAAGCCCCGAAGAGTCTCTTTGTGTCTTGGTATACTTTAATCTATATGGTCGTTTTGTTATCAAATGGTCTTGTCGACATTTAAAGTCTTTTGTTCATGTATGGGTCATGGGTCAAATATGTATAAGTGTCATGAAGTCTTTATGGTTTGTGGTTAAGGTGGTAATTAGAAGGATGTTTGGCTTTTAGCCAAACTCACCCATTTTGGAAAGCTACGGGTCAAATCTTCGTACTAACAACTTTTCAATATATTAGAAATGACAAAGAATGTATGCTTTCAAATGGATATGTTGTGGATAGGTGTATTGGGTAAAAGTGTGTAGTTGAAATGGGTTCTTAAGGGAGTGTTTGGTATAAGTTAGTTTTTACCCATTTTGGAGCCAAACGGGTCAATTGCCGTGTATTATAATTTGGTATGGTTTTGAATGTAAAGTGAGTGTTTTGATACAAGTTATAGTGTTGTATTGAGGTCAAAATGAGTTGTGGGTGAGTATTGAGTTTATGCAGATTTTCTGCAGACGTTCTATCTCAGATGGATAGATACGGCGCATCTCTTTGTGGGATACGGCGCATCTATCCAAACCCAAATTTCGGTTTCAAGTTTCGGTTTCATTTGGGTAGATACGACGCATCTCTTTTTGGGATATGGCGCATCTATCCAACAGTCCAGATTTGGTAATTTTCTAAATGTCGTACAAAACAAACCGTAAGTCGTCACGGGTCGTACCACCTATCGTTTTGAAGGTAATTGAGTCTACTTTCATTTAAAAATAGCCTTAAGGGCTGATTGTGTACCGATTTTTGTCAGTTCATAAAAGAGTGACAGCAGGTCAGTTTTCGGGTGTTCTTTTGTGAAAAATTTTCACGTTTTTTGGTCTAATTGGGCACGGGGCGTTACAACTTGGTATCAGAGCTTCGGTCTAAGAGATTTAGGATTTCACCTTAGGATTTCCTAGACTTAGAACTTGTGTAGATGTGTTTAGAGCTAGTGTTTGTTATTTGTGTATCGTTTGGGTGATTTTAAGGACCCATATGTTGGATATTTTTCTGACTACGCCTGGCCACCGTAGTGATAAAAATATGGAACATATGTGAAGTTGAAATCATTTAGATCATACATGGGTGACAAGCTAGGGTGTTAGTATAAAGATAAAATGTCATTCATGCATCGATTAAGTATATGGTTGTGCTTGATATTATGAATTGCTAATTTTCAGTAAGAAGAAATGGAAACCCCTCACCCAAAAGAAGTCGCGAAAGCCACGGCTTCCAAACATGCCAAAACTTCGGCAAGTGATGCGGGTAATGATGGAAAGGATAACGAAAGTTCTTCTTCTAGTTCAGGGGGACCTAGCTTTAGGGGTTTTTCAGGAGAGGAGATGAAAGCCTTGGACTCAATGTTAGCAAAAAGAGTGGGTAAGGCTATTGAACAAGCAATGCCCTACTATGTCAAACAAACGACGCAAAATCTTAAGGAGCTAATGAAGGAAGAGTTTAAGGAGTTTAAGAAAGAATGTGGTCTAGCAAAATAACCTAGGAGTGACAAAGCTACTTACCGTGACTTCACGGCTTGTGATGTGCCACGGTTTACCGGTGTCCTTGACCCGATTGTTAGTAATAGGTGGGTTATGGCTGTGGATGGTGCTTTTCGTACTAGTGGATGTGAGGAAAGGAAGAAGGTTATCTATGCTACTAATTTTCTTCGCGATAGTGCTAAGACTTGGTGGGAAGGAAAGGTGTGTGAGAAAGGTGAACCTTGGGTTGAAACATGTACTTGGAAGGAATTTAAGGAGTTGTTTAGTGCCGAATATGCTCCGAGTGAGGAGATTGACAAAATCCTAGAGAAGTTCCAATCTCTCACTCAAACTAACGAGACCGTGAATGAGTTGTGGAGAAAGTTTAATGATATGGTTCCTTATTGTCCCGAGTATCTTGGGAATGACAAGCTTAAAGTCGATAGATTCCAAAGAATGCTTAAGGATGATATTCGTGATGTGATCTGTAGGTCGCTATTAATGATCTCAAACAACACACACACTCTCGTTAAATGATTTAAACCAACCAAACACGATATACTACTTATCTATATATTAATAAGCTACTTATGGAAATATGAATAAGCTAAACACGATAAGCTAGAAAATAAGAGAAATGAGAAGAAGAATAAGAAAAGAAGTGGAAGGCTTTCTATTCGAATGTTATACCAACAAAGCTTACGCAGCTACACTTGAAAACCAACAATTCAAATGACTCCCTTGCCTTGTATTTATAGGCATAGGGAGGGGGAATCATTCTTAGGAATATTCCCTTTACATGTGCTAAGGATAAGGTTAAATAATATGACCGGTCCAAGGACTACTATTGAACCGGTCCAAAATACAAACAATATAGTCATAATTGTGCAACATTAATTAAATGAACAAGACTTGTAAAATATTTAAAACGTGTTCCTAACAATCTCCCCCTAAGTCTTGATCATCAATGTTGCCCGACGTCTTCTTTGCTTCTTAGGCTTCCGACGTCTTCATAATCTTTGTTTCTTTGTTCTTGTGTAATGATGATATGATGTTGTCTCTATCTGCCAATCTCCAATGTCTTCTCGTCTTCTCCATCATGCTCATATATCTTTGACTTGTTTACTGCAACATGTTCTCACTTTTTCAATCTTAAACTTGTGAAAGGTTGAGGTGTTTGAACTTTTGACTTTACTATAGCTTGTGTTGAACTTTTGTGATAACTGAGTCATTGAGAGGACATTTCTTCAAGATATAAGCATGATGGAGTCTTGATGATCGAACTCCAGCTCCTCAGCAGCAGCAGCAGCAGCAACAGCAGCAACAGCACGAACCAACCGGTACTTACAGGCTCAGACTTGAGATCATCAACAGCATAGTGTGAAGACTTTCTCAAATCTTAACCCAGACCGTTCTGAACCGGATTCCCCCGAAAGGGATTACACGGACACACCGAAGTGCACCCACGATTCAGTGAGTCGCTGGAGATCACCCCACGACTGTAGACCGTTTTGGAGCAAAAACACTAAGCGTAACCCACAAGGAGTTACCGAAGTGACCTGCTGTCAGAGTTGTTTGATGTTGTTCTGGCAGGATTTCCATTCAATCATTGAAAATCACAAATGTGACTTCTCTCATGAATGTTCTCGGCAGATTGCTAAGATCTGCGAAGGACACTTTTCCTAATTTACAACTGATGTTCATGATGTAGAACACCAGAGTAATTCTAAGTGTACCTAAGAGATCTTTTGATGATTCTCATGGCTCTAGACTCAATAAGTGCACATTTGTTTGGTCATCGGAGGCGTGGAGCAGATTGCCTCCTTTTCAATATCAACAATCTCGTAATGAGATGTCGATAGATTATGAAGGGTTCTCCGTGTGAATGAAACAAATGTCTTTTGAGAGACACTTGAGTGGCTTAGAAGGTTTTTTAGTGCGTCACTGGGTCCATGACGTCTTTGGTCTTCAATACCGGTGATGCTCATCAACCAGTAGATTATGAATTGAACCCGGTGTCTGCCCTAAGGTTGAACAAATGGAGGGCTATTTCTTTTCACCCTTTTCTTTGCTTTTCTTTTTAATTCTTCAACCCCTTCTTTCTCCGTACATTCAATTTCTCCTTTTTTATATCATACCTAGGACTTTCTAGTCTAAACTAGTGGTATTGTCCTTGGGTAGATCACTCCGGCTCTGGCGGATCATAGGACGGTTTTCCCTAACCTTAGTCACCTTATAACTCCATGACTATCCTAATGATGCCATACAACCAAAACCTTTGAAATTCTCTCAAAGTGTCGATCATTTGTAAAGACATTTTGTTGACACTTTGAGAGTTTGATGATTTTCAGAAAGGCTCCCCCTTAACATGTGCGCATAAGTAATAATTTTGAAATTTGCACATGCCGGAAGGAGTTGGCACTTTTGAATTGATTGACTTTCAATGAACCTGATCGTTGCGAGACACGCTTACATCACCAGTTAGACTGGCTTGAAATTATTACCCGTCCAGATCAGATTCAAAGATTATCGCTCGAAATCGGTACATTCTACTCAGACACGCCCTTTGCGAGACACGCTTACATCACCAGATAAACTGGCTTGAAATTATTACCCGTCCGGGACATGTCCTTTCGACTACTGACTTTCCTATTCGTCAATTCGAAGGTCAACTCTGAGTATGAGCACACGAGATTCCAGCAAATGAGTCATCATATTTTAATCATTTGTTTCTTCTCCCCCTCAAAAATAGCATACTCATGATGTTTTTGGAAAAACGTTTATGATTAAAATATGCTGTTTTTGAGTTTTTAGGGAAGAAGTTTCAAGAACTTTGATACTTCTTTTTGAACAAAGATTATATTTTTCAAATACTCCCCCTGGACGAGGGAATACTTGTCCTTATGAGCAGAATGTTTGGAAAAACAGTAGTGAAACATTCTGGTTTTAATTCTGCTCATAAGTAAGAAGCTTTCGCTCCTTTTTCAGGATTGAGGCACTGACGCGTACCTCAGGGTCCTTTCTTTGGGGTCCGGGTTGTACACTGTTATGTGTGCACAAGCCGTAGTCATATCCACAGTCATATATAAGTAAGAATATTGAATGAATATTTGAATATTGAAATCAAATTCTTACAAATTAACCGCCTCGGCCAAACGTGGTGAATTTTGGATCTGTTCTCTGGAATAATCTGATGGCAAACGGAGGACGACCACCAACATAAGTTTCCAATCTCCTCATCTGATCCCTTCTGTAGAGCCTTTCTTCAATTGACCAGATAAAATTCTTGACCTGCCTGAGCTGCTGATGATTCCATTTCTTGTGCTTCTTCAGTATTTGATCCTGAACCCGTGTGACTAACCCATCTCGAACATTCTTAAGAGTGTCGTCACAGAACTTGTGAATCTCTTTATGAGGCATGAAACGGTTGGTGTTTGTGGCACTTCTGTAGACGAATCCGAAGACAGGGTCGGTCTTGAGCAAGTACTGAGGCTCTTTGTTATCAGTGAGAGTAAACATGGGATCCTCAAGATTCAGTTTCTTCTGATAACTTTCAACTCCAAGTTGAAGATCTTCTACACGTTCTTTGATCACTGTTCTTCTGATGAAGTGGCATATAGCAGTGCTAAATGCATACAGAAGAGTAGGATTGAGATGATTCAGCTTCCCTTGAACTTTCATCAAATACAAATCTTCAATGTCGTTGAGACTTAGTTCAGGAAAATCTGCTTCATTGAATGTGTAAATAAGATTATCTTGTCTGCGAACCGTGACTTCAGAGATGAATGTGTAACCAAGCTTTTGAGATCCTTTAGCATCAATCACTGCCTTGATACGAAGATCACTGTACACCTTATCACGAGATGCCATGAGGGCTAGCTTGTACTTGTACCATGATTTACGTTTGTCAAACCAATGATGAATGCCAAGTTCAGCATCACGATCATATTTAACCCTTTTGTTGATGAAGAGTTTGCGACGTCTAGCTTCTTCTTCAATGGCAGGATTGGTGTAATTCGCAGCAGGAGTGAACGTTATTGAGGTAGCATACTTGATTTCACTAGAAGCCCCATGCACAAGTAGTTCCAGATCTTGGTTGAAGAAGAATGCAAATGGAATTTCGGACGTTCCATGATAAGGTCGTATCACAGGAAGTGGTTTTGTCCAGTCCGTGATGTATGGACGTTTCTTGCTGTCAAGTCCACCTTCCCTGTATACATCTGGATTTGTCCAATCGAAGTCTTTTGATAATGCTCTAGCAATATTCTCCAGATGATATTCCAACTCAGCAGCACTTGCAGACTTATCTTTTAAAAGATTAAACGCATCATTCTTGATTCTACGAAGCTCTCTTTTAGTCATCTTCTTAATGTTGAAAGCATGTTTGACTTTCTGATTGTATTCAAACGTGCTATCTTCTATCTTTGAAGCTTCGTCGTCGATGATTTGAGCCTGTGCAAGGTGGTCGAACCAGTTGTTTCCATGTAAGTCTTCGTCAGTATCTAACCATGTAAGCACAGCTGGTTCTTCAGAAGACTTTTTACTGCTGGATGGTTTGGTTTTTGCTGGTTTTGGAGGTGATTGAGGTGGATCATCTTGAGGAGGGTCATCTTGAGGTTGAAACTCAACGTCATCATTGATGAAATGTTCAAAGTGATGCTCAGTTTCCTTAGGACCAGATTCTTGATGATTAGGAGATGGTGGAGAAGTTGTCTGTACTGGTGGTTCCTGAATGTGAATACCAGATCCACTTACAGTCTTTTGTTTCTTTTGTGTGGCATTTGGATCTGGATCCTCAGTGTCGTCATCACGAATCCTCTTTCCTTTATCAGCAGCAACCTTGCAAGAAACCTTCTCAATATGTGCTGCAATAGACTTCATAAGACTAATATCTTCAGGAGAAGGAGATGTCATAGTGTGGAGTCTGTTGAGAAGCTCAAGTTTGAGTTCTTCTGTGGTGAAGTCTTTGAGTTGCTTGAAGCCAGAGTTGAGGATGATTGCTTCTTTGACCTTGATATCAAGTTGAGTGTTGACATTCTCATTAAGATTCTTCTGTAGATCAGCAGTAAAACGTTTGACATAATGTCTTGTCTTACTTTTGATATTGTCTTCTATATCGAAAGAAAGAAACTCATCCATGTTCTGCTTTGTTACTTGCATCTCCTTGACTTGTTCAGATAGACCCTTGATAAGATTTTGCATTTCTGTCATCTGTTCTTGCATCTTGCTTTCTTTTCTTGCTTGAGCAAGTTTTGCTGCTTTCTTGATTTGCCTAGATATAGGTGAGAGAACTTCAACTCTTGTGACTTTGGCGATTTTATTGACTTGTTTGCCCTTCATGACTGTTTTGATTCTTTCTGCCAATGTTGCTTTGCCTTTGTTTGGTGGTGACCTTGATGGTGATGGAGTGAGTGATGGAATAGATGATGATGAATTAGGAGAAGCAGAATCCTTGTGAGATGAGGGTGAAGGTTTTGGAGATCTTCTTGGTGATTCTGGAGGAGTTGGAAGCTTGGGAGGTGACTTTGGAGGTGAGATAGGTTTGGGAGAAGGAATGGGAGGAGTTTGATCACGTGGTTGTTGTGGAGGAGATTTGAATGGATCATTCAATGGAGATACAATGTAGTTATCTGCTTCCTCATCCTCCTTTTGTTTCCTATCCATTTCTTCCTTCCTTTTCCTTTCTGCTTTAGCAATTTCTTCCTCCAGTTCATTAGCAGCTTTAGTAGTCTTTAATCCAGTAATCTCCTTCTCTTCCTCAGAATCTCCCCATTCCTCAATATTATCTTGATGATGTTCTTCCTCTTGATGTGGGATGTCATCAAACATAGAATCTGAAATTTCATTTTCTGTGAAGACAATCTTTTCTGATTCAGATTGTGGTGGATTTTCCAAGTCGGGTTGATTAACCGAACTTGATGGAGGAGGAGGAACTGTAGATGAAGCCATAGCGGGTTGATTAACCGTATTTGGCTGAACTGTGGAAGTTTGCAATACACCGGGTTGATTAACCGGATTAGAAGATAAAACTGGTGCTGGAGTGACTCCTGATCCTCCTGCTCCCTTAGCAATCTCTTCCTTCTTCTTTGCTTCTAATTCTCTCAAAACTTGCTTTTGTAGTTCTGCTCTTCTTTCTGCTCTTCTTTCTTCATCAATCCTTTTCTGTTTAATACTTGCCTTAGCAGCATTCTCTAAATCAATCTCTGTTTGAAACTCAGCTTCTTGATCATTGAGTATTTCTATTTCTGGTTCCGTGTCTTCAGAGGATTCAGAGGTTTCATCACGAATACCAATTTCTTCAACTTTTGGTTTCGGAGCTGTCTTAATGATTCTCCTTTTGCTTGGAGGTTGTTTCTTTGAAGCACTTGATGCACTTCCAGTTTTGCTAGCTCTACTGCTTTTGGAACGAGTCTTGGAAGACCCTGTTCCCTCAGTCATTTTAGTGATACCGACAAGCTTCTTCTCATAAGCTTGAATGTAATCAGCGTAAGCAGAAGTTTCCTTGATCTCTTCAGTAAGTAGAACATCAAACAGCTTAAGACCTTGTTTGTGAGTGCTTTCCTTTGGAAAGTATACTGATTTGAAGTCTGTGTCCATCTTGATCACATGTCTTTCTCTGTCTTCGGGTCGATTAGAGATATCATGATCTTTATCAAGAAGAAGACTGATCAGCAACTTGGTGTAACGTACGAATGGGATTTTAGTCAAGGGTTTTTTGAGTACACCATGCATTTGATGCATAAGGTCTTCCCAGATAAGAGCAGCAAAATCAAGGTTGTGTTTGGTAACAAAACCCCAGAAGAGTTGTGCATGAGAGAGTCTTGGATGTTCGTGTCCACTGTCTCTTCCAGACACTGATCGAATCAGAATATAGTACATTGCTCTCCATGGTTGAGGAATGGATTTGGCATTGATATTTGAGAGGATGTTGAGTGGAAGATCAGGATCAACATCATAACCAAGGCCAATGAGAAAGTTGAGAATGTCTTGTTCAGTGGGTGCAGGCCAGTATCTTCTAGAGGGTTCTGGTGGATCTGGTAGAGATAATGCTTCACGTAGATGTGCTAGAGTGACCTTGACTTGTTTCCTATCAAGAGTGCAGGTGAAGAATTTGTTGTTGTCATCTGGTTTGATAGTGCTCCACATCTGATGAATGTAGATCTCTGGAATACTATCTGAATCTTCCAAGATACTCCTGCATTCATGTTTTTTGAGGATCTCGATGACAATTCGACAACTTGGTTCAGCACATTTAATGTTGTCGAAGACCACTCTTGAGTTGTTCTTCCCATACTTAGCCTTGAATCCTTGTGGGAATAATTCTGCTTTGGTGATAGGAGGAAGTGGTTGTTGTTGTTGTGAAGACATTGTGGATGATCTGAAATAGCATTATTACACCAATTTGCAGGATATATGTGTGTTAGCATTAGTTGAAATTGAATGTTTGCACATAACATCCTTTCTGATATGATTGAGCAATCGTTAATCTGTGAATTGATCATTTGAATTTGCATAATGAAACCTTCCCTTTAATTTGACAAGACTTAAGGAATTGAAAATTTCAATGGAAATTAGTAATTTCAAAGGCAGATAATCAAAAATGAGAAATTTTGACAAATGCGAGAAAAATTACCAATTGCAAGAGAAAAAACCAATTGCGGGAAAAACTTGTCAAATGCGAGAAAAATTTCCAATTGCGAGAAAAAAATTTCCAATTGCGAGAAAAATTTCCAATTGCGAGAAAACTTTTCAATTGCGAGAAAAATTTCCAATTGCGAGAAAAAATTTCCAATTGCGATAATCATTCCAATTGCGGGAAAAATTCCAATTGCGAGAAAAAGGTTTTTCAATTGCGAGGGCAAAATACCATTTGCGATAGCAACACCAATTGCGAGAGCAATGGCAATTGCGGGAGCAAATGACAATTGCGATAGCAATTGCAAATTCGAAAATATCTTATCCAAGAAATTTCGAAAACCCGTTTTGACGATTAATTCACTCACAAAAATTTTCAATTCACAGAATAATGATTTCTCATCAATTGCAATAGGTTCATTAAGCTATTTTATGCATTTTGTCAAACTTTTAACACTTTCTATCCACAAAATCTTTAAGATCAAACTGCTAGTGCATAGTGTTCTTGATAAACCCTAAATCTCAATCAATGATCGTCTAATGTTTCTGGGCTTAATCTAAGGCAACAACTATTCAATTCGAGTCATAATAACACTATAACAACACTTTAATCACACCAAATCCTTCACATTCGATTATCCCCAAATTATGAACATAAACCCTAAACGTTCGTATAATCACTCAGATGAGTTTCAGAACCAATTAATCACGCATTTAAGTTACATAATCAAGATTTAAGTATAACAGAACAAGCATTATCACTTAAAACACATAGGATTAAAAAATCCCAATTCTACGCAAACCCTAGAATTACGATTAAACATTTGATACAAATTCCACCGTTGGATCGTTAATTCCTTGAAAACCATGTGTTATAATCACTTAAAGAACATGAAATCACTCACAAATTCGTTAGATCTTGAGCAGATGATCAGATTTAATGACAGCCGTTGATTGAGTTGTTGGGTGATAGTAAATGCGAGGGACAAGAATTAGTGATAGTAAATGATTTGCAGAGTTGTAACAGTTTTGCATTTAATCCTTTTACTATTAACTTTTATCCTATTTTTCACATTTAGTCCCTTAACCTCAAGTTTTGTAGCACACTAAATCCTAACCAAATGATTTTCAATATTTAGCACTTTTAGTCTTCTAACAATTAGTAACCATCAAATTCCTGATAACCCTTAGGATATCTCATCAAAGCCAATACACAGCAACAGTGTTACAGAGAATATGCAAGTACAAATTTGTGAAAAATTTGTAAAAATTTTGTGTCTCCCCCTCAACATTTGTTCAGAAATGAAGAAAGAAAATTTTTAAAAAATGAACAAAATGTTGACAGAGGATTTGTACTTGCATACACACACACTTTTTTTTTTTTTTTTTTTTTTTTTTTTTTTTTTTTTTTTTTTTTTTTTTTTTTTTAATTGTTATTTACAAGATAGTTTGGATGTTTGACTCAAGTATTTAGTTTTTGAGAAAATTTGACAATTCCTGAGGAGTCAAACATCGCATGCCAATTTGGTGAACCAATTTCACAAAACGTTCATGAGGTAAAGCCTTCGTGAAAAGATCCGCCAATTGGTGTTCCGTTCCCACGAAATACAACTCAATGGTACCCTGCTCCACATGCTCCTTGATGAAGTGATATCTGAGAGCGATGTGTTTGGACTTGGAGTGTTGGACAGTGTTGCACGAGATAGCAATAGCACTTTTGGAGTCACAATACATCGGGATTTTGTTGAATATGTAACCATAATCCATCAGTTGTGATCGCATCCAAATGATTTGAGCACAACAGGCAGACATAGCTACATATTCTGATTCCGTTGATGATAGAGACGTACAATCTTGTTTCTTTGACTGCCAGGACACCAGCTTATCACCGAGAAATTGGACACCACCAGATGTGCTCTTCCTTGTATCAATACATCCCGCATGATCCGCATCTGAAAAAGCAGTTAGTGCAAAACCAGAATCCTTTGGATACCAGATCCCCAAATTAATGGTTCCCTTGATGTATCTAAGGATTCTTTTAACAGCAGATAAATGTCTTTCTGTTGGGTTAGATTGATAGCGTGAACATAGGTATGTGGCAAATACAACATCCGGTCTGCTAGCTGTGAGATACATAAGAGACCCAATTATACTACGATAATTTGTAGAATCAGTGGGTTTCCCATGTAAATCAGCATCTAGCTTCGGGGATGAGGAGGCCATTGGGGTGTTATAGGTGTCACTAGTTGTCATGCCATGCTTCTTTAATATTTCTTGTGCATATTTGGACTGACTCAAGAATATACCACGAGGTGATTGGTGGACTTGTAATCCTAGAAAAAAGTTTAGTTCACCGATCATGGACATCTCAAAGTTTTGTTTCATAAGTTTTGCAAAAGCGTTTGAGTACTTTTTATGGGTAGACCCAAAAATGATGTCATCCACATAAATTTGTACGATGAGAATGTCCTCCCCGTGTTTTTGTATAAACAGAGTCGGGTCCACAGATCCTTTAGTAAAATGATTAGCAAGCAAGAATGCAGCAAGTTTATCGTACCATGCCCTCGGGGCTTGTTTAAGGCCGTAGAGAGCTTTCTTAAGCCTGTAAACATGTTGTGGATGTTCTGGATCGATGAAGCCCTCTGGTTGTGAAACATACACCTCTTCACGAAGTTGTCCGTTCAGGAATGCTGTCTTCACGTCCATTTGATACACTGTGATGTTCTTATGAGCCGCGTATGCCAGAAACATTCTCACTGCCTCTAGCCTAGCCACTGGAGCAAAAGATTCCTCGAAATCAATTCCCTCTTCTTGACTATACCCTTTAGCAACCAACCGAGACTTGTTACGAATAACCGTTCCCTCTGCATCCAGCTTATTTTTCCATATCCATTTTAATCCCACAACATAAACTCCATCCGGTTTTTCAACGAGTTCCCAGACTTCTAGTCTCTTGAACTGATCCAACTCTTCTTGCATTGATTCAATCCAATTGTCGTAAGTCAAGGCCTCTTTGATATTTTTCGGTTCAGCTTGACAAACGGTGAGAGCGTATATGCAAGTTTCACCATCTGTGTGGAGTTTCTGTCGTGTCATGACTGGTTTATCTGGATCGCCAATCACATTTACTAACGGATGATCCCGTGTCCATTTATGAGTCGATGGGTAGTGTTGAAAGTTGTGATGATGATATGACGGGTCCATGTTGCTTGAGGATGATTCTCCGGTATTTGGAACAGTTGGGGGTGGAGCAAATGGATTAAAGAAGGCGTTCCCGTCATATCCTGATGGTGTTGGAACATTGTTAGAAATGGGGGATGAATCTTCAACTGCTGGTTGAGGTGTATTCTCCATTGATGATGATGATTCAGGTTGTGGTGCATCATCAACAACTACTTTAGATGTAGATGCTGATGGATCAGGTGCTTGATACGGAGGTTGTTGAGCAGCGGAATTGGTGGAAGCATCTGATGTACTAGTAACATGAACGTCATCAAACATTGGTGCAAACAAATCTTCCAGATCCTTCCTGTTGAAAGGTAGGGGTGCAGATGAAGATTCAGGAAAGTTCAGACGATTGTGTGCGGGTTCTAAGCGGTCTTGCTCAGAAGCCATTTCGGTGAGTTCATCAAAATTAGCGTGTATGGTTTCTTGAATATCCCCAGTCCGACGATTCCAAATACGATATCCCTTGGAGTTCTCACAGTATCCAACAAAGATCCCAATATCTGCTTTAGCCTTAAGTTTACCAAGATCATCCTTATCATTCTTCGGATAACACAAAGCTCCAAAGACGTGAAAATGGTTGATGTTTGGTTTTCTCCCTTGTATAATCTCATATGGTGTTTTGATGTGTCTTTTGGTGATCATGGCACGGTTCTGAGTATAACAAGCAGTGTTGACAGCTTCGGCCCAAAGATAATCCGGTAATTGAGCATTGATCAACATAGTTCGAGCTGCTTCCACGAGCGTCCGGTTTCGTCTTTCAACTACACCATTTTGTTCCGGAGTGCGAGCTATGGAAGTCTGATGAACAATCCCATGTTTCTCTGTGAAATCCCGAATGATTTGATTCTTAAATTCAGTCCCGTTATCTGTTCTGATGATTCGGACGGTGTTACGGACTTGAACTTGAATCTTGGTGAGAAACGTGATGAGGATAGAAGGAACTTGATCTTTAGTGCGAAGAAAATAGACCCAAGTCCATCTGGAGTAATCATCTACTATTACCAGAATATACTTCTTCCCATTAATACTCTGAACGCGCATCGGACCACACAAATCCATATGAAGCAGTTGTAGGACATGGTCGGTGTTGTGTTCTGTTTTGGGAGGAAAATGGGCACGATGACTTTTCCCTTGTTCACAAGCAGAACACAAGTGATCCTTGGCATATCTGAACTTTGGTAAACCGTCAACTAATTTCTTCTTGGCAAGATCAGTCATGGTTTTAAAATTTAGATGAGATAATCTTTTGTGCCATAACCAAGCTTTCGTGGGATGAGCCTTGGAGAGTAAACAAATAGGAGAAGAAGCTGTCATGCCGTCAAAGGAAATAGAATACAGACTTGTTCCGCGTTTCCCTTTCATAAGGTCGTTCCCTTGAAGATCACGAATAAAGCATGTTTTCTCCCTGAATGCTACTTCCAAGTCTCCATCGCAGAATTGTCCCACGGAAAACAAATTATGACCGAGACCTTCAACATAATACACACGGCTGATTTCGATGTTCCCATTAATATAATCCCCATAGCCCATAATTGCAGCGAAGTGATCATTCCCGAATCTGACCGTTCCAATAAACTTTGCAATAAAGTTCTGAAGAAGTTTGAGATTGCCGGTCATATGTCGGGAGCACCCGCTATCAACAATCCAAAGGACGATTTGAATCACCTGCATCACAAACATCGGAAACAGGTGGAGAATTGATAACGGTTGGATCCGCTGGGTTAGTTACACAAGATGTTAGTACTTTAGGTAACCATTTGAAATCAAAAGTATTCTGTAACCAGCGTTGCCAGGTCCAACTAGTCTCTGCCTTTTTCCTAAGGTATGCACTAGGTGACTTTTTGGTCTTGGATTGGGGCTTTTCTATTTTCTCCTCAGAAACATCTAGTGGAGGCCTCCCTAAAATGGATTTTGCAATGGTTTGAAGCCTAGAGGAAGCGCCACTAGTTCGTTTCTTTCTCTTAGTCAGCAAAGTTTTAGCAACACATTTTGTATGATCACCAGATAGTATGCTAAGACGACAAAAAACACAAGTAGCATCAACCAAAACATCTTCATTAATATTTAAAGAGTTATCATTTGTTACATCATTCTTAGAACTAGACTTAGATAAGTGCAATTCTATTTCTGATGTTACATTTGTCTTATTCAAACTACGTTCTTGAACTTCTTCAGACTTAGATACTGCCTTCCTAGATTTCTTGACTCTATGCTTCTTCTGTTTCTTGTGAGTCTTGGAATGGTTGATCTTAGAGGTGGTTTCTAGTCCTGTGGAAGTACAAGTAGCTGAATCAGTGGTTGTGTCAGATGCTTGGGTATGTTCTTTGTCCACTACATACATTCCTGGAGCAATCTTATGAATGTTTGCTTTGCTCTTGTCTAAAACTCTGATCTTCTTCTTCAAATCAATAATGATGTGTTGGAACTCTTGATTTTGTGAATCTAATTTCCTGTTTAGGTAGACTGTGTCATTTCGGTTTTGAATAACTTCATCCAGGTCTTTTTCATTTTTAAACAGTTTAACTTTTAAGAAAGCCTTTGTTTCTTTGTTTTCTTCATGACTGTTTTGAAATGATAGAGATCCCATGAGATTTTGAAATTTGAGTTCAAATTCAAGACTTTGTTTTTGACACCAGTCCAACCGTTTTTGAAGATTAAAAACTTTGTTTTCCATATCACAATTGATTTGTCGAAGATTCTCATTTTCATGTACCATATTATCAATCTCCATATGCAACATCTTAATATCCACAGCATGATCATTCATAATTAAAGCATTACCAGATTCATAGAGCGAATTCATAATCACAGAGACAATGTCATAACACAAGACTTTTTGCAAGAGTCGATCATTTTCGTTTGCTAAAAATTTCTTTTGAAGTTTTTGACGTTGAACCTTGTCATCTTTAGCTTTGAAAATGGATTTCATAGATGCTAATTCCGTATGTAACTCCTCTTCCCATCTTGTTGCACCCTTTTTCAGATTTCTGACATGAGGAAGAATTTTCTTTTGAAGAATCTCCTTCTTCTCTTTCTGAACAGGAGAAAGAAAAGACGAGATAGGAATTTGAGAACTGAACTCAATTTCACTCTCCAAACGAGAAATGTCATCCATAAATGTCTGAAAATATCGAAGAACCCGACATTCTTTAGGCATTTGTGGATCAACAAGATCCTCTGTCAAACAATCTTTAAATTGTACACCAGTCGTAGGATCAGAAGTTATAGACGAGGTAGCACTTATGTTTGTGTATGTTAACGTTTGTTCTGGATGATCCTTAGGAGGAACAAATGATTTGCTCAAATGAGGTCGTGCATTATAATCGTACTGTACGTTTGAAAACTTTGTTTGTGACTTTGATCGACCCTCAATCTTGTTTTCAAGAAAATCAGTTTCTTCATCAACAGAATACATAACAACACGTTGAAAGGAATCATCTAACAGAAATGTTGCATTGTACAACTTAGGATTTTCTTTGAGTGCTTTGTGTAAATTGCGGGGTGTATCACTGCCAAGTGCAAAACTTACTCCTTTAGGACTTGGTTTTACAACATTCTTTTGAATTTGCGTTACAGAATTACCCGTTTTATACACAACATTTTGAAAGTCTTTGAGTTTGGTTTCCAAATCCAGAATTTGATCAAGATAGGAGTCAACACATTTCCGATTGGCTTTCTTTTCTTCAAGAAGATCTTTCTGAGATGCAGAAAGCTCAGATTGAGTTTTCAACAATTCAGAATTTAAAGTCTCAATTTGAATTTTAAACTCCAATTGATCCTTTTCTTTCTGAGAGAAAAGTTCAGCTTTGGCAATGGTTAGCTCACGAACTTGACTTTCTAAATTTTGAACTTTAACGTACTCTTGTTGGAAAGCCTTTTCAAAACCTTTTTCACGTTTATCTTGTTTAAGATATCCAGAAAGTTGTAATTTATAGCACTCATTATCCTTTGTTAACACTGCAATTTTCTCTTTGAGTTTCTGATTGATGTCATTGCATTTTTCTATTTGTGACTGGGTGGTCAATAACAAGGCCTGTAATTCCGAATCTTGATCATGCAAAGGATCTTTTTGTTCAATATGATCACAATTAGCATCATCGATGAGATCATCAAAGGAAACAACTGTTTTATCATCATCAAATGATACAACCGTGTTATCTTGATCATCGGATGATGATGATAATGACTCATTTTGAACAAAAGTTTCGTTTGTAGATGAAGATGCAGACGGTGAAGCAATTTCATGAATAAGACATATCGGATCAGGTACCTGAGAAAGACCATCGGTGTCATATACCGGGCCTGACTCGGACATATTCATCTCTTGCATATTAGCCATAAGCATGACTGCAGCGTTTGCCTCAAGGTCTTCCATCTCATCATCTGATTCCACAGTTGCCATAAAACTTTGATCATTCTGAGTCATCATCCCAGCAGCTCTTTCATCTTTGAGTGCCATCATAAGAGCCTCTTTGTGATACTGACTGCCCATTGTTCTCGGCTTCGGACAAGCATTAGCCATATGACCATTCCCCCCACAATTGTAGCAAGTGATAGATGTATTAGCAATGCCTTTCTGACCATTCCCAACATTTGAATTTCCCCTCTGAACATTCCCCATACTGTTTCTGTTTACCCCTGCAGTATTGAACCGATTTCCTCCTGACTGAACCCTTTGATTACCATATCCACGATTTCCCGAACCATATCTGCCTGAAGACCTATTTTGAATTTCAACTCTGCCATCTTGAACAACTGCCTGATTCCTGGTATTTGAAGATGAACGAAGACGGTTGTTGGATTTGGTGAATCTTCCGAATGCGTTAGCAATCAATCCAAATGCTTCATTAAGTGAATTGAAAGCATCCTCTTCTTCATCATAGTCTGCATTTGAGTACATTACTGAATCGGTGTTGTTGTATGGAACCAGCTGGTTATCAGAGTATTGTTGTGGTGCTTCATAAGGAATGATTTGATTATGAGGTTGGGGTGGAATGGTTGGTTGAAAAGATGAGTTGCCAAATTCCTGTTGTGGTAAAGAGAAGTTGGATTGAGCAACGAGAGCAAGTGAATTTGGTGTTGGTGCTGGTGTGAAGCCTCCTCGTGCTGCAATTTCTTTATCCACTTCTGATTGATGTTGTCTGAGATAATCATACATGAGTCCGTATTTGACATCACCAATTTTCTTAGTTTGCCTCACAAAGGTTGCATATTTTTGCCATTCAGGACCAAGGCATCCAAGGAATTTGGAGTTGATAGAAATCTTTGGTAACTTGATATCATGACGATCAAGATCGTTGATTATGTTGGTGAAACGGTGGTAGTAAGATTCAATGGTCTCCCCTGGTTCCATGATGAAGTGAGTGTACTCCATATATAACTTGGACTCAAGATCTTCTTGGTTTAACTCTGTTCCTTCCATGAGAAGATGAACATGTTCCCACATATCTTTGGCTGTCTTTTGAGCATCAATACTTCGGTAGATAGGATTAGGAATTCCTTGAAGTATGAAAGACATAGCCAATTGGTTTGCCTCTTGCTGTAATGTTTGCTCAGTTGTGTAGTTGGCAACCGGAATGGGTGTGGATGTTTCTTCTCTCTCTGTAGTTGCTGAAACTACAGTAGCTGGAATGGGATAGGGTCCTTCTTCAATGACCTTCTTGAGATACTGACCATGGGGTTTTTTCAGTTCAACGAATCTGAGGAATCTACTAGCCCATTGCACGTAGTTACCCGGAGTTAGCATTGGTGGAGTTTCTTGACTTCCAGCTTCATGACGCGATTGCTGACTACTGATTGCTTCACACATCTTATTAAACCAATGAGGTTCTCTGGAGTAGGATGAATAGTTCTGCAGTTGTTGATTCTGTTGCATGATTTGTTGTGGGGATACTTGTGGTGGAGAGAGAAATTGATGTTGTTGAATGAATGCTTGTTGCTGTTGATACTGAGGATGAAATTGTTGTTGCTGAGGATGTTGCTGTAGCTGATAGTAGTAGTTGAAGTGAGGTGGTTGAGACATTTTCATGGATCTTTAGATAATTAAGATGTGTTTTAAGATTTATGATGTTTGATTTTTAAGTTTACTTAATGTTCTTAGTCCAATTGCGAGAAGCACTGTTTGAATTGCGAGAGAATCTGAATTGCGATAAAGGTTGTCCAATTGCGAGAGACTAGTGTAATTCCGAGAGATTTCTCCAAATGCGATAGAAACTTGCAATTGCGAGAATCAATGTCAATTGCGATAGAACTTTGCAATTGCGAGAGAGAACTCTGAATTGCGAAAGATCAAGCAATTTCGAAAGATTTTTCAAAATTACAATTTCGATCACTTTCTCAAACTTTTATACAAAAGTTGAGAAGAATTCCTAGTCGAGGTAGTTTCACTATCTTTTACAAAGAAGGAAACACCGAGTACCAAATCTGAAGAATCTGATGAATTGCGAGAAACTCTTAAACTAATCCAATTGCGATAAACCCGTAATTCAGCAATTCCGAGAAACCCTTGTTACCAAATGCGAGAAATCCATGAATTGTTGCAAACCAATTGCGAGAAACCCTTCTTCTTCGAATTTCAACCCAGAACGTTGGATGATGATGAAAAACGTAAATCTAATGATTTTTAACGATTAAAACACCGAATTTACACCAAAATTAACCACGTTAACATTAAAAAACGAAGATTTGATTAAAAGGATTACACAACGATTTGCAAAACCCGCTTTTTTCACACTTTTGAACGCAAATGAACGTGAAAAAGAACTGACGTAAACGTATTGAAACCAAATGAAAAATAACGATTAGATCTAGACTTAAAACACAAATCCTAAATATCCTTGGCGTATGATACCACTTGTAGGTCGCTATTAATGATCTCAAACAACACACACACTCTCGTTAAATGATTTAAACCAACCAAACACGATATACTACTTATCTATATATTAATAAGCTACTTATGGAAATATGAATAAGCTAAACACGATAAGCTAGAAAATAAGAGAAATGAGAAGAAGAATAAGAAAAGAAGTGGAAGGCTTTCTATTCGAATGTTATACCAACAAAGCTTACGCAGCTACACTTGAAAACCAACAATTCAAATGACTCCCTTGCCTTGTATTTATAGGCATAGGGAGGGGGAATCATTCTTAGGAATATTCCCTTTACATGTGCTAAGGATAAGGTTAAATAATATGACCGGTCCAAGGACTACTATTGAACCGGTCCAAAATACAAACAATATAGTCATAATTGTGCAACATTAATTAAATGAACAAGACTTGTAAAATATTTAAAACGTGTTCCTAACATGATCTCTCCATTCAAATGTACTACTTTGGAGGACCTCTTGAGTAGAGCGCGTGTGAGGGAAGCGGACTTATTGAGGAGGAAGGAGAAGGAAGCTAAGGAAATAAAAAGGAAACAAGAGTTTGGAGATCGTGATGGAAAGAAAGCCAAGTTTGATCATGGCAAGGAAGATGTGGAAACCAAGACTAAGGTGGCTTGTCCGGAATGTAATAAGTTTCATGTTGGAGAGTGTAGGCGTAATACGCCGGGTTGCTACAAGTGTGGAGCTCTTGACCATAAAAGTAAAGACTGTACCAAACCAATGATAGTGTGCTATGGGTGTAATGAACTAGGGCATAGGCTGAGGGATTGCCCAAAAACAAAGGCAATTGAAGCAAGGCCTTTGAGGACTGTCAAAGAGAAAAGGTTGAAATTCCGAAACCAATGGCTCGAGTTTATCAAATGAGTGTTGAAGAAGCTAGGTTGGAGTCCGATATTACTTCAGGTATTCATCTTGTAAATTCCGTACCCGCTCGGGTTTTGTATGATTCGGGTGCTAGTTTTCCTTCGTGTCTTATGATTTTAGCAAGCAACTAACTTCCCCACTAGCTAAACTTCCGATACCTCTAGAAGTCGAAATAGCCGATAGTAAAATCGTTGTTGTGTCTAATGTATATCGAGATGTAGAGATAGAGATTGATGAGAACGTCTTTAAAATTGACTTAATTCCTACAATACTAGGAGAATTCAATGTTGTCATTGGAATAGATTGGCTTGACAAATATAATGTGGCCATCCTTGTAGCCATAAGATCATTCGAGTTGTAAATTTTAGTGGTAGTGGGATGATTAGTTTTTGTGATAAAAGGAAGGGTGAATTGGGGTTATGTTTCACGATAGAGGCTAGGAGATATTATCACGCGGTTGTTATACCTTTATGGCTCACGTAATAGATATGAGACTTGAAAAGAAAAACATTGACGATGTTCGGTTGTAAGTGAATTTTGGGACGATCATTGCCTCTAGTTATATAGTTATCACGCGAGTATAAATATGTCACTCTAGGAAATGCTTATGGTAGGAGGTGTAGAACACCCGTGTTTGGGAAGAAGTCGAAAGAAGGGAATTGGCAAGCACGGACGTAGTATTAGCGACCACGGAAAACATTGAGATGATTCTAGTAAGACTTAAAGCGGCACAAGATAGGTGGAAAAGCTATGCCGAAAATCAGAGAAGACCAATTGAATTCGAAGGGGGTGATTTCGTCATGTTAAAAGTTTCCCCGTGAAAAGGCATTTTTTTTAGGTTCAAAAACAAAGGGAAACTAAGTCCACGGTTTATAGGACTATTTAAAATCTTGAAGCGAGTAGGCGATGTAGCATATGTGTTAGAATTGCTCGAAGAAATGGGAGGTATTCATAATACCTTTCATGTGTCTTATTTGAGGAAAGGTCTAGCGGATGAGACTAGTGTAGTCACATTGGATGATATCGAGATTGATCTAGATTTACTTTCGCAAAAGGACGAGCCGGAGGCGATATTAGGAAAGAAAGTAAGACAACTTAGAAACAAAGAAATCCCTCTAGTAAAAGTGCAATTGAGACATTGTAAGGGTACAAGTATCATTCGTTTATTTCAAGAGTAGAGTTCGGGGACGAACTCTCATTTTAAGGAGGGGTGAATTGTTACACCCGTATCCCGATAAGGTATTATTTATATAAATAATAAGTTATGTAGGACTAACCTTGCCAATTGTTATAGATTTAGTAATAACTAAGTGTGTGGTCAAATAAGAAGAATAGGACTAGAAGGACTAAGATTGCCAAGAGGCCAAACTTGTAACTAACAACAAATAAATATCCAAGACTTAGAAAAGTCTGGAATAATCTTGGGAGTTCTTGGTGTGTCGACTTGTGTAGAAGAAAAGAGAGGGAAAGCTAAAAATAATCATCTAGCTCATTTTAACTATCAAGAGGTGATCAAGAATCATTAGAGGCACCTTAATTGTGGTCTCTTCATCAAGTAAGTGGTTTTCCCCAATTGTGAAAATTAGGGTTCATATGGCGGGTTTTGAGGATTATGGAAAAAGGTAGTGAATTGATGGTCTCCTTCGTTAGTTAGTTGCTATTTGTAGTTAATTTTGTGATAGGGAGCAATTATAGAAGCCCAATCAAGCCAAGTAGGAAGCTAGTAGGATTTGAGGTAAGTATATGAGTATAATCCTTGTTAATGCTATGATGATAATGTTATGTTTATGATTAATGTGATTTGTATGGAGCTTGTGAATGTATGTTAGCTTGGATCCAATGCTAGTTGTGTTAATGCTAAATAATTACTTGCCCGGTCAAGGTGAGTAATAATCTCATTTGATGCTCCTTGTTAATGTTATGATTGGTGGTAATCACCAATCTCATGTAAATGTGATGTGGATTATATCTTGTATACTTACTAAGCGTTTTCGCTTACGGTTTAGATGTTAATGATTTTGTAGGTACAAGTGGAGAAGGCAAGGGTAAGGGCTTAGCTTAGCTCTAGTGTAGAAGGTAGACTAGAAGACCATAACCTTTTGGACCGAGCGTATTAAAGTTGGAAGCCCCGAAGAGTCTCTTTGTGTCTTGGTATACTTTAATCTATATGGTCGTTTTGTTATCAAATGGTCTTGTCGACATTTAAAGTCTTTTGTTCATGTATGGGTCATGGGTCAAATATGTATAAGTGTCATGAAGTCTTTATGGTTTGTGGTTAAGGTGGTAATTAGAAGGATGTTTGGCTTTTAGCCAAACTCACCCATTTTGGAAAGCTACGGGTCAAAACTTTGTACTAACAACTTTTCAATATATTAGAAATGACAAAGAATGTATGCTTTCAAATGGATATGTTGTGGATAGGTGTATTGGGTAAAAGTGTGTAGTTGAAATGGGTTCTTAAGGGAGTGTTTGGTATAAGTTAGTTTTTACCCATTTTGGAGCCAAACGGGTCAATTGCCGTGTATTATAATTTGGTATGGTTTTGAATGTAAAGTGAGTGTTTTGATACAAGTTATAGTGTTGTATTGAGGTCAAAATGAGTTGTGGGTGAGTATTGAGTTTATGCAGATTTTCTGCAGATGTTCTATCTCAGATGGATAGATACGGCGCATCTCTTCGTGGGATACGGCGCATCTATCCAAACCCAAATTTTGGTTTCAAGTTTCGGTTTCATTTGGGTAGATACGGCGCATCTCTTTTTGGGATATGGCGCATCTATCCAACAGTCCAGATTTGGTAATTTTCTAAATGTCGTACAAAACAAACCGTAAGTCGTCACGGGTCGTACCACCTATCGTTTTGTAGGTAATTGAGTCTACTTTCATTTAAAAATAGCCTCGAGGGCTGATTGTGTACCCATTTTTGTCAGTTCATAAAAGAGTGATAGCAGGTCAGTTTTCGGGTGTTCTTTTGCGAAAAATTTTCACGTTTTTTGGTCTAATCGGGCACGGGGCGTTACAACTTGGTATCAGAGCTTCGGTCTAAGAGATTTAGGATTTCACCTTAGGATTTCCTAGACTTAGACCTTGTGTAGATGCGTTTAGAGCTAGTGTTTGTTATTTGTGTATCTTTTGGGTGATTTTAAGGACCCATATGTTGGATATTTTTCTGACTACGCCTGGCCACCGTAGTGATAAAAATATGGAACATATGAGAAGTTGAAATCATTTAGATCATACATGGGTAACAAGCTAGGGTGTTAGTATAAAGATAAAATGTCATTCATGCATCGATTAAGTATATGGTTGTGCTTGATATTATGAATTGCTAATTTTGAGTAAGAAAAAATGGAAACCCCTCACCCAAAAGAAGTCGCGAAAGCCACAGCTTCCAAACATGCCAAAACTTCGGCAAGTGATGCGGGTAATGATGGAAAGGATAACGAAAGTTCTTCTTCTAGTTCAGGGGGACCTAGCTTTAGGGGTTTTTCAGGAGAGGAGATGAAAGCCTTGGACTCAATGTTAGAAAAAAGAGTGGGTAAGGCTATTGAACAAGCAATGCCCTACTATGTCAAACAAACGACGCAAAATCTTAAGGAGCTAATGAAGGAAGAGTTTAAGGAGTTTAAGAAAGAATGTGGTCTAGCAAAAGAACCTAGGAGTGACAAAGCTACTTACCGTGACTTCACGGCTTGTGATGTGCCACGGTTTACCGGTGTCCTTGACCCGATTGTTAGTAATAGGTGGGTTATGGCTGTGGAGGGTGCTTTTCGTACTAGTGGATGTGAGGAAAGGAAGAAGGTTATCTATGCTACTAATTTTCTTCGCGATAGTGCTAAGACTTGGTGGGAAGGAAAGGTGTGTGAGAAAGGTGAACCTTGGGTTGAAACATGTACTTGGAAGGAATTTAAGGAGTTGTTTAGTGCCGAATATGCTCCGAGTGAGGAGATTGACAAAATCCGAGAGAAGTTCCAATCTCTCACTCAAACTAACGAGACCGTGAATGAGTTGTGGAGAAAGTTTAATGATATGGTTCCTTATTGTCCCGAGTATCTTGGGAATGACAAGCTTAAAGTCGATAGATTCCAAAGAATGCTTAAGGATGATATTCGTGATGTGATCTCTCCATTCAAATGTACTACTTTGGAGGACCTCTTGAGTAGAGCGCGTGTGAGGGAAGCGGACTTATTGAGGAGGAAGGAGAAGGAAGCTAAGGAAATAAAAAGGAAGCAAGAGTTTGGAGATCGTGATGGAAAGAAAGCCAAGTTTGATCATGGCAAGGAAGATGTGGAAACCAAGACTAAGGTGGCTTGTCCGGAATGTAATAAGTTTCATGTTGGAGAGTGTAGGCGTAATACGCCGGGTTGCTACAAGTGTGGAGCTCTTGACCATAAAAGTAAAGACTGTACCAAACCAATGATAGTGTGCTATGGGTGTAATGAACTAGGGCATAGGCTGAGGGATTGCCCAAAAACAAAGGCAATTGAAGCAAGGCCTTTGAGGACAGTCAAAGAAGAAAAGGTTGAAATTCCAAAACCAATGGCTCGAGTTTATCAAATGAGTGTTGAAGAAGCTAGGTTGGAGTCCGATATTACTTCAGGTATTCATCTTGTAAATTCCGTACCCGCTCGGGTTTTGTATGATTCGGGTGCTAGTTTTCCTTCGTGTCTTATGATTTTAGCAAGCAACTAACTTCCCCACTAGCTAAACTTCCGATACCTCTAGAAGTCGAAATAGCCGATAGTAAAATCGTTGTTGTGTCTAATGTATATCGAGATGTAGAGATAGAGATTGATGAGAACGTCTTTAAAATTGACTTAATTCCTACAATACTAGGAGAATTCAATGTTGTCATTGGAATAGATTGGCTTGACAAATATAATGTGGCCATCCTTGTAGCCATAAGATCATTCGGGTTGTAAATTTTAGTGGTAGTGGGATGATTAGTTTTTGTGATAAAAGGAAGGGTGAATTGGGGTTATGTTTCACGATAGAGGCTAGGAGATATTATCACGCGGTTGTTATACCTTTATGGCTCACGTAATAGATATGAGACTTGAAAAGAAAAACATTGACGATGTTCGGTTGTAAGTGAATTTTGGGACGATCATTGCCTCTAGTTATATAGCTATCACGCGAGTATAAATATGTCACTCTAGGAAATGCTTATGGTAGGAGGTGTAGAACACCCGTGTTTGGGAAGAAGTCGGAAGAAGGGAATTGGCAAGCACGAACGTAGTATTAGCGACCACGGAAAACATTGAGATGATTCTAGTAAGACTTAAAGCGGCACAAGATAGGTGGAAAAGCTATGCCAAAAATCGGAGAAGACCAATCGAATTCGAAGGGGGTGATTTCGTCATGTTAAAAGTTTCCCCGTGAAAAGGCATTTTTTTTTTAGGTTCAAAAACAAAGGGAAACTAAGTCCATGGTTTATAGGACTATTTAAAATCTTGAAGCGAGTAGGCGATGTAGCATATGTGCTGGAATTGCTCGAAGAAATGGGAGGTATTCATAATACCTTTCATGTGTCTTATTTGAGGAAAGGTCTAGCGGATGAGACTAGTGTAGTCACATTGGATGATATCGAGATTGATCTAGATTTACTTTCGCAAAAGCACGAGCCGGAGGCGATATTAGGAAAGAAAGTAAGACAACATAGAAACAAAGAAATCCCTCTAGTAAAAGTGCAATTGAGACATTGTAAGGGTACAAGTATCATTCGTTTATTTCAAGAGTAGAGTTCTGGGACGAACTCTCATTTTAAGGAGGGGTGAATTGTTACACCCGTATCCCGATAAGGTATTATTTATATAAATAATAAGTTATGTAGCACTAACTTTGCCAATTGTTATAGATTTAGTAATAACTAAGTGTGTGGTCAAATAAGAAGAATAGGACTAGAAGGACTAAGATTGTCAAGAGGCCAAACTTGTAACTAACAACAAATAAATATCCAAGACTTAGAAAAGTCTGGAATAATCTTGGGAGTTCTTGGTGTGTCGACTTGTGTAAAAGAAAAGAGAGGGAAAGCTAAAAATAATCATCTAGCTCATTTTAACTATCAAGAGGTGATCAAGAATCATTAGAGGCACCTTAATTGTGGTCTCTTCATCAAGTAAGTGGTTTTCCCCAATTGTGAAAATTAGGGTTCATATGGTGGGTTTTGAGGATTATGGCAAAAGGTAGTGAATTGATGGTCTCCTTCGTTAGTTAGTCGCTATTTGTAGTTAATTTTGTGATAGGGAGCAATTATAGAAGCCCAATCAAGCCAAGTAGGAAGCTAGTAGGATTTGAGGTAAGTATATGAGTATAATCCTTGTTAATGCTATGATGATAATGTTATGTTTATGATTAATGTGATTTGTATGGAGCTTGTGAATGTATGTTAGCTTGGATCCAATGCTAGTTGTGTTAATGCTAAATAATTACTTGCCCGGTCAAGGTGAGTAATAATCTCATTTGATGCTCCTTGTTAATGTTATGATTGGTGGTAATCACCAATCTCATGTAAATGTGATGTGGATTATATCTTGTATACTTACTAAGCGTTTTCGCTTACGGTTTAGATGTTAATGATTTTGTAGGTACAAGTGGAGAAGGCAAGGGTAAGGGCTTAGCTTAGCTCTAGTGTAGAAGGTAGACTAGAAGACCATAACCTTTTGGACCGAGCGTATTAAAGTTGGAAGCCCCGAAGAGTCTCTTTGTGTCTTGGTATACTTTAATCTATATGGTCGTTTTGTTATCAAATGGTCTTGTCGACATTTAAAGTCTTTTGTTCATGTATGGGTCATGGGTCAAATATGTATAAGTGTCATGAAGTCTTTATGGTTTGTGGTTAAGGTGGTAATTAGAAGGATGTTTGGCTTTTAGCCAAACTCACCCATTTTGGAAAGCTACGGGTCAAAACTTCGTACTAACAACTTTTCAATATATTAGAAATGACAAAGAATGTATGCTTTCAAATGGATATGTTGTGGATAGGTGTATTGGGTAAAAGTGTGTAGTTGAAATGGGTTCTTAAGGGAGTGTTTGGTATAAGTTAGTTTTTACCCATTTTGGAGCCAAACGGGTCAATTGCCGTGTATTATAATTTGGTATGGTTTTGAATGTAAAGTGAGTGTTTTGATACAAGTTATAGTGTTGTATTGAGGTCAAAATGAGTTGTGGGTGAGTATTGAGTTTATGCAGATTTTCTGCAGATGTTCTATCTCAGATGGATAGATACGGTGCATCTCTTTGTGGGATACGACGCATCTATCCAAACCCAAATTTCGGTTTCAAGTTTCGGTGTCATTTGGGTAGATACGGCGCATCTCTTTTTGGGATATGGCGCATCTATCCAACAGTCCAGATTTGGTAATTTTCTAAATGTCGTACAAAACAAACCGTAAGTCATCACGGGTCGTACCACCTATCGTTTTGAAGGTAATTGAGTCTACTTTCATTTAAAAATAGCCTCTAGGGCTGATTGTGTACCGATTTTTGTCAGTTCATAAAAGAGTGACAGCAGGTCAGTTTTCGGGTGTTCTTTTGCGAAAAAATTTCACGTTTTTTGGTCTAATCGGGCACGGGGCGTTACAACATGAATAGGCCAAATAATCAAACATATAAATATCCTGTCATAGCAAAGTGTACATGGAGTAGCTAGCTCACAATATACCAAAAGTGAAACGGGGTGTATGGCACACACAAGTCCATTCACATATAACATAACACAACTAAGTACCTAGGATGCATCCATACACTCCCTGCAAAAACAAATACATATATGTAAGTACTAGACTATGCATATATACGATATACATGGGCCAGGTGCGCTATATATAGCATACAAACAAAAGGGAATGTCGTGAACTAATCACACCGCCACAAATAATGTCATGCCATTGGTGCCTCAATGATGTGGCCATGGAACCCCCATGACTAGTTAACAAATTGGGCAACATAATAAGTCAAATGATGTATATAAAGCATAAAGAACAATCATAGATTGTCCAACAAAGATAATATCTAACTGAAACGGATCTAATATCAAATGGAATAGTAAACTGATATCAAATCAGATAACAGTTCAATGGATCATGATAGTAAGTGTGCAAAAGAAATAGATCACAAGTCATGGGAAATCTTTAAGGAAAAGATAGAGTACAAATAGATTAAGTAATTGTGAAAATCATTTAAAGATTGTTTCCATAAAAGTATTCTTTTAAAATCAGTTTTCATAAAAGTCATTAAACCTTCATATAAAAGTGGTATCGCATCGTGTTCATATAAATCATTTTAAAATAGTTTTTTCTCAAAACGTCATCAAGATATATATTTAAAAAGGTTTTTTTCTACGAAGTCATAATATCAAATGGAGTACAAAGTATCAAAGGATTCTAATACGAATATTGAGGTCACAAGAGAGAACGAACGAATCAAACCATATCATAACGATTGTAAGGGAAGTGAGTATCAGGAATATCTGTATCTTAAACAGCAAATGAAATGGAGGAAGGAAAACACAAGAAACAGAAGCCCCTCTTCAGAGAATCTACACGAATTAATGATCATATAATACTTATAAGCTCATTTTATAAGTTCATTACTAATTTAGTGCTTATTATCATTATGTTAACATATTTTAGGGTTTTAGTAATGATATATAGTCAAAACATAGACTTAGGGTTTATAATGTGAATCTGGTTCATATTCTTATGATTTTTATGACACATCAAACAAGCTCATGTGGTTCTATAAATTTTACCAGTGACACCTATACATGTCTAGTACTTCCCATAATTTTTACAGATTTTATCTCTTAGTTTAGGTATTTAATAAAAATCATACATTTCACATCTATCCAGAAAGTGACCTGTTAGTATACCCGATAAGTTTGTATTTTATTAACACACTTAAACCTTCTAGAAAAATTTACACAAATTACAGTAACTAATATACATGTCAAATATTCTCATGCCAAAATTTGGGGTTCTCAGACCTTATAATTTGTGAATTAAAAATCATAGAAACCAACTAATTTTAGACTCAAGATTTCCATATTTGACAACTAATCTTGTAAAAATCAAATGATCCCTTTCCCGACCTCCACTGACCAATAAACTTAATATTCAGAAAGTATACATCTTAAACTTGATTTTAGGCTTTGGAACCATGTCAAAACTCGTTATCATCAAATTATACCTCCTTCAAGGCGACCCAATTTCTGGACAGCATGTAACTGAGATAGAAACAAGCCGTAACCCCTCGTTATTAACTTCATTCACCCCTTATTAATTGGTTTAGAGTTTCCAGATTTTTAGGTTCGCATTAATAAGTATCTAATGATCATATTAGGTCTTAATAACATAGATTTAGGGCTGGACAAAGCTGATTCGAATTAGAGAAAAAGAAATCAAGTCGACATGCATGTTTCACAAGGTTTTATCATTTAAAGTAGCGTGTGATCTTTATGGCCATATTCGAATAAGAGAAAAGAAACCAAGTCGACATAGCGAGACAAGCAACACAATAACATGATTATAACGATTAGGTTTTACATGATTCAGATCTGATATTATATATATATATATATATATATATATATATATATATATATATATATATATATTATATATATATATATATGGCGTATAAGAGTAAAAACAAGGGAGATTCATGAGTACCTTATGAAGCCGAATAGAGAGATCAAAAGGACAATACAAGGACAACGAATCAACAACAATACACCCTAACAAATCTGCTACAATCACCAAGCTTCAACACCTTCTTCTTTCTTGATCTTTGGAGAGAATGAGCAAATGTTTATGGGACAAGTTAGGGTTCGGTATGGGAAAGGATGAGGGAAGCCGTATATTGTGATAATGAGGAGGGAAGGGAGCGTGTATAATATTAGGGCAAGAGGGGAAAATATATTTTATTTTAGTAGAATATTATTTTTGTTGATTTGGTCTTATCATTTAAATGTGTGAAGTGTTGAGGTTACACCAAATTATGGTTTCAAAGTCCCAAATAAAACGTGTGAAGTGATAATAAAATAGAGGGTGTGTCGTATGGTTAGTTTAGGATTAGATTAGGAAAAATTTTAGTTAATTAACTTTAGGTTAAGTATTAACAATGTGTACATCTATATAACATAAGGTTTTAATATCATATACTTATTATTTAGACTTAGGTTAAATTCCAAATGAATAACAAAAATGTAGTCCATATTATAGGGTATTACAATTCTTCCTCTCTAAAAAGAAAATTTCGTCATCGAAATTGAAGTTGCAAAAGTTAGACGGATACGTACCAAATTACGTAAAGAAATGAGGACAACCAGCCTCACGCTCGGAATGATTCTTTCAAAGGATTTTTAATGAACGAAATAGTTTTGTTCTCATGACTCGATCCAGACAAACTAAGATAGCCCTAGGCTCTCCAACAAAACAAATCATAACGAATCTGATCCAACAGATGCGAAGCAATATGTAACGGATGATAGTTGTAACTTCTCAAAGAGATACATGGGACCCGATATGATCATGAGACAATTACGGAGGTAATGCTAAACGATAGGAAAACTTCATCAATTCTATCTAAGATTCCGAACGGAACAAGGAAACGTACTAACGATCAACGAGGCACATATCGAATTATCAAACGTATCAAATGCTTACTGAGAAGGGTAGAATATTCGTACTGATAAGAATGAACCTAAGGACTAATGAATCGTGGACTAAATCTCCCTTATGTGCCAAAACGTCTAACACTTCTGTACGGAGACACCCTAAGCAACACACAATCCCCAGTCTAAAATTTCAAAGCTTCTCCACCAGAATGGTAACTATTCCATTAGTCACTTTAATACTCGTATGCCATCTATTATCTTAAGCAACTCCTATGCCATCTATTATCTTAAGAAACTCAACCAGACAAAAATACTCGTCCAAATTTCCGTCCATTCAAAAGTACATGATCTCCACATATCCTCTAAGGTCCGAATAGTTCGTTCTGTCTGTCCGTCAGTCTGAGGGTGAAAAGCAGTACTAAACCTAAGTCTAATTCTCAAAGCCTTATGTAATTCTTTCTAGAAACGTGAAGTAAAACACGGATCTCTGATACGATCACTGTAGGTGTGTCATGTAACCGAAAAATCTCTTGCCAAAAGATTTCTGCCAACTTTCTACTGAATACCCTTTCTGAATAGGTAAAAGTGCTTCATACCATTCCATCAGAAATTCTGCTTCAAGTCTCTATACATCTTAGTACAACTAGGATGAATATAGAAAATAGGACCCTGTATCTCAGTCAAAACAACTTCTTTCAAGTTTTCTAACACAAATCAAAATTCGCCATCTTGCTCCTTAGCTTCTTTAATCTGTAATATGATATTTGGTTCAACCTTCAAGTTCGCCACAACTCAACTCCCAAGTCAGGTGTCGGATAATTCGCCTCATACGGTTTTATTCATCTTGATATAAAAACAATAACCTTTCCGTGTTGCATAAGGACATAACCAAGTCTCTTTCTTGAGCAGAAGCTAATTTCTTTTTTATTTTCTCAAAATTCTTCTCTCGTTCCTCATCCCAAACAAACTTCTTCTCCTTTTTCTCATAAGCTTCTTCAATGGTAAAGCCAGACGTGAAAATCCTTCCACCAATCTTCTATAATACCTCGCAAGACTCAAAAGCTTCTAACTTCGGTAACTGTCGTTAGTCTAGGTCATTTGGTGATAGTCTACACCTTCGCAGGATTCATAATAAGAACGCCACTTGTCCCAACCAAAATCACACTTCGAGAGTTTTGCATAAAGCATCTTCTGATGTAAAATTTTCCAACACAATACGAAGATGATCCTCGTGTTTCTTTTTCGTCTACACCAAGATGTCATACTATGCCAAATTTGTCCAATTACTCATGAAAGACACGATTCATCAAGTTCATAAAAACATCCGGGGCATTAGCAAATACAATTGGCATCACTAAAACTCATAGTGACCATAACAAGTACGAAAAGCAGTTTTAGGAACATCCTGCTCCTTTACACGCAACTGATGATAACCAGACCTTAAATCAATCTTGGAGAAAACTTCGCATCCTAAAGTTAATCAAACGAATCGTCGATTCGAGATAGTGGATAACAGTTCCTAACTGTAATACGATTCAGCTCCCGGTAGTCAATACATCATCTCCTGTTATCATCCTTCTTCTTCACGGATAAAACTGAAGCACCCCACTGAGATACGCTCGGACGAGTAAAACCACTTCCTATAAGTTCTTGTTGCTGCCCCTTCAGTTCTTCAAATCCATCTGGTGTCATTCGATGTGCAGTTTTCAGAATTAGGAAAAACGTCGTTCTATACGGATAGGATTCTGTCTCATCTAAATTTACTGTTCTTAGGCACTTCTCAAGACATCCTACGATCCCAATAAGTTCAAGTTATATGATGTAACTATTATCACGTTGGCCAGGCGTCATAATACTTGTATCATATAACCATGCCTTTATTGATATCATATTCTTTCTAAAGTTGTGATTGAACAATCTCTCGGCACCAGATCAAATCAACTTCTCACTCAGGTAGTAATCTTGGTAGTTCTTCAGGAAAATACATCGGAAATTTTTTAGATTAATAGGTGTTAAGAACTTTCATAACCGTAAGAAATTAACGCACGAGTTTCTTGAGCAGAAATGATTGGCTTACCAGGTTGGGGACCATGGTAACTGAATTCAAGATTGTTCAAATTGCCAAAGATAATACCTCAAGTATGACAGTTAACTTAATCTCGATGCTTAGTCAATTAATTCATTCCCAAAATAATATCGAAATCAAACATTTCCAAAGGGCGTAAATCAGCAGAATAAATCTGATCATCAAAATGTAATGGATAATTCCTATACACATGCGTTGTAGCAACCAGTAGAATTCCCTAGTCATTAGTGAACGTTAATCTAGTATTAACCCATCATTACTGTTCACTTAACCATTTTTCGAGCAAAATTTGAAAATTTTGTTTATTACATTTATATTCTAAAACGTTGTTACGTTAGACACGATATGTTGGAACGAGCTCACACACACGCCACGATAATTCATATCACAAATAATAACCGAACGGATCCATAATTCTTAAATTCTAAATCCAACACTATTCAAGCCCAACACTATTTCAGCCCAAATTTCATTTTTCTTTTATTTACTATTTGACCCAACTCACATACACTTGGCCTCTTTTATTCTAAAATTCAACACATGAGCTACACATTATTTTACATGACTCGAATCTTTATACTCTCAAGATTCAAGAATGATAAATCTCAAAATCTAATTCAAACGTTTGAACATAAAACGAGACCAAAAGCTAGTCCCATTTGACACATATACAACTCAATTCAAATTCAACCATATTCAACCAAGCTCGATTTTTACATAAGATACTTATGTTTTCTAGTCGAATATGATCTCAATGAGTCCTAAACACATGTTCACGCTCCCTCAAATCCATTTGGTCACGTTAAATGATGTTTGGACCCTTTTTAGTATATGTCGACATACATATATATACCACTTGATTTCTCTAAACCAAAACCCACTTGATCTTACACACAAGACTTTCTAGCAAGTTTTATTCTCCATGTCCCCTCATATCTTCTGCCAATAATCGAATAATGCACCAACTTGTGCTTACTATATCATATATCGACATATAAATGCATACATACGTACACCCTTTTCTCTCATTCACTCTTAAAACTCATTTCCATAAATTTTCTAAGTCTTTTACTCTAATTACTCCCCCTTTCCGAGAGCCACAAGGACAGAAGCAATTTCCCTAGCAATTTCGAACCATTTCCAATCGTTCAAGCATCCCTCGAATCCTTTTGGTGATAGTCTAACGTGTGAAGTGCAACTCCTTTCGATCCTAGTCTATTTTAACGGGTTCCGTCACCACCTTCTTGGTGTGGTAAGTCATTCGAACCCATGTCTATACATATTTACATGTTTTCACTTATTCACACTCTTTCTGTTTCATACGAGTTCGTACACAAACTTTTGTTCATTTATTTCGATATATAGTTATTCATTTTGTTCATTAACTCGACCTCCTAATATTTAGGATGGCTAAAAATCAAGAATTATATTTGTTCGACACATTTAACTTCATATAATCACTTATCGAGACCTATATTTAAACCCATAATACATATCGAACGTTATCTATGTTTATTTATTATTTTGGACCTTGTTACATTCGACTAGAACAAGCCTCGTAATATCATTTTTATCCACACAACCTATCGAATAAATTGCATCACTTGATAGTCTACAGACCAAACAAATAAGTTGTAATCATAAACTCACTTAATAAGCTCTTGAAAGACCTTTTTAAACCTCAAACTAAAGCAAGGTCGAACCAGTTTTAACTTATAAATAGTTATAGATTGGGATTTTTAAAGCCCAATAAGCACTTTCGAATAAGCTGTATTATAAGCACTTTGAAAACATTTTTAGGACAATAAAATTAGCCCAAAACCAAGCCCAAATCACCTTGAAGCCCATCGGATCTAAATCTCTTAATGGGCCTTGTTTAATTCGATTAAAAGCCCAATAATATGAAAATAAGCTCTTTTATATAATAACAATTTTTACAAACTCAAATAAGCTATTTAAGGCTAATATAACTTTCGAAAATTTGTTTATATAAGTTTTGTGAATTTTGGACTAAAAATGCAAAACATATTTACTATTTGGGTAAAAGTTGTAACTTTCGGATAAATTGGGTACAAACTGTCAAAATAGTAACTTAAGGGTAGAAATGGATAAAACAATGAACATAAGTCATTAAATGACATATTGGAACATGTTGAACTAAATATATAATTATTTGCTAAACGAATGACTAACGGTGCAAATATTTCACCGTTAGGGTTAAAAGTGTAAACTTCATAAAACTTCAAGGTTCTAACGGTAAATTATTCTATATTCATTACATAAAGTGTTATTATATCATTTCATTCTTAAAATACGTTTTACAATTCGTACGATATATATAACAAAACGTTACGTTTATATTTACGTAACGCGATTTTAAACGAATAAGGATAACTTATCATCCACCAACTTTTGAAGAGACGATATTACTAATTCAATAAACATAAAAACATGATAATATTATATATAATATTATTTTTGAACTTTAAGCATTTTAAGCATGTCAATCATTCACATCACAATCCAATCCGTTATCCGACACTTTTCCACAATCATTATTCACATCCTGTCAATCTTAAACCATCGAAATCTGAGACTTCCCTATTATTCAGGTCGTGTGTTGGAGCCATTTCTGTGATATCTTTGACATAACAATACCTTGACTTTTACAGCTAAGGTGAGTCATAGCCCCACACTTACTCTTTTATTCATTTTAAACTATTTGGGGGAGATACGTGTTTAAATTACTTTACTCGTTTATCAAATACATGATTTGCATTTTGATGCAAGAACTCAAAACATTTATACATTTATGATACGCTACGCTTTTATACTTTTTGGACATGATGTGTAGTTTTACTACGATATGTGCCTTAATGGGTTAAACTTATTCATTATTCTTAGCAACTGTTTAACTCCTAGATAGGAGCCGTTGGAGAGGTATTGATAGTAACAATCGGGCTGACACCCCCCACCCTTGTGTCCCTCAATTCTTGACCTTGGGTGAATATAATCCAGTATATACATGATATATTATTCGCAGTCAGGAGGTTCAGTTTGCTGTTATTCATTACATTAAGTGTTCATATATATCGTATACACATATGTCTTAATCATACTTTAGCAGTGGGTTGTAAACACACAGGTTGCAAGTCTTGCATGGGCGAAACTTGGGACTGAGTGGATTTACAATGCCTTTGCAGTGGAAACTTTATTCATCATACTTTAGCAGTGGGTTGTAAACACACAGGTTGCAAGTCTTGTATGGGCGGGGCTTGGGATTGAGTGGATTTACAAGGCCTTTGCTGTGAAATCTTTATTCAAATGCTTTACAACTAAATTTACTCTATGAACTCACCAACCGTTGGTTGACACTTTTTAGCATGTTTTTCTCAGGTTATTAAGGCGATAGTGGATGCATGGATCTTAGAGTCATTGCATACTTCGGGGACTCATATCTTATCTTTATCATTCGATACACTTTGAAAACTTCTATGTAACTTTATACTTTGAATCACTTGTTTAACTCTGATTTTAATAATTTGAATGATAATATTTCAAAATGTCTCATTTATAGGTCGTTTTCTATACCTTGATCTATATTATGAAGTAATACCCCCTTGACACTACTGTTCTGCTGCGGTAATTTGGGGGTGTAACATGCATAATAATCACAAGATTTCTTATAGGAATAGAAATGGTAAGGCATAATCACATAGTGTAGAGGGGACCTAAATATGTTCAACAAAAACAAGAGAAACCACAGAATGTGTCAACACATCATAATCATAAGAATTCTCATAATGGACGAAGAGGCATCTAAATGATTAACAAACGAATCAGAGACTAAGATCGGAATTCAAAAGAATGTGATGATATCAGAAAGTGAAACCTATAAAATGAAAGTATTACCACAAAATTCTCAAGGCATTATAAACTTATTTGATCACTAAGCCTATGTTGTGCACTATGACAAGTTTTCTAAATTCCCGGAAAGACTGATCTTAAAAGGGCTTAACTAAAAACAGGGTCACGAATCAAAATGATGCGAAAGAAAGATATCTAACAAATGCCTTATCATATACCCAATCCTCACCGTTCATAACTTAAGTTTCAACAGGAGGAAACCAAAAGCAAATTCTCAAAGGTTATATCAAAAGCTCCTACAATGCAAACCTAAGGGCCAAATCTTCACAGGTCATAACTTAGGTACTACAAGTTGAAGCCTAAGCTCTGATACCATAATTGTAACACCCCCATCCAAAAATGGGTCAAATGTCACATTTATGGCGTCAACGGAAAATACGCAAACGGAAGACTTTATAAATAATAAGGTTACAAAGGTATTCTTAGGAAATAATTAAATAGTAAGTCTGAAACATAGTGACTTCCAAACTAAAATACAAATCTAAATCAAGTCTAAATGAAAAGTGACTTCAATCTCCAAAGTCTAATCAAAGCAAATGGGCAACTATCTTCAGGGTGGTCCACTAAGACCTCCTATGCACTCTTCATTGATAACCCAGCTTCCCTCTTAAACCTGCCGCAGAGAAAAGAAATGCGGCTGAGCTTAAAAATCTCAGTGAACAGATATAAACAAACGAATAACTAACATGAATGAATACATGAAAATAAATCATCAGAACCAGCTGAACCAGAATGTCATAAGTCATGAGAATCAGATGAAATAAGAAAACAAATGAATCATAGGTCATAAGAGACACAGGAGATAAAGAATCAAAGATAAATAAGGAAATGCCCACGAGCTCGAAACACATACCTAAACTTGATACATGAATAGGGCAAATAATCAAACATATAAATATCCTGTCATAGCAAAGTGTACATGGAGTAGCTAGCTCACAATGTACCAAAAGTGAAATGAGGTGCCTGACACACACAAGTCCCTGCAAAACAAATATAAATAAATATATATATATATATATATATATATATATATATATATATATATATATATATATATATATATATATATATATATATATATACAAGTACTAGACTGTGCATATATACAATATACATGGGCCAGGTGCGCTATATATAGCATACAAACAAAAGGGAATGCCGTGCACTAATCACACCACCACAAATAGTGTCATGCCATTGGTGCCTCAATGACATGACCATGGAACCCCCATGAATAGTTAACAAATTGGGCAACATAATAAGTCAAATGATGCATATAAAGCATAAAGAACAATCATAGATTGTCCAACAAAGATAATATCTAACAGAAACGGATCTAATATCAAATGGAATAGTAAATTGATATCAAATAAGATAACATATCTGTGGAAAACTAGAAGGGGGTTGAATAGTTTTACCATTTTAAAATTATTTTGCTTTGAATACTTAACGTGATTTCAAATAATGCAAATAATAAATAATATATAACATGCAAGTAAAGAAAGAAACAATCAAACCACAACACGAATGTTTATAGTGGTTCGGTCTACAAGGACTCTCTTCCTTGCCCTACTCCACTCCTTGAGCCTTTAACTCGAGAGTTTTTCTTCACTAAGAAACAAGCTCCCTTCTCGGCGAAGAAAACCTTTACACACGTCGCTTACACTTTTTCCGGTACAAAGTTAAATACCGAGTTCTTTTACAAGGGCACAACCACTCCCGATACTCTATGTATTTTGAGGACTAAAATACTAACCGATCACAACAGAGGTATATGATTGTATGGTACAACAATGATGTGTGGAAAACAACAGATTCACACTATGACTAATCTAACAAGTCTTGCAACGCTTTGTTGAAGCTTGTGATGCTTTGATCTCTTTGCTACAAAAGAAAGATCACTAAGAATGAAATATGAAATATGAATGGGTTAGTAATGAATGAAAGAATGTATGATGTTGTTTATGCTTATGAGTGATGAGAAAACATGAATGTGTGGCTAGCTATTTATAGGCCAACTGCCATTGCAAACCACGGATGGGACGGATCCAATATAAGGGATCCGTCCGTTATGTTGTTTGGTTCCGTGGGTGCCTGACAGCAAATCTCTAAATATCTTTCTCAAATCTAAACAAGATATTTCCATATCTAATCTTTGAGTGAAGATCAATCCAAGATATTCATATGATCTTCAAAATTTCCTAAAGATATCAATGTGATTCATGCCATGATGTCATTGTACATATTCCATATTAAGAAATAAAATTTAAATGAATGTAACATGTAGATGTAAATGTATGTAACATGTATATACTAGTGATCATATATGTAGCATGTAAACGATGTTATGAGTTTATGAAAAGCTTGTGACTATAAATGTAAAAGACTTAACTATATTTATGCTTTGCTAAAAATAATGTTTATAATTGTCATTAACAAAATATAGCAAAGATCGTAAAATATAAATAACGTTTTTTAGACGATATTTGTATTAACAATCTCCCCCTTTTTGTTGATGACAAAACATAAAGTTTATTTTTAAGCAATGAAATAAATAGAGTGCAAGTCTTTTAAAAATATAGATTAAACTAGTTTTATACAATTTTTAAAATCAATTTAGGCATTTTAAATTGTATAAAACATGTGATGTATGAGTTTAATATTATCTCCCCCTTTTTGTCGAAACAAAAAGAAGAAATGCATAGCGGAATGTAGTGCAAGGCCCATGGTCATTACTCCCCCTAATTGGAGTGCCAAGTATGATGATACATGGATTTTGAGTGCTTTATTAGCTCCTCCTTGGACAATACTCCCCCTTGTTAGGGTGCCAAAGTATATGATACAAGGATGAAGAATTCTACAAAACAAAGGTTAGTTGTAAATTGTTCAAACCAACCAAGTATAATGATGCATGAATAATGAGAGCTAAAAAACAATTGTTGGTTGATAAGTAGTTCAAACCAACCATATAATGCACAATAAGTGATCACACACAAACATTAACAAACATCTTTCATTGGAAAATTATTTCTGACAAAAGTCACAAATTGAGATGCTACAAAGGAAATAAACATAAAATAACTTAGAAAGAAAAAGAGCCCTAAAATAAAAATCCTATAAAAGAAAAAGAAAAAAATCCTAAGAGAAAAAGCTCCTAGTTTGAGCATCTATTGTGGTGGGTGTGAAAGAGCGTTGAGGCGCTCAAGGATATGGTTCAAGATGAACCTCATCTCATTTTGTAACTCATGAGCCAAAATGTTGGTGGTGGATTGGTGGATCTAGGTGGAAGGTCTTCCAAGGTTTCTAAGTAGGGGTGAGGAGAGGTTGGTGGTGTGGCAAACAACTCTATTGGTTAAAGTTTAGGGGATCTAGGAGGTGATGGTGATCTTGTTATCTGAGATGGTGCGGGAGGTGGTGTGGTGGCCACTGGTGTTTTGGTAGGTGGTGGAGTGGTGATGATGATATGTGGAGGTGTTGGAGTTGACAAGGTAAGGAAGTTCTCATTATCAATTAGGGATGATATGTTTAGTGGTGATGATTCTGATGACGATGAGTTGAGATTTACAAAGCAGCATGGTCTTACACTCATTCTGGCAGTTCTTCTGTGTGGTCTAGATGTTGATGAGGAGTTGTTTGACTTTGTCATTTTGAAAAGGAAGGTTGAGATATGCAAGGTGTGGGAAATGATCATCTAAAAGCTTCCAATTTATAGACTCCAAGGTTCATGGAAGAGTGTGTTTGGATTTGATGTTAAACCATACAAAGATGGTGGTTTACAATGATTTGGAAGTGGAAGAGAAGCATATCAAATCAACAAAGTCAATCCAATGAGATTGAGTTGAGTGAGATGAAGAAGATATGCAGTTAATGCATAGTGGTGAGTGGGAAATCTAATGATGTAATTGATCCACGGATGGCAAAGAACCATTTTGAGGGATCCTTGCTTGGTTGAGAAAGGTAACATGAGAGAATTTTTGAAATTTCAAGTTTTGGTAGGAAATTTCTTTCCTATTGTTCTAAGTGATCTAAGATGATCCTAATGTGAGGTATTATCAATAAAAGTATCCTAATGGCAAGAGTGGGTAAACTAGAGTGCTAGATTAAACCAAAAAATGTAGTTGTTATCAGGCGGAACCAAACGACTACACAGGCGGAACCCAAAATTTGGTTCCGCCTGATCCGTCAGGCAGTTTTTGGCGGCACCAAAAACTTGGACGGACGGAACCAATATTTTGGTTCCGCCATATCCGCCGCTCAAAAAAAGTAAACAGATGGCATTTTTAAAAGCCCGAAACCCGTTCAAATCCCGTAAATTTTCCTAAAACATGTGTAATTAATTAGTTGTGATTGAACAATAACAAAAAAACAGGTATTAACACATGTAAGCATATAGATCAAACCGGGGCTAATGAACTTACTAATAATAGAAGTTATGCCAAACAGTGGCTTAAGAGTAGAAAATTGATAACATCAAAATGTTATCGCCCTGTATGACAACATTAGTTCACATAGTTGTTTAATGATAAGTTAATATCCTACAATCATAAAAATACATCACATCATTGTTAAAATCAATTGTACCAAACACTCATAAACCTCTCATTGCCTATCAAGTTACTTGTTGATCTTCGTTAGGAATTGCCCGATGCACTTGAACATCCCTCTCGTTTGCTTGAACTCTTTCATTTGTTGTTCAATGGGTGGAAGTTGTTGCATATATTCTAGAGGTGGAAGCCTAGAATTTGGGAGTCCATCATCCTCGCTCATAGATGAAGATGATGAGGAGGTAGGTGGATGAGGATGTTTTCCTTTTGTTTTGGCTACTCTCTTATCACTCAAGGGTACAAATGTGTGGGGAATGAGGGAGTAGTCAGGGCAAAAACCTCTAGGATTTTGAGGGATAGGTGCAAAGACTCTAAAAAGACGGGTGAGAAGCATCCCGTATGGAAGAGCGGTGGTTCCTAACATTGGTATGTCGGACATCCTTTTGGCCACATAGTAGGCAAGATTGAAAGGTTGATGAGTTGACACACAATAAAGCATGTAGCATAGGCAAGAATTGATATGGTCACGATTCCCTATGGTGCATAAGACATTTGCTCTAAGAATTTCTTCCCACTTCTTAAATTGTGGCCTAAGTTCATTTAGCTCCATGCCAAACGGGTCACGATTGACTTCATTTCCTTGTCAGGTGGTTCTAGTGTTGGAAGTTTTAGGAAGGAAGAGATGGTCTCGGATTATCTCTTTTGCTGTCAAAGGAGTGTCGTATGGAGGCATACGATCAACAATAGAATCTAGGATTGACAAAGACCATTTGTCCGAATAAAGGCAAGTACTTTCACCCGGAATTCCAAGGACTTCCGCAAATTGGTTTAAGGGTATGTTGAAGTCGGATTGATTAACTTTGAATTGAATGGAGATGAGACCATAATCATTTGAGCTAAGGACAACACTAGCATAAAACTCTAATATAAATCTAGGACATATTGGTTCGTCAATGTCCAAGAGGCGATCAAAGTGAATGGTAGCTAGTTGTTGGCGGATGTTGGTTCCTTCTAGAAAGGAAGGGTCTACGGTTCTACCCAAACGCTCCTAATTCAATGTAGCTTCGATTGAATGTACCCGAAAATACATATTGGTTATGTATTTCCTTTAGCATTCAAGAGACATTATGCAAATGATGTTTTAAACATAACATTTTTATTTGTATGAACAATGTGAAAAATCATTTTTCCTAATAGTGAGAAGGTTTTTTAAAAAAAATGACATGGGGTTTTTAGTGAATTATGATAATGTCTTACAATATGCAATTCCTAACTAAGGGAAACATGATTAGTTATGTAATTTAGCAAATGTACTTCATGATTTTTCAAAAACATGCATAATCCCCAAGTTTTGGTTTTGTGCAAGAAATAGAAATCCTAGACTCAGATCAGGAGTGTAAATATAGTTGGGATACTTACAGTGTGTATTAGAGCACAAATTTGTTGAAGGAGATGAAGTAAATTCTGAGAATGGTGTGCTATGGGGTGAGTTCGAGTTTCTTGTGTGTTGTGGGAATGAGAAAAGGAGTGTTTGCTTAATATATTTAAAAACCAACCCAGGAACCCATGGATGGGGCGGAACCAAATATTTGGTTCCGTCCTTGTTGTCGAAGGGTTCCGTGGGACTGTTTTGGTTTTTGGTTATTTTTGTCGTGTTTCATTTAAGCTAAGGTTTTAACTACATATTTGGTTCCATTAATCCTAAACCAAGTCTAAGAAGGTTTCTAAGAAGGTTAAATGGTTCTCTCTTAAGAGGTTTTGTTAGGATATCGGCAATGTTGTCTTCTGAGGATACTTTCTCGATTGAGATGTTTCCTTTTTGAACATTGTCGCGAAGGAAGTGATGACGAATTTCTATGTGTTTGGTTCGAGCATGTTGAACTGGATTCTTACTAAGGTCGATAGCTCATTTGTTGTCGCAAAGAATGGGGACGTCGTTGAGTTGAATCCCATAGTCGACGAGAGCTTGTTTCATCCAAAGTGCTTGTTGACATGCTTTTCCTGCAGACACGTACTCGGCTTCGGTTGTTGAAATTGCTAGAGCCGTCTGTTTCTTTGAGAACCATGAGGTAAGACAATGCCCAACAAAAGTACAAATACCACTTATACTTTTTCTATCGACATAGTCACCGGCATGGTCCGAGTCGGTATACACAATGGTTTCAATTCCCGTTCCTTTGGGATACCATAATCCTAAGTGTGTAGTACCTTTAATGTATCTAAATATTCGTTTTACGGCTTCAAGATGGGATGTTTTAGGATCTTTTTGAAAGCGAGCACATAGACAAACACTAAACATAATGTCGGGTCTATTAGCCGTGAGATAGATTAGATTACCAATCATTCCTTTATATTTAGTGCTATCTATGAATTCACCTTCTTCATCCTTGGTGAGTTTAGTTTCCGGACATAGGTGTTTTCATAGGTTTGGAGTCTTCAAGACCAAATTTCTTAAGCATATCCTTGATGTACTTAGATTGGTTGAATAATATCCCATCTTTCAATTGTTTTATTTGAAGTCCTAAGAAAAAGTTTAGTTCTCCCATCATACTCATTTCAAACTCGTCATGCATGATTTTTGAGAAATCGTCGCATAACTCTTGACAAGTTGATCCAAATATGAAGTCATCCACATATATTTGAACTATGATAATATGTGATCCCTTTTTCTTAGTGAAAAGAGTGTTGTCTACTAGTCCCATGGTATACTTATGTTCAACTAGGAATGTCTTAAGTCGATCATACCATGCATTTGGTGCTTGCTTAAGTCCGTATAAAGCTTTTTTAAATTTGTAGGCATGATTTGGTTTTTCAAAGTCGGCAAAGCCGGGAGGTTGTGCGACATACACTTCCTCATTAATAAAACCATTAAGAAATGCATTTTTGACATCCATTTGAAAAAGTTTAAAGTCATGTGCACATGCATATGCAAGTAATATTCTAATTGACTCGAGCCTAGCAACCGGACCAAATGTTTCGTCGTAGTCAATACCTTCTTATTGATTATAGCCTTGAGCTACTAGCCTAGCTTTGTTTCTAGACACTACACCATTTTCATCCATTTTATTTCTAAAGACCCATTTTGTTCCAATTATGGTTTGACATTTTGGTTGAGGAACCAATGTCCAAACATCATTTCTAACAAATTGGTTTAGTTCTTCTTGCATTGTATAACCCAAGATTCATCTTTTATAGCATCATTTATATTTTTGGTCTCAATGGTTGAAATGAAACAAAAGAAGTTACTTTGATTTTGAACTTTTGATCTTAAGGTTCTTTCATTAATTTCTCCTATGACATTATCTAATGGATGACTTTTAGATTATTTGACATTGACTATTTCTCTATTTAAAGGTTCATCTTCCTTGTCATTATCTAGATTCTCTTGGTTTTCAACCATTTGACTTTCAACTAAATCATCATCTACCAAAGGTGATGCCTTAGAGGGAGGTGGACTTTCGTCAAATGTTACGTTCAACGATTCCTCGACTCTTAAGGTTTCTTTGTTCAAAACGATATAGGCTTTACTATTTTGCGAGTATCCAAGGAACACACCTTCATAAGACTTTGGGTCAAATTTGGTGAGATAATCTTAAGTGATTAGAATGAAGCACTTGCTTCCAAAAACTCTAAAGTATCCTAATGTAGGCTTTTTGCCTCTATATAGTTCATATGGAGTTTTATTCAAAAATGGTTTTATTAAAACTCTATTTAGGATATAGGTAGATGTGTCAACGGCGTTACACCAAAACTTTTGGGGTATGTTTTGTTCATTTAGCATTGTTCTACTCATTTCTTGGAGAGTTTTGTTTTTACGTTCTACTACACCGTTTGACTGAGGAGTACGCGGAGCTGAAAAGTTATGTGTTATGCCATTAGCATCACAAAAAGCTCCAAATTGAGTTTCATTATCAAATTCACGGCCGTGGTCTATTCTAATTGACACAATGCTACTTCCTAGTTGATTTTGAATTTTCTTACTAAGAATTTCAAATTTATCAAAAGCTTCATTTTTTACTTTTCAAAAATTTAGTCCAAGTGTATCTTGAATAATCATCTACTATGACCAAAGTGTAGAAGTTTCCTCCATAACTTTGTATAGCGGATGGACCAAACAAATCCATATGCAATAGTTCTAGTCACCTAGATGTAGACACCATATTTTTAGCCTTATGGCTATTATGAACTTGTTTCCCAATTTTGCAAGCATCACAAAAGTGTTGTTCATATTTCAACTTGAGTAGGTTCCTAACGAGTTCCTTAGATGATAGAGATTGAATGAATCTCATATTGGCGTGGCCTAAGCGTCTATGCCAAAGAGTTGAGTTGTCATCTAGAGAGGTGAGACAAAGTTTGTCTTTAGATGTTTTATCTATTTTCATAACGTATACGTTATTTTTCAAAACACCTTTACCTATGGTTATACCGTCTTTTAGTATTTTACTTTCGTTTTCACTGAAAAGGACGTCATACTTTTTACGGCATAGTTGGCTAATACAAAGTAAGTTAAAACCTAGGTTATCAACATGAGCAACATCATAAATAGAGAGAGAGTCATGAGAGATAGTACATTTTCCGACAATTTTGCTTTTTAGCTTGCTACCAAAAGTAACATTACCTCCGTCATATTCTTGGTAGGTTAAGAAAAGGCTTTTGTTTCCCGTCATGTGCCTTGAACACCCGCTGTCTTTTATCCACTCGTGTAGTTCCAAACCGACTTTCAAGCATACCTCGTCTGAGTCATGAGCCATGAGAGCAACTTCGTCATTCTTAGGCTCTTCGTCATCATCTTCACTGTCACTCCAAGCCCCACTTACAAAAGCTCTTTGAGTTTTGTTCTTGGGTGGCTTAGGACACTCTCCTATCAGATGACTTGTATCTCCGCATCTAAAACACTTTCTTTCTCCTTTTTCTTTCTTATCATCACGGTCTTTCCGGAAGGATTTCTTTTCTTCTTGAGGTTGTCTTACAAACTTTCCTCTTCTTCTAAAGAACTTCTTGAAATCTCTTACGGCCATGGCATATTCTTCATCTTCGCTACCCGAACTAGACTCTTCATCAATCATCATCACTTGAATCTACCCTAGCTTTTAAGGCAATGGATTTGACTTTTTCCTTTTTGCCCTTAACTATCTCCGAATCTTTTTCCATTACCATCTCATGAACTTTGAGATTTCCTATTAGCTCGTTAAGTGACATGCTTGAAAGATCTAAGGGTGAGCAAAACCGCCCGAGTCCCGACAACCGCCCCGATCCTGACATAAATTGATGGTCCCGAAACCGAATTAGTGAAATTCGGGTCGGTAGTCGGTTTTAAGTTTTAGAGAAAGTCGGTTTCGGGTCGGGTCGGGTAAAAAACCAACGGTATCCCGAATAAGCCCGAGTGTCCTGATTAAATTTTACTCCGTATATATAACTTTTTCAATACTCTACCTACCACCTCACAATCTGACAATCCACTATCTTTACAAAAAGAAAAAAAAAAAAAAACTCACAGACCACAGTCCACTCTATCTCTCATTCTCTCTCCCAACTTTTAATACTCCGTACCTACCAACAACTCACAGTACCAACTTTCAAAAAAACTTTCAAAGATAATTGTTTTGATATGAAAGATTTAGTTGAAGAAGTATCTTCAGCTGTTCTTGAAAGTTTGGAGGTAAATAATTATCTACTATATGCTAATGCTTTATTATAAAGTATAAAAAGAATGATGGCTGAGATCTATTTAATTATAGATCGATGATGCATATCTTTCATTCGAAAAAAAGAAGGTGAACTTCTTATAGATCGATGATGATCCATATTTTTCGTTTGCTTGACCTTTGATGGTCTTGATTTATCTTTGAATGGCACGAAAGAAAGATGGCTGAGATCTATTTAATTATAGTTGTGTATAAATGGTTGTATAGGTAGCCGGTGGTGGTGGTTTCACTGTTAAACACGGTCTGATTCTAATGGAGTAATGGTTGTGGTATAGTTTAGTGTTAATTGTTAAATGGTTGTGGTATACTTTAGTGTTAAAGACGGTCTGTGAATGGGTAAGGTCTTGATTTCGGGTTGTGGTGCATTGTCCCGAAAACCGACCGACTTATCCCGAGTATTACCGAACCGACCCGATACCTATTCGGTTCGGTATTCGGGCAACCATTTTTACTATTTTCGGTTTCGGGCTGAGTCGGGTCGGTTCGGGACGGGTCGGGATTCGGCCCGATGCTCAGCCCTAGAAAGATCCTTGGATTCTTCAATGGCCGTCACCTTTGCTCTCCACTTCGGATGGAGTGCTCTAAGAAATTTCTTGACAAAGTTCTTACTTTAAAAAGAATCGTCAAGTGTTTTAAGAGAAGTAATGATAGTATTAAACCTAGCAAATGCACTATCAATGGTCTCATCTTCAGGGATAACAAATTGTTCATATTGTTGAACAAGAAGATCAATTTTGTTATCCTTGACTTGTGAGTTCCCTTGATGAGTGATGATTAAAGATTGCCAAATATCTTTAGCGGTTTTACACATAGAGACTCTTTCATATTCTTTCCAAGGTAAAGCATTGTAAAGCATCATTTTAGCCTCATTATTTTTGGCAATCAACTTCTTTTGCTCATCACTGTGACGAGCAAGTGAAGTATCCTCATCCCGACCACTTGATATATCTTTTATTATGGCTTTATGATCACCCTCTATAATAATATACCATAGATCTATGTCTTTTGACTTCACATAAGTTTCAAAGCGGTTTTTCCAATATATAAAACTATTTGGTTCAAATAGTGGTGGTCTTTGCATAGATTGCCCTTCTTTGAAATTTTCAAAATCCATGGATCGTTTCAAGTTTTAAAATACAATATATTTTGAAAATCTTGAGTAACGTAGCTCTGATGCCAATTGTGGAAAACTAGAAGGGGGTTGAATAGTTTTACCATTTTAAAATTCTTTTGTTTTGAATACTTAACGAGATTTCAACTAATGCAAATAATAAACAATATATAACATGCAAGTAAAGAAAGAAACAATCAAACCACAACACGGATGTTTATAGTGGTTCGGTCTACAAGGACTCTCTTCCTTGCCCTACTCCACTCCTCGAGCCTCTAACTCGAGAGTTTTTCTTCACTAAGAAACAAACTCCCTTCTCGGCGGAGAAAACCTTCACACACGTCGCTTACACTTTTTCCGGTACAAAGTTAAATACCGAGTTCTTTTACAAGGGCACAACCACTCCCGATACTCTATGTATTTTGAGGATTAAAATACTAACCAATCACAACAGAGGTATATGATTGTATGGTACAATAATGATGAGTGAAAAACAACAGATTCACACTATGACTAATCTAACAAGTCACTACAAAAAAAATGCTTTCAGAGACTGAAAAATCAGTCTCCGATACACCATGATCAGTTACGAATGGTCTGTCAAGGACTGATTTTGCTAGTCACTAATCAGTTACAACAACTTAGTTACGGAAAGTGACGTTATCAACTGAAATTCAGTCCTTGTTGTATCGAACCAACAAGGACCAGAGATCAGTCTCCAAAATAAAAAATCCAGTCCTTATTTCTATGGGTTGGTATCATGTTATTTCAGTCCCCAATACATATTATCGGCGACTGAAAAGTCAGTCGCCAATACTATGTTAGATCAGTTACTAACACATGGATTTAGGGACTGAAAATTAGTCCATAAACATTGTTTATAGTCCCTAATACGTTTCGTTGTTTTGTAGATTACCGTACCAAATCAGTCTCTAATAATAGGATTTAAAAATTGATTAGTCTCCGATGAAAGGCTTTAAAGACTGATTGTTAGTCACAGAATACAAACGAGTTCAGTCTATGATTTGCTACTTTTGGTGACTGAAAATTAGTTTCAAATCATCACCAAATCATTCTCTGTTAAAAGGCTTTGGTAACTTATAATTAGTCCCAAAAACTAGGCAATTTTAGTCCTTAATTTTATCTTTTTAGAGACTAAAATTTAGTTTTAAATCAGTCTGCAATAAAAGGATTTAAAGACTAATTAATAGTCCCAGAATTCGGACGATTTCAGTCCATAAATTGTTACTTTTTGAGACTGAAAATTAGTTTCAAATCGTCACCAAACCAGTCTCTAATAAACGGCTTAAAAAACTGATAATTAGTCACAAAAACTAAACGTTTTCAGTCCATAAATTGCTTCTATTAAAGACTAAAATTTAGTCTCGAATTAGTATCTGATAAACGGATTTAAGGATTGATTATGAGTCGCAAAAAACAGATGAATTAGTCCTTAATTTGTTTTTCTAGTGATTGAAAATTAGTTACAAAATATGGGCTATACTAACCGAACCCTCCATACTAGGGAGAGTCTGTACTTTTGTCCCCTTGTCCCCCACTTGTCCCCCCACTTTTTACAGTGCAGCACAGTTTTTTTCCCAGTTTTTGTTCCGTATTTCTGACAGTTTTATAGTTTTTGTCAGTTTATGTTCCGTATTTCTGTTCCGCACTTTCAGGTTTATAGCTTTTTGATATAAACAAAATTATAAAAATAAAAATAAAATCAAATAAAAAAATTGGGAGGGTCCGGATAAAAAAATAGGGAGGGTCCGGTTAACTTTTCCCCAAAATATATGTTAATCGATACAAAATAACATTCAAATCAGTCTCCAATATGATGGTGCCGTTTCATTATATTTCTATTATAAACTAAAAGTTAGTGGCAAATACAATTTAATTCAGTCCTCATTCACAATGCATACATGACCCCTTACAATAGTATATAAAACTCCAAACCATAAACAATAATAATAACAATATTTCTTTAAAGCATAATAATCACCAATCCAAATAACAAGAGTTTACAATTCAATATGTTTAAAAATAAAACCAAATTCAATAGAAATAAATTTGAACGTCCTATATATCACTATCGGTGAATGGATCATCGTTACCATCACCGTTACCATCACCTTCAGTAGTATTTGGTGAGTCTATTGTGCTCTCGAAGTCTGGAAATTTTTGGCTCAAGAATTTTGCCAATTTCTCATAATTACGTTTATACGGTTCAAGTTCACTAACCTTTGCTCTCAATTCATTAATCTCAGTCGAGTTTTGTTTAGGTGTTGAGATGATTCAGCTGCTTCTTTCATCCAATAACCTTTTTTCCTCATCACTAGCCCAACACCCACCTCCCATGCTGACTGTATTGTCTTCTTTCGGAAACAAACACTTTTTATGGCTTGTCTCTCAACCTCGTGCTCCATAACAGTAGTAATCTGAGTCGTTCCTTCATCTTTTAATTTATCAAGAGCCATCTGTTTATGCTTACAAATATTTTCCTAACATGATCGAAGGTATGAAAACAAAATTAAAAACTAGTTGCACCCAAAATCATATTTGACAAAAAAAATCATAATCAAATGCTTTTAACAAAAAGATGCTTACATATTCATTAAGTGCATGATCATTGAGCTATCCGTCCCCGTCCCCGTCCTTCTTTTCTTTATAATGCAACTTATAATAAACTTCTTGCGGGCTAGGCGACGTTTGGGTCTCCGTATTTGTCTCTAACCATATCTTATTAATAAAACCAGCAGAAAATTTAAGCCAAGAGCAAACATGTACTAAGACCAAGCGAGTGGTTCTACTAAATAAATAAAAACCAAGCAAATATATCAACTTAGTAACAATACTAATTTTCAGACTCCTAAAATGACTTAGTAACAATACTGCCCACCTTGACACCTCTACTGCAGTGTTTACATGTAAAGGGACCAAACAATGGATCTAGAAGGAGCTTGTGTTAATATGAATCATTCTTAAAGACTATATATCATGCATGACTATCTCCGGGAATCATACAGGTTAGATAATATTAATAATACAAACGCAGTTTGTGAGAAACAACATATCCATAAGAGGATCAATAAGAATAAAGATAGATAAACGAGGAAAATACGGAAAAGTGTTAGCTGGGGAAGAATAAATGATAAGATCATTCAGTCTAATACTCTAATCATTTTCCTAAATATGCTTTCAGCAGGATCAAACCTTTAGTTTCTTCAGACAACTCTTTTAATAGCATGACTGTTTTGGACCAACTAAGATGATTATCGAACTCGTCATAATTTCAACACTCGAGAACTCAAAGAGAAAACACATTATTATTGGAATAGTGATTTAACCATAGAATGATCAGATATATGCACCTTTACAAATTAGGTATTCTCTCTCTCTCTGAGCGATCTCTTACCCCTGTGCCGCCGCCTTATTTCCGACCATAAATCCGGCCTACCTGCCGGATTTGTGATCTAACTCTTCATCTTGTTTTGTTCCTCATCAAATCCCCTACCCATCCATGTCCAATAGGCAGCCAAAAGATCGTGGGAAGAGGGGCAAGAAGAATATCGATCTCAATAAAAATTCGGAGACCTCTGGATCTCCTTCTGATAAATCCGTGAACACACCCAGGTATCATCTTCGGTCCTGTAACACCCCCTAATTTGTTTTATGGCAGCGGAAAGATTTTTAGGGTGTTACGGTGAGGATCGAAGTTAAAATTTCAGAAAACGGCCCGGAAGAGGCGTTTTGAAAATTATATGTCATTCAAAATAATATTTTTGATACAAAGGTGAAATATCTGATTTGGAAATCCTACAAAAGGGTGTGGTAATTTGGAAAGAATGACATATTTGATTTTACACCATGTAGTTTATCAGAGTATAAAATGCCCACTCCGTGTCTTGTCTTGCTCCGTTAATTACCTGAGATAAACATGCTTAAAACGTCAACACAAAGGTTGGTGAGTTCGTAGAGTTTAATGGGAAAACAATTTATTTCAATAAATTCAAGAGTATATAGTGAAAGTTGAAATAAGTACAAGTAATAAATCAGTTTTCCAATGACTTTGAATGTGGTTTGTCAGTAACGATATAACAAGTAATGAGTTGTACTTATTAGGAGTCACAACTAAGTCACATATGATAACAGTTAAGTTCCAAGTACAGGGTCCATAATCCTAACACAAAGTGAAAACAATAGTATAATGTCTGAGATTTATCAAAGTGGAGTGGTGGTTTACTAAATACAGCTGTATCCAAATATATATGAAGACATATATATTCATAAAGTTATATTGCCCTAAGCCTCATGACACGCAAAACGTTAACAAAAGTACCGTAAACCGGCGAAGTCCACATCAAAGAGTTGATGGGTTTGGCCCTCGAGTAATAGGAGATTTGCCAATTCCTATTTTTCTCAAATATAGTGCATCGCGACTAAATACGACTAACCACAAAGGCATTCCGTCAAAGTATTTAGTGGGATAGGTCGTCAGCCTCTAACAGGTTTCGAAGCTGTTCACTATATTCGCGCTCACCGCAGTGATTAATGGCTCATGATAGAGGGATTTTATGGCAATAAGTTAACTTAGGCAATATGGGTTTCAGGGGGTTCACAAATATGTGTACTTCAGTCTTGGCAATTATTTCCAGTGAAATGTAGAATATCATAGTAAAGTTAACTGTACATTCAATTGCTATATGAATGTATAAAATGAGTCTCAGTATCATGTTACAACAAGTAGTTTGAAAATGTTATCTTTCAAATTCGGTGTTTAAGCTAAGCAAGCAATTTGCAAGTATAACGAGCATATATCCCTTCCAAAGGGTGATTCAAAACATGTAAAATAGAGTTGATGATTTTGAGTAAATCATGAGAGTTTTCAGAGTATAAAAGTAAACTTAAAACAGTTGAGCATGTATCTCCCCCAAAAGTATAAAATTTGTAAACAATTAAAAAAGTGGGGCTACGACTCACGGTAAAACATGAAAGTCTCTAGAGTATTTATACTAATGAAATATATTTTGAAGCATGTATCTCCCCCAAAGAGTTATTAAAACTAGTATTAAAAATGTAGGGGCTACGACTCACCTTGAATGTATCTGACAAGGTGGAATTATGATATCAAGCAAGATTATGGGAACAATCACAGAAACGTCTTCAATACGAGACCTGAATATGAGGGGAGTCTAAGTATTTGACTTACAACTAATAATGAGTGTGAAAATGAGAAACCGTATAACGATTTGATGATGTGAGTGTGATATGCTTAAAATGCCTCAAGTTTAAAAATAATATTATATATAATATTATCTTGATTCTTATGTCAATTGACTCAAAATATTACCTCCTCGAAATATGATGAAATAATATGCAAAGTGAAATCGTTAAATTTCTAGTTATAATAATAAGAATGTCAAGTAAAATCAGTTGGTCCTTGTTCTTTTCCAGTTTTTACACTTCTTACCCTAACTGCGTTACGTTACACCGTTAGTCCTTCGTTAAGTCCAAAGTCCATAAATAGTCCAAAACTTGTCCAAAAGTACCAATAAGGCTTGGAATTCAATAATATGTCAAATCATACTCTTTATGTTCTGTTTTCACAGCCTCAGTCCATATAATTCTCAGTTTGGCAGTTTTAGTCCCTCTAGGCAAATTGCGTTACATTTTTAGTCCAAAATTGTCAAAAATGTGGGGAAAATTTTGGCGAGTTTTTATAAGGCTTATTTAAGTCTAGTAAAGCTTATATTAACAGCTTATTTGGTCATTGGCTTATTTTCCATCTTAATGGACCCTTAACGAGACCTATTACTAAGCCCATTAGCCATTTTTAACCGTACACTTTGGGGTGTGTTAGGTATGTTTAAAATGCTTATTTTTATCGTCTTATTTCATATCTAAAAGTGCCAAATAGTCAGCTTATTTCCATAGCTTAAAATCAGCTTAATGGGTTATAGAGCCCATGTCGCAAAAATTGGCAGTTTCAAAATGGGCTTTAGCGTTTCACTTTGGCAAGTTTTAAGGGTCGATATGTGGTTATTTCTACAAGTTGTCTACATGAAAATGGTAGTTAGACATGTTGTTTAACAGGTCGTGTAAAGAAAACGTATGATCAATAAGCCGATTTGTGAGATATGGAGTCATATTTGGAGTGGCTTGGAACTGTTTGTGTGTACAAAACTCTTAAAATAAACCCAAGTGTTTTCTAGTTTAGTCTTAACGTGTGATATAAAATTTGTATATGTTTGAATGATGCATGAAATGAAATGTAAACGTGTGAGTGGTGTGAGAGACGACTTCTAGGCCTTCCAAGATGGAGGCTCGTCACCTCATGTGGGTTGCTCTAAATAAAATGCAACGTAAACAATATAGTGAACATATATGCGTTCGAGTGCAACAAGGAATGATGCATGGTGAATTGTGTGTGTGAGAAATGAAAGAAAGAGAGGTTAATGGACACTTACTACACCTTCTAGAGGTGGTGAAGAGGCAGTGAGATCGAATGGAATAAAAGAACAAAACAGTCCACTCGCTAGAACCAAAATACGTTTTATAAGTATAACCCTTTTACACGATTGTTTCCTATCTTGAGGTAGAAAGCTCCTGGCTTTTAAGGTATCTTGTGAGGTTAAAGAAAGTGGAATGAGTGTAGAGTAGTGTGTGATAGGATAGGGTATAATATAGGAAGAATTACACACGTTTTCTTTGACTTCAAAGTCTTTCAAACTCTATTATTCGTGGCTACTGTGGATGACTAGTATTTGAGGTACATTGCTAACATGTTTTCTGACTTTAAAAGATCTTAGGAAGTTATGGGAGAGTTGGTAGGACTTATCTTTTGTGTTGAAATGTATATACACACGTTTGGCTTTTTATAGGAGCTCATAATGAACTAGCGAGCCACATCTTTCTCCTGCAGTCCCAACCTCCTTTTAAACATCACATTATGTTAAAAATGTCATTAGGGAAACATATGAAAAATTGTGGTTCGAATTGGTTGTGTTTTGTGATTTTTATCCATGCGTTTTGGGTAAGAATGGGACAAACGGTTTGGCTTTGCAAACCATAGTAATTCGTGACATCTTAAACCTGAAATTGGCACATACATAGCCTAGTAGGTGGTGAACGAGATGGTGCAAAAACTTGGGCACATCGCGTTTAAGAATTGAGAGAACGAGGACTGTTTTGGAGGGGTATGGGAGTCGAATCTTGCATAAAATCATAAAATAAAAACTGGCTTGGGGTTGGGCTTGGAACAGTTGGTGAGAGAGTCGGCAGGACAGTCTGTCCGTTTGGTTTGTATTAGTGAAAGTTTAATGTAATTAGTGTATTTAAAATATTATTAGTTGTAAAAATTGATATTCATGTATGTATGTATTGATATTAGTTATAATTAGTGAGATTTGAATTTAGTGAAATTGGGGATTTGTGAAATATTAGTTGTTGTGAAATAGTCATGCCTCGTGTGCGTGTCGTGAATTAGAGTCGCTATTTGGTAAATGTCGTGATAACGTGACTTTGTGAGAATGATATAACAAGAAAATTTTAAATTTCCCCGTAAAAGTGGGAATCAATAGACAGTAAGTTGAGATTATTATTAATTAACGAGTATGATTACAATGGATTTTTACAGTATCTTACAGGTCCCTTCCTTCTGCTTCCTTAGATGAGTTTCCACCCTTGCTCACAAACGAAAGCCCTAAAAAAGCTAAACCTGCCGCCGGTGTACAACCACTGTCGACCACCACCCTACCTCCGGCCAACCACCAGGTTGGGCATAAGGGTACGGACATGCAAACCCCGTCTGATGTGGGTTCGGCTCTGCTCCAGGAAAAATCGATCGATCCTATACCACATCAAGGTGAGCCTGAGGTAAGATCGATCCTATACCACATGTGGGTTCGGCTCTGCTCCAGGAAAAAATAACATATCTAGGGTTTTTTTTTTATGTAAATGGGCTGAGATTAAGAAGGAAATCCCGAATTCCATGTGATTGAATTGATTTTAGATTTTGTAGAAATCACTCTTTCCCTCTTGATTTTCCCTCTCAAATTTTTAGGGATCCCGATTATGGTGGTGATTAAAATCATTTTTTATTTATTTATGAAAGGCGTAATGGTGGGGTGGTGTTTAAAGTTTTAGGGATCCAGTTGTCATAATATAAGTAATAATAATAATACATATGTTATAACTAGATAATATATTGTACCATATGTCATAATATAATAATAATACATATTTCATAATAATAAACCGTGCAATTGCAATGAATTGGATTTTTTTTTTTTATTTTCTAAATGGAGTATATGATATTGTACCATATTTATTTTACCATACTTTACCATTTTTTTTTCTTTACGGCAAGCAAATTAAATGATAGTAAAATAATTATACACTAAATTTATACTCGTGTCAAATACACGGGTTATTTATAAGTTTTTCATGAACAGTATAAATTTTTAAAACGATATGATCAAAAATTTTAACACTTAAGTATTCATCAGTGAAATTAAAATTTGATTAAAAAAATATTAACTACATTTTTATCAATTTTTGTCATTGAATGTTTTGATTTTAAATTAAAAATCATTATAAGTGCAACCTGGGTTATTTATAAGTTTTTCATGATCAATATAGTTTTTTACTTGATATAATTAAAAATTTCAGGTCTTAGCTATTCATCGGGGAAATATAAAGTATAATAATTATATTTAACACTAACATACAAAAACCGTGAGAACTCATAAATTAAGTATTGTATCACATGTTTTAAAGTTCATTCACATGTTAAGCATTATAAAGGTTCATGTTGTAGAATACATGATGTGTTAGTCCGAAAAGGACTTAGAATTTAATTAGTTAAAACAGAAACTGTTAAGTGTGTCTATCAGTAGTTTCAGAAGTATCATCAACTGATCGCAGAAGTAACCCAACAGCAGAATTCGAAGAAGATAGCTGATGAAAGAGTCTTAACAGTTAGTGGAATAACTTTGAAGACTAAAGATCAATTGAAGATACAAATGAAGTTTCATCAGCAGGAGTTTGCACAGATACTTGCTGATGACCAAGATACTAGGAATAGTATCAAAGTCACTATCTCAGTGACACGTGTATTATTCCTAATCCTAAGGCAAATTGCATCTGCCTATATAAAGGGGTTCATTACCTCATTATTAAGGTGTCGAATATATTGGGTAAATAGCCAAGAGCAATATTTATCAACTCCGTGTGATAAATAGTATTCAACCTGCTGACCCCATCAGCAGTTCTCGCCTAAGAACATTGCTAGATTTCTGTGAAAGAAATCTGTGTTTAGTGAGTAAGAAATTGAATGCTAATCTTAGAGGTGTAAACGAGTAGAGTCGAGCCCGTTTATTTTCAGATAGCTCGAGCTCGGCTCGCTTATAAAGTAAATTAATTTTTCAATCATTCTAATTTTATATATCTTTATTTTTTTTACACAAATTCATTATGACTATACATAAAATAACTATTTTTAGTAATATTATTTATTAATATAAAATATTTAATATACTAATTAACTTATATTAAATTATTTTTTATGTATTAGATTAGATGTTTGTTTAAGCTCGTTTAACCACGAACGGATGTTAATAATAATAATAATAATAATAATAATAATAATAATAATAATAATAATAATAATAATAATAATAATAATAATAATAATAATAATAATAATAATAAGGAGTATAGATATCTTTACTATATTATAAAACAAACAACCCTCAATTTTCAAAAAAACCACTTGAGGTGCCTAATTTACCCCTCTCTTTTATTTATTAGTTTAAAGATATGATTGCAAGAATGGAAAAAAAAAAAAAAAAAAAAAAAAAAAAAAAAAAAAAAAAAAAAGCTATCATTTTTTTAAAAACAATTTATTTATTTAAAACCATATTAAAAACAATTTAGTCAATAGACTAAACATGTTTATTAAAACCATTAAAAACACTATGATTTATTTAAAACTATTATTCTCATCATTTCCGTTATTTAAAAAAAAAAAAAAAGATATTGCATTTTCTCATCACCGGCAGCAACCACTATCGGTGCAGCCCTATCAGCCATTCCATCTGCCGTCTGTTCTACCGGCACCAACCACCATCAGTATCTTTCAGCCGTCTATTTTCTATTGTCTTTATAATATGTAGTTTGCTATTGTTACATAGTAGTTTCATATATATATATATATATAATATATATATATATATATATATATATATATATATATATATATATATATATATATATATATATATCTACATATTATATATAACAGGATGCGTATGACGTCATCAAATGCATGATTGATGAATAAGCGCTTGATTGATGAGTAATCATGCTCTTATTCCACCTAAGCAGTCCACCTAAGCAAGATTTGACCGAATAAAATTCGTGTGTTGACTTTTAATTCGGAAATTTTAAAAAAGTCTCTAAAGATTCGAACTTGGGTTGTTTACATGTCTTAGGTATATATCAATGTTACCATTAGACCAAATTATTTTTTGTGTTATAGCTACCAAAAAAAATAACTATAATCTTCCTTTTTGATGACCATGCGGAATATTTGGAAAGATATATGTATTTTCTAAACATGTATCCCGTTTTATTTTTCAAAATATGCTTAATTTGTAGAAGATATGATTTTAAAGATAAGTTTACAATGTATTTTGTATAAATATTTTATTCCTATATTTAAGATCATATACCTACTTTTACACTATATGTGGATGAAAATATAACGTTTCTTCTCAAGCCAATCCCATGAGAATAATGCGTATACTCCTTCAGAAGGTTTGTTTTTTATATATAATTTAACCAATGTGTTGTTATAATACACACATCTATTTGTTTGGTTGTTATATTCTTATTGATGTTGTTCTTTAAGCAATCCAATGGAAGCAGGTCTCATAAGAATAGTACGGGTACTCCTTTAAAAGGTAATCATTGTTGTATAATCAATCACGTTGTTGTATTTTAATTGTTGTTGTATAATTAATCTAATGTTTACATGGACAAATGACGAATCTAAATGCAGAATCATTTTGTACTGTTGGATAAACGTCATATTAAAGTATTGGCAGTTTATATTAGTAAAGGTTAGTACTGCTAGCAATATATTTGTACTGTTAGATAGACGTTGGTACTGGGTCGAAATTTACGTCTTTATTAAAATATCCGTTGAGGACTTATGTTGATATTATTATTAATATTTGTTTAAAAGTGATTATTTTTTGGATATTTTGACTTTTAATATATTTTGTTCACCTTTTTAGAATGGAAAAACATACTTATTTTACTTGACGGTGCTCCAATACAAGCCCTAATAATTATTTCATAAAATTCCAATTCACATTCTTCATCTCACTTTATAGTCCAAAATACTTTAATTCCAGCAGTCAAATCAACAATTTACCAGCAGTCATGGTTACTTTAACCTTTGCGAACAAACACAACATGGTAGCTTATTTGGAAAAGGCAGAGGATGACACCAAATACCATCAGATAATCGACTTTTTAAATGCTTCTCACATAAGGTATTCTCTAACATTAAATCCTACTATATATGTTCCCCAAATCAAAGAGTTTTGGCAGAGTGCCACTGTCAAAACATTTGAAGATGGTCATACCGAATTAGTTGCAACAGTTGATGGTAAATGTATCACTCTTACTGAATCATCAATCAGGCGGCATCTCCGATTGGGTGATTCAAATGGTATTAGTTCTATGCCAAACACTGAAATTTTTGAAAATTTAACCAAAATGGGTTACAATATAGAATCAGAAGCTTTAACCTTCCAAAAAGGGGCTTTTGCCCCACAATGGAGATTTTTAATTCACACCATCCTTCACTGCCTCAGCCCTAAGAAAACCTCATGGGAACAGTTCAGTAGCAATATCGCGACCGCTCTCATCTGTTTGGCCACTAACAGAACTTTCAATTTTTCTAAACTTATCTTTCAAGCCATGCTTAAAAATGTTTATATCAAATCAAAATTTTTGATGTATCCCAGGTTCATACAAAGTATTTTGAACAAATCTAAACATCAACTTTCTCATCATAAAAATGTTTATCCCACTCCCAAGCTTTCCTAAAAAGTTTTCAGTAATATGAAGATGTCCTCAAAATGGTATAATGAGGAAGAAGTCCCTTTATTTGATTCCATGTTACAAGTAGACGGTGAAGGATCATCATGCCAAGTTGCGCCCCATCACATACTAGATAGGTCTGTATCCAGAGAGGGTTCTGTTGTTCCTCAGGATCAAGACCCTGTGACTCTCCATGTAGCAGATGAGTCTGGCGTTGTAATTAAAAAAAGGGATGCTTCTACTGTCGCGAGTTTAGAAAATGGGCAGGACAAAACTAATGTACATAATAAAGAATCTGTGACAACACCTCCAGTACCAAGTTTCTGTGAACCCAGTACTATTGGTGGAATCGCAAGCCGACGCGATATATTTGTTGGCTCGGAAAGTCAGCACATGGTGGATCATGAATCTGTGTCCCATGATGCACCTGTTTATGTAGGTAATACATCAGGAAGTATTGAGGGCAGCCAAACACTTAAGGAATTGATGGAAACATGTACAAATTTGTCTCAGAAGGTTACTGCATTGGAGTCTGATCTCAATTCTAAGGATTCAAAAATTGAAGCGATGAAAGCTGAACTCACTTCTCACAAAAAGCTTTTCAGCAATGTGTATACAAAGGTGGTGCGTAAAATAAAAAATTTGGAAAAACAGGTCAAGACACTTAAAAGAAAAGGGTCGGCTAACATGGTATCATCTTTTGAATCATCTTCTTCAGCAAGTTCATTGGATGGTGAAGGTGAAGGTAAAGATGTGGGTTCTTCCAAACATGGAGGGAAAATTGCTCAGATTGACCAAAATCCATCTGTTTTTATTGTTCAAGAGCAGTATGAGACTCAGGAGAGGCAAGAACATCAGATGGATTATGATACTGCAGATTTTGATGGAAGTACTGGTGGATTTGGTGATGGTGTTGATGAGACAGAACATGATGTTGGCGTTGTTGAGGGTGCTGCTATCCTGCATAGTTTAATGGATGCTGGGTATAAAGGTTCTACCAGTGCATTTTATACAAGGACACCACGAAAATCAAATGCATACAAGGGAAAAGGAATAATGGCTGAGCAAGAACCATCAAGGAAATTGTCAACGAAGGAAAGAGCACCAATAGAATTGGATGATTATTTGGTTCAGAATGGGAATCAAATAAATATTGATGAAGAAAGTATTAGTCGTCGAAATGGTGTTGACAGTACAAAGTTAAAAGTGCAAAATGTTTGTATGGAAAGTAGTACTGTTGATGCTTTTGAAATTAAAAGGGTAGAAAAAGGAAAGGCATCCATGACAGTAGATGAACCTGAGCAGGAACCTGAGAAAAAAAATGAAGTTAACCCAGAAACACATGTTCAAATTGACTTGGATGAACAATTAGCAATGAAAGCAAGTGGAAATGAAGTTGCAAGCTCTACGGGAAATCCGAAAATGCAAGTGAAGAGAGTATCTTCAGATACTATTGTGACAGAACAAGATAAAATACAACAACTAATTGATTCTGATATGGTTGTGAGGAAGAAGAGTATAGAACTTTTAGCGGATGAACGCATAGCTGATGGGAAAAAGTCAGACATGCTTGAAGATTTTATTAACTTAAAGAGTTATGCAGAATCTTATAATCAGATAACACAGACTATTGGTAAGAATAAAGGTCAAAAGAGAAATAAAAACCCAACAAAGGAACAAGTCATCAGAGAGATGAAAACGTATGTTATGAATGAAGCTGGGTTGACGGCAGTTCAGTTGAAGGGAAAATCAGAATTAGAAATTCAATCTCTGTATTACAATGCATACAAAACTGTTCGAACGAAAATTCCTATGGACCAACATGAAAGATCACCAAAAAGGCTCAAGGCTGCTAAGAAAGCACAACATGTGAATGTGGACACATCTACGGAGAGAGTAAAAGTATCGCAAGAGAAGATGAGCAAAATGTTAGCTAAGGTGCCAGAAATTCTACATGTTGAACCACTCCAATCTAGACATCCAATAATTGACTGGGATATTTACATGGACAGATTTGGGTCAGCTTGGAAGGTTACTAGATTTGGTGGAGAGACAGCAGTGTACAAGAATTTTGACAATTTGCTGAGAGCTTTTGATAGAGAAGATCTGGATGCTTTATGGAGGTTAGTTCAAAATAAGCTTAAAACAAAGAAGAAGTGTGATGCTAAAGAGCAAGAACTTTGGGTTGAATTAAAGAGATTATACAAACCAGATCCTTCGGATGATCGTTGGTATTTTCCTTTCTTTGAGCTATCAACTGTATGGGAGTTCTATGGTACGTGCAATGTTCATCGTCTGTCGGCGCAAGACGGAATCGATATATTCATGTTAGCTGAACTAGAATATCCATTAAGTTATGAAGTACTTGCAATGATGATTTCTTTACAGCTCAAGTATGAAGAAAATTCTGAAGTAGTCCAAAATCTAATACACAGGATATATGATCAGTTTGAAAGGAAGAGACACGATGCCTGAAGAAGAAAAGAAGTGAATTAACATGTAACAACTCCTTTTGGCTATATGTATTTATTGTGTATGAAACGATATCTAATTTTGTTGTTGTGTTAGGGGCTTTTGTTATTTTTCAATTGGTGAGCACATATTATATGATGGATCTAATTAAAAGATGGTTGCTATTTTGTTTTTGTTTGTATAACATTTCATTATGTATAATCTTTTTGTATATACTTATTTAATTTTAAGTTTATAAATCGTTAATTTTATCATGTTTTCTCTGGTGCTTTAAAGAAATTGAACATCGACCTTGAATATGAAGGCAAATTTAGTTTGATTTGTAATGGTGAAACTATACGTTTACCAACAACAACCAAACATTTATTGATAGGTTTCATGTTTACACCCATTACAAACTTCCCTGTCATCTAAACACACACTTAGTTAGACCCACAACTTTCAGTACCACTGTTTTCTTTCATTTCCTTCACTTCCTTTAGAAATTTAAACACAACTTCAAGATTCTTAATCCTTGATTCCAAATCAGAAGCCTTTGACAACCCGATGTCGGCAGCCTCTTCCATGTCCTTCTTAACACCCAAACGATCTTCAGAAGCCTTTGACAACCTGATGTCGGCAGCCTCTTCCATGTCCTTCTTAACACCCAAACGATCTTCATTGCAGCAATCCTCTTTCCTGAACCCACTATACAAAGCCTTCCCCTTATCATTTTGTGACATAATTAGCGAATTTGGGATTTTGGTTGAATGTGTGTTGCTGTTTATTTAGGGTGAATTGAAGTAAAATGGAAACGATATTACGGTACAGCTTTTGGGTTAGCTTTAAATAGATTATAATAGTTATGAATGTGGTTGGACTATTATACCCCTAAGAATATAACACACTAATTTTCGTTGACCCCAACATTGTAAATGACGAGGCTATTACACTATAGGAAATATTAGCATGAAAACCCGTTTAAAATGTTATAGAAAACATTACCATTGTAAATAATTATTAAAGCGGGTAGACACGCCAACCCGTTTAAAACACGCCAACCCGTTTAAAATGTTATAGAAAATACTAAAAAGAGTAAACAAACATTTGTAGTTAGATACTCTATATACACAGATACGTTTGAATTCATATATATTAAATTTTTAATATTATGTTATTTCTAAAGTTATTTAATTTTATTTCCATAGCGTGTTTGCACAAAAGGATAATGTTATTCGGAAATTAGAAGGGGACACAATAGAATTGTACTGCTGAGTTGTCGCCATGCTTCTGATATTTTTTGTATTTTAATTTTGTACTGCTACGCAGCAGTTTTGGTACTGATTTTATAACCAATTCATAAAGGTTATATTATAACGTAGTTCATTGTTTTTACACATAATCAACTCTAACAACATTTTTAAATGTTTAGACACGAACTATAGGGGTTTTTAATTTAAAATTTCATAACATATAAAAATATAATTAAAAAAAAAATCATTCTATATATTTACAATATTGGAAGATATCAAATTTTTAAATATTTCATCCAATATTAATGATAATGGTAAAAATTTATTAATTTAAATAAACAAAATACTTATCATAATTACAAAAGAAGTTAAAGGATAATCATTATATTCCCAACTTGACTCTACACGTATACACTTTCAAATGCAAACTACGGCTAAACTGTTCATATGTCATATCGGTTATAATTTTTTGTATAAACACCATTTGATGATCATATTTGTCATTTTATTTAAACCTAAAAAAAAAAAAAAAAAAAAAAAAAAAAAAAATTCTTAAACTGAAGGTAGTGTTGACCAAAAAAATGTCATTAACTATAAGAATATAATGATTAAAATGTTAGCATGAAAACCCGTTTAAAATGTTGTAGAAAATATTACCATTGTAAAGAATGATTAAAGCGGGTAGACACGCCAACCCGTTTAAAATGTTATAAAAAATACTAAAAAGAGTAAACAAACATTTGTAGTTAGATACTCTATATACACAGATACGTTTGAATTCATATATATTATATTTTTAATATTATGTTATTTCTAAAGTTATTTAATTTTATTTCCATAGCGTGTTTGCACAAATAGAATTGTACTGCTGAGTTGCCGCCATGTTTCTGATATTTTTTGTATTTTAATTTTGTACTGCTACGCAGCCGTTTTGGTACTGATTTTATAACCAATTCATAAAGGTTATATTATAACGTAGTCCATTGTTTTTACACATAATCAACTCTAACAACATTTTTAAATGTTTAGACACGAACTACAGTGAATTTTAATTTAAAATTTCATAACAGATAAAATTTTAATTCAAGCAAAAATCATTCTATATATTTACAATATTGGAAGATATAAAATTTTTAAATATTTCATCCAATATTAATGATAATGGTAAAAGTTTGTTAATTTAAATAAACAAAATACTTATCATAATTACAAAAGAAGTTAAAGGATAATCATTATATTCCCAACTTGACTCTACACGTATACACTTTCCAATGCAAACTACGGCTAAACTGTTCATATGTCATATCGGTTATAATTTTTTGTATAAACACCATTTGATGATCATAGTTGTCATTTTATTTAAACCAAAAAAAAAAAAAAAAAAAAATTCTTAAACTGAAGGTACTGTTGACCAAAAAAATGTCATTAACTAACAAAAGAACCCTAGAAATTGCAGATATTGAAGACCACAAACAAGACCAACCAAAGTATGTTAAAATTTTTATACTATGTGTTACCCTATATATTTAGTAACTGAATGTCTTTGATTTTTTTTGTAGCAAGCAGCCCAAACGGGAAGGACACGAGGTGCTGTCCAGTGAAACCCAATCACTTGCAGAAATATTTGAATCAGAAGAATCATCTGAAGGTACTTTGTTAACATGATGAAATTAATGTTAAAAACGATATGGTATATAACTATTGTGTTTGACTTATATTTATTCATTTATTAGAAGTTGAGGATTCTGAAAATGATGACGAAACACAGAGCGTAAGTTCTGTTTATGATTGGTTGATTTCTGAACAATTAGCCAAGAGAATGACAAAATGGCAACGTAAAGAGGAACGAGATGAGCAGGTGAAAAAAGAAAGACAAAATGCTAAGAAAATTTTAGAAGAAGGTGGTGGTTTTGAGAATGCAAAAGGCATAAATGAAGAAGTTGATGTCGATCGAGACGAAGACGACATTGACCCTGAAGACTTTGAAACTTTCACTTATGATGACTTGCATTTGGCATACTCCTTTGCTTCAACACCCTAAATTAAGTTAGTAGTTGGATTTTGTTTATATTGGCATGCCACATGTTAGGCACTTTTGAAACTTTTGAATGTTAAGAAACTTTCATGTTATGCTACACATGCTAAGAACCTTTTGAATAGATGTTATGTATAATAGTACTGGTGAATTTTATAAATACTTTATGTGTGTTAGATGAATTTTTGTTTTGCGATTGATGTTTAAGAATATGATGTAAACACATAAGGCGTTAATAATATTGACCCGACAATTGATTCCGCTAAAGAATGTGGAGTAACTCATGTGTCTAATGAATAGCTTATTATCCCACATCAGTTAGTCAAAATAATTGGTTATACTTTATAAGACACATGATCCATTAGTTGCGTGTGTAGGATTAAGTATCATGTTGTATACACCATGTTTGAAACCCGATATATGTATATACATGTATCATGTTTTATGTTGCAAAGCCGTACCATGTAACATATTGGTTATGATTCATACGTGCACTAAATCTATATGTGTTTAGGGATTTATGTTTGAGGTACGTTAACACCAAATTTTACCTCCGTCATAATTGACACATTTTTCTTTTAGATGTCAATTAAACCTATATTAAACCTATATACATAATTGATGTTGTTAGTATTGATATTAACAGTACCATCGATAGGTACTGTTGGTGAATTTTTAAAAATACGTTATTCACATCAGTTAACATATATGGTTTTTAGTTTTTCTTATAATTCAAATACATATCAAACTATCCTATACATCTATTGTCAAACTGCTTAACAACGCAATCACAATATTACTGCAGACCCGATAATGCATCACATTTGCAGATGGTACCATCACAATGCTCATGTAAATGAACAAATCAAATAATGTTAAGTACGGAGTATATGTTTTGGGAAAAATGAAAGTAAACAGCTTAACATTTGTATTTTTATTTTTTGGAAGCAGGATACTTGCATCTTAACTTTATGACCCTTAGTATTTTGATTTTTTGGCAGTAGGATACTTGCATCTTACAATTTATCGAAAATTAAGCATACTTGATTGTTATTATTTATCACCATTACAGACAACCAGTGTTCAAAATCAAAATCCATCCTAACCTGATTAATATTTTAGTTTAGCGATTCAACATACATCAAACACAGCCACCAACGGAACAGGACCGTTAAACAACTGACCTTCAAAAGCCGGATCGACTGTTGTTCCAACCATCTGGAATCTGATCATTTTGTTCATTGGAAACTGGAAATCTTCGGCCAAGGTACTCCAATTTGTCCTAAAATTCATGTGATCGTTTCTCCATGGCTTATCAGCATGACGTTCAAGTTTCATGGTTACACGGCGTTCACTTTCCATCCTCCTTAGAAGCGCATGACCAAATTGTTGCAGATTGTTGTCAGAAACAAAATTGCTTGGTATGGTCTGAAAGCAATTACAACAACTTGATAACTTCAACTCTTTTACTATTAAATATTTATTAAAAATTACAAAAATACATAATGTATATAAAGAGACAACCCTTACCATTCTTCCGGAATCCATCACAAACGGGAAAAGCCTTCGGTAGAAAGTATTCTCTTCAGACAAATGCACTGCATGTTGGAACCAATTACAGCCGTGGACCAACCTTGCATCTAACGAATACCATCCACAGAGTAAACATTACATATTCGCAAACAAATACAACTGATTCACCTCAAATTAACATGTAACATTGAATATATTTTTTAAAAGAACGTATTACTACCTGACTCATTTGCATCATGCCCTTGAACAAATGCAAGACGTGTGGGGTAATGATGTTCATGTATAAGCTGAAAAACCATCATTATCAAACCTCATCAACGCCAACCGCATACCAGTCTTTTTGGTCAATACAACTCGCTCACCAACCATTAGATTTGCTCGCTGAACAACCGTATTCTAGTGAACATTAAACTGGAAACCCACACTATCCAAAGTCCCAGGAATAACACTCTCCTTTGCACCCACGTTTATCTCAGAACCGGAAAATTCAATCAAAAAATCATCACGTTCAATGCCTTGAAGGAACTCCACAGGAAACCACTAATAAAACAAAAATTAAAAATATTGAAACAAGGTTTATAAATTCCATGAATTTTACATATATACAATTATATCATAACTTTACCGGTGATGAACTTTGATCAGCCCCAACTTCAGCAATGCACCTAACCAGTCTGTTTCGTGTGTGAATTATCCCATAACCACCGATTTCCAATCCATCTGCATCATATGCAGTAACAAAAAAGGTGTCTGCAGCTTCCTTTATGAAATGCAAACTCCTAATATTGAAATAGCCGCTCAGCTCTATAAAATTATCCCACCCTGCACCAGATATGCTCCATTCTTCGGTACCTCTTCTCCGACAAATAAAAACTTTCCTTTTAACCCGATTATTATTAATCAGGTACACATAGTCATTATTGTTGTAGTAGTTAATATGATAGTAATCAGGCAGTACCTATGGTTTTACAAAAACCAAAACAAACACATTCATCAGGCAGTACCTATGGTTTTACAAAAACAAAATAACACGTATAAGAAGATTATTATGGGAATATAATTCCATAAATACCTACCAATGTTCCCATATTTTCCACATGATTATAATCCGTGATGAATTGTGTGGTCATTGTTCTGCGACCATTAAAAAAACACAAAACATTTAGCAAAGAATAAAACTCGGACAAATCTTTCAAATACACACTCAGATAGAGTTGTAATAACAAACACCAGTACAACATGTTTAAAATAACGACCAAACCAAACATTTGCATCTCGCAAACATCACTTAAAGTCAAACTGTTTGTACATGCCCTAACAACAGCCACAATGAATACAAATAAACTACCCCAACTAATCATCAAGAGAGAAACACACCACGGATGATTAAATATAGACAATGTTTAACAACCATAAACATTCAGTTTGAACGACTTTCCCAAAAGCGCGCTACGACCCATAAACATTGACATACTCTAAAACAAATTTAAACTAAGATTTACATAACCCAAGTGACTTTCCCACAAAATATACCAAACCGAAAGTCAAACCAAAAGACCATATCTTCGAAACTACAGACATATACTACATCAAATTTCCATTAACATCAGCTTCTCCAAGAAAGAGAATAAATCACGGAGTCGGGCATGTCTTTTCGCGACACCTAACAGCAACCCAACAACTTCAGCCAAATCTTGCGTCTGCATCTTCATCATGTCATTGATGGAATGCAAAGATGAGTCTGAGCCACAAAGGAGCTGAAGTTCATTTATCATTTGATCCCTATCATCAACTCGCGCACTAATCTGTGAAGCCTTAGACATCAAATCTTCCACATCCTTAAAAGTAACATCAATTTCACGCCTATAATGGACAATCATCACGTCCTTAACAAGTCTTGAATTAGCAATTTCTGCTAACTGATCCAGAATAACCAGACGAGTTCCCATTCCTAAGCTTAACACCTGTGTTACTATGACCTGAAAGCCCTAACAAATAAACCTTTATTATCTTCTTACCATTCTAAACTATTTTTTCCTAACTGATCAATAAGAAACAGTATAACAAACAGGTTTCATCAACATCTACCCAAATGATTACTCAAGTTAATTACGGAGTATAAGTTGATAAATATCTACCCAAATGATTACTCAAGTTAATTCTAAACTATTTACCAGCTGTAAGGGTTTCTTTCTTTTCAATAAGAAAAACGGTTACCAGAGGTTAAGAAAACATGAACATAAATATTAGATCAAGATTCAATAGCTAACCTTTTGTTGATCCGGCCACAGATATTTTGATCGGTAAACACTTGGTGTTTTCTAGAATGTAATGATTCGGTGTGAAGAAACGCTATGAGTAAGATGAAAAGACAATGTAGCAAGTCTATGGGAATAGCCTATTAATGAGTAGTATGCTACACAACTTGCATGTTCTTCAAATATGTTTCTGTTAATAATTCACAAACGAAAGGTCATGCAAAAAAAAATTAAATAAATAAAAAATCAGCAGAATTATTTACATCAAAATATATTTGGTCTATTAAATTTAACAATAATTGTTAATCAGTTGAAAGTGAAAAGACCATGTTTAGGCTAACTTAACCTTTGAATAGTAATCAATGCCTTGAAATTTATTTATTATAAAGTAGGTAGGTGTTATAAGAACCCTCCCTACGCATGGGTCCCACCTATTTCCAACCCATAAAGTATATACATATCAATATATATTAAACCGTGTTAAGATGTTAACATATAAGTGGCTATTGTCCTTTCGTACAATATTGCTAACATAATTTAAAACTGATCAAAACCATCTAATATATAATATATATTTTTCTCCCGCAATTGAAAAGACCATGTAAAGCCTAACCTAACCTTCTTTTGAATAATAATGATTAGCTTGAAATCTATTCATTATAAAATATTATACCTATAAATATACAATAAATCATGTTTAGAAATATACAACAAATCATGTTTAGAGATTATTAAAATGTAAAATGCATTTTCGTACAAAATTATTAAGATGTACAATATAGTTGTCCATATTCTATTGTGCTTCTATATAAGTAGTTATATTTTATTGTCTTCTATGTAACGAAATAAAATCTTAATTTAAAATTGATCAAAACTATCCATATTCTATTGTGTTTATATATAAGTATTTATATTTTATTGTGTTCCATGTAACGAACTTAAAGCATAATTTAAAATTGATCAAAACAAATCAATCTAAAATTAAAAGTCATGCCCGCCCATTGGGCGGGCTTTGAAGTCTAGTATGTATATATATATATATATATATATATTATATATATATATATATATATATATATATATATATATATATATATATATATATATATATATATATATATATATATATATATATATATATATATTAAAAGTCAAATAATCTTTAATATAATTATTTAGTGTGTTAGATAAAATATATAACTAGATTAGTATTTTGAAGTTAAAAAAAATAAAGTCAAAATCTAAATGTAATAGACATAATCAACTTATTATTGTATGTATATGTCACTTTTATTTTGCATCTAATTCCCAAATTTTGTTAACAACCGTGCTTCTCTTCTCCTCTCTTCTACTTTCTCAGCCTTTTATTTTGCATCTAATTCCCAAATTTTGTTAAGAACCACGAATTCAACCACTGAATCCGCTGTATTGATACCAGTTCACGAATTCAGCCTTTTGTTTTCCCCTATTTCCCTGCTACCGGAAAATAAAACCCCCTCCACAACAGTTCATAATCTCGGCACCTTCCATTAACACCTTACACTTATTTTTGTTGGCGAACCAGTATTCTCTACAGGGACATACACTGAATTTGGAAGTGGGTAAGTTTTAATGTTTTAGTTATCACTTAAAGTTATAGTTATCAATTTCTATGGTATCAATCTAAATAGGAAAATCGATTTTAGAATTCGTTGAGATTAGAACAGTTAGGTGGATTTGGATTTTACTTCTTGGTATGGATTAAGCAAATGGATTACATAGTTCGTTGAGATTAGGAAGTTAGGCTGCTGTATTTGTTAATTTGATTAACAGGTTAAACTCAATTAATTGTCACCTACTTTATTAATTCCATTTATCTATTGAAATAACTAGTTGAAAAAGTAGCTGCTAATTTAAGAAATGTCCCCGCCTCAACGATTAAGGGGGCAAGGCATGTAGTAAATAAGGGGGGTCTCAGGTTCAACACCCGAACCCCTCGTTTTCTTTGGTATAAGTAGAGTCATGATGTATCTCCCCATGTTTAAGGGGCAACTCAAATGCTCGATGAGTCTCCCAAGATGGCCCCTTTTGTAAATGTGATTACAGTTTGGACATGTTCTACCTATTTGATCAGTCTTTTGACCTTTTTTTGAACTTTTTTTTTTTTTTTTTTTTTTTTTTTTTTTTGCTCATTCAATGCATTAGAGATAAACATAATTCAATTCCACTAGTTCAACTTCTGAATTGGTCGAATTTGCCGGCAGGCTTACATGATGAACTACTTCAGTTTGTTATATCGTTTCTTACATTTGTCGATGTGAACATTTCCGTTATATTCGAATCAGAAGAGACTACTTGATCATACAAGCTTCAAGTGAAAACACCTTTACAATCATTTTCTATCTATGGTTCTTTAAAAATATCCAAACAAGTTTATTAACCACCTGGGTATAAAGAGGGGTCTGGGGAAACTTGGCCGATTTACTTGAAACCCCCTAACTCAAAACCAAAGGCGAGACTACGTTCTATAGATTATAGAAGAGAAGTTCTCTTTGAACCTTGACCCACGACTCTATCATCTTGCTTTGCCCATTGATAAAGTACACAAAACTGTACATATTATGAGACTACTAAAACTTCATACAACAAAACCACTTCCCTGAGCATCTCTTGTTACTTGTTAGTTGTTACCACCATGTTCCATTTATCGTTGGCCCACAAAATACTTCTCCGTTTTTCTTTAAAGTCTTATAGATAAACGAAATCCTAAAATATAATAATGGTGTCAATATGATCATTAATTTGCAATTTCTAGTGTAGTTTTGAAAGTTTTTGCTATCTGCAGGCAAGCGTCTTGCTGAGTTTGCAAAGTCGATAAACATCCCATTTAGTTTCAAGATAGTAATGGTAGCAGATATGCTAGATTTTAACATTGATCTCCTAGAACTCATTGAAGACGAAAAGGTAGCTATTTGTGCACCATTCTTCTTATCAACTCTTATCTCAAAACCAAATCATCTAGAATACCTCATGCGTGTGATACGAAAGATCAATCCTTGTATAACAGTAATTACCGAAATAGAAGCAAACCACACAACACCAGCATTTGCAAACCGTTTTACAGAAGCCCTTTTCTTCTATGGTGCACTTTTCGACAGTATGTCATCTTGTTTAGCCAGTGATGATATTCTTAGAAAGGTTTCAGAGTCAGTATTTAATGGGCAAACTATACGTAATATCGTTTCAGAGTCAGTAGTTGATGTGTGCATTGCCGGCTTGTTTAGTATATGTTAGTTAAACATAATCCTTTCGATATAAATCCCTTAAAACCTTTTACTGAATACTGGCCCCACTCATTTGCCACATATAGGCCTATAGGGTGTCGTAATACAACTTTCTAGCGGGCAGCTGCTTTCAGTAATTGCTTACATGCTTTTATGAATTTGCTTTATGTAGGCATATTGGGATGAAACATCAAAGCAGATTTATTATGGTAACTCAAAGACATCAGAGACCACATGGACTAAACCTACCAGTTAAAGAGAGCCAATACATCAGAGGCCACGTGGACTAAACCTAACCGTTAAAGAGAGCCCAATACATAGGAGGCCACACGGACTAAACCTACCAGTTAAAGAGAGCCCAGTACATCAGACACCACATGGACTAAACCAACCAGCTAAACAGCTAACTTTAGCATTGTACACACCAAGTTTACAATATGATTCTCAGCTAATGCACTTTGTTGTACCTTTGAAACCCAGTTCATAAATTTTGTATTTTTTTTTATCTATCATATTCCAAGGCCTGGGTTTTATATAAGTTTAGGTTTGGGCATTACATTCCCACCTTATGGAGCATTTTTTTTCCTGCGGAAGTTAAACAGTCCATGTTTAATATCGATGCCGTATTTAACTTTTTGAGAAAGCCCAAGTGACATTTTTTGTTACACAAAGTATACATTAGCAGCATTTGTTTACTTGTGGTGGACGGTCTGGCATGAGTCCGTCAGATTTTTAAAAATATATCTTTTGCCCTTTTACATAATATTTGTTTTTATGGGTATATAAAATGGTTTATCCTGACTTCGTGGCACATGGTTGGCATTTGATTCATTACAATTTTGCCCATCGCGTTATGGCTAGATTACTGGTGATGGAACAAAGCATTGAAATTTGTTAATGCAGCTACAAGCGATAAATTAACGGAAATGGATTGGGCCAAAAGCATTGAAATTTGTGAATTAGTTACTCGTGATAATAGGTAAAAGTCAATAACCTTGCTAATGAAAGGAGTTAAATATATACCAGTCACAATATAAGTCCACGTTTCCAATGAATAACTGAATTTTAGCCTTAAATATGTTGCCCATGTATAAGACGTTTATGTGGGACTACAATCCAGTCACAAATAATTGTCTCTCCAAACCGTTTTATTTTGCATACGTATTTGTAACTGAAATTTAGTCATAGCTATGATGTCCATGTATTAGGGACTGAGTCGTGATTGAAATTCAGTCACTAACAAATTTCCCTCCAAACTTTTTTTATTGCGCAGACATATTTGTAACTGAATTTTAGTCTTAGGTATGATGTCCATGTAATAGGGACTTAGCTGTGACTGAAAGTCAGTCACTTCAAATTTTCCCTACAAACCTTTTTATTGTGTAGACATATTTGTAACTGAATTTTAGTCTTAAATATGTTGCCCATGTATAAGAGGTTTATGTGGGACTAAAATTCAGTCATAAACAATTTTCTCTTAAAAGTTTTTTTTATTTTGCATACGTATTTGTAACTGAACTTTAGTCTTAGCTATGATGTCCACGTATTAGGGACTGAGTTGTGATTCAAATTCAGTCACTAACAAATTTCCCTCCAAACATTTTTTATTGCGCAAACATATTTGTAACTAAATTTTAGTCTTAGGTATGATGTCCATGTAATAGGGACGCAGCTGTGACTGAAATTCAGTCACTAAAAAATTTCCCTCCAAACCTTTTTATTGTGTAGATCTATTTGTAACTGAAACTTAGACTTAGCTAAGATCTCCATGTATTAGGGACCGAACTGTGACTATAATTCAGTCACTAACAAATTTTCCGCCAAAATTTTTTATTGCGCAAATATATTTGTAACTGAAATTTAGTCTTAGATATGATGTACATGTACTAGGGACTGAATTGTCACCCTTATTCAGTCACTAACAAATTTGCCTCCAATTTTTTTTCCCGTACAGGCATATTAGTAACTGAAATTTAGTCTCAGATATGGGGTCACTAAATCGACGACTGATTTTTAGTCGCCGCAATCAGTCAATAAAAGGTCAGTCCTTAAAAGTATCAGTAATTGATGTTTTAGTTACCGATGCTATGTATCAGCGACTGATATATCAGTCCATAGAAATTCAGTCTCTGAAAGCCTGTTTTTTTGTAATGCTCTTGCAACACTTTGTTGAAGCTTGTGATGCTTTGATCTCTTTGCTACAAAAGAAAGATCACTAAGAATGAAAGATGAAATATGAATGGGTTAGTAATGAATGAAAGAATGTATGATGTTGTTTATGCTTATGAGTGATGAGAAAACATGAATATGTGGCTAGCTATTTATAGGCCAACTGCCATTGCAAACCACGGATGGGACGGATCCAAAATAAGGGATCCGTCCGTTATGTTGTTTGGTTCCGTGGGAGCCTGACAGCAAATCTCTAAGTATCTTTCTCAAATCTAACCAATATATTTCCATATCTAATCTTTGAGTGAAGATCAATCCAAGATATTCATATGATCTTAAAGATTTCCTAAAGATATCAATGTGATGCATGCCATGATGTCATTGTACATGTTGCATATTAAGAAATAAAATTTAAATGAATGTTGCATGTAAATGTAAATGTATGTAACATGTATATACTAGTGATCATATATGTAGCATGTAAATGATGTTATGAGTTTATGAAAAGCTTGTGACTATAAATGTAAAAGACTTAACTATATTTATGCTTTGCTAAAAATAAAGTTTATAATTGTCATTAACAAAATATAGCAAAGATCGTAAAATATAAATAATGTTTTTTAGACGATATTTGTATTAACAAGATCAATGGATCATGATAGTAAGTGTGCAAAAGAAATAGATCACAAGTCATGAGAAATCTTTAAGGAAGAGATAGAGTACAAATAGATTAAGTAATTGTGAAAATCATTTAAACATTATTTCCATAAAAGTATTCTTTTAAAATCAGTTTTCATAAAAGTCATTAAACCTTCATATAAAAGTGGTATCGCATCGTGTTCATAGAAATCATTTTAAAATAGTTTTTCTCAAAACATCATCATGATATATATTTAAAAAGGTTTTTTTTATACGAAGTCATAATATCAAATGGAGTACAAAGTATCAAAGGATTCTAATACGAATATTGAGGTCACAAGAGAGAACGATCGAATCAAACCATATCATAACGATTGTAAAGGAAGTGAGTATCAGGAATATCTATACCTTAAACAGAAAATGAAATGGAGGAAGGAAAACAAAAGAAACAGAAGCTACTCCCTCTTCAGAGAATCTACACGAATTAATGATCATATAATACTTATAAGCTCATTTTATAAGTTCATTACTGATTTAGTACTTATTATCATTATGTTTACATATTTTAGGGTTTTAGTAATGATATATAGTCAAAACACAGATTTAGGGTTTATAATGTGAATCCGGTTCATATTCTTATAATTTTTATGACATATCAAACAAGCTCCTGTGGTTCTATAAATTTTACCAGTGACACCTATATATGTTTAGTACTTCCCATAATTTTTACAGATTTTATCTCTAAGTGTAGGTATTTAATAAAAATCATACATTTCACATCTATCCAAAAAGTGACCTGTTATTATACCCGAAAAGTTTGTATTTATTAACACGCTTAAACCTTCTAGAAATATTTACAAAAATTAAAATAACTAATAGACATGTCAAATATTCTCCTGCCAAAATTTGGGGTTCTTAGACCTTATATTATGTGAATTAAAAATCATAGAAAATGACTGATTTCAGACTCAAGATTTTCAGATTTGAAAACTAATCTTGTAAAAATCAAATGATCCCTCATCCTACAATGGCCAAGAAACTTAATATTCAGAAAGTGTACATCTTAAACTTGATTTTAGGCTTTGGAACCATGTCAAAACTCGTTGTTATCATCAAATTATACCTCCTTCAAGGCGACCCAATTTCTGGACATCATGTAAGTGAGACAAAAACAAGCTGTAACCCCTCGTTATTAATTTCATACACCTCTTATTAATTGGTTTAGGGTTTCCAGATTTTTAGGTTCACATTAATAAGTATTTAATGATCATATTAGGTCTTAATAAAATAGATTTAGGGCTAGTCAAAGCTGATTCGAATTAGAAAAAAGAAACCAAGTCGACATGCATGTTTCACAAGGTTTTATCATTTAAAGTAGCGTGTGATCTTTATGGCCATATTAACGAGACAAGCAACACAATAACATGATTATAACGATTAGGTTTTACATGATTCAGATATGATTTTATGTATTCATATATATATATATATATATAGTGAGACTATATATATAGTGAGACTATATATATATATATATATATATATATATATATATATATATATATATATATATATATATATATATATATATATATATATATATATAGTGAGACTTTCTTGCGAGAACCATCTTATCTGCGAGAACTGACAGAACCACCAAAAACATACACGCACGCCTTCAATAATTGTATTTTTGCACATATGTCCTAAAAACACCATATATGTTTTAAAAAAAACATGGCTGTTCTAAATAATTTGATAAGAAATTGGAAATACAAAAATTTTCTTTGAAGGTGTGCATGTATGTTCTTATAAGGCGTGCAATGACAATATTACGGCCGTGTGCAAGGTTTTTTGTGAAAAAAGAGGATGAGTTCATGATGATATTGAAGAACATAGGTGAATACTTACGATGATTGATGTTTTGCATGTATTTTTATTTTATTTTAAAATGCGTGCGTGTATGTTTTTGGTGGTTCTGTCAGTTCTCGCAGATAAGATGGTTCTCGCAAGAAAGTCTCCCTATATATATATATATATATATATATATATATATATATATATATATATATATATATATGGCGTATAAGAGTGAAAACGAGGGAGATTCATGAGTACCTTATGAGGCCGAATAGAGAGATCAAAAGGACAAAACAAGGACCACGAATCAACAACATTACACCCTAACAAATCTGCTACAATCACCAAGCTTCAACACCTTCTTCTTTCTTGATCTTTGGAGAGAATGAGCAAATGGTTATGGGACAAGTTAGGGTTCGGTATGGGAGAGGATGAGGGAAGCTGTATATTGTGATAATAAAGAGGGAACGGAGCGTCTATAATATTAGGGCAACAGGGGACAAATATCTTTTATTTTAGTAGAATATTACTTTTGTTGATTTGTTCTTATCATTTAAATGTGTGAAGAGTTGAGGTTACCATAAATTTTGGTTCCAAAGTCCCAAATAAAACGTGTGAAGTGATAATAAAACAGAGGGTGTGTCGTATGGTTAGTTTAGGATTAGATTAGGAAAGTTTTTAGTTAATTACTTTTGTTTAAGTATTAACAATGTGTACATCTATATAACATAAGGTTTTAATATCATATACTTATTATTTAGACTTAGGTTAAATTCCAAATGAATAACAAAAATGTAGTCCATATTTTAGGGTATTACACACCATCAAACCTAATTTGAAAAATATGTTATTATATGCAAATAAGCAGACCAGTGTGTTGAAGTAATATATATCAAATGTATATGATTTTGTTGATTGCAACATGTTGTGTTGTCTGTCTCACTTTTGGTAACACATTCTTTCAGGACGTCATGCCGGAACTCCTCTTAATCATGCTACGAAAAGGGCCTTAGAACAGATGGTTAGGCTGCTACTTTTAAATGGCGGTGAGTGCAATATGAACTTTATTCCTTTTGACCTTCCATTACGGAGTACTTAGTTGCTTTACATGACAATTTTTTTATCTTAATATCAGCTAACGCGTTGGTGATGAATGGTCACCGTCAGACTTTACTTGACGTTTCAAGAGTTAAGGGATATAGCAATGTTGTCCGTTAAATTGAGAGTTTGGCAGCTTGACATACAAATACACAATAACAGGAAAAGTAATAACCGGAAGCGGTGTGAGAAAAAGCTAGGCGCGAAAGATCAGTAAATCGACATGAAGAAGGATGCATTTGTCAGATGTCGTTGTTCAGGTTGGTTATAAAGTTATAATAATGAAATGATTCTTATCTTTTAGACATATATGAATTGTGAACTTTGTTAGAGTTTGTGGATATAAATTAATATTTGTATGTCCGGTTTCGAACCCGAGACTTCGGGATTGCACACATTACGTATGAGTCTCAATGTATTAATAATTAATATAATGATTTATGATTAATTATTAAATCACAAATATTTATATGATCGAACAAGAAAAAAGAGGGGGTTAAATGTGGATTTTTAGAACTTGAGGAGGTGTTGAACTCAAACTTGGAGAGCAAGTTTGGAGTGTATATAAACACCTCATGGATTCATAAATCGGATGACATAAAAATATCCCTAAACGATTTGATAAATCGATTCACTTTTTTCTTCACCTACTACGAACAGTAAAAGGGTAATGATAATAGTACTATGCATGTGCATGTTTCATTGATCATGTATCATTGAAACGTGTGTGAGTTTAGCGTACAGTACATGGATACATTGTGTATGAATATGTGTAGCATATTCATGTTCCTCCTTTATCTTCTTGTTAGTGGGATTCGATCATGTATTATCTAGAACATCAAACCTTAGGTGTTGTGATGTTTTATTTATGATACATGAACCTAGCTTTTCACATTGAGACGCTAGTAATACGTGTGTACAAGAACAGAGTACAAGCTTACTTTAGCTTGTTGTTACTTACCCTATTCGAATAAGGTGTAGTCGATCCACATAAACCCTAATTAGGGTTTATACCTTGTTCTTGATAGTGCACAAAAGGTACGCATCTATTTATTATTTAGTTAATTAATTTACATGTTATTGTAGATCTTTCCGCTACGTGATCTTTGATGAATTATGTGTTTATAGTATTATTTATGATTCACATATTCCAACAGTGGCATCATGAGCCGCGTTTTTAACATGTAATTGATTACATAAAACCTTAAAAATTGAATCTTTAATTAGATACATGCAACTTATAAATCTAGGGTTTATTTTTTTTGTAAACCTAATATTATGTCGACACCTAAATTAAAAGATTTAGGGTTTTTGGTTTTTGTAGAAAACTTGTAGAAAAACCCTAGGATTTCATACAATTTTTAGGGATTAATTAATGAGTACCTTATGTGACGTCGTTAATTAATTAATTAGATTGCGTACAGGATATATTGACATGATAATATGTGTTAACATGATTATATGTGCAATATGGGATCCATGACAAAATCTTGCATATTTTGTCATGGAATGTTTGTTGATTTATTTGCCACATGATTTTTAAGATAGATCTTAAATTAGGGAAGACCCTAATATATTAATTAAAATTGGTTATGTGCAATGTGGTATCTAATTGATCAAAACTTACGCGGCCAAATTTATTTGGTGTCTGTGGTCCATTGGGTACAATGAGCTCGAAAACCAATGGGAGTTTTATTGATTAGATACATGAAAATTCACATAGATAATTAATAGGATTTATCAAAAAGGTTTGCATGTGGCTATATGATATCGTTGATGATCATATACGTGTTATTGAGTGTTTTTTTTTTTTTTTAATTACTTGTTCTTTGCTTTCAATTATGATGGATTGTTACAACAAAGAGGGTAATTTTTCAATAAAAAAATAAATGAACCTAATAACTATGAAACCTTTTGTAGTAAAATATTTAATTGCCAAGTATTATGTGCCGATAGTGGTTCGCTTCGCACGGTAATTTGCTCCAAGGCGAGACTAGCAATTAATAATTAACTACATTTATTGTTTTAAGCTTTAAAACATAAAGTTTTAATTGATTGATGCGACTGTACAAAAGTGGTCAAAGCGGCGGACCTATTATTGACAAACTATAAAGTGGGTATAAGGAGGCTTGACATTAAATTGTCATCCGAAAGGGGCGCGTTTTTAATTAGCTTCGGCGGACGTTTGCCCCTCCGCTCGCCTGTGCGTCAATATTAGACTTACCAAGTACACCATGATAAAGTACGAAGCATCTTAAGGCAATGTTGTAAGTTTCTCAACGCCATCAATTAAAATTTTGTTGATTTTAAGCTGCGAATTGGTAAATGGTTTTTGTAGAAAAAATATGATACAAAGATGAATGCATGACATCTTTGTACATATTTTTTGATAACATACATCAAAAATTTTATACCCTTAAAAATTTAAGTAATATGCCATCCAACTACAAAAAGGAACACCTAAGGTTTCATCCTACATCACTAGCAGCCAAAGCTGAATGTTGATGTTCAAAGGGTGGTTGTCTAAGGGTAAATTGAGTACTTTCGTTGCTAGCAGCCAAAGCTGAATGCAATGAAACGACGTCAATTTACAGTTTCTTAAGTTGGTGAACTTAATTGGGCACTTTCATTACTAGCAGCCAAAGCTGATGTAATGGGACGGCGCCAAGGCATAAAGATTTGGGGATAAAACATGTTTACATTTTGCAACTGATGTTGGCAATATAATGTAAATCCCATGATTCTAGGAATTGCAATTGTATATTGGCAATTGAGTGTAGCTCTACCTTATTGAGTACTTTCATTGCTAGCAGCCAAAGCTGATGTGATGAAACGACGTCAATTTGGATCCTAATTTTCAACGAAAATTAAATGGTTAAATTCTATTTACCGTGGGTGTTTAATTTTCTTGAAAAGTTATTATCGAAAATACTAAATTGAATTTTGGAAATTCTTTTAATGTATTTAATGCAACGTTAAAACCGTAAATATGGGACATTCTTTTAGTAATAAATTGATCTACACCCGTAGGGGCTGTGGATAAAGTCAATTTTTGCTGAAAAGAATAAACCGAGTCCACTTTCCGTGTGAAGAGTGAGACTTAATCCTATTCCTTTTCATGGATGAGAAAGGTATAATAGGATAATTAGAATTGTCTAAATTCTAAGAAATAACTCATGGCGAATTTCTTAAAGAAATTGCATGGTTAGGAGTTATTAAATTAGAAACTAGACTAATTACTGCAAAAGTGGTAAAAGGCAAACTAGAATGTTTGATCTAGTTGTTATGCTTTAACCATTTAAAGGTGCTAAATACCATGATGGGGATAGTAGACCTAACTAAGGAAGAAATTGCATACTCAATTCTTTCAAGTTAATTGCATTGATGGATATTCCATCATTTACAAAAGTAGAATATAATCTTTGAAGTACCTTAGTAATGTCACGTAAGGGATTCATCAAAGGTGTAGGAAAGTAAACAGCATGCTATTTGCTTTTACTGGTGATGCAACACTTACAATGTTGTCAAATCCAGTGGGAGCATTGTGTTGTAATTAACTGAATAATGAGTTCATGTAGTGATCTTAAATTCAGTGGGAGCTACAAGTCTTGGTAGTTACCCGGCTTATCTCTAGAATTCTTGAGATAAAAATACTTTCCAAATATAGACACTTGTGGTATTAAGGATAGTCGTGTACGTTTCCTTACTAGACGAGGTGATTCTATATCTACTTATATCTATGACACAATCATATTGATCAAATAAGCAAACTATTGACGTGTTGTTTATCTGATACGTGATGTTGTTCCATGCACAAGTGGGAGAAATATGTATTGTGTGCAAGCAACAACATAAAGGAATATGATTTATAGGGTTCTCTTGACTGTAAGGTAAGAGATCAATGTTCTAATGTGTTTTATACACATTCTAATTTATAGAACACTTGGAGTTAATATCTACTTTCATTACTAGATATTAATGACAAGGTAAATTACATACTTTCATCATTGCAGCCTCGGCTGAAATAATGAAACTATGTTAATTTACAAGTTTCTAAAAATTAGATTATTATTAGAACAAGTGTCAATATGATAATAAGACTACTTCAAATGTAAATATTTATGTATTATTGCAATAACATAAATATATGAAGTAATCTTATACCACTTCATAATTTGAATGTTTATGTATTCTTGGAATGACATAAATATATGAAGTAATAAATTAACTTGAAATACTAATGAAACCAAGTTGTGGGTTTCATAATTACTTTAGTTATGCATATTTATATTTAAGTATAAAGATATAAATATGAAGTCTTTTATTGTTATAAGACTCATAACAAAGTAAGACGTTAACTTGTTATGTTTTTTAATTAAGACATATACAAGAAGTCATTGAGTTGATCAATGATCTATAACGTACATTGGGATTATAACAGTTTATGTTTTTTTTGGTAAGACATAGAAATTAAGTGGCTTGGGCAAAAAGGCACTTATGTTATAAAGTATGCATTTGGCTTGTAAAATCTATTGTACCATTAAAGTGATTTAGTTGGTAAATAGGTAAGCCAATACGATATGTATATTTATCTTATATATTGTAAGTATGAACTTACAATATTAATCCTAATGAAATACATAGTATGTATGGTATGTTCTGTTACGAAAATCAAACTCTTGAAAAATTGTTAGATTAAAGATAACTATATCTTCTAATCTTCCTAAAAGATATCAAGGTTAGAAATTGAGTATGGATTGAAAATACTCAATTAGACTCCAACCTAGAAGATTAATAAGACACCATTGATTATGGAATGTGTTGTATCACATTAAGTCTTAAAAATTGAAGTTCAGAATTTGTTAAACTACTTGTTGGGTAGGTTATTAACAAATTAAGGTTAGGAACTGTCAATTTGTATCTGCAAAGTCCCAAAAGAGAACAAGTTTTGTGTTGCTCTATTTGCTAAGCATTTATAGGTAATCTATAAATTGCAAAAGGCAAGTGGGAGTTTTATCTTCAAAAGATAAAAATTACAAGATACATAATCTTCTAAATACGCTAGCAAAGTCAAAATGAGAATTTAACATGTTAGTGTTAAATCTCAAGGATGATGGAATTATTATTCATAGATCCACAAGGATATCTCAAATATTTGTAGAATATGTTGAGGGTTATGAGTTACAGGATCGTGATATGCCTGTTAATAAATTGCAAATGTTATTTGGCAAATTACTCATACTATGAATAATAAGATGCAGTCCAAAAAGATAACTAGTTTGGAAACGTAGTTGATCTTAAACTCTATAGTTATACTATAGAATGGAGATGATTTTCTACAAAAGGAAATAAAAATCCTAGAGATTTAAATTCTTACGTAGAAATCATAATGGACAAATTTGTATACATATTTAATGTGTGAAAAGATTATCAATCACAATTAAGCAATTAAATGTGATTGAAATTCATTCTAAACACATTAAATGTATGAAGATTATGATTGTCAATATTAGTTTCATTTATAGGAAATTAATAATGGAATGTCAAAACTCTTTCTTGTGTAATTACTTGAGCGAGGACGAAAAGTAATTGAAAGGAGTGTTTGAATTCGAAATAATCTTTAGTAGTATACAAAATGCAAATCATTTATGAATGGATTAATGCATGCATCTAGAAGATATACTTATTTTTTGTTATTAAATCTAGTTTGATTTATAATTAAAATAAGATATTTCTTAATATTCCTGAAAGCTAGTGGGAGAGATGCATTTATTTTCTTATTTCATATATGTTGTATAACATATGGGAAGTAACATTCCATTAACATTAACATTATATGTTAAGACTAAGTTTGGAATGAAACTTCAGATGGAAATTTAGGAAATAAAACCTTGAACAATATGTTTATTGATTATAAACATAAGCGGTAAAATAACTGATTCTAAATGAACATGATATTCTATTAGAAGATCTAGATAGAAACATATCTTTGAAAATATATGATATGAACAAAATCTAAGTTTGACACAAGGATTTTTCATGTACATCATGTTGCATGTTGTATCATGCTTGAATAAAAGATGATTGGCAACATTAGTATCTAATTGGAAATTATTAGATAGCTAAGTGTAATGGATATGGTTTAGAATTTACATCCTCAGCCTGGATTTGCTCCAAAATTCTAAATAAGAACCATATAGCATATTGTTGCATGATTGATATAGTTGACAAATCTTGATAGATTTGGAGATATCAAAACATTACACGATGAATGTTAAAGTTTACGGAACTTTAAAAGAGCATATTGTTGTTTGATACAATGATGCTAGTAAGATTGAGATGACACTCAATACTAGTCATGGTGGGAGCTCATCCTTATTAGGAGACCATGTATACTAGTTATGCTCAATATGAGCATAGTTGCATTATACATAAAGAATTAGAATACTTTAACTACAAGGTTTGGTAGTTTAATTGTCATAAATTCGTGCATGAGGATGTCACGCATTTTATGAAGTATGTGGCAATATCTAGATAGATGAATGCACACATACAAGAATTTCATTATATGAAATAAGTATTCTCAAAATTCCGATAGATCAACATTAGTTGATTTATGCCTTGTCAACAAGTATGTGGAACATGACTTGTGGCATAATTCATTAATGAGAATTATCATGCATTGATCTAGTTAGTATTTGGATAAGGGATATTAAAGCAATATTATTTTAATGAAATAAAGTGCGGATAACGTTTATTCTCATTTATAATATTGTATCCTATATTTGCATGTTTAAATCCGTGAATAACTCATGTTATTCTAAATAGTCCGTTGTCGATCAATAATATGGGAGTATTATTGAATTAAGACAAATGTGAGGATTGGTAGAATGTACTGTAAGGTTGAGACACCAATGTCACATGATATTCAATATTGGATAAATTGAATATAGGACTTATCCCAACCGCATGATTATACTTTATGGATCGTCGTCATTAAGTAAATCATGAATATTTATCCTCAGACTTGAGATACCAGGTGACTGCCGAGGATGTAGCTCATTTTCTGTGAGATAGTCTAACGTTATCCGTAACAGGTAGTTATAAGGGCTATTTTCGGAGGTGATGCAAAGTTCGAGGGTCACGCTCGTAGTCAATAAAGGATTTGTTCCTTCAACTTTGTGTTGAAGTTTAATACTGCCCGGCCACTCGTAGGATTGACAAGATGTTTGCGTGGCCACGCCCAAAGTCTATCTGGAAGACGTTCAGATGTTTTGGTAATCTTGTTCAATTAAGTATAAACGAGAAACTATTGTTAGTAATGGAATGACAAAGATCCATATCCATATTAACGCGGTATTAGTAACAAAATGATAAGTATGATGATTAAATTCATCACGTGGTTTTTCCAGGAAAACCATACTCGGTTCGATCTGGGGGCATTGGGATCTGTTAAGCTAGACTAGCCCATGTCATTACGATATTAATGAATATCCAAGTGAGAGCTGTTAGAGTTTGTGGATATAAATTAATATTTGTATGTCCGGTTTCGAACCCGAGACTTCGGGATTGCACACATTACGTATGAGTCTCAATGTATTAATAATTAATATAATGATTTATGATTAATTATTAAATCACAAATATTTATATGATCGAACAAGAAAAAAGAGGGGGTTAAATGTCGATTTTTAGAACTTGAGGAGGTGTTGAACTCAAACTTGAAGAGCAAGTTTGGAGTGTATATAAACACCTCATGGATTCATAAATCGGATGACATAAAAATATCCCTAAACGATTTGATAAATCGATTCACTTTTTTCTTCACCTACTACGAACAGTAAAAGGGTAATGATAATAGTACTATGCATGTGCATGTTTCATTGATCATGTATCATTGAAACGTGTGTGAGTTTAGCGTACAGTACATGGATACATTGTGTATGAATATGTGTAGCATATTCATGTTCCTCCTTTATCTTCTTGTTAGTGGGATTCGATCATGTATTATCTAGAACATCAAACCCTAGGTATTGTGATGTTTTATTTGTGATACATGAACCTAGCTTTTCACATTGAGACGCTAGTAATACGTGTGTACAAGAACGGAGTACAAGCTTACTTTAGCTTGTTGTTACTTACCCTATTCGACTAAGGTGTAGTCGATCCACATAAACCCTAATTAGGGTTTATACCTTGTTCTTGATAGTGCACAAAAGGTACGCATCTATTTATTATTTAGTTAATTAATTTACATGTTATTGTAGATCTTTCCGCTGCGTGATCTTTGATGAATTATGTGTTTATAGTATTATTTATGATTCACATATTCCAACAAACTTATCATATTTTTTGATCCTTAAAGTCACTTGGATATATTCCCTGGTAAGTCGTCTTTACAATAAAATTACCTTCCTTTGCTTAAAAATGGTCATGGTTAACCAACCTGTAAACCAAATTTTATAGTGGTGATCTGCACTTTTTGGTGGTCCAAACCAGCCCTCACAAATGCTCTTCCAAACACTCCGTTTTAGTTAGGCCCTATCCAAACAGGCCCTTATAACTTGAAAAAAAAAATTATTTCCAAACACGTCCCTTTCGTTTAAGATATTGTGGTGGTTTGCGTGGAGGTAAGACCTGATCCAACGTTGTAAAACATACAACTCATGTGCTTACAAGTTTATTATACAATGAAGGATCATTGTACATTTTTTTTAAAGAATGGGTCAATTTAGTTATGCTTTATCTCAATTCACTCAAATGGGTTAACTTAAGAAGATTTAGCTAACAATAGAGAATAGGTCAAATGGGACGTAAGTTGATTTACAGACCTGACCAACATGTACCACCAAACTATTTCCCCTTTAGACTCCTTACCCAACCCGACTATTTTGTCTCCTTTAACAGTTTTCCAACAGGTCATGTGTAGCTAAGATTTTGATATTTTGGCTAATAAGGTTGGATAGGTCATGTACACGTATAAAAATTTGTTGAGGTGCTCAATAATGCTCCTCTCGCATTGCACTTTGTAGATTAGTTTTCATGTTGTTGAATTATCCTATCTGATCTTTAAATCAGATTTTTTACTGTGATTTTGTAGGTGATGGAAAACTTTGCCATACCCAACCCATGCACCTTTGTTGAGCTTAACATTGAGAGCCTGCTATAATCTTGAAAGATTATCAGAATTGGTCGACTAGAAGATCATTATTTTTGGTAAACTCAACTACTTGGCAAGTGATTTAAACAAAGAGGCGTATGATTTTTGTTAAAGCAGATTTAGGCTATCATGTGTGAACCGGAACGAAAAGCTGTAATTTTATACTAATATTTTGTTATCACATCAGACAATAGAGATGACGGATTGCAAAAAATGGTCAGGTTCTCATCATGTTTTATATTTACTGTTATTGTCCCAGCCCTCATCATTGTTTGCCAACCCAAAAACAAGAATCAAAAGTAACTATAAGAATCAAGAATTTGAACCCAACGAATTGTTCTATTTTATTAAATGAAGGGTTGGTTTTTTCAGACACATAAGACCCTATATATACATAATGAAACGACACATTTAACCATTGTGACGTTTTGACACCTTAACTGTTATCATAACTGCTATCTAATAACTGCTTCCTAACTGCTATCTAACGGGCTGTTTGGGTTAAAGTCCAACCCATTACATTTAGCCCTTTTACTAATCGACCCATAACTAATATAAACTCTGTATGTTGACATCTAATGAATTAAATGGTCAACATCTCCCCCCTAATTCATTAATGTCAAACTTTTCTTCTTGATCCTTGATTCTTCTTGTTCGGTCCTTCATGTTCCTTCCATGTTGCTGTTTTCTTTGTTTCTTCTCCTGCAATCTTGCACCTTTTCCTTGGAGTTTCATCTAGTGTTTCTTCAAGGTCCATACCTACATAAGCCTGGTGTTCTTCCATTCCTGCAGTCCCACTGCGATTTTCTTCCACCCTTCCTGGCCTTCCCTGCCTAGACCTATTTTCTTCCTCATAACAAATTTTCACCATACCTATGTACTCCTTGTAATATTCTTTGATTGCTTCTTGTTCATCCTGACTCCTAATAATTGTGCAACAACATGAACTTCTTTTTCTTTCTTAACCTTTCTGTTCTTGTGTTTTCATATCACTAACTGCAGCAATTTGATCTTCCTGATCATACTCCATCATTTGCTTCTCTTCTCCATCGGCATCCTTTCAATTCTTCCATGGCTGCTTTCTTTCTTTGTGATACTTCAACGCATAACTGATTCTTTGATTTCTGGATTGCAACAATGATTTTGATCTTCTTGAACCATCGGCTCTGATACCATTTATTGTCCCAGCCCTCATCATTGTTTGCCAACCCAAAAACAAGAATCAAAAGTAACTATAAGAATCAAGAATTTGAACCCAACGAATTGTTCTATTTTATTAAATGAATGGTTGGTTTTTTCAGACACATAAGACCCTATATATACATAATGAAACGACACATTTAACCATTGTGACGTTTTGACACCTTAACTGTTATCATAACTGCTATCTAATAACTGCTTCCTAACTGCTATCTAACGGGCTGTTTGGGTTAAAGTCCAACCCATTACATTTAGCCCTTTTACTAATCGACCCATAACTAATATAAACTCTGTATGTTGACATCTAATGAATTAAATGGTCAACAACTGTAGTTATGCTTACGAAGTATTTAATGTTTCTGAACCAGAATCTGGGAGAAACAACAGTCTTGGATGATAACGCTGCCTATAATACTTACGTATGCAACACCCCGCCGCGAAGCGCGGGTCTTAAACCCTCATTTTATAACATATGTAGCTTTTCAAATGATAAGCTGTAGCACTTTCCCCAACATGACAATTGTGTTACCTGTTAATGTTGTTCAAGAATGTAGTCCACAGAAATTTTGCAAGTATTACAAGCAAGTGTCGTTGATCACAATCGAAGACATCTTTATTAGTTTAGCAGGTATGACAACTTAAGATTCAACAGTCCTAGGAAAACCGAAAATCTTGCTAAAAGTAATTTTTAATTATTTAATAACTTTTAATTAATTTAAATGACTTTTAATTTATTTAAATCATTTATAAATATTAGAAATCATTTTTAGTTAATTAAAACAAAATAAATAAATAAATAAATCCCACTTTTGGCGAGGACATGTCCTCGCCAAAAGGGTCGGCGGGAAAAAACGCGGGAGTAATTAGCTAGCGAGGGGGAATAAAAAATTTGGTCAAACTTTTAGAAACTTTTGGCGAGGACTCGCCAAAGGTTTGCGTTGAACTTTTTTGGTTCTGGTCTTCCAGGTCAGCAATTTTTTTGTCGTCTAGAGATTTTTGGCGAGGACAAACGTGTCCTCACCCATTTTCCCTTTTGTTGTAGTGAATTTTTTGGTCCAATGACGCTGATGTAGTGCAGCCTCCCTGGCACCGTTCACACGCCATCCTTCGTTAGTTAATTGGCGACCGTTGTTCGCTTGTTACTTTTTTTTTTAATCCAAACGTTTAAAATGCAACTAAAAATAAATAAATAAAATAAAAATAAAATAAAACCTCCCTTTTTCACCTCTAAATACCACTTTTAACTTATATTTTTCAAACATTCAAACCAAATCATAATTTATATACATCTGCACATACAATTCAATATCCTCTTCTAAAAATGTCACAACAAAATAGCAATTGACTTTTGAACAATATATTTCCTCCGTCTTCTCCGTCCGCTAATTCGAGTTCCCCAACACCCGCTACACCATAATCCGCCCGTTCTATTTATTCCCAACACCCGCTACCGTCATTTGCACAATATGCAAACCAACAACAATCATTTTCACACTATGAATCCCAAAATCCATACTTCCCACAACCCGCTTTCATGCCACAAAATTTACAAATAAACCAAGATCATTTTAACCAAATGGCTTTATTCCAATTCAACAACAATACTCATTTCACAACTTTAGAGCTCTCAATAATTCTTTACAAATAACACAAATGATGCCACCAACCCCAACCAACACAACTACCACCACAATCGGCACACGACTCACCACCACACTTACCATCACAAACGTTACAAACCGAGTCTTCTCCCGTCAAAAAAGAAAAAGAAAAAATTAGGCCAAAACTTACATAAAAATATCCGAGGACGAAAAACTTTGTATGGAAAGAAATTCGAAAAAAAATGGCAAAAAGTTTATAGTGAATACAACCGTCATGCATCATTTCCTACGTAGCAAGGCTATGATGACGAGAAAGTGAATAACGTTGACACGTGATTGCAACAAGTTCGCCAGGATTGTCGTCGAATTTGAACGTCTTAGTGTTGAAAACGATTCGACGTGGCTATCTCGTTGTTATAAAAAATCAAAGAAACTTGAGAGTTTGCATTTGTCCACTATGAAGCATAAGATATCTTGAAAGATCACCACAAATGGGTTGGTGCCAAAACCATTGTTCCGGAAAAAAACGTTCGTACGATTGACGACGTTGAAGAACCAAACGAGCTATTTCAAAATGATCCAATACCACGTCCCCCGGCAAGCAAGGCCTTCCAAGAGTCAAAAATCGGCGAGATCTTCGTCCAGTAAAGAAGCTTTCAAGGACATGGTCCAAGAAGAGTTGCAACAAGAATGTGCTAAAAGAGATGATTATATCTTAACTCAAAAGAAATTCAAGGAATTGAAGTTTCTTCATTTTAGCACTGACGGGATGATGCCGGAAGATGCGGATAATATCGAAAAATTCAACGACGAGATCCGAGCAAAATAAATTTAGTTTTTATGCATCTGTCGTATCATATTTTTAATTTCGTTTTACTTCGTATCGTATTTTTAATATATCGTATATAAATTTTAGTTTATGATGTGTTTATTTTATTAAAAGAAAAAGAAAACTGAGACTCACATGCACCAATAATAGTTATTGTTGGGTAGGATTTTTTAGTTATTATGATATTATTGGGTGAATGCTAAAATGACACACCAACAGGGCCGTCCCGTGAAATTTTTAGGCCATGTGCAACAATCACGCTATGAGCCGCTTGGAAAGGGACATGATTAAGATAGTGCGAAAAGGCATAGATTTAGCAACCAATATTTAAAATTAAAAGTCTATAAGAGTATTAAAACAATAGTGGATGTAAAATATGTAATTGGACTATCTTTAAACAAGTTAGACAATATGTAAAATTAGTGATACTATTTTAATTGGACTATCTTTAAACAAGTTAGACAATATGTAACTATATGCTACAGATAGCTTTCATATGAAGAATGAAACTATGAACTAATCCCTGTATAAACCTATTCTACCATTCATAATAATGGGTTTTAATTAAGAGAGTTAAAACTGTTAGTTTTGTAAACTATTTACTCTTATTTAAAGATATAACTTTAAAAGTCGGAAAATTATGTAAAATCTAAAATATTTAGGGGACAAAGTATAAATAACTAAAAGTAATAATCTTTCTCTCCAATCACAGAATTTATATGAAGACCATTGCAGCCTACGTATACCTCATTTTTCCCGATATTACCTCAAACCTATCGATTTTATTTGCTAAACTAAATAATTTTTAGACGTTTAACGCATTATTATCAATCTTATGCTCAAAATCAAATTAAATCAGCCTATGTGTCTGAAGTCGTGGTGCCCCTAAAAAATTGAAGGCTTTTTGCGGTCGATCATCTTGCACATGCTGAAATCTGGCCTTGCATACCTAGTGCCATAGTCCACGTAGCTCTCTTAAGGAGGAGGGTTGCCTTTTATTTTGTACTTTCGTTTTTGGTTCCTTTAATATATTTGTTGCCCTTCTAAAAAGAACACTCAAATTTATTTTTACGCAGATTGATAAGTACGTCGTTTTAAGTTCGTGTTGGTCATTCAGAATTGTCGTCTAGTATCACTGTAAGCTCTCAAATCTTATTAGTTGCTGATTATTGAAGTATTGTAAGTTACTTTTCAAAATAAAACAATAGAAAAGGTAATAATTCTTAGTCTATATTTATGTTGCCCAAATATATCTATATCTATACTGTATATAAAGGGCGGATGACTTTTCTTTAATCTTGAAACTTGAAATTTTAAAACTTGAATTTAGATACCGGTTATTGTAAGATGTCACACAGACCAATAGCTAAATTTTAAGTCTTGCGTGAGAGACTCTAGTGGTTGAGTTCAAACTTTCCTTTTAGACATTCTTATGAAAAGTTTGTTATGGAGTTGGGTGTGTTATTAACAGGGCCATCTCATGAATTAATGAAATTTTTGAGGGCCCTGAATGAAATTAAATGATGAGGTCTTTCGATAAGGAATGTTATATATAAAATGTGATCGTTTATAAGATATAAGGCAATTATTTATCTAAACGTTCGAATATATTACTTATTTAAGATATTTTCTCATTTAAATATTTTTTCTTCGTGAAAAATATGTGTACACATGCATATAATTATTAACGGGACAAATTTCGAGGCCATTAAAAATTTTGAGGCCCTGAGCGGTCGCTCACCTTTCACACCCTCAAAGACGGCCCTGGTTATTAATTATGAAGACCCAAAAGGTTTCTGTAGAAAAACTAAGCATATTTTTTATCTCTTTTGTCATTTAAGCTATCAACTCTGGGATGAATTTCAAATGATGGATTGAAGAGTTCAGCAAAAAGGGTTCTTCAAGAATTACAGCACAGTAGTGGACTTTGATGTTTCTGTTAGCAGTTACGTCGTTGTCTTTTGGTAGCACATATATTAGGCGTGTGTTATCCTAACACCTCCTAGTTTTACAAAAGAGGCACCCCCTTGTGGGGTAGCTGTCTTTTTTGTATTTTTTTTTTTTTTTTTTTTAAGTATGTATTTGTTTTATTTATTTTGTGTAATATTTATTTTAGTGTTTATTTGTTATGTTTTTTATGTTATGTTATTCGTATTCGTCTAATGTGTTTCTATTTAATTAAACAACAACAATAACACGTTAACGTTAACACATTAAACAACTACAATGTATTCGTCTAATGTGTTTCTATTTAATTAAACAACAACAATAACACGTTAACGTCAACACATTAAACAACTGTTATTATTCAATTAAACAAGAACATTAACACATTATTTAAAAACAACAACACCTACTACATGTGAAGATTATTTATGTCATCTAAAAGCTCATGGAGCATTGCACCCGACTGACATGCGTGATCCTAAGCATTCCTTGCCAATTTCAGTGATGCCTCGAGCGTCTTTATTCTTGTCATCAACATCTTGTTTTGAGACACTAACATCTTGTTTCTTGTTTCAAGCTTGCCAATCTTATTAGCTTGCTTGTCAATTTTATTATCTTTAGCTACGCAGTTTGAGCACTGCGTTGAAGAAAAGGCTTGACTAAAGTACTTGTTTTGAAACTCATCCTTCCACATAAAGTACCCACACCCAAAGTCATCTGTTCCTGGCTGTTACATGTTAAGAAAATTATAAGAAATGTATTCTTAACAAACAAATAATTTACATAACTAACCAAACGTATGATTATTTACCACTGAAAAAAGACATGCATAATACGGTCGACCATAACTAGTGTCTCTACGGGATGTCCTTTCTATAATCAATCCTCTCCGACAGCGACACAAGAAATGATTATTTTGTTCCACCTGGCCAAAGAATTAATTTAAATAATACAAACAGTTATTTACAACATAAATCAGTAATGTATTGTTAATTTAAATAATACAAACAGTTATTTACAACATAAATCAGTAATCATTCACAATGTTTTGTCGGTATAATTATTTACAACATAAATCAGTAATCATTTACAATGTTTTGTCTGTATAATTATTTACAACATAAATCAGTAAGCATTTACTATGTTTGTGTTTGTCTAATCTCAGTATACAGGTGTAGTCGATCGTAATATAAAGTTTCCCATCCGGATGCATCGGCAGCTCTGTACGCCCTCCATTGTGGGTGAATATCCGGAACTGGTGAATTTTCGTCTAGCGTCAGATGAATGAAGTGACCACAATCCTCACTCCCCACACGGGCAATCACAAGGGGGCCAGTTCCTTGTGATAAATTTGGACCGAAAAAAAGCGGAAAACACGTATGACTTTGTCGCTCGGATATAAATACAACAGGCCGGTTAGTCACTGAAGCAATAACCAACCCCGTGTTTGGCATAATCATCCAGTAGTCTCCCGGTGCAAATCCATCATGTAACCAGTCTACTGATCTCCGAAGATTGTCATAGTCTCTTTGCCACCACATACGTATGTAAAAGTCACGATTAACGTCTAACTCTTGCAATAACCACATTCGAACATTGCGCCACCTTTCTTCGGGTTGACCAATACCGTGGGCAATGCACCGAAACCCACAATTTCCATCACCTAGCACATTATAGATACTTATGATGTATCGATGGAAAACCTGTGGAATCTGCTAAATCAAATAGTCGTTCTCCCTATTTCCAACGTATAACCTGTGTCTTATTTTTTCAACTCTAGGACCCATGTAAGAACTATGTCTCGCAGGTTGTTTGTTCAAGTCCGGGACTTTTGTAGATCTTGAATTTGTGCTTCTTCGGTGATCTACGGTTGGTACTTTATTCAAGTCTGGGACTTTTGTAGCCTGGGACTTTTTGTCCTTTGCGCTCGGACGTCCACGAGTACTTTTGTGAACAATAGGTTGACGTATATCAACAGATTCGGGATTGTATATCCCTCTCACCTTCTTTAACATATTTTTCTTCACAAACGATGACATTTTGTCAAAAACACTCTTGAATTGTTGTATGTCATCTTCACAAGAAGGATCATCATCAGGATCACAAGAAGGACCAACTTCAGTATTGATACTAGGCCACGGAACAGATAGAGTTCTCCAAAAAATATCAACCGTATCCAGTGGAATGGCCATATCTGCATTCATTAAAAGTGACTTATATAAATTACTGATATTAATGGGGAAAATAACTTAATAGTCATAAATTTAATAAACTTACTATGAATCCGATAGTAAAGCAGTTCGTGAAAGCATGGTAGCCCATAAACTGACCGCAACTGATGAGTAAAATCTTGGGCGTCGATCGACTGTTGGAGTTCATTGAACATGAGTTCCAAAGCATATTTGGAAACTTTATACCACAATTCTGCAAATAGTGGTATATTACATTTATTCATTCTCTCGTTTTTGCTTCTGTTAAAAGATTCCTTTATCGCAGTTTCTTGCGAAACGAGAATTTTATCGATTGAACTCAACAACGTGTCTAAGTTGGACTGTGTACTGCCCAAGTATAATTTCAACAACGAGTGTTGAGCCTCAACTCTGCATGTTGTTGACTGGCCGAAGCTGTGATATTGATCGGTAATAAACGCGAGAAACATGTCTGAATAACCTTGCTGCCAGTTATTGATGAACTCAAATAAGTACATTTTATTACTATCATTTATCCTATTAATTTGACTTGTTTTACTATATTATGTATGAGGATTGATACTTAATCGTTTACTTTTGTAATTCTCAGTTGAAAACAAGCATTTGGTGAAACTTGGCGATTTTGGACTAATTATGGAGCAAAACATGCATAAAGTGAAGAGTCTACTGAAATGGACAAGATCAAGTCAAATCTGCTCCAGATGCGCCGCATCTCACTCATGACATGCGCCGCATCTCTATCAAGATATCACCAGATACGATCCAAGATACAAGAGGACATGCGCCGCATCTAATCATGGAGTTACACCGCATCTTCTGGCGGTGTACGAATATTCCTGAATATTATAATCTTGGACCCCACGCGAAGTTAAGTACATGCGCCGCATCTACTTACTAGATGCGCCGCATCTTCCCTCAGACAGAAACTATAAATACCCCAAGACCAGACGAATTTCAAGAGCTTTTGGTCAGACATATAGCAGAACCCTAGGACGAATTCAGTCAAGGAGGCAGCACAAGACACACCAAACGAAGATACAAGAGCTGTAAGAAGGTGCTGCATGTGTTTAATTCATTAAGTAGTTTTGTTTTATTGTGTTAGCAAACTTTAATTCATCAGGATTGGTGGCTTGTGTAATGTGACAACGAAAGATTGCACTCCCTTTAATACTTGCTTTCCCATCAATTAAAGTTTATATGTTGATGTCTTTGGTTACTACTTATTAGTGCATTGATAACCTCTGTGTTTATTAGTGGCTTGCGGGCATTTGACTGCGGAAAATAATGTGGCTCCCACGGTTATTACTAAATTGATCACTTAGGAATAACTTTTAGACATAAGTAATCATTAAGGGTTTACTCGCCGATAAGATTAGGACCAACGAGAAAGGGTTAACTACATACACTTCATATAAAGCTATCAATGAAACAAGTGACAAACTACTTAATTATAAGGACAGCCCTCTTATTGTCTCGAGTATTTATCTGTGTACGTGTGTGCTACTTGCTGATTCGTGCCTATTGGTTTATTTTATTATTTAATTGCAAACAAATCGTGCCAGTCTCTCAGGCTGAAACCCCCTTGCGTTAGGATATTAAAATACTGATTAGAATAACGAGATAATACGTTCCACTCTTAGTGATCGACACTCTACTTACCATTATATTCATACTGACCGGGTACACTGCTCGTTAAGTGTGTGTGTTATTGATAAGTCGGCTAAATATAAATTTAAAACTTGAGTAGGCATTAAAACTGCCAAAACTTTACTCCAACGCACGCCCATCAAGTTTTTGGCGCCGTTGCCGGGGAGTGAATTGTTATTATCTGTTAATTTGATTAGTATTTTAATTAGGTTTTTCTTTTTATTAGATTAATTGCATCATTGTATTATTTTGCATATTTGTTGTATTGTGTGTTAATTGTTTTCTTTTATTTTTGTGTGTTTATTTTTGTTTGTGTGTTTAATTTTTTGTTTTTATTTTTCGTATATTTTCTGTTCTGCAATCGTTGTACTGTGCTAAATCAAACGATACGGCGCATCTGATCTCTCAGATACGGCGTATTGCGTTTAATTTTTTTAAATACAACGCGTTTAATTAATTCGATACGACGCATCTTTTCCCCAAGATACGGCGTATCTGTTTTTAATAAGAAATTTTTTCTAAGCGATAAAGTAATACGACGCATCTGCTTTAGCAGATACGGCGTATCTATTATTTTAATTAAAAACAGTTTGCGAATTATTAAACAGATACGACGCATCGATCTCTATCGATACGGCGCATCTTCTGAATCAAAAATCTTGTATTTTTAAACGTAACGAAAATACGGCGCATTAACTTTCGTCAATACGACGTATTTAATTTTAAATAAATATCGATTTTTGATTAATTAATTCGATACGGCGCATTCATAAATTCTAAGCGGCGTATCTATTTTCTGGATAAAGTCTGATTAAATTTTAACGATTATAAGATACGGCGTATCCAACTCTTTGGATACGGCGCATCGTCTGCAGATATCAGCTATTTGTATTCATATATCCGTTTCTATATTCATTAATTTCTCTTCTAGCGAACAAATCCTACTGATGATTTTACCTTGGATGACAGATTTTGCTATGGAAGACATGTCAGTTAACGGATATCTTGCTAAGGAATGCTTGTTTTCAGATTCATTCAATGTGCTCATGATCGATGCAGATTTATTCTCTTGGGAGACTCCTCTTGAAGCTGCTTTTAAGGAATTCATGCGTTTATGCAACATTGACAAAGAGGTATTCTCTTATGATGTATTTGTGAGGTACACTGGAGAAGAATTGTCGCTCTTATGGCCTATCATTGAAGCCGAAGGATTGAACTGGACTACTATCGAGGAAGATGATGGGAAATTCTATCTTGCATACATGGACTCAAGCAACAACAGCTGTGGTGGAGGCAATGCCCAAATCTCTTACATGCCATATTCCGAGCAGTACTGGGGATTAAATGAGAACTATCTGGATAATGACAGAAATTATGCTTTGGCGGAATTACTATTTAATGGCAGATTGGTAAGATTGATAGACCTCTCCCTCAATGATTGGCTAGAACTCAAATATGGTAGTCCGGAATTTGCCCCTGCAAATGAAGTCAAGCAGATTATGACTTCATGGTTGACTCGGAGTTTTAAGAAGCAATTTAACGAGTTCATGGAGATAAAAAAGAATATGATTGGAAAGGCTTGCTTTGACGTTAACCACGATCCTAACGATGTTGATTTTTTAGAATGGTTGGCTAGTAAGTTTAATAACCATAAGAGCATGGATCGAGCTACTAAGGATGCATTATGGGTATATTGGATGAGAGGAGAAGACGAAGAAGTAGAAAGCGATTATGGGTCGTCACTTCATGATTCAACAATCAATGAGGGCATTGAAGAACTTTTCAGAATTGACATTGATGTGTTCGATTATGAGACACCCTTGTGCAAGCAGTTCAAGGAATTTAACTACCTTCTTCGAGTCGACGATGATGTGCTAACTGGAGATCTACCAGGATTTAAGACTTATGATGATTTCAAAAACACCTGGTACTATGAATGGAATGACCAAGTACCATGGGTTTGGGATAAACCATGGGAATTTGAGCACATTAATCACACCTGTACACCCTTCGTTTTCAAGGACGGAAGTAGTGTTTGGCCGACCTGTGATTATAAAAATGACGGAACCTGTAATGGGGGAAGTATAATTGGGATGAAACGGGTTGGAAACGATGTAACCTTTGAAGATTATGAGTGGTACGATAATGTTGAAGACTGCCCACAAAAAGCGGAGGCTTTACAAGAAAAGGGTAGAATTGAACGCTTGAAAGGACTTAAGGGAACATCGGATACTACTTTCTGGGAATGGGTGCATAAACAATTTGATGATTTCACGAAGCTTAGTCGACGGTTACAATATGATTTGGAAAGAGAGTGGGAGGCGATTCAAGACAATAAGTCATTAATTGAAGAACTAGATGATTATTTGATTAAGGATCCTTATTTTAAGTTTGTTGATAAAGACGAGGAAGAGTTCACCAAAAGAAAGTGTCAACTACTTGGGATTCCTTACAACGAGCCACCCATGATTATTTCTGAAAAATTTAAAATCATCAAATATTCTTTGGGTCCTGATGAAGAATATACTGCGGTGAAGACAAAGAGTTATACTAGATTAAGTCGAACGGAAGAAAACGTCGCAGAGATATACGGGAAAATCTTTCGGATAAAGGAAGAAGGATGGACCGTGACAAGGACTGAATAATGAGCTGAACGTGAGTCTAACTTGAAGTCTCTGGAATAAAGACAAGTGCTGGCCGGGAGACAACCCGGAGAATTTCTATTATTCTGTTTTCTGTGTCGAGTCAGTCAGGCCCGCATGAGGATACGGCGCATCTCAATTCTGAGATGCGACGCATCTCCTGCAATGGTCATATCTTATTTTAATTTTTCTGCATTTTTATTTTCGACTTTAAAACTATTTATCAGTTTATTTTAATGCGGCGCATCCCTGGTTAAGGATGCGACGCATCTTTATTCTGATCCGTATTTATTCCAGGCTCGATACGGCGTATCTTCTTCAATAAGATACGGCGCATCGACTGACCTGATGATTTTCAGTTTTAATTTTTATATTTTATTTTTATCTAACTACTAATGTATTATGCAAGTTTGAACCTTTCTTATCTTAGGTGTGTTTTAAAGTATTGATGGTATTATAGTTTCCTGGATTTCCTGTGGATACATCAAGTATGAAGCTTTAACGTTCTAATTCACAAGAAAGATGATTTTTGCTCTTATACTAATGGAGGATCATACCGAGCAAATCTCAGGGGAGTTTTCCTGTTCTAATTCTTTTTATTTTCCAGTTTTTAACCTTTTATACAAACAACGAGGACGTTGTTTAACTTAAGTGGGGGGATTGGAGAATTAGAACACTTAACAATTACTTGTCCTAAACTTTTTCAAAAATTATGCTTAAAATGTGCTTAATATATCAAACTTAAAATTTTTAGCATGTTTTTGTTTAAGATCTAAGTTGCATAGCTGCACACAAGACGTTATTTTAAAAAATTGTGATTTTTCAAAATTCACAAATCTATGAGTGTGCCGGTGACTTGTAAACTTTAGAACTTGGCTTGTATACTATTCGAGACCACCATAATGAGTATTATTTATATAATTGGAATGACTTGTCTAAATTGGTAAATTTCTAGGATTACACCCAAATAGCCTATTATATGTTATGTGTTATTAACTAACTACACTGGTTAGTTAACCCCCGTATAAACCCTTTCGTTACTCTCATTTTTAGAGTAAGATACCCCTAGAAAAACACTCAGAGCCATTCCTTTCGTTTCTTACACCTTTGTTATAATGTTTCGTTACACCCTTACACCTTAGCCTACCCTGTAGATTAGAATCCGTGGTTGGTTAATTGCTATAGGCAAAGTGTGTTTCCTTACATTACCTGTGTTCGCGTGCGTAATTCATTATCTTTGGTTAGGTCGGGAAATTGCACAATGCAATTGGAGTGAAAGTAAATATTGTATATCTTTGAGTTTGTTTTTCGTGTGTTTACTACTTTCACTATTACCGTTATTTCTGAAGTATGATAAGTATGGAAAAATTATCCAGAATTACCATTATAGTGATGTGGTGAAATTTTACACATCTATGTCTATGTTTAATTAAAAAAAAAAAAAAAAAAAAAAAAAAAAAAAAAAAAAAAAATCGAAAAAATAAGAAAAGAAAAAGAAAGAAAGAAAAGTTGGAAGTTTGTTTCAACCAACTTATGTAAAGTTATGTAAGTTGTTCATATGGCCACTATTTGTTATATACTATATCTATGGATTGAATGGGAATTGGCAGTTATGGGAACGCCAATTAAGGTTTATTCTTTGATTAAGATCTTGTTGAGTATAATTCGTGTCTACCTAAAGCGTGTGTTTCAAGTGTTAAAGCGTGAGTTATTCAATGATATGAGTCTTATTCATGGGATGGTTGGGATAGTGATTAACCACACTTAGGATTTTAATTTATTTGTTTTGTTTATTTTTCATTTTACACCAATTTATATCCCAAATGTTATCCATGCCCTTTATTATTCTTTACCCAACCAAACCTTTGATTTATTGAGATTAGGGATTTGAGCAATCTTAAGTATCGTAGTCGTTGATTCGGCTATGTATTTATGATTTTGTCGCCCTTTTTGATATATTATTATTGGTGAAGTTTGGACCTATCTTTAGCCTATTCGAGTTAAGGATTTGAGCAATTGCAAGTATCGTGTTCGTGGATTCGATCATGTATTTGTGATTTTGTCGCCTTTTCTGGAATTTGAGATCGATAGTGAAAGAGAATAATTAACCCTTAAGCCTACAAACCCTTTTTACCGCTTTAGACTTGTTATTCCTTAGCTTTAGTGGAGGAGATGTGTATACTTGCCAAGCTTATGATAGAATATTCGTCGCGACTGGACAGTTAAACGATTAGATTTGCTTTTATCAAATTATTTATTTATACTTCTAATTCGTTAAGTATTTGGTTGTGTGATTATGAAATAAACGAATACATGCTTAAATATAAAAATAAATCCTAACATCTTTTAGGATACATTTTCATAAGAGAAATTCTAAGGTTTACTTGGGGACAAGTAAAGTTCAAGTGGGAGGATATTTGATGAACTCAAATAAGTACATTTTATTACTATCATTTATCCTATTAATTTGACTTGTTTTACTATATTATGTATGAGGATTGATACTTAATCGTTTACTTTTGTAATTCTCAGTTGAAAACAAGCATTTGGTGAAACTTGGCGATTTTGGACTAATTATGGAGCAAAACATGCATAAAGTGAAGAGTCTACTGAAATGGACAAGATCAAGTCAAATCTGCTCCAGATGCGCCGCATCTCACTCATGACATGCGCCGCATCTCTATCAAGATATCACCAGATACGATCCAAGATACAAGAGGACATGCGCCGCATCTAATCATGGAGTTACGCCGCATCTTCTGGCGGTGTACGAATATTCCTGAATATTATAATCTTGGACCCCACGCGAAGTTAAGTACATGCGCCGCATCTACTTACTAGATGCGCCGCATCTTCCCTCAGACAGAAACTATAAATACCCCAAGACCAGACGAATTTCAAGAGCTTTTGGTCAGACATATAGCAGAACCCTAGGACGAATTCAGTCAAGGAGGCAGCACAAGACACACCAAACGAAGATACAAGAGCTGTAAGAAGGTGCTGCATGTGTTTAATTCATTAAGTAGTTTTGTTTTATTGTGTTAGCAAACTTTAATTCATCAGGATTGGTGGCTTGTGTAATGTGACAACGAAAGATTGCACTCCCTTTAATACTTGCTTTCCCATCAATTAAAGTTTATATGTTGATGTCTTTGGTTACTACTTATTAGTGCATTGATAACCTCTGTGTTTATTAGTGGCTTGCGGGCATTTGACTGCGGAAAATAATGTGGCTCCCACGGTTATTACTAAATTGATCACTTAGGAATAACTTTTAGACATAAGTAATCATTAAGGGTTTACTCGCCGATAAGATTAGGACCAACGAGAAAGGGTTAACTACATACACTTCATATAAAGCTATCAATGAAACAAGTGACAAACTACTTAATTATAAGGACAGCCCTCTTATTGTCTCGAGTATTTATCTGTGTACGTGTGTGCTACTTGCTGATTCGTGCCTATTGGTTTATTTTATTATTTAATTGCAAACAAATCGTGCCAGTCTCTCAGGCTGAAACCCCCTTGCGTTAGGATATTAAAATACTGATTAGAATAACGAGATAATACGTTCCACTCTTAGTGATCGACACTCTACTTACCATTATATTCATACTGACCGGGTACACTGCTCGTTAAGTGTGTGTGTTATTGATAAGTCGGCTAAATATAAATTTAAAACTTGAGTAGGCATTAAAACTGCCAAAACTTTACTCCAACGCACGCCCATCAGTTATTCAGATACGAAGAAATATCTGAAAAAATCAATGAATTAATAAAAAGTCATTCGAGTACTTATTTATTAAATAATAAAAACAATGAATTAATAATTAAGTACCTGCATGTTCGACCAACAACTGTTGTAGGTGTTGATGATAATGCGTGAATATGCCGCGTGTCGGAGCTTTAACCATCCAATCCCATGTTCCTTTAATGGACTCATACTCCTTTAGTGAATTGCATCTATTTCTGCAATACTGAAGCACATTTTGGTTAATGTGCCACTGACAGAGTAATTTGTTTGCGTTCGGGAATTCTTCTCTGCATGCCCCAACCAACGCTAAATCTATGTCAGTCATGATAACACGCGGGTAATATCTTTCCTCTATCACCTCCTTCACACATTGTAATACCCATTGAAAATTAGGCCCTTTTTCTTTGTCCAAAAAATAAAACGCCATTGAAAATGTTTTGTTTGTTGAAGTTAATCCGACAATTTCAAAAAATGGCAATTTAAACAACGTGGTATTGTATGTTGAGTCCATTAGCATGATTTCAGGGAATGTACACCATAGAGCATATGACGTGAGGTGAACAAAAAATAGTTCCTCAAGCTCATTATGCTCATTTACCCTCTCGTAATATGTATACCCTGAATGCATCAAATGTGAGTAAAGGACTTGGATTGAAGTTCTATCACCTATTAGGGCTCAACGGATTTTATTTTGTGCGTTATATATAGTTCTAATGCTAGACACGTTATCCGGATTACGCTCCTTTACTGACGAAAGTATATGACGTGGTGCCACGTGATACTCTGTCAATTGTTGCACAAAACTGAACTCATCATCCATTAGTCTCATTGCATATGGGGGAAACCATGCAACGACTCTGCAAAATCATGATTATGCCTATCACACTTCACCCTCAACCTCCAAAAACCTTGTGTTTGCGAATATTTAGCCACTAATCTGAATGGACAATCGGCTTTAGAGGTACTGGTTTGCCGTTTAATTTCATCTTCTAAACCTTCACGTTCATAATTCCCACCCTTTGAACACCCATACTGGATTGCGTACAAATACCCCTTATCTGTTTTGGTTCTTTTTTTAACAATAACAAAACCGATCCCTCGAGCTATATTTTGCACCCAATCAGTTAGTTGATCGGGAGAACTGAACACCTGAAAATACATTACAACGTTTACAACTTTTATTTATTTTAACAAATTACTTTATTTTTTATAACTTTTACAACTTTTTTTTAACAACTATTTTTTAACTATTTTTTTTTACAAATTTTTTTTAACAATTTTTTTTTTTTTTTTTTTTTACTTTGTCTTAGAGATAAAAAATAAATAAATAAATAAATAAAGTTAAAACCGCGTTTCATTCAATACCACCCCCACAGACTTCCCATATCCCACCCCACCCCCATGTGATAACTCTGACTCTTTTTTTTCTCTCACTCAATCACTCCCTCTCTCTTTTCTCTGACTCTCTCTTTTCTCTCACTCAATCACTCAAAAACCGTGTTCTTAGTGGTTTTTTATAGTGGTTTTGTTTGTAGATCATGGTGGTTTTGATCTAATAAGTGTGTAGAAGGATAGGATGGGGGTGGGGTGGGATATGGGAAGTCTGTGGGGTGGTATTGAAGTATACGCGGTTTTAACTTTTTTTTTAGATCTTTTTAGATCTAAAAAAGATCTGGTTGGTTGGTTTATTGTGTGGTTTCTGGATGGTTTTTTGGTTTTTAAAACTGCTTATACGCGGTTTTAACCTTTTTTTTTAGATCTTTTTAGATCTAAAAAAGATTTGGTTGGTTGGTTTCTTGGTTTTTATGTGATCTAAAAAAGATTTAAAACTGGATGGTTTCTGGGTTTCTTGTGTGGTTTCTTGGCTACTATACAAACACCCCCTAAAAAAGATCTAAAACTTTGTTAGGATAACACACGCCTTTTTTTAGATCTTTTTAGATCTAAAAAAGATCTAAAACTGCCTAAAATTTTGTTAGGGTTTCTTGGTGGTTCTGATGGTGGTTAGATCTTTTTAAATCTAAAACTCGACCCATTTTTAGATCTAACACCGATGAGATTGGTTCTGATGGTGGTTAGATCTAAAAAAATGGTCGAGTTGGTGGTTTCACATAAGCACTTCACATAATTGTTGGTTCTGATGGTTTATTGGTTCTGATGGTTTATTGGTTTATTGGTTCTGATGGTTTATTGGTTCTGATGGTGGTTTATTGATGGTTTATTGGTTCTGATTGATGGTTTATTGGTTCTGATGGTGATTTCTTTTATATGAAACTGCTTATTTGAAAGTGCTTGTTGTGAAACTGCTTTTATGTGAAACTCCTTATGTTTAACTGCTTATGTGAAACTGCTGCTTATGTGAAACTTTAATAGCAGTTTTGATGGTGATGATGATTTAAAAAAAAAAAAAAAAAAAACTTGTCGATTGGCGTGGCATAACCGAATGGACGGCAAACATTTTGCAACCTTCAAATTTGCAGCCATATGTGTAAAAAAAAACAATCTGGGCCATCTTTTGAACTGATAATTGTTAGTTCTGAGTTATTCTAACCCCCCTTATATGTTGGTGCTTATGTTGGTTCTGATTGATGGTTTATTGGTTCTGATGGTGGTTTATTGGTTCTGATGGTTTATTGGTTCTGATGGTGGTTTATTGATGGTTTATTGGTTCTGATTGATGGTTTATTGGTTCTGATGGTGGTTTCTTTTATGTGAAACTGCTTATTTGAAAGTGCTTATTGTGAAACTGGTTATAGTGAAACTACTTTTATGTGAAACTGCTTATGTTTAACTGATTATGTGAAACTTTAAGCAGTTTTTCATCTTTTTGAAACTTTAAGCAGTTTATGATCTAAAAGCAGTTTTGATGGCGATGATGATTTTAAAAAAAAAAAAAAAAAAACCCTTGTCGGTTGGCGTGGCATAACCGAATGGACGGCAAACATTTTGCAACATTCAAATTTGCAGCCATATGTGTAAAAAAAATAATCTGAGCCATCTTTTGAACTGCTTATGTGAAACTGCTTATTTGAAACTGCTTATGTTTGAAACAAATTTAATTTTTGAAAGTAATAGCGTAAAATGATACCTCGTTCGTGTAAAACGGTGATGTATTCATCGTAGAACTGCTTATGTTTGAAACTGCTTCTGTGAAACTGCTTCTGTGAAACTGCTTATGTGAAACTGCTTGTTTGAAAAAGCTGCTTATGTGAAACTGCTTCTGTGTAACTGCTGCTTATGTGAAACTCATTATGTGAAACTGCTTATGTGAAACTACTTATGTGAAACTGCTTTTATGTGAAACTGCTTATGTGAAACTGCTTTTATGTGAAACTGCTTTGTGATGCAATGCAATTGTGAATCAAAGTGATGTTCATAATAAAAAAAAAAAAGAATCAAATGTCCCTTCAAGGAGAAACCCGTGAATGTGTACCATGGATGTATTCTAAAAAAAAAAAAAAAAAAAAAAAACAAAAAAACTTATACTATTAGAAAGAAAGAAAAAAAACTGAGTGGCTAATAGAAAACTAAAGGCAAAAAAAAAAAAAAAAAAAAAAAAAAAAAAAAAAAAAAAAAAAACTTATACTATTAGAAAGATAAAAAATAAAAAAAAATAAAAAATAAAATAAAAACTGAGTGGCTATTAGAAATTAAAATAAAATAAAGGGGTTTTTGCATATATATCCTTCCGAAAATGCATAATTGCATATATATCCCAAGCATGCATAAAAACCATTGTACTATGTGCATAAAAAACTTGTACAAAGGATATATATGCAATTATTCACTTTGGGAGGGATATATATGCAATTCTGAGTGGCTATTAGAAATTAACCTAAAATAAAATAATAAAATGTACAAACATAATAGGACAAAATAGTACACTAGTATAGGGGGGGTTGTACTTTTGCAGTGTTAGGGGTGTTAGTATAGTAGACGCCCATATATTATGTTGGGGTATACTATACAAACCCTCCCCCCTATGGTCAACCGTACAAACCACGAAGCACACAGTACAACACCACGATGCACACAATACAACCATTCAATGCACACAATGATTGCAAACCCCCTATAAGGGGGTCTGTATAAACTGCCTTTATTATGTTGACTTTAATCATTGACTTGTATGATCTTATCTTGTGTATGCAAATTGTGATTACAAAACGTATTTACATGTCATTTTATTCCAGGACAAAGTCAGTTAAACATTTAATAAATTGTTTGGTCTTTCATTAATGCTATTTGCATGTATTATCTTGTTAATGCTACTTGCATGTGTATGCAAATTGTGATTACAGAATGTATTTACATGTAATATATTATGTTGACTTTAATCATTTACTTGCATTATCTTACTAATGCTACTTGTGTATGCAAATTGTGATTACACTATTACATAATGTATTTACATGTCATTTTATTCCAGGACAAAGTTAGTTAAACATTTAATTGCCTGGTTTTTCATTGAAATTTAGGGAAGTAGTTGACATGTGGAACCATAGATTGCTACAGTCGAGGTATTCTATCATAGTTTCAGTGGCTGTATGGTTGGTCAGAAGGTACATGTCGGCAGCAAAGGATTTTGTTTGCGAGTCAACTTTGGTTTTGGTCTGTACTAGCTGCATTGTTTTTTAGTTGGTGTACTTTGCGTCACAAAGTAGCAGGGTTCTAAAAGGTGCGTCATAGCGGCACCAAGGCGCGAGGCATGACCTCAAAGTTACGAAATACATCAAGGCGTCATTTTTAGGCGTGGCGTGGCGTGGCGTGAAAAGGTTGAAAAGGAGCACAAAGGAGCAATGTGTGACTAGTTTTTTAAGCGTTTAGGGGATTTACTAATATTTATGATTTTGGCTTGCATTTATAATAGAGATAAGTACTAATATAATACAAAATCTTTTTTTTGGTCCCCACCATGGTCAGTTTTTGAGTAAATTCCCTAAATGGTCATGCGCATCTGCGCAACTCCGCAACCTATCTCAGAACGTGACACGTGTACATATTCTGGGGCCCACACCAACTACTATAACTAACAAAAATACTCAACCTTTGTGCTACTCAACCGGCGGCTATTGATCCACGTGCAAAAGTGTACTAAAAAGTACATTGGGAAAGAGGAAAAAGGTACATATGATTAGATCTTTCTACCTACTTTTTATTATACTTATCATATTTTAAAAAACTTAACATATCAAAAAAAAAAAAAAAAACACCGGTCACTTCACTTCATCTTCTCCGATCACCCTCCTTTCTTCCGATCACATCATCTTCTCCGATCAACTAACCTCTATTATCTTGCGGTTACTCGCACCTATTATCCTCATCTTTCTCCGTCAATAAATAGATCAGATTTGGGGTTACATCCAATGGCTCCCCCTTTTCACCGTGTTGATGTAAGTTTATGGTTTTTTTTTTAACGATTAGGGTTTTTATTATTATTATTATTATTATTATTATTATTATTATTATTATTATTATTATTATTATTATTATTATTATTATTATTATTATTATTATTATATCCAAATGCCATATAGAGTATTTGTCTGTGTTTGATTGAATATTTATATAAATGCACCATTTTTGTTTTTATCAGTTAATGTAGTTTTTGACTAAAAGGTTAGTTTTTGTGAAGCAAATTGTTGAACAACAAATGTAGAAAGGTAGTTAGGATTATAGTCAAATCTATGAAAAGTTAGTAGTAACTTTGTTGTTTCAAGACCTCATATACTCGTTAGGACGATAGTTTTGACAGTTGGTTAGAAGTTATGGTGCGCAGAAAATGGTTTAGAATAGAAAATAAGATATAGAGTCTTTGGATTGAAGTGTTTATGTTCTTATTGCCACAAGCTAACCCTGATATACCTGAAGGTAGTCAGTGGAGGTATAGTGAGTTTTTGAATGCTGTTAAGAAGGGTAAGGTTGAGTGAGGTTTAGTAAGGATGGTGGAGTGTTGCAGCTCACTGCTGTAGATGGCAGGAGAGCTTCTGTTGTGGTTACTACTATTTGCACTTAATTATCGGTAATACAAAACTCTCACTTCCTCAAGATTTAGATCACACCAATATTTAATTCGTACTTTACGATAAGTTAGATACTCTCTTATGCAATAAGTTAAAATACCTATAAATGACTATAACCAACAGCTTCATCCTAAAAGATAGCTGCTAAAAGCCATTGTAACCTATGAATTTTGGAACACAATCACACAGATTTGCTCATTGGTTCATGACAGGCTAACATATTACAAAAAGGCTATTGTGGTCATGTTTATCCTAATTACTTCATACTAGACATCTGATGTATTTTCGTTGTATGCAAATATCAACGCTGAAGTTTGTTGACAGATAATCGTATCACTTTGGTTCGCTTGGTGAAACACCTAGGTCATTTGGTCATGTTCTTATTGCCATATGCAAGCTGACGTTAAAGTACAATATACTTATATACATATAATGAATATCCATTATTTACTTGTCTTTTTTTCTTGTTAATGTAGGCTTATGATGTGAAGGTCAGTATGAGAACGAAGTTACACATCTTGAAAACTATAGCAAAACAGTTGGCATTGAAACCGAATGCTTTAAACTTGTTCAAAAACAGTGTGTTTGGTCCCTGGTTAAATCTAAAAACAGAAGAGCATGACAATCATATGCTCCACTTTTTGCTTCTACACCAGAGACAAATCGAGAACGCCAATACAAACGTCCCTTTTTATTTTGATATCGGACATCATACTTTGGAGTTTGGTAGGAAGGAGTTCTGTTTGTTAACTGGTTTTAGATTTGGTAATATTTCTTTAAAACATTTTGAGGATTGTGTTTCAAGTTTCCGTGCCCGTGTTTTTCCCAAGATAGCAAAAGTTAAAGGATATGATATACAACCCCTTATTGAGACAGATGATGAATTTTAAAAACTATCAGATGAAGATGCTGTCCGTGTTTGTTTATTGTTTGCTTTAGAATATGTTTTTATGGGTGTAGAGCTCAGACACGTAATTCAAGAAGAGTTGATGGTATTAGTTGATAATTTTGATGCATGGAATAATTTCCCATGGGGAGAACGTATATGGAAAGGGTTTCACAATAGTGTATATAATACAATCTCCAAAAACCGTGAAGCTCATTTGACCAAAATTGCATACGGTTGCAAGCCTCAATGTACTTTGAATGGCTTTGTTTTCCCTCTGAAGGTCAGTAACCTTTCTGTTCTTGTTAGATAATTAGAATAAGTTAGCATAATTATGACTTGCTCATGGATTTACATATTCTGGATATCCTGTAGCATGTGTTGTTGCATTGCAAGCATGTGCTGTTCATTGTTTGGACTTAATAGCTTGTATAGTTAGACCAATTGACTTCTGGTTTGGGCTTATAGTTGGACTTATGACAACTGAAATTTAAAATATTTCAACACAAATTAAGTTTGGGCTTATTCCTGTTGGGCTTATAGTTGCACTACAGTTAAGACATCCACTCTTTCATCAGAACACATGTAGCTATTATTGGTTTTGTTGTAAAGTTAATATTTATTGCAATAAATGCCTATTAAATTATTTATATTGCATTTCTTGTTGTTTACACAGATATGGGTATTGGAAATATTCCCTAATTCAAAGCAGTGGTGGCATACAAAAGAGAAATCCATACCCAGGTGTGTGGCATGGAGTGACGGTGTGAAATTGCAAAAAGCTGATCGTGAAAGTCTGTTTTATTCGAGAATCCAACTGAATAAACTTGAGCCCACACCAAAAGAGATGAAGACACAATGGTGGAGCTCTAGTGTAGAGTATTTTGAAACTGCCTCCACGGGAACCTCGTCATCTGATATACGAGGGAAAAAAAGAAGAGAAAAGTGGTGAAAACGGAGACACGTGTTCACACACAGATTCACCGTCATACCACACATGTCCGTACTGAAATCCATAGTGAGGTTAATTGTCATGGCTTGGGTGAAGCTTCAGTTGGAGAAAAGCTTGTTGCTATGGAACGGGATATTGGTGGTCGCTTAGATGCAATTGAAAAATATTTGAAAATTCCGAAGGTTATATATTTATAATCAATACATCATTATTTAACATATATTATTATTTACTTGCTTAACACAATATTTTTACACAGACATCAAGTGGATCCGCCAATCCTGTGCAAGTTGATGATGATGTCAATGTTTCTGATCCAGCTGATGTTGAACGAAAATTTGAGGAAGTAAAAAATGATTTTCAGAGACGTATGCTAGCAATTGAGCAACACTTTAAGGTCATATTATCACCTAACATTTATCATACACTCTATCTTATACAGTTAATTAAACAGTTAACAAATTTTTTTCGTTATGCAGCCCTCTAGTGGATCTGATCATGAACCAAAAAACAAGAAGACTGTTGATTGCTCGTTGGATCTTGATCATGAACCAAACGACAAGAAGACTGTTGATTCCTCTTTGGATGTTGATCATGATCAAGAGGTGTATGATATTGAATGGTATTTATATTATAGATGTCATAAAAGTTAAACAACTATTTTCACTGAAACAGGCGTCACGTTCTTGTACATGTTTATATCAATGGCTTTTTATATGAATCTTTTTAGCTTTTTAAAATAGTGAGCTTATATGTCAATACATGGCTTTTTATATGAATCTTTTTAGCTTTTTAGCTTTTTAAAATAGTGAGCTTATATGTCAATACATGTTTATATCAATGGCTCCTATAGAAAGTACACACACTAATTTTAGTCAATAGACCCACTTCTTAAGTTTATAAGCCTAAAATAGTGAGCTTATGAGCTTTTCCAACTTTTCAATGAAACAGAAGGATGTTCTTTTGGAAACACAATCAAATGAGAAACTGATTTCTGAAGCTGAGAACTCTTTGGCACAAAGTGAGAAGTTTGATTATGGGAAGACAGGGTTTGAAACCAAAACATGTTCGAAAGTACTAACTTTGATTACTTCTATATGTACTATTTACAGACATTGCAATGAATAAATAATTTAATCAACATTTATTTAATAATATGTTTTTTCTTTAAAATACAAGACTGCGGAGGTATTGGAAGATGTGAATGTTGCAAAGCTGAATGTTGATCCTGAAATATTGGCATCAACTGTTAAAATTCTATTTGAGTCACCGATTAATGATCAGGTACTAAATCATTATTTTTATAATCTATCAGTGAACATAATTTGCTTAGCTCGTGTACTTGTATTTTTACAGAGACTAAATGAACAAGATGTAAGAATGGGTGATTTATTTTTAGAAGAGGAGGAACAACAAAAGTTTAACGATCTAGAGGTACAAGAACTTATGGCAGTGGATGCTCTTATGAATATATATGTTTTTGATTCTACTCCTAAACAGGTAGTCTTATGTATATACTTTTTCAAAAAAACACCACTTGAGTGATCTTTTTAAATTAAATAATGTAATTTTTTTTCCTAATGTTTTTCTTTATTATAGGAAAAAGATAATAAGCTTGATTCTACTCCTAAAAAGGTAGTCTTATCTATATACTTTTTCAAAAAAACACCACTTGAGTGATCTTTTTAAATTAAATAATGTAATCTTTTTTTCCTGATGTTTTTCTTTATTATAGGAAAAAGATAATGAGCTGGACACTCTTTCAAAAAAGACAGATTCAAAGCAAGGATCCAACAATGAAAATGAAAAAGATAATGTCTTAGTTGTTGATGACGAACAAGACAAGGTTAAAGTGATACGGGTACCTTTTGCACGAGATACTAAACTCAGCAAGTATCTTTCTTCACCATACACGAACCTACCTGACTCTACTCCACAGCAGCCTAAATTGCGTGATAGGACGAACAAATGTAAAAATCTTTATCTACCGTTGACTGGGCCTGATGGTGAAGAGATTCCACCGTGGAAGGAGGTGATTTATTTTACTTATTATTTATTTAAAACTTTTAGTTAAATTCTTTGCACTTTACATTTTTTTATCATAATTTTTCAAGATCTAAATCGTGTTAAAGGTGCCTCAAAAGATAGAGTCTTGGTACCTAAAGATATTCTGGCTTATTTGCGAGCAAACAAGAAAGATAAGAAGGAAGGTAAGAAGGATGATGAGAATGATGTTACGGGTTTTTATTTCCCATGGGCAGAAGATGCATGTGTAATGCCCGTCTTTTGGGAAAGGTTATTGGGCATCCTTGAAGGGAAAGATGGTTGGCTCTCTTGTACGGTATGTAAATGCGAACATGTTAAATTTTTTCTACAATCTTAAATGCTTTCAGCGTATTTGTAATTTTTTTTTAAACCGCAGCACATCGATCTATGGGTGTTATATCTATGGCACGTTAGACCTGCTAATGCTGACTGGGTGATTGCTGGCCCCTTTTTTAGCACGATGATTCTTAACAAGAGGATGCCTTGTTATTATGCTAACGGTATCACTTATGGTACCCCCTGGTTTGCTGAATCTGTGGAAAAGGTGTGTTTTTTTTTCTTTCTAAATTGTTAGAAGTAATCTGTAGTTGTGATGGAATATAGAATTAGTATAAGCCTGTTTCAGAGTTCAAGAGTGTCGTTTTCCTGTTTTTGGGAACTGGTGGTGGGGTATGCATATGGGATTAGAGCATCACATAGTTATGATCACTTGATTTCTTTTAGTGCTCGAAGGACGAAAATATGATGTACTTGGTCAACTGCATATAGATAATAGCCTCATTGGGTTTTGGGTTCTTGAAATGATATCATACCTCTAGGAACTGCGTAATGGGTTGTTTTATGGTTATGATATTATACCGCTAGGAACTGCATATATTATGCGGAATCATGTTTAGCTATTTGGACATTTTTGAAGATTTTGTGATTCATTGTCATACTGGCTGCATCTTTTTGCGTATCATTGTATCATAGCACATAGGAGTCAGGTCAAGGGAGGTTGGTTCAAAGCAGGGAATGCTACTTGCATACCATATTTGCTACACAGTACTGACCTGTATCAAATTTTAAGGCTGTCCTTTTCTTGTTTTGGGCAACTGTTGTAGGGTTTGCATTTGATTAGATCACCACACACAGCTATATGTAAGAGGAGGTTGTTATTTGGATTCTTGAGATGCACACAATGTGTGCTGACTGCTGAGTGTTGATGTATGCAAGATATAGCCTGTAGTATAGTGCTTGAAAATGTTAAGAGTTAATAAGGCTTGGTTTTAGCGAAATTGATCTGACAACTATGACTCCATTTTGAACATTTGAATATGTTAAGAGTTAATAAGCTTCTAGTGTCCTGTTTAAACCAAAACTCCCCTGCACCAGGGCAGTTAACCTTGAACCTGTTACAATTCATTGGCCACATCTTACTTATTCCTTTGGCTTTTTGCATGATTATTGGCTTCATGTAAAATTTTCAAATGACTAATCTTGCTATCTTTTGTCATCATTATTGTAGGTGTATTTTCCTATAAATCAAAATGAGAACCACTGGATCTTGGCAGAACTACACATACGTAGTGGTGTGATAACCATTTACGATAGTCTTTGCCCCCAGCTTCCTTTCATTGAGAAAAGAAAATGGTTGCTTACGATGCGGTCAACCTTTGAGGTTAGAATTCCCAAGTTACTCCAAAAATGTGAGGTGATGGACAGGAAAAACATTGATAAACAAACATACAAAATCACCTTCAAGTATGCCGAGAATGTGCCAAGACAAGGCAATCTATATGGTGACTGTGGTATTTGGGTAATGATCAATTTATATAGGTTGACCCATAATCTATCTTTGAAGGTAGAAAATCCAACTTTGGCAGGTTTAGCTTACAGGGAAAGGTTGACAGATTTTTTCTGGAAGTACAAGATTGAAACAAAAACCAACTTTGGCATTCAGGTTTAGCTTTGGCATTCAAACAATTGTTAACTGTAGTACGCTATTTGAATATGTTTGGTAGTACTCTAGTCGTTAAGTTTGCAAACAATATGTATGTATTGTAAATTTTTGTAAATTTTGGTTGCAAGTATTTTTGTTGAATTTTTGTTGCAAGTATTATACGTATTGTAAATTTTGGTTGCAACTGTATTGATAGCTTGGTAACCAAAATTTAGATAATACATGCTACTTAAAAGAAACAAACCAACCTAAAGTAAAGCAATAAAAATAGATTATGGAGAGCACTTCATCATCAGCTGCAGTTTGAAAGTCGTCATAAACCAACGTAAATTAAAGCAACAAACCAACATAAATTAAAGCATAAAACGATTCCTAAATTACAATACATATGCTAACCATTTTGTAAAGAAGCTAGTCTATTTGTTCCGAGGAACTCAAGTTTTTGGAAACATAAGGGAGAGCCCTAGACCCTTCATCATCAGCTTGTTCCGTGGAACTCAAGTTTTTGGTAACATAAGGGAGAGCACTAGACCCTTCATCATCAGCTACAGTTTGAAAGTCGTCATAAACCAACGTAAATTAAAGCAACAAACCAACATAAATTAAAGCATAAAACGATTCCTAAATTACAATACATATGCTAACCAGTTCGTAAAGAAGCTAGTCTATTTGTTCCGAGGAACTCAAGTTTTTGGAAACATAAGGGAGAGCACTAGACCCTTCATCATCAGCTTGTTCCGTGGAACTCAAGTTTTTGGAAACATAAGGGAGAGCACTAGACCCTTCATCATCAGCTGCAGTTTGAAAGTCGTCATAAAGCATCCTTGGAACAAATAGACTAGCTTCCTTAAAAGGCTTAACATGAGGTGATCTCAAGTAAGCTGGTGATTTAGATTCTTCTTCTTCCCAAGCTATAACCTCTTCCAACGACATAGAGTCGTGCTTTTTTTTTCTTTCACCATGAATTCTAACTTTTTGTTTCAGCTCCTCATCAGACTCATCTGTTCACAAGTTTTTATGATAAAAATCAACTAGGTATGCTTGAGGTATATGAGAAACATACACCTCAAGTATACCATGCACCTCAGCCATTTCATACATTTTTTTTACATCCATATCACATTCAACGATAGTCAAACATTCTCCTAGGCTACGTTTAGGCATACAGTAATACCATGCCCAAATATCAGCTTTTATTTTTTCCAACAACAAGTCACACATTTGAGAATATGACAACCTTTTAGACCTAGATAATTTCACCTCAATCATATCTATACATGCATACTTTAATGGATACACGTCAAATACACCTTTATGAAAAACTTCAAGAATGAGATCATCACAACTTTGAGACATCGTGTGTAAAAATTGAAAATGTTTATTTGGGTCAATTATGTGTATTTGGGACAATAACAAATAAAGGATTAATATAGTGATCATAATGGATATTACATGTTGGACAAAATATTTACCTGCTGGACAATAGATAACTTTAAACCAATGTCGTGGTCGAGTAGATTTGGGTCGAGTAGCACCAGATGGTCGAGTATCCTATCACTTATTCTTTATGACAATTTAAATTTCACAACTAACACATATTAATTGATCACCGCTAAAAATCCATCATCCTATGGGATGTAGTAGATGAAAATTTAAATGCATATTTATTTACTAAGGTCGAGTAGATTTGGGTCGAGTAGCACCAGATGGTCGAGTATCCTATCACTTATAAATATGAGTTAATAACAAAGGGTATTCCCATCAAACGAAAAAAAAATGAATTCACAAGAAGATTGGGAATGGGAACAACTTCTTGATATAGACGACTCCGATCTCTGACTTTCCGCCACCACACAAAATAGAGTCACATCTACATTCCCTAGAGTTGATAATTATGATGAAAACCCTGTTAGGAAAATACATGATCCTGTGGGTATTCAAGACGGTGTGGATGATGGTGTAATGGCGACACAGGATTATGTTAGGAAAGTTATTGATGATATGGGAGTGGATTCTGATTTTAAAAGTGGGCCATGGGTTAGCGCGGTTGAGTATGTGAAAGCTGATGGTGGGATCGTTATTGGTTGTTTTGCCGATATTAAAAATTCATCAAGAAAGGGAAACTTGACAAGGTTGTTGCTATTATCAAGTCGTGTACTCCAAATGTGCTAGGTGATCTAACTGTGACATTGAAAGACGTTTAAGGTTTAATCTCGGGTACAATTCATCACAAAGTTGTTGATGATCCGAGGTTTGAAAAGCAGTTTACCGTAGGAGTTGTTTTGATACTGAAAAATGTATCTGTGTTTTCTCCAAAACCATGTGCTCATTATCTTTACATAACAATTAAAAATGTTGTTGAAGTTTTCTCCAAAGATGTAGTTTCTTTAAGCAGCGATGTTGGTTGTAGTGGAAGTGAAATGAAAGTTTAAGAAGTGTCTTTTTTTAATTTATTTTGTTTTTTCTAACGTTTAATGATGTAAACTTGTTACATTTTCTGATTACATCCTGAATGAATACTCTAAAGAAGCTTTTGCAATGCAAGATCTATAACTATAAAAAAAAATAAAAAAAAAGGTAAATATGAATTTAAATTTCTATCTACTAAACATGTGAACATAAAATGTAAGAAATTGATATCTAGTTCCTACGCATCGAAGTGTCAAAACTTTCCACCAACATATGGGATATAGTAGATGAAAATTTAAATACATATTTATTTATTAAAGCTATGACGGTCGAGTAGATCTTGGCCGAGTAGCGAATTATGGTCGAGTATCCTAACACTTTCCCACAAAAAATTATTGCGCCAAAAAGATGTTATTTATACATACATTTCACATATGGGATGTAGTAGATGCAAACAAGGGTAAATTTCTACTGAAATTTCCACCAACATATGGGATGTAGTAGATGCAAATTTAAATGCATATTCAATTAATGTAAGCTATAATGGTCGAGTAGATCTGGGTCGAGTAGCGGCTTGTGGTCGAGTATCATAACACTTTTTCATTATCAAAATTATTTTTTACAACAAATATTAATTGATAACATTTAAATTTCCACCAACATATGGGATGTAGTAGATTCAAATTTGAATGCATATTCAATTAATGTAAGCTATAATGGTCGAGTAGATCTGGGTCGGGTAGCGGCTTGTGGTCGAGTATCATAACACTTTTTCATTATCAAAATTATTTTTTACAACAAATATTAATTGATAACATTTAAATTTCCACCAACATATGGGATGTAGTAGATGCAAATTTGAATGCATATTCAATTAATGTAAGCTATAATGGTCGAGTAGATCTGGGTCGAGTAGCGGCTTGTGGTCGAGTATCATAACACTTTTTCATTATCAAAATTATTTTTTACAACAAATATTAATTGATAACATTTAAATTTCCACCAACATATGGGATGTAGTAGATGCAAAATTTAAATGCATATTCAATTAATGTAAGCTATAATGGTCGAGTAGATCTGGGTCGAGTAGCGGCTTGTGGTCGAGTATCATAACACTTTTTCATTATCAAAATTATTTTTTACAACAAATATTAATTGATAACATTTAAATTTCCACCAACATATGGGATGTAGTAGATGCAAAATTTAAATGCATATTCAATTAATGTAAGCTATAATGGTCGAGTAGATCTGGGTTGAGTAGCGGCCTGTGGTCGATATCATAAAACTTTTTCATTATCAAAATTATTTTTTACAACAAATATTAATTGATAACATTTAAATTTTCACCAACATATGGGATGTAGTAGATGCAAAATTTAAATGCATATTCAATTAATGTAAGCTATAATGGTCGAGTAGATCTGGGTCGAGTAGCGGCTTGTGGTCGAGTATCATAACACTTTTTCATTATCAAAATTATTTTTTACAACAAATATTAATTGATAACATTTAAATTTCCACCAACATATGGGATGTAGTAGATGCAAATTTAAATGCTATTCAATTAATGTAAGCTATAATGGTCGAGTAGATCTGGGTCGAGTAGCGGCTTGTGGTCGAGTTCATAACACTTTTTCATTATCAAAATTATTTTTTACAACAAATATAATTGATAACATTTAAATTTCCACCAACATATGGGTGTAGTAGATGCAAATTTAAATGCATTCAATAATTAAGCTATTGGTGAGTATCGGTCGAGTAGCGTTGTGGTGAGTATCAAACTTTATTATCAAAATATTTTTAACAAATTTAATGATACTTTAATTCACCAAGGATGTGTAATCATTTAAATTAATTATGTAACTTAATGGTAGTAGATTGTCGAGCGGTTGTGTGAGTTCTACACTTTTTAATTATTTTTTACAACAAATATTATTATAACATTAATTCACCAACATATGGGATGTAGTGATCAATTTAAATCATATCATTTAGCTATATGGTCGAGTAGATTGGGAGTGCGTTTGGTCAGTATTAACACTTTTTTTATCAATTTTTACAACAAATATTATGTAAATTTAATTTCACAACATGAGTTAGATGCAAATTTAATGCTATCATAGACTATAATGGTCGATGATTGGTCGAGTCGGCTTGTCGAGTTTACTTTTATTATCAAAATTATTTTACAACAATATAATGATACATTTAATTCCACCAAATGGGAGTAGTAGATCAAATTAATGCATTCATTATCAAAATTATTTTTTACAACAAATATTAATTGATAACATTTAAATTTTCACCAACATATGGGATTGTAGTAGATGCAAAATTTAAATGCATATTCAATTAATGTAAGCTATAATGGTCGAGTAGATCTGGGTCGGAGTAGCGGCTTGTGGTCGAGTATCATAACACTTTTTCATTATCAAAATTATTTTTTACAACAAATATTAATTGATAACATTTAAATTTCCACCAACATATGGGATGTAGTAGATGCAAATTTAAATGCATATTCAATTAATGTAAGCTATAATGGTCGAGTAGATCTGGGTCGAGTAGCGGCTTGTGGTCGAGTATCATAACACTTTTTCATTATCAAAATTATTTTTTACAACAAAATATTAATTGATAACATTTAAATTTCCACCAACATATGGGATGTAGTAGATGCAAAATTTAAATGCATATTCAATTAATGTAAGCTATAATGGTCGAGTAGATCTGGGTCGAGTAGCGGCTTGTGGTCGAGTATCATAACACTTTTTCATTATCAAAATTATTTTTTACAACAAATATTAATTGATAACATTTAAATTTCCACCAACATATGGGATGTAGTAGATGCAAAATTTAAATGCATATTCAATTAATGTAAGCTATAATGGTCGAGTAGATCTGGGTCGAGTAGCGGCTTGTGGTCGAGTATCATAACACTTTTTCATTATCAAAATTATTTTTTACAACAAATATTAATTGATAACATTTAAATTTCCACCAACATATGGGATGTAGTAGATGCAAATTTAAATGCATATTCAATTAATGTAAGCTATAAGGCTCCTTGCAGAAGGGTCGATCGACCCTAGCTCGATCGAGTTAGGGGATCGATCCCCTTGCTGCAGAACTTGGTCACAAGAGTCGATCGGCTAGAACTTGGTCACCATGTCGATCGATTTGAGCAATGTATTTTAACGTTTAATTTTTGAATGAAACTTAGGTGCAGAGTAAAAAAAAAAAAAAAAAAAAAAAAAAATCTTTTAAATATTAACTTTTTTACACACTATAAAAACATACAACATACAACACTATAAAAACACACAACACAAACATACAACACACACATTTCAATCCACAAATCTAACAATATTCAAATGGCTTGTCGTCTCCCCCATACCGTTGAAGAACTGCAAAACTATATCAAAAAACAAGCCGAACAAGAAGATGAGGCTCGACAACATGCTCTTGTCGAGGTTATCCAACAATTTGAAGTTGCAAAGTCACAGAAACAAAAACTGAGACAACAATACGAAGACTGCAAAGACATATCTGAAGACAGAAAAGCTGTGATCGACCAGTTTTTGAACGATGAAGCTCGCAAAGATGGAGCCATTAGTGAGACGTTGTGGGGTTGCGTTTCACAGATTCAGGGCCAAATCAGCGACAAGATCCGCTGGAGTTATGAGGAAAACGTTGAAGCTCGTTATGTATCAAAACAGAGCCGAAACTTTAACCAAGGTGCATCTACTTCATCTGTTGCACCAAGATCCGTTGCGCCTGGTTCTGAAGACAATTCGGGTTGGGACGATGATAAGGAGCGGGAGTTTAGCAGATTGGAAGCAGAGTACGAGGAGAGCAAGTTTGCAAACTACTCTGCGTACGACGATGGTTACGACTCCGACAACTCAGAAACTTGGGATAACCCGAATTACTGAAATTTACGTTTATGTTTATGTATGAAGCTTATGTTTATTTAATGTTTTTTTTTTTTATCTATGTAATGTTTTAATTTTTAATGAAATTTAATTTTGTGTTAAAAATGTTTTTTTGTTAAAATAAATAAAAAAAAAAAAAAAAAAAATTGAACTTGGTCGCCCTTACTGGGGCACCTAATCGCCTGTAGGTCGCTGGAGAGAGAAAGCTGACGTGGCAGAGAAAAATGGGAGAACTTGGTCGCCTTACTGCAAGCAGCCTAATGGTCGAGTAGATCTGGGTCGAGTAGCGGCTTGTGGTCGAGTATCATAACACTTTTTCATTATCAAAATTATTTTTTACAACAAATATTAATTGATAACATTTAAATTTCCACCAACATATGGGATGTAGTAGATGCAAATTTAAATGCATATTCAATTAATGTAAGCTATAATGGTCGAGTAGATCTGGGTCGAGTAGCGGCTTGTGGTCGAGTATCATAACACTTTTTCATTATCAAAATTAATTTTCTACCAACCACCCTTACTCATATATATATGGAAAAAAAAATAGATTGTAAACTTATATATCAATCAAACATAATGGGTGATCCGGGTATTGAATTTAGTGTATATTTGGTTTATGAAGATGCAACTTTTGGTGTTAATCTTAAAAAAAATATTAGTTACAATCAACTAGTTGCTATTGTGAAGAAAAAGTTCAAGCTCAACGATTCGTGCAACATCATGTTTACTTACAAAGTTGGTACAAAGTGTGTCCACATAGTAGACGATGATGATGTGAAATTTTACGTTAACGAAATTTGCAAAGGGAAAGGTACGCCACATACCATTTTTATTAAAAAGATTGAACAATGCTTTGTGGAAAATCCTTCTTCTTCTAAGTCTTTCGGCATCGATATTAATGTTCCTTTATTTCCTAATGATTTAAACGCACAATTCAATGTTTACAATGATTCACAATTACCCAAAAAAGAAAATTTTCAGCCTCAAAATTATTTAAACCCACAATACACTATGCACTATGATGCACAATTACCCAAAAAAGAAAAATGTGAAAATCACAATGATTTTATTGAAAACGACCATTATGAGCATGATTGGCAAATGAATACGCTAAAATACATTCATAAACCACCAGATCCACAACCTATTATCAAAACCCCAACAAGCCAAAATGAACATGGTCAATGTATCTTAAAAACGGGTGATAAATTTGATAATAAAAAAGAATGTATGAGGGCAATTGGTCGTAAAGCTCTTTTAGATGGTTATGAATTTAAGCCAAGAAAATCAGACACGCTACGGTATGATGCAATTTGTGTGCATCCTGGTTGCAAATGGAAAATAATTTCATCTAAGTGCAAATATAATAGTCAATGGGAATTAGGAACAGTAAACGACCATCACACTTGTTAAAAAACAACAATAGGTATGTATCACCGTAATGCTTTGAAAAATTTGTTGGGTCATTTACTAGTACCTAAGTTCAGAGACCCCAATTGTATCTATAAGGCAAAAGACATAAAAAATGACATAAACCAAGAATTCAACGTCGATATTAGTTACAAACAAGCATGGAGATCAAAAAATGTGGCGTTGGATACTCTTGAAGGTTGCCCAAAAGCATCTTTTGCACAATTACCTGTTTTTTGTCATAATTTAGAAATGAAAAATGAAGGTACTGTAACACATATTGATACTGATGATGAAGACCATTTTAAGATGGTTTTCATAGCTTTTGGTGTAGCGGTAAGCATTTATATATTAATTAACATTTAAATTTATTTTGTAACTGTTATTATCATATAACTAACCGTTTAAAACCTTTAATTAGATTCGAAGCTTTTTGTGCCATATGCAACCATTGTTAATAATTGATGCAGCTCATCTTAAAGGCACTTACCTTGGAACAAATCTTCTGGCAGTTGGAATGGATGGGAATAATCAAATTATACCTATTGCGACCGGTGTGTCTCAGGGTGAGACTTTGGAATCGTGGAGATGGTTTTTGTCCAAATTGAAAGAATGCATAGGGGAAGATCCAAGGTTAACTATCATATCTGATCGACATGTATCTATACAATCTGCATGTCAATCTGTTTTCCCGAATGCATTCCATGGGCATTGTTGTAGGCATCTCATGATGAATTGTAATTTGAAGGGAAAAAAGATTAGGGTTTTATTTTGGAAGATGTGTAAAGCTTACACACCCGATGAATTTAATTTGGCGCTAGCTGAACTTGGTGGCAAAAGGCCGGATGCTTACAACAAACTAATACAAGCTGGCGTTGAAACGTGGTCTAGGGCATACTCCGCTGGTAATCGTTACAATTACATGACGTCTAACAGCGCAGAGTCAATCAATTCGTTAACAAGAAATGTCCGAAGAGTACCCATCACTAACCTTATGGAGTGGTATAATCGACTTGTCCAAGAGTGGTACTGCAATCGTCGGGAGAAATATAAAGGTACGATTTTTGTTTTGTTTGTTTTTTTCATAAGATAAATATTTTGCATATTTAACGTTATGACTACTTATTAATGAATATTATTTTATTCAGATGCAAAATTAGGTGAACTAAGTGATTGGGCAACTGCAAAAATTCAGGACCGAATGATAAAGAGCGCTAATTAGATTGTGGCCGGCATTTTTGTCAACAGGATGTACGAAGTCAATGATCATCGAAAAATCCATACGGTGGATTTAGACGAACGTACATGCACATGTAACAAGTGGCAAATGTCTGCCTTGCCTTGTGGTCATGTTTTAGCGGCTTGTAGATTTATGGGAATGACGGATTTTAATCATTTGGCAAGCGACCGGTTTCAGAAAACAGAGCTTAAAGCTACGTACATGGGTTTGGTATTTCCTGTTGGAGAAGTTTCCGGTTGGCAGTGTCCTAATTACTTGAAAGTTGTTAAACCACCAGTTATGGTTAAACCCCAATCTGGTAGACCGAAGAACAAAGATAGGGTTAGATCTCAAGGAGAGGAACCGGTACCAGTCAAGTGTGGAAGGTGCGGAAATCTTGGACACACCCGACAAAGTTGTAGAGAAACATTGCCAAAGAAAAAAGTAAGTTACACCTCTTTTTTTTTATAGTTTCATTCCTAAATTCGTAAATTGACTTGGACAATTTTTAGGCAAAGGTATCTGCTAAAGCAAGATCACAAGAAGCACAACCACAAGTGTACTCACAACAACCACATGCACAATTCTACTCACAACAAGCAGAAGCACACTCCTACTCACAACAAGGAATGCCAAGCTCACAAGAAGGACAAGTCTACTCGCAACAAATTTGGCCAGATGGCCTCGAAGCTGTTAATTTAGGTGACCCGTAGGGTGGGATACTTTAGATTTTTATATGTATGGTAAAACAGCAGTTCGTATCAATGAAAGTTGCAACCTTTTCTTTAACATAAGTAGTGTCATGAAACACAATCAAATAGTCACAGTGAAACAGGTCACAATTGTTTGCAAAATACAAGGACGAACCATTTGCTTGCATCTAGTACACAATTTAAAAACCTACACAAATATCTTGTGTTTGAAAAAGAAATGGGCCATCTGTTCTCGATATACAAGGGCTGTCTGGACTGGATCTTCAACAGCCAACGGCATCCCATGAGATAACCTGTATAGAGAATAAGAAACTCATAAAATCCATCAAGACAATTCACACATAGAATGCAGGGCAGAAATATGTCCAATAGGTCCAAATTGGGTAGATGCAAACAAACTAATGCAATAGGGGCAAATTGGGTAGAACTGAGTTTTGATCTACTGTAACTACAATAACATATTCTATACTAGATTTTAACACCTACATGAACATGTTCAATTACCTAGATTGATCCAAATCAGTATTGTTTTATGAAATCCTACCTAAGCTGATTAAAATCTCCAAATTAAGAACATAGATGCAAACAAACTAACCTGTAAAGAAATAAGCAGACAAAGACGCCACAATCACCAAATATCCCGCCCTGCTTCGGGATGTTATGTGCATTCTTGAACTTAATGTTGTATTCTAGGGGATTGATTCCTTTGCTTCCAAACACATCAGTATGCTCTAGAATTGCCGGAAGCTTACACTCCAAACACCTTCTCATATTCAAATACCAAGGTCGAGTTTCAGGTTCATGATAGCCTTCACTATCATAGAATGTAACAAGTCCAGATTTTATGTGAAAATGCGCAAGCGACCAATGTTGCTTGGGTTCATTTATCGGAATGAAGACCTACAATGTTTACGAATAAAATTTATATAATCCACATAATTAAACCATTAGATGATAAAAGATGGGTTACCGATAAATACCTGTTCCACATTCTTCCATGCAATTGGGTAAATTTCATCGGTTGCATAAAACAGTGGCATTGAGTGTTGAATTAGAAGAGTTAGAAAGTAACAACTAACCATTGACCAATCTGTAGAAGAATCTCTGAAATACCACATGTACCATACCCAAAGATCAATGTGCTGTAGGCAATAAAACAAATAGTCAACGACAATTTAACATATAGTTTTACCGAAAAATACATTGTAAATAGATATTTTTACTTACCTCGTCAAGTAACCAACCAATCCGTTTCTCATCACAGCAAAGTAAAGCTTCTCAGAAAGTACGATCCACAGTAATGTCATTATACCAAGGAAACTTGCAACGAGTATGGCTAGAGGTAATCATAAAATTATCCAACTCAAAACCACAGAAGATTTTATCGATACATTTCCATCGTCGACTTGAGTCCTAAACATAACACATTACAAATTTATTTATAAAAGATAATTGGGACAAACTAACACAAACACAAAAAAAAAAAAAAAAAAAAAAAAAAAAAAAAAAAAAAAAAAAAAAAAAATTACAAATGAAATACCTCTTTCCACGGTTGGAGATCTTCACACCTTTCAATCATGAATGGATGAAGGACATTCGTACATTTTCTTAGCTCATCCATACTCGGGACTTTTAAATCTGTATGTGTACTTTCCAACTGCGACCTCAACACATTAACATACCTCCGCTTGGTTGTTCCACATCGCTGTAGAGCAAGCTTCAAGTGACTTGGTGCATTCAAGACCTTGTTGTAAAAATAACAAGTTGATGAAGCGGATTAAATAAAATTTCATGTCACTCTATACTCAAACAAAACGACTAATGACTGGAATTACTAACCTCTATACTCTTCATTTTATTTTCTTCTTCCAAAATAAATTTCGACCTCTGTTCCCTTTGTTTTGCCTGCCTATGTATCTCAGCCGCTTGCTTTTCAGCTTTCACACAACCATCCTATAATTACATTAAAAATATGTTTGTTAGATATATACAATTTTAATTCGATAAACAATTTCAACAGCTAAGTGTTTACCTCAGATAAATCTTTGTCAGATAATTTGTCAACGTTAACCACACCGTTCTGATAAAAGTTATAAAACAAGTTATGAAACAAGTTATAATGCAATAATAAGTAAAAGTTATTCAAATCAATTACCTCATAAGCTTTCTGTGATAGATAATCCAAACCATCTAGATTATCCCATTCGTTTCCAGCGTTTTTGTTGGATGTTCTAATAGGCGAATTAAAAAGTTCAAAGAATTCTCCATCTAAGTCACTACAATACTCGTCACCCATATCACAATACACATTATCCTGTAACGATAATGTAAACACCTTGTCTTAGTAAACAACATTTTTTTTATCAAGTGAATGACAAGAAAACGCAAAACACTTATATACGTAGGATTTACCTTTTGAACAGATGTGGTAACTTTCTGCTCCGGATGTGCGCCTTTTGTTTTCCGAGTAATATACTGCATAAAAAAGTATTTTAAAAAACATGATAATTAGACATGAATTAACTAGGCGCATATATATAGAAAAGGGATTCTGTCAACACTAACATGTATAATAGACTCCATTTTATAGACGCGTTCCTTCAAACTCTCAATCTCTTTAGGTAGAATCAACAACCTCTCGCACAAATGCTCCAAAGCCTTAACCCGAAACCCACAATTACAACTCTGCCTAACTGGATGTGCCTCTCTGTCATTTACCTTACCCCGAGCTGATGATAATTTTTTAAAATAATCACCAACAAGCCCCCCGCATTGAACAGGTGGAGGAGCTCTCGGTGTGTACCACTTAAAAAATTTTTGGCTTTCTCTAAACCATTTTGATAGGCCCTCAGCATAGTTAGGATATATTTCAAAGTTTGGATTTTTGGCCTAAGGAAAATATACAATAATTGTTACTAAAAGCAAATAAAATTTAGTCAAAAAAAATATATAATAAAAATAAGTATTAAGGTGAGAAGGCATTAACTGACCTGAGGAAATAGTTGACTGTATACCTCCCACTTTTGAAATGGATAATGCTTCGACCAGGCACAGCCTCTCGGGATCACATCAGGATCCTTACTCCACCAACGATCTGTCTGAGATGAAGACTCCAGAATCCATATCTACAAACAGTAAATGTAAAAAAGTCAAATTACAAACAATTTTTTACAATGAAATACATTGACAAGTGTTTGCCTAAAAATGCTAACCTTGAAACACAAGATAAATCCAGACAATGAATACGATGGAACAAAGGTTGGGTCTTTTTCCAATGCTTTATGGTGAGCATTCTTATGCTTAGAGTTAACATTTAAAATGGCATCGTATAACTCCCGCCAGATGTGTTCTCCCCAGGGAAACTCATTCCAAGCTTCAAGATTATCTACCATTCTTAGAAATACATCTTCAACAACAGATCCTAACTCACGACCCATAAACATAACTTCCAAAGATAACAAAAGACAAACTCGTATCGAGTCTTCATCTGATAGTTTCGTAAAACGCTCTTCATCCTCAATCACAGATAGAAGATCTATGTTTTTAACATACCTGCCTATCTTCTCCGGAAATACTCGATCACGAAAACTGATATCACCCTCCCTAAACTTACAAAAACTGACAATCCCAAACTTAAATCCAGTAATGAGGCAAAATTCACGACGACCAAAGTGAAGCAAATGTTCATTAACATCGTATATGAGTGGCAAATCATAATGTTCATTATCAGAGAAGACTTGCTTCTGAAGCATGTAATGGATAAGATCCTCCTCATTGTCAACATAAGTCAAATCAAGCCACGGCCCGAAACATGTAGACCTAAACAATTCACAACGTTCCAAACCTAGTCTGTCTTTGATTAACGGAAAGTAACTGAGTTTGCTTCTAACGTGGACCCTCGCATGATATTCCTAAATTAACAAAAAAAATCAAGACAAAAATAACCAATGCTGTTTCAAAAAACTAGGTTTTAAGCTTTCTTGTTTTTGCCTTTCTAAAACTCTAGTCATTTTCTGGTGTTTCAGTGCAGGGAAGGCATGGAAGCATAAAATTGGTGGTTGCTTTGTTTCGACACTTAACTGCTTATGGTTATGTAACTTCATATACGATAAAATAAATGTACTTCCCATTTGCTCATTTGGAGCAGTTATTGATTTATGAAAGTACAATAAGCACTTGACACTAGACTTTATGAAAGTCCAATAAGCAGTTTTCAATAATCCAAATGAATAAGTAGTTGCAAATAAGAAAAAGCCAGATGATCCAAGACAGTGTAAAACACTTAAATACACTCAAATGAACTCAAATGATGCAAAGTTACCAGCATACAAGTCAATTAAGCACATATCCAGGTTCTAATATGAATCAGCTTATAGGTTACAATCACTACACTAGCAGGCTCAATTAAGCTGATCTAATAAGCTAAAACTAGAAAGTAAGGGGGGCAAAAGCTTCACTGACCAACTGAGATGCTAGAAACCCCAAAAGCCCTATCACAAATTATCAATTGCACACTTAAATCTAGCCTAGAAAAATTCTAAAAAATGCTGGTGCAGGGGAAGTGACTGTTCAACTCAGTAACTTTAGGCTTAAATTTGGGCGAGCAAATGAGTTTGAAAAGTGAATTTTCTTTTTTAATCTAAAATTTAAGCTACCAGAGAGTTCAAATCAACTTTCCAATGTTATTTCCAATCAGTACTTAACTCTACACATGCAGTTGAATTCATCTCAAAAACTGGGTACAAAGTATTTTTGACTTTTTGAATTTGATGCAACTTTGACTAAACTGAAATTTTATTGAATCTATGTGACTTAAAATGTTGTTATAAGCTAAGAATGAACTTTTTTAAGCTAACTTTACTAATAATGCAACTACTTAATGAATATGCAGCCTATATATCTAACAGTGAATGCACAAATTGAGTCCAAAGATGATTTTGACTTTTATTTAAGTTACTACTATTGAAATAATTTTTTGAAGTAACTATGACATTTGATTAACTAAACCACAACACAAGCTGCTATTATGATTAAATGAATCAAATGAAGCTTAGAAACACAGATACACAATAAGCTAATCTAATGCTTATAAGCTAATCTAAGGCTTATAAGCTTTCTTTGCCTACTACCTGAGAATGACTTTATATGATTTCATTATCATAAGCAACCTAAACAATAAGCCTAATCTAAGGGCACATCGAAAGAAACCCAGATTCACAAACTTATTAGCATAATAATAAACCCAGATTCAGCAGTTGGGTTTAATTGGAATCCACAAAATAAACCCACGAAAATTCTTAAACCCACAATAAATCTTAATTAACATAGATTCAGCATAATAAACCCACAAAAAAATCCTAAATATAACGTACCAATGGTTTCATTGGAAAAATTGAAAGAATCAAAGAATTATTTTGATGAGTTTGTGGATATGTGTGTTATTCATTTTACTTTTCTGAATACAAATCAAATAAGATAAAAATCAAATACAAGAAAATTAAATAAAATCATTACCTTCCCAATAAAGATGACCGGTTATTTCAGCTGTTGGGTTGAGTAGCCGCCGGTTGAGTAGCCGGCGGTTGAGTAATTCTAGTAGTTGGTGTGGGCCCCAGAATATGTACACGTGTCACGTTCTGAGATAGGTTGCGGAGTTGAGTAGAAGCGCATGACCATTTAGGGAATTTACTCAAAAATTGACCATGGTGGGGACCAAAAAAAAGATTTTGTACTAGATTAGTACTTACCTCTTTATAATATTTGGAATTTGTGTTTGCATTTACTAATGTTTACCACTCATATAATTATAAAATATGATATAAATCTATAAATACTTTTTGCCGCCTTAAAAACGCTATGCCGCCACGCCTCACGCTAAGGCTTTAGGCTTGTGGCTTGACTATGCTGCCACACCACGCCTCACGCTGTTTATAAACTTGGAAAGTAGGCCATGTTTTAGTGAGATAGTGGTATACTTGAATGGGTCATGGTATTGTTAAGGGTAGAAACGTGCCGAGCCGCTCGTGAAAAGCTCGGGATCAGATCGGTAAAAAGCTCAAACGAGCCGAGCCTAAACGAGCTCGAGCTCGAGTTCGAGCTTAAATTTGGGCTCGTTAAATATTCGAGCTCTAGCCCGAGCTTTATATAAAGCTCGATTAGGCTCGCTAGCCTAAACGAGCCCTAAAAATATATTCGTTTATATATCTTCTATACATATACGAGCTTAAAAAAATAAACGAGCTCGAGCATAGTGTGATTAACGAGCTTTCGAGCTTTATTTCATTCCACATGCTATAATAAGTTAGTCGAGCTCGAGCTTTTGAAAAATTTCACGAGCTGAGCTCGAGCTCAAAATATGGGTTTGAAACGAGCTCGAGCTCAAGCTCAAGCTTTATATATATATGTGGAAAACTAGAAGGGGGTTGAATAGTTTTACGTCTTTTTAATTTATGAAAAACTTTTGTTTACTTTTTAAAAGCTTCGATTCTATCTTATGTGAATTCAACTCTTGATCAATATGAACATATATAAACAAATATATATAAGTAATGCAAGTAATGTAAATGTAATGAAATAAGAGAGAGAGATGGAAAGATCAAACCACAACACGGAGATTTATAGTGGTTCGGCTACAAGGACACCTTCCTTGCCCTACTCCACTCCTCGAGTCACCTACTCGAGAGTTTTCTTCACTATGTCAACAAACTCCCTTATGGCGGAGAAACCTTACACAACTTTAGCTTACACCGGCTTAACGACACAAAGCTAGATGTCGAGTCCTAATCGTAGCTAGAACCAATCTCACAACTTGTACACAACTTCTACACGACTTAATCACGACTTCTTCACGACTTCTTCACAACGGCTTCACGACTTCTTCACGACTTCTTCACAACTTCTTCACGACTTGTTCTTCACGACTACTTCTTCACAACTACTTATTCACAACTACTTCACAACAAATTTACAACACAACTACGTAGTTACACTTAGATCTATTTATCACAACTACACAACACTTTACACAACAACACAATTGAATGAGGTAAGTAATAACACTTCTTCACTAGTTGAAGTAGAGTTCTTCTTTTGCACTTTTGGTGGTGGAAGCTTGGATCACTTAGAAACCAATGCTTAAGAAAATATGATTAAAGGATTTACAATGTTTAGAATGAATTTAGAACAGAAAGTTTTAGTGTGCAAAAGGTGAGTAAAAGTCCAGGAGAAGACTGGTATTTATAGGAGAAAAATTGGACAGCTGGAAGTCTACTGGAGCGGGGGCGGTCCCCTTAAATAGGGGGCGGTCCCCTTAATAATTAAGGGGGCCGCCTAGCAAAATTAAGGGGGCCGCCCCTTCTGTCCGTTGGCCTATTTTGTCCTTTTGTGGGGAAGGTTTTTCTGGAATATTTTAACTGATTTTGGCTAAAAATTTGAATTCATATTTTTATAAAAGATTAAACATTTTTATTTAATGCCAAAAATGTTTTTCAAAAATATATAAAATGTTTTTGATGTTTTATAAAAAATCTAGTTATTAAGAAAATGTTCCTTTGATCATATAATGCATTAAGCATTAGTTCATTCATACCTTAAGTGATTTGAGTTGTATAAATAGATATTTACAACTAAATACTTGTTTACGTCATAATTTTCCGATTAATGATTTTACATTTTGTGATTATCAAAACGTAGAGATATCGAAAAATATTAATAACGTGTTTAGGCATTATTTATATCAACAATCTCCCCCTTTTTGATGATTACAAAATCTAAACTCATTAAATCTAAAAATTAGTTTTTAGACAAGTATTTAGTGAGTTTACATCTATTTCTCCCCCTTTTTGTTGAATCAAAAAGGTTAAGCCGACAATTTTTAGAGTTAAATATGTCGGGACGAAAACTCCCCCTTGATGTGTACTCCCCCTCGTTTGGGGGCACCAAGAAAACGAGCTATGGAATGCTTGCAAAAAAAAATGTTAGAAGCACAAGTATATATAACAACAATAAGCAAGCATATAAAATCATTCATTTAATAAAGGTGTTGTGTATAAATACACAACCAAAAGATTACAACATGAAGTATGCAAGCATACAAATAAAAAACTACTAATGAAACTACATAATCATCTTAGAGGTACATGGTCTTCCATGGAGCTTGCTTGCAAGAAGGGTTTGAAAAATTATTTTTAAGCATTGCATATGCTTAGTTGGGTGAAAATGGAGGTGGTGGTGGTGTAGTGGGTGAAGGAGGTGGAGGAGGTGGTGGTTGTGGGTTGGCAATCATGTGTTCAAGAGATGAAAACATGTAGTGTATCTCATCTCTAAGACCAAAGATTAAGGTCCGGTTATGGACGCAACAAAGACAATTATCACCATGGGCTTCAAGCATTGCCCAAGGTATAGGAAAGAATGGTGGTGGGGTTGGTGATGGTGAAAAATGAGCATCAAGAGGTGTGATGGGTGATAGGGAAATGGCAAGTTGGGTGTATGAAGGTTCTTGAGTGGATGGTGGTGATGATGCTCTTGGTGATGATGTTAGGTGAGTGTGGATGTAGTCATTTATGGAGGAGGTGGATGGAATGGAGGAAGATGAAGCTCCATGGGTGGATGGTGTTTTTGATGGTGCATTAGGTGCACTTGGGGATGAATTTTTAGGTGGTGGTGATGGAGTTTTGGTGTCATCTTGGGTTAGGTCAATGAAAGGTTGTTTTGGTGGTATGATAACAAGTCTTTGTTTCCTTGAAGGCTTAGAGATGGAGGATTTAGGTGATAGCATTGTGGATGACAATGGGTGTTTGATGAAGGTGATGGTTGATGGAGTGAAAGGTAATTGTAAGGAGGGTTTTTATATTGTGAAAATGTGGTTGATTTAGGCAAAATATGGAGGTTTTGTGGTAATATTCCAAGTCCAGTTCGTGCATTAAGGGTAATGGTAGCTGGGGCTAGGTAAAAGTGGTCACAAGATGCAAAAGGAAACAGTAAATTTTACTGTCCAGATGGCCGGTCCCCTTAATTGTTGGGCGGCCCCTTAAAAATTAAGGGGACCGCCTAAGGAATTAAGGGGGCCGCCCATCTGGTGATTTCCCAGGCGACCAAATTTGAAATTTTTTCCAGAAAAAGGTTATTTTTAGGGTGTCTTTGCAGCAAGTTCCATTTTGATCATGTACATCAAGAATGATTAAATATTATCAATTGCATATTAAAATAAATAATATACATATTGAAGACTAGAAAAAAAATCATATTAGAGGCATAGTCATATAATTTCACATAAACTAGTAAGTAGGTTCTAATAAGTTTATCAACTAACATAATAAAAGACATAGCAAGCAAGTGTCAAGATAATAGTACTACATATAAGTGTCTAATAAAATTCAATTAAACATTCATCAAATATGTTTATTTCTTCTTTTTCCCAAACAACTTTCCAAGTGACTTTTCAATGGACTTGAAGCCGCCTCGTACTTCTTGACGCATCTGATGTGTGGTGTTGAGTAGTTCGGTTTGTCTTTCATATAGCAGCTCGTCTGTTTGTTCGGAAGGAGAAGGGACTTGATACTCGGTGTAATCAAGGTCCGGAAGATTTTGAACGAAGGTCCTTGGTGATGGGGTACTAGCACGTGATGTGCCTTCCTCCGCATCATCATCATCATCATCATCATCACCTTGATGAGACGTGGAACCACGAGGTGGAAACGAGACTGACTTACGAGATTTACCCTTGTCACTACGGGGGCGACGGGTACGGACTTGAGCAAGTGGATTGAGGGTTGGTTGAATAGACTCGTAAATCGGACTCCGAAGATGTGGATAATGTACCATGACATGATTGTAGAGACGAGTGAGAAACATACCATATGGTAGATTTGCATTATGAGTGTTTTTGGCGGACATGATACGGTAGACAAAGAGATATGCCAAATTGTACGGTTGTTCAGCAACAATACAATATAACATGTGGACTATGCTTGCCGCGACATGATCACGGTGACCACTGGTACCGAACGCATTCTCACGAATGAGTTCTTCCCAACTCTTCATGTCGCGACGTAGATCTTTGAGAAGGATTTGGTTTTCAGAGATTTCAACATCTTTTGACTTGATCTTTCGACTAGTCGTACCACGAACTAGCCCAAGATATTGATGAATCTCTTCAGGAGATGGAATCTCAGAGTAGTAAGGACCCACTTGAGGTTGATTAAGCTCAAGAGAGGAAAGGTCCCACTCATTTGAGAAGACAGCTTGACCGGAGGAGGGAATTCCTAGAATTTGCCCGAATTGAGCAAGAGTAAGAGTGATGAGTTGGTGTTGAATCATGAAGGATATGAGGATGGTGCCAAAGGGATCGGTTTGAAATACCACTTGACTATAGAAGTCAAGGACAAAGCGCGGAATGATTGGCTCATTAATTTTGTAGAGACAATCAAGACTTACGTTGGAAAACATACGTTCTATGTAGTCGGATTCATAGAACGAAGGATGGACAATTCTTCCTTCGTGAATGTTCCTATCCTCAATGGGACGATAGAAACAAGCAACAGAGGGAGCCATGCCCGGAGTGGAAGAGACTTTAGGAATGTATGCTTTTGATCTTGAGACATCACCAACTGTCACTTTGGGCATTTTCACCTATACAAGATAGCAACAAAAAATAAGAAAATGACATGCATATATTAAATACGCTACTTATGTGGAACGTAAACATACTTCGACTCTAAAACTCAAATCCTAAGAAGTAGTTTACAATGTTCCTTAGTTTTAATTTTTAACTCGCTTGAAATGTATTTTATGATGTTTAAAGAATAGTTATAGGGATATTATGACAAGAAATCAACAATATCCTAACGTTCTTTTATACGTCATAAGCTACCTTGAAATGTTGCTAGACAAACATTGGATTGTATATCTAGCTATTTCTTACGAGTGTTTATGTTAAGTAACTTAGATTTTGACTCAAAAACTTCTTTCAAAGTGTTGTGCCAAACGCTCCTTTAAATAAGAAAATAACTAGTAAAATTTCAATGTACATATGAATTATGTATCTTGATGACTTAAAACAACTAATTGTATGTTTGTAAACTTGACAAGTAGTTATGAACTTAATTTGATTAAATTTTGATTATTCTAGCTCCTAATCCAAACACTCTTTTATATTTAACAAAAACAATTTTTATGATTCGAAAAATATATTTTTAGGATTTGTGAGTTATAATAAACCAATGTGATTGGTTTTAACATGTGTTTATGGCATAATTTAACAATTTGATTAGTTTTGAAAAGGAGTGATTGGTTTGACATAATGGTTTTTAATTACTTAGTTTCTAGGTTGATTAAGCATTCTAATCCTATGGGGAGCATTTGATTACAACATTCTTAGACTTAATTTTAATAAAAATTTAAGTTTGGAAAAGTTTAGCAAAAGACCTAATTAAGATTAGACTCAAAATTGAATGAAATTAGAAGAAATGTATAAAGAAAAACTTACTAAACGTGTTGCTAATCGATGTATAGATGTTTGCCCTTTGTGAAATTGACTCGAAGAGGTGATTTGATAATGGATTTGTGATGGCAGTTCGTATACAGCAGAGTGGGAGTGAAATGTGTTTGAAAAATGGAGTGTTTGGCAAAGTTTTCAAGGAGAAAAATCGTTTTGGCAGCAACAGTAGGCCGGCCCCCTTAAACATTAAGGGGACCGCCCCCGTTTACTAGCCGGTCCCCTTAAACATTAAGGGGGCCGCCTGCCAAATTTCTGAATTTCTTGATTTTTGTTTCTGACGGCAAAATATTTATATGTATATATTTACAATATATCAAAAATACGTTTATTGGCACGAAGAAGGAATACTTGACACATTTTATTAACATTTTGTTAATAAACTTAATCTTGATAATTTTGGACAAAATGCTCAAGACGTCAAGTCGACAGGAGGTTTAAGGATTGGGAAGAAATGTGTGTGTATATATATATATATATATATATATATATATATATATATATATATATATATATATATATATATATATATATATATATATATATATATATATTAGTATTATGTGTAAGTGTGGGATGTTAAGTAGATTATGAGGAATGGTGAGGTAATGACGGAAATAGGTGCTGGCGGTGACGGGAGTTTGTTTCATCCATAGTTTTCTTGACTCGACGGTCAAAGTGCTACTTCTACGTTAATCCACTTAACTCACTTCTCTTCATCACCATGAGTTATGTGACAGTGGACACGGAAGATTTTCGTGTTGAACGTTAAAGTTCAAAAGAGGCAAAGGGGGAAGAAAAGGTTCGAGGACGAACAATTTCTTTTAGTTCTAGATAGTCAACAAATGACGTATCTAGGTTATGTGCGTATATATTTATATGTATATATGTATATATATATAGTATGTATAAATAGTAGTATAGGTATATATATGTATAAGGAAAAATCTACTAACTAACATACTAAGCATAAAAGATTAATGGGGCATGCAATAGGCTAGTTCATTTATCTACGCATATAATGGTGAGCATGAAAGAGTGGCTTACCTTTTGGTCCTCAACAAGTGGTCTTCAAGTTCTTCAAAGCGTATTAACTTATAAAAGTCAATTACGAAAGAGAAAACGCCTTTCCCGATGAGTATGCAATCTAGCCACTTGGTCCCCATGATCTCATTTGTCCATAGTTGTTTGGCCCAAACATGGTTTGCAATTGACTCGGATGCATATATGGTGGAAGTATTCCCCAAGGATTGTAGCTTGGTGGATTTGGGTAATTCCACATTGGGTAACTATTATTATGACGGTTTGGTATATTTTGGTTTCTTTTAGGTTGAGGAGTTTTAGGCCGAGGGTGAGGACTAGGTGGTCTTCTAGGTGGAGGTGTTTTTGACCTTAACCTTGGTTTAGAGTATTTTACTTCATTTTTTAAGGATGGTTTATAAAAGGTTTTTACTTCCTCATCACTAGCTATGGGTATTTTTCTATCTTTTATAAGTATATACTTAGGTTTTGACTCTAAAGGTTTTTGCTCACTAGTTTCACATTCAAACTTTACATTTTTAGTTTGACTATTTGAATCCTTAGTTGAATTAAATCCTAATCTGGTTTTATCACTTGATACTCTTTGAATACTTATTATTTCCCTAAGAGAATTACTACTATTTTCGAATTTGTTAAGCCTACAAATTTCCTCCTTAAGCATTTCATTTTCATTTTTTGTTTCTAGACATGTTTTACATTCAAGAATTTCTTTTCCCTTTTCTAAGTTATGTAGTTTAATTTTTAATTCTAGTATTTCTTTTTCTAACTGATTATTAATGTGTTTTAGTGATTTATTTTTAGTCATTACTTTTTGGCCTAATATACATAACCTATTATATTCGTTATCTAGGTCTTTTTCATCTAATGATAAATTTTCATCACTAAAGTATTCGGTTTCGGAACGTACCTCACTTGATGTCTTAGCCATGAGACACTTCTCCTCTTTTGTGGTTTCTTTCTCGTCTTCTTCACTGTCACTCCATGCTCCTCCAATGAACGCCTTTTGGTTTTGCTCCTGTGACATCATAGGGCATCTTCCAATGAGATGATTTGGATCACCGCATTTCAAACACTTCCTCTCGCTCTTGCTACCTTTGTCGTCTTTGTTTCTTTGGAGTGTTTTCCTTTCGTCATATGGTTGTCTAACAAATCTTCCTCGTCTTTTGAAAAACTTCTTGAAGTCTCTTACGGCCATGGCATATTCTTCATCATCACTTTCGGAGGTTGAGCTATCCTCGTCACTTGATGCTTTCCTAGCCTTCAACGCGATTGATTTGCTTTGCTCTTTCTTTCCTTTGACCATCTCGAAGTCTTTCTTGATTATTGCTTCGTAGACTTTCAAGTTGCCAATCAACTCGTCAAGTTGAAGAGTTGACAAGTTCTTTGATTCTTCAATCGCCGTAACTTTAGCCCGCCATTTTGGATGAAGAGCCCTAAGAAATTTCCTGACAAAATTCTTACTAGAAAAACTCTCATCAAGTGCCTTTAAACTTGTGATGATTGTGTTAAACCTAGCAAATGCATTATCAATTGATTCCTCTTCCGGAATCGTGAATTGTTCATATTGTTGAACAAGAAGATCTATTTTATTATCTTTGACTTGACTATTACCTTGGTGAGTTATTAGTAAAGAGTTCCAAATTTCTTTTGCGGTTTCGCACATAAAGATTCTTTCGTATTCTTTACGTGGTAGCGCATTATAAATAACCATTTTAGCCTCATTATTTTTAGAAAGTTTTCTTTTTAAATCATCACTTTATTTTTCAAAAGGTACAATTTCATCCTTTTTAGTTTCAAGATTATGTTGAATAGGTAAAAAATCACCATTAGTAATAACATGCCAAAGATCTAGATCTTTTGACTTCACATAAGTTTCGAATCGATTTTTCCTATATAAAAATCCATCACTTTCAAATAGTGGTGGTCTTTGCATAGATTGCCCTTCTAAATATTTTTCAGATTCCATAGATCGTTTCAAGTTTTAAAATACAGTTAATTTTAAAAATCTTGTTTGACGTGGCTCTTGATACCAATTGTGGAAAACTAGAAGGGGGGTTGAATAGTTTTACGTCTTTTTAATTTATGAAAAACTTTTGTTTACTTTTTAAAAGCTTCGATTCTATCTTATGTGAATTCAACTCTTGATCAATATGAACATATATAAACAATATATATATAAGTAATGCAAGTAATGTAAATGTAATGAAATAAGAGAGAGAGATGGAAAGATCAAACCACAACACGGAGATTTATAGTGGTTCGGCTACAAGGACACCTTCCTTGCCCTACTCCACTCCTCGAGTCACCTACTCGAGAGTTTTCTTCACTATGTCAACAAACTCCCTTATGGCGGAGAAACCTTACACAACTTTAGCTTACACCGGCTTAACGACACAAAGCTAGATGTCGAGTCCTAATCGTAGCTAGAACCAATCTCACAACTTGTACACAACTTCTACACGACTTAATCACGACTTCTTCACGACTTCTTCACAACGGCTTCACGACTTCTTCACGACTTCTTCACAACTTCTTCACGACTTGTTCTTCACGACTACTTCTTCACAACTACTTATTCACAACTACTTCACAACAAATTTACAACACAACTACGTAGTTACACTTAGATCTATTTATCACAACTACACAACACTTTACACAACAACACAATTGAATGAGGTAAGTAATAACACTTCTTCACTAGTTGAAGTAGAGTTCTTCTTTTGCACTTTTGGTGGTGGAAGCTTGGATCACTTAGAAACCAATGCTTAAGAAAATATGATCAAAGGATTTACAATGTTTAGAATGAATTTAGAACAGAAAGTTTTAGTGTGCAAAAGGTGAGTAAAAGTCCAGGAGAAGACTGGTATTTATAGGAGAAAAATTGGACAGCTGGAAGTCTACTGGAGCGGGGGCGGTCCCCTTAAATAGGGGGCGGTCCCCTTAATAATTAAGGGGGCCGCCTAGCAAAATTAAGGGGGCCGCCCCTTCTGTCCGTTGGCCTATTTTGTCCTTTTGTGGGGAAGGTTTTTCTAGAACATTTTAACTGATTTTGGCTAAAAATTTGAATTCATATTTTTATAAAAGATTAAACATTTTTATTTAATGCCAAAAATGTTTTTCAAAAATATATAAAATGTTTTTGATGTTTTATAAAAAATCTAGTTATTAAGAAAATGTTCCTTTGATCATATAATGCATTAAGCATTAGTTCATTCATACCTTAAGTGATTTGAGTTGTAGAAATAGATATTTACAACTAAATACTTGTTTACGTCATAATTTTCCGATTAATGATTTTACATTTTGTGATTATCAAAACGTAGAGATATCGAAAAATATTAATAACGTGTTTAGGCATTATTTATATCAACAATATAAACGAGCAGAGCTCGAGCTCTGACAGGCTCAGGCTCAGGCTCAGGCTTGGCTCGGCTGGTTTCCACCCCTAGGTCTTGTGTTAATTGTGTCTCAGTTTGTTGGAGGTTTTTGGTTTTAGTCCTTGTTGTCATTATTAATACAAATAATGTCAAAAACATCATTTGCATTATTCGATCTCTATACGTTTTGATAATCACAAAATATAAAAACATGTTACGTAAAACTACACTTAATAAGCTTTTAATCGAGAAAACTCGTTTCGACTACCAACATCACTTAAAGTATGAACAAACACTATAACATCTTAGTTAAGCGATCAAAGAATTTATTTTTCCTCAATTACATTTTTATGTGACAAAACATTTTTACAAAGTATTTTTTTATTTATAAAGAAATGTTTTAATAAGAAAAATAAATCTGACATTTGAAATTCTCCAACAGCTATTTTTCCCGCCCAAATCAGATAAAATTTTCACCAGATAAATTTTCACCACATCAGGACAAAAATAGGAGCGTCCCATGGGACGGTCCCGTAAAGGTGGACGGTCCCTTATATATATTGGACCGTCCAATGTTTAAGGGACCATCTCACGCTCCTCCTGGTGCCTATAAATATTGCACTATTTCGTGCAGAAAATAATACCTCTTTGCACAAAAACATTATGTTCTCTTAATCTTCTTCTTTGATCACAATAACTCGTTGATATGTGTTTATAAGTGATCCCGTCACCCTCTACCTCCAAGTGCAAGAGAAGAACGCTAGTATTCGTCAAGAAACGAAGTGTTATAAATTAGGCATCACACACACGTAACTTGTGTTACGATTCTCTTCTTCGTCTAAACTCTCTCATTTCTCTATATTGTATATTAGTGCATCCGACTTGTGTGTGAGTCGAGATTAGGTGTGTTAGTGTAGACTTGGACAAAGTGTATGTCCGTGAAGTAGTGTATGTAGATTAGGACTTGGTGTGAGTCCGTGTTTAGGTGGAATCACAACAGAAGAGAAAAAATAACAATAATACCAATGCTCGTCTCTCAGGTCGTTTTACAGGAATTGACACGGGCAAGAAAGTTACAAGCTCGAGCTCAAACCCAACTCGAAACTCCAGCACAACATCGACTTATAATCCTAATTCTAGCAGAGGAGGGATATCAACAGGTAAACGATGTTATAAGTGTCAAGGCCTTGGGCATTTTGCCAGTGATTGTCCAAATAAAAAGATGGTTACTTTTGTTGAAGAAGATGATGGACCTGTGTTTGACGAGTATGATGATGAGCATGAGAAAATGACATCGGACCAAGAAGAGATAACATATACTGACACGGGTGAAGTACTGGTAATTAAGCGAACCATGAGTGCAGTGGTAAAAGAAGATGAATCGTGGTTAAGGCATAACATTTTTCATACTCGCTGCACATGTGAAGGTAAAATTTGTAACGTTATCATAGATGGTGGTAGCTGTGAGAATGTGGTATCCGAAACAATGGTTAGTAAGTTGGGACTGAAAACAGAACAACATCCTCAGCCTTATACGTTGTCATGGTTTCGAAAGGGGAATGAAGTGAAAGTATCAAAGCGGTGTCTGGTGAAATTCTCAATTGGAAAAAAATATAATGATGAGGTTTGGTACGATGTGGTTCCCATGGATGCATGTCATATGTTACTTGGTAGGCCGTGGCAGTTTGATCTTAAAACTAAGCATGATGGGTTTAAAAATACCTATACCTTTCAAAAAGATGGAGTTAATATTGTTCTTGGGCCTTCTGATTTGCGAAAGGAAACGAAGAATCAGTTCTTGTCTCGAGTAGAATTTATAGTTGAGATACCAGAATCATTTGATGTGTTTGCACTTGTTGTGGTGCAGTCAAATCAAGAAGAGTTTCATGTTCCATCTCAGGTAGCATCGATACTGGAAGAGTTTGCTGATGTGGTGCCTCAAGAGTTACCTTCTGGTTTACCTCCCATGAGGGACATACAACATTGCATTGATTTTGTTCCGGGGTCCACTATAACCCACAAGGCTACCTACCGAATGAACCCTCGAGAACATGATGAGTTGAAACGCCAAGTGCAAGAGTTGTTGGAGAAAGGTTCCATTCGCGAGAGCATGAGCACATGTGCGGTACCGGCGCTACTAGTTCCCAAAAAAGATGGTTCATGGCGGATTTGTATCGATAGCCGTGCAGTCAACAAAATAACGATTAAATATCGTTTTTCAATCCCGCGGTTGATGACCTTATTGATCAATTGCATGGAGCAATGGTTTTTTCGAAAATTGACTTACGTAGTGGGTACCACCAGATTCGTGTCCGACCCGGGGATGAATGGAAGACTGCGTTTAAGACTCGTGATGGTTTATACGAGTGGATGGTGATGCCTTTCGGGCTGTCCAACGCCCCGAGCACCTTCATGCGGTTAATGAATCAGGTCTTTCGGTCTTACATTGGTAAATTTGTAGTTGTTTATTTTTATGTGTAACCACCCGTAATTTTCCAAATATATTTTTATTCGAGACTTTCTCCGTTCCTCATAAACGGATCCTTTCTGAACTTATTTGGTTTGAAAACGAGAAATTTATCTCGTGAAACGTGGAATTTGTACACAACGCGTACTGGCACAACCGACGATTTGTTTTGATTACTTTATTATTCGTAAGAAACGAGACGTATGAATAGCCGTTTTATTGGAAAAATTAATTTAAACGCGAATATTAATTTATTCGGGCGACGAGGAATAAACCTACGCATATTCATAATCAAAATTAATGGAAAAACGATTTTAAAGTTAATGGAATAACTTTCGAGTGCTCGGGAAATATTTACAACACGATTTATTGGTCTCGTTGGCGTTTCGTTAAAAATATGAATAGATTTACACTTTCAGTCCCTGAGGGCGCGCTAGGGTTTGCCACAAGTCCCAAGAGAACCCTATATATACCTCATTATAACCCACCTAGGGTTACTATTCTTCTCTCCCAAAATCCAGCCGCTCCACTCCTCTCCATCTCCGGCCAAAAATCCGGCCACTCCACCACCACTGCCGCCGCGCTTATCCCTTCAAATACACCATCAACATCATCAACCCATCATCTCAACACTATCTCTCTTATAAATACCACTGTCATCGCCACCCCTTTTTCCGGCCAGCTTTCGATAGCCGCCACCACCACTCCATTTGAAGAACCACGTTTACAAAGGCTTTTGTGGTTAGATCGAAGGTTTGTTCATGTGTTGTTTTGGTTCGAGGTCGCCACACAGCCACCACGACTGTCACCACTCCACCATCGCCGTCACCACCACCTCCTCCGCTTCACTCTCTTTCTCTCACGTTCGCCTGAGTGGTATGGTAAAAACCACTCCCCGTGTTGTTTATATTATTATCGATTATAATCATTTTCGTCATCGTTTTCGTGGATTTAAAACTTTATATAAAACAAGATTATAAATTCGTGATTTAAAAACCGGATTTAAAAACGATTTGTTGAAACCTTTTCGTGTGGTAAGAGTCGATAAAAAATGGTGTTGTTTTGACTGTTCTTGAAGTCTCGGTTTAGATGACATTGGTTTGTTGGGTTACGGGTCGGGTCGAGACCCTTTTGTGCTAAGTTAGTATCGGGTTGAGAAACCCGTTTGGTATCTCGATTTCATGTTTAGGATTATTTCCAGTAGAAGATTGTTGTGGTTGTGCAAATTCCGAGGTTACTGTTGTTATTTGGAATCCTTGAGTATTTGTTGTGAATGTGGTTGAGGTTTTGTGTTTATGGTTATTGACTTGTTCTCGGTTGTGTCTTGATTTGGATTCTTGGTCGAGTGGTTGTTCATTGTTGTGGTAGTCGTGACTCGTTGGTCTGTTTGGTTATTTAAAAATGGGCCTAGCCCGAGTATAAACTAAGGGTACGTTTTGGTTTAACATCGAGTTGAGCCACAATAAAATTTTAAAGAAGGTATTTGATTGAAATTAAAAGAATGTGTTGTGTTTAATGGGCTAACAAGCCCACTGAATTGATAAGGGTATTAACAATTATTTTGACAAAAATTGTGTCTAGTTGTAGTAACATTTCGGATGATACTTGGAAATTGTGTCTTTGATTTGAATACGGGAAAATGACTATCCTACTTGGACGTTTGGAAAATTGTGAATCGTTATCGGACTTGCGATATTAGATAACGGACTTATTGAACATTTTGACTCGAGACGGTATAATATATTAAATTCAAAATGAACTTAATATATTAAACACGAACGAACACAAAATCTTCAATAAAACCAAGACTAATATTTACAAGAATAATAACGAGAAATAAACTTGTTAAATATTGTAATTTCAGTTTTGGTTAAACCAAGTCTCGACGACTCGAGAAAAACTAATTTTATTAGTTAAACTTATTTTTATTATAAAACGTTTATGTTTTATACAAACTGTTTGGGATAACGGGGTAAATGTCAAAACGTACAAACTAAGTTATTTGATTTAAGGTGTTTGTTGTCGTAAACTCTTAGGTTTGTCTCTTTGGTGTGAGTTCTCGTCAGTATTCTTTTGAGTTTGTTGATGTCTCTTCTCTTTGGCGTGAGTTGTCTGTCGAGTCTATGTCTTCTTACCACACCACACGAAACGTTGAAACTAAGCTTTTGATAAGTTTTGAAAACTGAGTAATCCACGAAAACTACGACACTTTGTCTTTTATAGACTTTATTATTTTGCGAGACGTGTTTTGAGATTATCGTATACGTATTAGGTTGTGCCGATCCTAGACTGTTGTGTACCGCTTTGCTTTTACCGCCGTGTACTGTCGTGCCGTACGTCTTGAGATTGTTTGGTTTTGCTCCTCGATGCCAGTCGTGTCAGTTGTGATCTTGCATTGCTGTGGCTAAGGTGAGTTCATGGCCCCTACTTTTACTAGTTTTCTAACTATTTTTGGGGGAGAATACATGCTAATTTCTACTTAAACTCATTACTGGTTTTACTTGAAACGTGATTTGTTTTCTCCAACGTACTGTTTGGCTGATATATCTGACCTGGTTATTTGAATGCATTATGTGCTTACTTGTTATTTGATGTGGCCTGAAACTGTTGTGATACTGTTACGCGAGCTGGCTAAGGTCACTTGTTATATGAGCCGCATCTGTGCGGGATTATTGTTACATGACGCAATCTTGTGCGTGCTTATGAATATTATTTGCCGCAATGGTGCGGGACTATAGGTTGCACCTATAGGGAACTGTTATTGTGATTTGACTTTTATGACTTAGCCAACGTAACAATTAAACTTGCGTGACACTATATGAGTGTAGTATCTGTATGATTGATTATGGTTCGAGATGCTTTGACTATGTTATTATTTGCTGATTTGGTTCTGGAACTATGACTTAGGCAGTGTTAGCCTACGTTGAACTTGACTTGTTTTCGAACAATGATTTGAACTCGGAAAACCTTGTGGTTCAACCATACTGTTTTAAACTTAAACCTATGAACTCACCAGCGTAAGCTGACCCTTTTAGCATGTATTTTCAGGTTTAAGGTGATAGCTTATTTCTGGAGGCGCTTGGCAAGGGGCATGGTCATAGACGACTCTGATAAACATGTTTGGGACCGCTTTACCTATTTATGGGCCTATTTCCGCACTACTCTTGAATTATGTAAATTTAACATTTTTGTAAATGAATTTTATTCTAAACGGTTAAGGTAAAACCGTTCTTTGTACCTTGTGTTGTGATACCAATTGAGTAGCGCCCCAGTGACATGTATGCTTCCGCTAAAACCAGATTTTTTAGGGTGTTACAGATTGGTATCAGAGCCCAGGTTATAGAGAACTGGGTTTATTTTCAAAAACCTGGACTATAACCACTTTTGGCGAAAACTTAACCCTATGACCGTCACGTGCCTGCCTGCCAAGCTGATGCCTCGCGTATGATTTTGTTTGAGGATATAATTGATATGACGAAATGATTGATGATATATTAGATGAGATGTTCATGGTATATTTGTCGAATTATTTGATGAGATGCTTGATTATATTTTTGTTGAGACGTGTGCCTGACTCTTGGATATTTTATATCCGCTCATTCTAACTTTTCACTATAAGCATTTTCATATGCTTATATTTGCACCGAACCTGTCACGGAGTTACGCTATTTCCTTGCGTAATCTCACTATTGAACGTCGTGTTTGTATACTTGTCGTGATTTTGGGAACGATTTTGGATGTGAAGGACATACTACTAGTGTAACTAGGCTTAGTATTCCAAAATTCATTGAACCTCAGGTGAATATAGACTGATCACCTATATTCAACCAGGGACAGTGGGACATAGCCTGATCACCTATGTCCGACTCAGAGGTGAATTTTGCAATACTCAGAGTAGTTATAATGGAATTATGTTCGGGTTGGTCATTGATTTTTGGAATGGCACAATTTCGCGTATGTACACAAACATGGAATTTTACTTCCACACACACTACACACTGGCATCACAACACCGCGTGAACCGTAATGCCCTTGGCATCGCTATACGTCTCCATTATATGGAAATCCTGTTTGCCGCCGTCTGGCCGTATTTTGCATCGGGTCGAGTTAGATCCGATTGGCACCGTTTGAATCCGAGTTACTTAATTGTAACCCCTTAAGAGCGCTATAAGCCGTCCGAGCTTACTGGAACGTTTAGATTCGATTTCGACCATGTTTGGTTTTGAATTTTGGCTACGTTTGGAATTGATTTTGGCCACGTTTGAATTTGATTTTCGGCAACGTTTAAAATTGATTTTTGGCCACGTTTGGATTTGATTCTGACTACTTTTGGATTTAATTTTTGCCTCGTTTGGATTTGATTCTGGCTACGTTTGGATTCGATTTTGACTATGTTTGGATTCGATATCGACTATGTTTGGATTGGTTTTGATTCTGATTTAGTCCGAGTTGTTTGATTTTATGATTTTGGACGTCATCCTGGATTTGGATTTGTTATCCGACCTCGTTTTGTTGTGACCTTGTTACAGTCGCCTCTACTCTGAGCCTTGTGCTCAATCGATGATATTCATTTTTCCAATCGATGTAGATCAATCGAAGCTATTCAACCAATGTTGTACCTTTCGTTTTGAGTACCTTGTACATTACCGATTCAACCAACTGATTGCTTGTGGCAATCAACTTCTTTTCTCAGAATTTTACTCAGAACTCGCTAAACTTTCTATTTGGCGGAGATCCCATACCTATCAGAAATCTTGAGACTCTAAGGAGTAACTGAAATCGCGATTCCTTGGGATAACCACCTGACTTTTCACTCGTCCCTCGGAAGTACCAGTGATCCTTGCTACCTTCTTACCGGATAATTAATTACATCATAAACGAAACCTTGGAAGGAAATCTCGCGCCGCTACCAGAGTTATTGTTGATAATCCTACCTAATCTACTCACCTTCTTTAATCAATGAAACGACAGTATGGGCAAACTTGCTCGTCCATACTCATATGAAATCATTACCCGGTATAGAGTGTCGACTCTTACCATTCTCTTATCGGGATAGTTGTTTCACATCAAATTCCCGAAAATCACTCCAAGGGCTATGAGGACAGATTTGGAGATGAATACTATGTATTATCTCCAGACTGATGGCCAAAGTGGAGAGATCATTCAAGTGTTAGAGGACATATTGTGTTCCTGCGTAATTTGGCAATAGTTGATATCGACATCTTCTATTGGCCAAATTCTCTTATAACGATACCTACGACTCCTGTATTTCAACGGCACCATATGAGCCACTTTATGGCCGCAAGTGCCGATCGCCGACTTGATGGGTAGAATTTGGGGATACCCCACTTACTGACCCCGAACTTGTTCACGAGACTACCGAGAAAATCGTTCAGATCAGAACCGAGTTACAAGTTACTCACGAATCGTCAGAACAGTTATGATGACAAATGACGTAAACCTCTTGAATTTCCAATTAAAGCCTAGATTATGCTTAAAGATTCGCCATGAGAAGATGTGATACGTTTAGTAAACGTGGAAAGCTAAATCCTCGCTATATTGATCCTCTTGAACTCCTTACTAGAGTTGAACCGGTAGCACACAGGCTCGAGCTACCGTCAGGACTCAGCAGAATTCACATCGTTTTTGTGCGCATCGTGAAGAAATGACTTGCCGATGAGGCAACCGCTATTCCTTCGGGAGAGATCCAGATTTATGAATGTTTAAACCTTGTTGAGAAACCTATCGAAATCATGAACCGTGAAGTCGAACAACTTTAGTAAAGTCACATCCTTATCGACAAAGTTCGTCGAAGCTCGTGAAAAAGTTCTGAATTCACGTGAGAACGTGACGATAAATCCTCGTGTGTATGTACTCATTTCTTTTCAACCGTAATGAGTAACTTGAATTGAATCGCGAGGTCGCGATTCCGTTAAGGAGGTGAGACTGTAACCACCCGTAATTTTCCAAATATATTTTTATTCGAGACTTTCTCCGTTCCTCATAAAAGGATCCTTTCTGAACTTATTTGGTTTGAAAACGAGAAATTTATCTCGTGAAACGTGGAATTTGTACATAACGCGTACTGGCACAACCGACGATTTGTTTTGATTACTTTATTATTCGTAAGAACGAGACGTATGAATAGCCGTTTTATTGGAAAAATTAATTTAAACGCGAATATTAATTTATTCGGGCGACGAGGAATAAACCTACGCATATTTATAATCAAAATTAATGGAAAAACGATTTTAAAGTTAATGGAATAACTTTCGAGTGCTCGGGAAATATTTACAACACGATTTATTGGTCTCGTTGGCGTTTCGTTAAAAATATGAATAGATTTACACTTTCAGTCCCTGAGGGCGCGCTAGGGTTTGCCACAAGTCCCAAGAGAACCCTATATATACCTCATTATAACCCACCTAGGGTTACTATTCTTCTCTCCCAAAATCCAGCCGCTCCACTCCTCTCCATCTCCGGCCAAAAAATCCGGCCACTCCACCACCACTGCCGCCGCGCTTATCCCTTCAAATACACCATCAACATCATCAACCCATCATCTCAACACTATCTCTCTTATAAATACCACTGTCATCGCCACCCCTTTTTCCGGCCAGCTTTCGATAGCCGCCACCACCACTCCATTTGAAGAACCACGTTTACAAAGGCTTTTGTGGTTAGATCGAAGGTTTGTTCATGTGTTGTTTTGGTTCGAGGTCGCCACACAGCCACCACGACTGTCACCACTCCACCATCGCCGTCACCACCACCTCCTCCGCTTCACTCTCTTTCTCTCACGTTCGCCTGAGTGGTATGGTAAAAACCACTCCCCGTGTTGTTTATATTATTATCGATTATAATCATTTTCGTCATCGTTTTCGTGGATTTAAAACTTTATATAAAACAAGATTATAAATTCGTGATTTAAAAACCGGATTTAAAAATGATTTGTTGAAACCTTTTCGTGTGGTAAGAGTCGATAAAAAATGGTGTTGTTTTGACTGTTCTTGAAGTCTCGGTTTAGATGACATTGGTTTGTTGGGTTACGGGTCGGGTCGAGACCCTTTTGTGCTAAGTTAGTATCGGGTTGAGAAACCCGTTTGGTATCTCGATTTCATGTTTAGGATTATTTCCAGTAGAAGATTGTTGTGGTTGTGCAAATTCCGAGGTTACTGTTGTTATTTGGAATCCTTGAGTATTTGTTGTGAATGTGGTTGAGGTTTTGTGTTTATGGTTATTGACTTGTTCTCGGTTGTGTCTTGATTTGGATTCTTGGTCGAGTGGTTGTTCATTGTTGTGGTAGTCGTGACTCGTTGGTCTGTTTGGTTATTTAAAAATGGGCCTAGCCCGAGTATAAACTAAGGGTACGTTTTGGTTTAACATCGAGTTGAGCCACAATAAAATTTTAAAGAAGGTATTTGATTGAAATTAAAAGAATGTGTTGTGTTTAATGGGCTAACAAGCCCATTGAATTGATAAGGGTATTAACAATTATTTTGACAAAAATTGTGTCTAGTTGTAGTAACATTTCGGATGATACTTGGAAATTGTGTCTTTGATTTGAATACGGGAAAATGACTATCCTACTTGGACGTTTGGAAAATTGTGAATCGTTATCGGACTTGCGATATTAGATAACGGACTTATTGAACATTTTGACTCGAGACGGTATAATATATTAAATTCAAAATGAACTTAATATATTAAACACGAAACGAACACAAAATCTTCAATAAAACCAAGACTAATATTTACAAGAATAATAACGAGAAATAAACTTGTTAAATATTGTAATTTCAGTTTTGGTTAAACCAAGTCTCGACGACTCGAGAAAAACTAATTTTATTAGTTAAACTTATTTTTATTATAAAACGTTTATGTTTTATACAAACTGTTTGGGATAACGGGGTAAATGTCGAAACGTACAAACTAAGTTATTTGATTTGAGGTGTTTGTTGTCGTAAACTCTTAGGTTTGTCTCTTTGGTGTGAGTTCTCGTCAGTATTCTTTTGAGTTTGTTGATGTCTCTTCTCTTTGGCGTGAGTTGTCTGTCGAGTCTATGTCTTCTTACCACACCACACGAAACGTTGAAACTAAGCTTTTGATAAGTTTTGAAAACTGAGTAATCCACGAAAACTACGACACTTTGTCTTTTATAGACTTTATTATTTTGCGAGACGTGTTTTGAGATTATCGTATACGTATTAGGTTGTGCCGATCCTAGACTGTTGTGTACCGCTTTGCTTTTACCGCCGTGTACTGTCGTGCCGTACGTCTTGAGATTGTTTGGTTTTGCTCCTCGATGCCAGTCGTGTCAGTTGTGATCTTGCATTGCTGTGGCTAAGGTGAGTTCATGGCCCCTACTTTTACTAGTTTTCTAACTATTTTTGGGGGAGAATACATGCTCATTTCTACTTAAACTCATTACTGGTTTTACCTGAAACGTGATTTGTTTTCTCCAACGTACTGTTTGGCTGATATATCTGACCTGGTTATTTGAATGCATTATGTGCTTACTTGTTATTTGATGTGGCCTGAAACTGTTGTGATACTGTTACGCGAGCTGGCTAAGGTCACTTGTTATATGAGCCGCATCTGTGCGGGATTATTGTTACATGACGCAATCTTGTGCGTGCTTATGAATATTATTTGCCGCAATGGTGCGGGACTATAGGTTGCACCTATAGGGAACTGTTATTGTGATTTGACTTTTATGACTTAGCCAACGTAACAATTAAACTTGCGTGACACTATATGAGTGTAGTATCTGTATGATTGATTATGGTTCGAGATGCTTTGACTATGTTATTATTTGCTGATTTGGTTCTGGAACTATGACTTAGGCAGTGTTAGCCTACGTTGAACTTGACTTGTTTTCGAACGATGATTTGAACTCGGAAAACCTTGTGGTTCAACCTTACTGTTTTAAACTTAAACCTATGAACTCACCAGCGTAAGCTGACCCTTTTAGCATGTATTTTCAGGTTTAAGGTGATAGCTTATTTCTGGAGGCGCTTGGCAAGGGGCATGGTCATAGACGACTCTGATAAACATGTTTGGGACCGCTTTACCTATTTATGGGCCTATTTCCGCACTACTCTTGAATTATGTAAATTTAACATTTTTGTAAATGAATTTTATTCTAAACGGTTAAGGTAAAACCGTTCTTTGTACCTTGTGTTGTGATACCAATTGAGTAGCGCCCCAGTGACATGTATGCTTTCGCTAAAACCAGATTTTTTAGGGTGTTACATTATGACATTTTGGTGTTTAGTACTACAGTAGAGTAGCACTTGAACCATCTTAGACAAGTATTTGAGGTTCTAAGAGCCCAGAAGCTATATACTAATGCAAAAAAATGTCACTTTCTTTCGAATAAAGTGATGTTTTTGGGGTATATTATCTCTAAAGAAGGAATTCGAATGGACCCTGCAAAAATCGACGCCATAATTAACTGGTCTACACCAAAAAACATTCATGAGGTTCGTAGTTTTCATGGTCTAGCCTCATTCTACCGTCGTTTCATTCACAACTTTAGCACCATTGTCGCACCAATTACTGAGTGTACAAAAGGGAGAAAATTCAGTTGGACCAGTGAAGTTGATGAAGCCTTTGGACTTCTGAAAAGGAAGGTAACAGAAGCTCCTGTATTAATACTACCGGACTTTGATGAGGTGTTTGAAGTTCACTGTGACGCATCAGGGGTGGGTATTGGAGGTGTATTAAGCCAAAGGAGTCGGCCTATTGCTTTTTTTAGCGAGAAATTAAACGAGACTAGGTGCAAATACTCCACGTATGACAAGGAGTTTTATGCAATTGTTCGTAGCCTAGAGTATTGGCGTCATTATCTCATTGCAAAAGAGTTCATCTTGTACTCCGATCATGAGGCGCTAAAATACATAAATGGGCAACACAAGCTAAAACCAAGGCATGCTAAGTGGGTCGAATTTTTGCAAGCCTACAGCTTCTCTATTATACACAAGGCAGGAGCACTCAACAAAGTGGCTGACGCATTAAGCCGAAGACAAATGCTACTTTCCACAATGCAAGTTCAAGTTCTTGGATTTGAGACATTTAAAGAGCTTTATAGTGATGACTCTGACTTTACAACTATATGGAAAAATTGTAGAAACCAACCCTATAAACAGTTTATCATGCAAGAGGGTTTCCTTTTAAAAGATAATCGACTTTGTATCCCTAAATGTTCTTTAAGGGAGTCGATTATAAAAGAGGGGCATTGTGGGGGTTTGGCGGGGCACTTCGGGGTAGACAAGAACGTGGCATGGTTGAGCGAGCATTTTTATTGGCCAAAAATGGAGCGTGATATTAAACGGTTTGTGAAAAAGTGTCGGGTGTGTCGAATAGCAAAAACCCGATGTACAAATGCCGGTTTGTACCAACCATTACCCGTACCTGTGGCGCCATGGGTGGATGTAATTCTTGATTTTGTTCTCAAGCTACCTCGAACCCAAAGAAATAAAGACTCAATTATGTTAGTAGTGGACCGTTTCTCCAAAATGGCTCACTTTATTCCTTGCAACAAGACGTTCGATGCATCCCAAGTAGCACGTTTATTTATGCAGGAGGTTGTACGATTGCATGGTGTGCCTAAGACTATCACTTTTGATCGTGATGTGAAGTTCGTTAGTCACTTTTGGCGTACATTATGGCGTAAGATGGGAACTCAGCTTCAGTTTAGTTCATCACACCATCCTCAAACGGATGGACAAACTGAGGTGGTTAACCGTAGTTTGGGGAATTTGTTACGGAGTCTAGTCGGAGAGAACCCGAGACAATGGGATTTGGTGTTGCCACAAGCCGAGTTTGTATACAATCGATCAAAAAGTCGCACCACTGGCAAGACACCATTTGAAGTGGTAACTGGTACTAATCCCATCACTCCACTTGATCTCACACCACTTTTGACACCTGCACATTTTAGTTCTGAGGGAGAAGAGCACGCCAAACAAGTCCAACAGTTACATGAACACGTCCGAGCACACATTGAAAAACAGAATGCAAAGTATAAGGAACGGGTGGATAAACGTCGCAAAAAAGTCATGTTTAAGGAAGGAGACTTGGTGTGGATTCGACTGGGAAAAGACCGCTTCCCAACTGGTAGATTTGGAAAATTGCAGCCACGTGCTGATGGTCCATTTCGTGTTCTCAGAAGGATCAATGATAATGCCTACATGATAGACTTACCCGGAGAGTACCATGTGTCAGCAACCTTCAACGTAGCAGACTTGTCCCCTTATGTCACAGATGAGGAAGATAGCGAAGTGGAAGAGGATGATAATGTTCAGCAAGATTCGAGGTCGAATCTTCTTTTAGCAGGGGAGTATGAAGGCATGGGTATTGCATGGGATAATAAGTAGAAGTCTAAAAGTCTTTTCTCTTTATTACTAGAAGTCGAAATGTATTTGGTTAATGTATAAATAAATCTCATCAGTGGATGGGAAGGGACACTCTCTTTTGTTCAAAATACCCATTATAATAAAACCAAATTCAGGGCATTGACCTCTTTCTTCACAAATTCTTGTTTGATTAATCTTCTCCACTTCTAGTGTGTTGATCTTTGGTTTGTTTTGCATCAGTCGTAAATTGGTGTAAGCGTTGGTGTACGGTTTTCTCCGCCCGAAGGGAGTTTGTTGACATAGTGATTGTGAACTCTCGAGTGTGATACTCGAGGAGTGAAGTAGGGCGAAGAGTGAGCTTCGTAGCCGAACCACTATTAATCTCTGTGTCTCGGTTTGGTTGTTTCTTTCCTTTACCTTTCTTACCTTTCTTTATTCTTTACTTCATGCATAGCTATTGTATTCATAAATATCATTAATTGATAACACATAACTTCGAATAAAACTATTTTCAAAAAGAATAAAAAGGTTTCAAAAATCTTAAAACGTAATTAAAAACGGTGAAACTATTCAACCCCTCATTTTAATTTGGAAAAGCCTTTTATTGTGTCAAATGGCAAGTGATATTTGAAAAAGCCTTTTAAACTTTCATCAAGAAAATAGTCAAATAAAAGATAACATAATTGATCTTGAACAAATATATGAACAATTCGTCACTCCTGAAGACGAATCTATAGATAGCACTTTTGATAGGTTAAATTCTTGTACTACTCATTTAAATGTTTTTGATGAAGGAAATGCCATCAAAAACTACATGAGTAATTTTAAAAGAGAACTCATTGGAGAAACATGGAGTGATACTGATGAAGAAGACAACGATTGTCCCGAATACGAAGTATGTCAAATGGTTGAAACTTCAAGTGAGGTACATTCCAAAATCGAACATTTTTGTTATGACTCATTCTTTCTAGAATTTTCTAAATTAGAAAATGATTTTGAACATCTTTGCAACATGAGTCTAAAAATATTACCGGAAAATGAATCTTCAAAATCTTTTGAAAGTAAATTAGAAAAAGAAATCATTTTAGAAGACAAAATGTCTAGACTTGAAAGTGGTATAGAAATTGATCTAGAATATAAAATGTGTCAAGATCATAAAATTGAAATTGAGGAGCTTAAGGAAAAGGCTAATAAGTTAGCTAAATTTAAAAAGAGTTCTCATTCATTTAAAAATATATTAAATAGTCAAAAGGCATTAGGAGATAAAACAAGTATAGGTTTTAATTCATGTGAGCCATCAACAAGCAAATCAAAACAAATTAAATGTGTGGCTAGAAATCCTTTTTATTCTTTTCAATTTAGTTTTTCTTGTCATTAGATCCCTTTCCTAACATATGAGTTAGGATCAAATGAGATAAAAATTAAAATGAGAAGGGTGAAAAAAACCACAACTACACATTTAAGATGCACCTATAAAAGTAGATGCATCTACTTTTAAATTTTTCATCTTATTTGAAATATGTGGCTAGAAATCGATCTTATTATTTTGTTTATCTTCTCACTGGATCCCTTCCCTAACATATGAGTTAGGATCAAATGAGAACAAAAATTAAAATGAGAAGAAATCATAACCGAGGTGTGGACTTTGTCGAAGCCACTGCAGACGTGCAACTCAAGGATCTAAATTTGTATAATCCAGATGAGAGCATTGAGGGTAAACTAATGCCCAAGAAGCTACACGGGTTGCTTGCCATCCAGGTAAACACTAAGTTTAATAACCCGTCATCACCCTTCGCATATCCCAAATCAATATATAACGAATCATGTCTTCAAAAACAACGTAGCTATATTTTGAAGTTTAGTTTGTTGCTTGGTGGGTGGTTTTGTTTTCAAGTTATATTTCGTGTCGTTGAGTGTTTATATATGTTAAACTTTGTTAAATATGTTTATAAGTTAGTCATGTCATATCACTAACTAATAAAACGTTCTTTTGGCTGCATAACTTCTCTTTTTGATCTATAAAAACTAGAGTAAATTACACCGTTCGTCCCTGTGGTTTGTCCAAAATCACTGGTTTAGTCCCTCGAGTTTCAAAGTTGCGTGTATGGTCCCTCTGACAGCAAAAGAATAACACCCTTGGTCCCTGAGGTGGATGTCCGTCACATTTTCCGTTAAATAGCCCTCACGTGACTAAAACGTGAGGGTAATTCAGTCTTTTTTACTTTGACTGAGTCTGATACTTAAATAATGTTTTCTTTTCCCTTCTTCCACATTGCTATTATCCTTATTAACTATCCACAACATAAATCATCACACACCATTCACACAAATCAAACCAACACTATCCACCACATAAATCCATTTACACACAAAAACCCAGATCAATACCCAGATGAAACTCTCAATAAATCCACAGCCGCGAGTCTCGGGTGTTACACACAAAAACCCAGATCAATACCCATTTGTTGTAAATCAAGAGGGGATCTAAAGAGTGTTACTAAGGGTTTGTTGTGTAGATCGTCTTGTTTTGTCTCGGGTTGCCCGCGAGTCTCGAAGCCATGGTGCGCCACCACAACTGCCACGGCTGTCACCACCACCACCTTCATCTCTTTTCTCTTCACCCTCTCTTGTTTTGGTATGGTTATAACCCGGTTCTTCATATCCTCATCCCGTTTTAGTTTTTAGTTATTTATTTATTTATTTCCTTTTTGATTTTAATTGGTATATGGGACGAATGGTGTTGTTTTCGTGGCTTTGAAAACCGGATCTAAAAACAATTTATTGAAATCTTTTCGTGTGGTAAGAATTAATTTAAAATGGGGTATGTTTGATTTGTTTTGGGTTGTGGATTGGTGATGAATCCGGGTCGGGTCGACCCGGGTTAAAGTGCAATTGAGTATCTGGTTTCGATTTTCTTCTTATATCTCTTGATTTGGTCTCGGTATGGGTTGTCTTGGCATATTCGATTATTTTGAACTCGGTTTGGATCTGTAAAAGTTTTTGTGTTTGTTGTTTCGGCTGAATTAGTAATGCGTTTGATTTTGCGTTTGTGTCTGAATATAGGAACTTAGTTTGTTTTATTTGGGCTGCAAACAAGTCATAGCTGTAAATTAATATTTAAGAAAGAAAGTTGAAGCTTAGAGCTTTGAAAGAATGTTGCAAATAGCCATAGCTGAAGCAGAAAAGTACCAATAAGACAACTAATGTTAGCGTCTGCCAACTAATATGAAGCTGTAAAACTCCTATGTTTTCAGGGTAAACAGCTTCCGGAGTTGCTAGGTGAAGATCCGTCATTGATGTCAAAGCGACAAGAAATTGCCAAAAGTCTTGAATTGTACAAGGCAGCAAGAGATGAAATTGACTCCGCAACATGGGTGTGATATTGATGTTTTTAGGAGATCTATGGTAATTATTGTCTATGCTAGTATGCTAACATCAGGCTCTTTTAGGTGATTGAATTGTTGTTAATTTGACTCGGCAACATGTGCGATATTGAAGTTTTAAGGAGATCTTTGGCAATTACTGTCTATTCCGTACTATAGCTTATGTTTTGCTTTCTAGATATTCTACTTAGTAGCCGAATTTGTGATTCTTATCAAGAATGAAATTTTGTATCAAAATGAAATTGTGATAACTGGAAAAATTGAAGATGCGAGTCCTGTTAATAGTATTGCAGGTTTTTGACATTGTATGAAGGTTTTGTGTTCATTTAAAATCAGTTTTGTAATGTAGAAGATGGACTCTATTTAGAAGGTAATGTAGTTGACTTTGACCAAACTATGGAAAAGAATAACATCTATGGTCCCTGGGAGAAAAAGACTGAATTACCCTCACGTTTTAGTCACGTGAGGGAACTTTAACGGAAAATGTGACGGAGGGACCATGGGTGTTATTCTTTTGCTGTCAGAGGGACCATACACGCAACTTTGAAACTCGAGGGACTAAACCAGTGATTTTGGACAAACCACAGGGACGAACGGTGTAATTTACTCTAAAAACTATAAATTGTGCACATTATAATTATAAATATATTAAAATGTGGGAAAGGAATGAACAGTGCTACAGTACCGCTACAGTACTACTACAATATTTTTTTTTATTTTTTATTTTTTTTTAGTTTCAAAAATTCGCAAAAAATACCCCCGAAGTCGACAACCCTTTGCAAAATTAGTCCTTTTCCAAAAAATATGTTTCAAAATTGGCAAAAAATACCCCCGAAGTCGGCATGAACAGTACATTGCTACAGTACTGCTACAGTGATTGCTACAGTACTTTTTTTTTTTTTTTTTTTTTTTTTTTTTTTTTAAATAATTTCGAAAAAAAATTTTTGAAAAAATATTTTCAAAGTAGCTACAGTACCTTTTATTTTTATTTTATTATTTTTTTTTGAATTTAAAAAAAAATAATAATAAATTTATTTTTTTAGAAAATAATTTTTTTTAGAAAAATTATTTTTTTAAGAAAAACAATACTTAGCACCACACTCCCGCAGCAATGCGCGGGTTTTCCAGCTCGATATATTAAAAAGGCAGGAACGAACTATAGTAGCATGAACAGTAACACGCTACTGTAGCAAGTTACTGTAGCTTTTTTTTTTTTTTTTTTTTTTTTTTTGCAAAATAATTTCCAAAAAATAATGTTTTGAAAAAAAAAATATTAAAAAAAAAAAAAGTTATTGATAAAATATTTTCAAAAAAAATATTTTCACGCTACTGTAGCATTTTTTTTTTCAGGAAAAATAATTTCGAAAAAAAAAAATTTAAAAAAAAATATAAAATAAAAAAAAAAGTTTTTGAAAAAATATTTTCAAAAAACTTTAAAATTAATTTTTCTAAAAAAATTAATTAAAAAAACAAATTCTAAAAAAAATACAAAATAATTGTGAACCTACAAAACGTAAAACAAATATCGTACACCAAAAAACAACTATCTGAACAACCCGCTGCATCGCGCGGGCTTCCCTGCTCGTAACATTTATGCATTATATTCTTGTATATTGTATAATAATAAAAAAAGGGTTCAGGGTTTTAGATCCTTTAAGCCTCATAAACATGAAATTGATTCACTGTGATCGAATGAAATAAAAGGTAAACCTATGATCTACTAGAAGATATCTCATAGTGGATGCTCGATCTTAGTTGGTTTTGACGTGTGGCCGGTGTCATCAGTCTTCGGTATTATTTTGATCTAGTGGTGTTTGGGTGATTTTGGTTTTATTTGATGGGTAGTTTAATTCCGGGTGTGTACGTGATTGTGTAGTGTCATTGTTACGGGTTTGAGATGGTCAATCTCTCAAGAGATAGATAAGGAAATCGAGATGATAAGATCTATTGAGCGGGCAAAACTCCAAACAATAAAGAGAGAAACTAAAACTAGAGTTTAATCAATTTTCTTCTTCTTCATTCGTCAAAAAGAAGTTACAGTTATTTATAATGGAAATAAACTACTAACCTAAGTTATCCCACTAACCTAAACTTACTCCTAAAGAATAGAAAACATACACATTGATCCCATGCAAATAAATCACGTCTAAATTTTATTTTTATTATTTTTTTATAACGGCAATTTTAACTATCTTATAACATTTAAACCGCAAATATATCTGACATGTCTAAGTAAGACTTGAACCTATAACCATTTAGTTGCGGCTTCTCACAAAGCTCTGTAGTATATCACGTCTAATAAAACTACTTGACATCATGACAAGATAGCTTATTTATTCATAGAAGAACAGAAAAAATATTGTAGACTAATTCTTCCCAATCATTTCATGCGTGTACCAATTTTCTAATTTAGATAGAGGGTTGGACTCGTATAAGTCATCATATCTTTCCCTTTCCGGCATATCGCTAGTTTTTATTGTACATTATCCTTTCCGTTATGTACATGTGTTTAAGAACAAAGAATATGATCAACACAAAACTTAATGTCACGTATATTCTTGTGTATAATAGTTTTGCTATTCACCCTCATCATCTTAAATAAACTGTCGTATTATATTATTTCATGCACTTCCCAGTTTCATTATAGACTCTTCCATGCTCATAACATTTAAAAGGATCAGCACCAGAGCCGTATATGAGGATGTGCGAGGTGTGCTATCGCACAGGGCCTCTAAATTCTAGGGGCCTCCAAATTTTTATATGATATGTATGTATATCATATAAAAGTGACTTCATGTATTTGATTTAGAGTGTTGTATTAAAAAATGTTGGCCGGGCACATTGAAAACGATTATTTCTCATTTTATCTTTTAATTAAATTATTTACTTTCTATTTAAGGCCCCGTACTTGTCTTTAAACTGAATTCTGCACTGGGCCTCCATAAACTCATAGACGGCACTGATCAGCACTAGCTAGCTAATACTTACATATGGTCATATACTCCCTTCGTCCCATATTAAATGTGCAGTTTGATTTTTTGAAATCTTTCTTTCTTAACTTTAACCTTAAATATTTTTATTTATGTTATATAATACTTGATGCAAAATATATGAATGGATTGAGTTTTAAATGTATTTTCACTGCGTATAATTTTTATCAAATACTATATAGCACAAACAAAAATATTTAAGGTTAAAGTTATATATATATATATATATATATATATATATATATATATATATATATATATATATATATAAAGATATATATATATATATATATATATATATATATATATATATACTTGAAAAGTCAAAACTGGACATTTAATATGAGACGGAGGGAGTAGACGTTTTATAGGTACAACCGTACAAGTTCACCTATAAATCTAATTTACTATATAATCTCAACTATTGTAAATATGGGCTTATGGGCTTGTAGGTTAGGTGATGTCTATTCATCTTCTCTTAGGGTTTTGTATCATTATAAATACACCCCTAATGTAACCTATTTGATTACCACTTAATAAGAATTCTCCCTCCTCTCATTATTGTGTTCATTATTGTACTCTAATTATAACACGTTATCAACACGCTCTAAAAGTTATTTTTTTTCTCATCCCCTTCGCTGAGGTATGCCACCAATTCTTTTTATTGACATATTAACTCTTTATATATATATTGACATATTTCTTGTACTGCTACTCGTATTCATATTTATTTGATAATGATTGCAAAAACTTTTGTTCTGGTATTCATATATCTTACGTAATGTATCTTTTTTTTTATATGTATCTTTTTTTTAATATCTTACGTAATGATTGCAAAACTTGTTTTATATGTATCTTTTTCTTCTTTTTTTATATCAATATGAAAAAAAAAAAAAAAAAAAAAAAAAAAGTTAGAACATCAAAGTTCTAATATGATTCTTTCAAGAATCAATATGAAAAAAAAAAAAAAAAAAAAAAAAAAAAAAAAAAAAAAAAAAAAAAAAAGTTAGAACATCAAAGTTCTAACATGATTCTTTCAAGAATCAATATGAAAAAAAAAAAGTTAGAACCGCAAAGTTCTAATACGGTTCTTTCAAGAATCAATATGAAAAGAAAAAAAAACAAATCATAACCTCATGTTATGACTGAAAAAAAAATCATAACCTCATGTTCTTCTAAATTATTGAATCGTCGTATACAAAATCTAATTTTTTTCAATAATAAAAATTCTAACAGACTACTAGTTTTTATCATATGTAAGCTAAATTACTACTAAGTTTATTTTTTTATATATATATGCAACCGAGTTTGCTAACTAGTTGTAGTAGTTTATATTATTTTAAAGTATGATCATAGTTGTATCTTAGATTTCGTAACTCAGCACACATGTGACTCATATATATTACATGTAGACTAATTTCAGTAGTCATAAATTTTCATTGTGCATTATTGTTGGAAAAGACAACATCTGTCAATAAACAAAATTATACGGAGTACAAAATTTATATTGAAACAAGTACATGACATTGAAACCTTTCGTCGATGTCATTAGGCCTAATCATGAATTAGTTAATGAACTTCTCATAAATGTTAAACGTATCAGGTGGGCCGATTTTATTTTTATTTTTCAATAAATGCTCTATCTTATCTATTCTCTATGATTGAATATTACTATAGCCATGCTTCTGAGTATTATTTATCTGCTTGTATGATAGTTACTATTAGCCATGCTTTGATTATTAATTTATAGTTGTTACTATGTATTGTGATTTATCTTATGTGTTGCAATAATCTAGTTCACTATCATTTTTGATTGCAAGTAAAGTATAATGAAGGCTATAAAAGTTAAAAATTGATTAGTGAATTAGTGGTATCGTACTTGTTTGATCTTGCTAGTTGATACATGCATTTGTGATATGTTTTGTCGAATTTGGTTGAGTTGAAACACGACTTGGTTTATTCATCTACTAGTTAGCTTACTTGATGGATGAGATTAAGAATCTAATCTCTATTTTTATGATATATAAGTGATCTCTTATAATTATATGATTCTTTAGAAAGAGTCTTTAAACTACAATGTTTCAGTTCATGATGCCTATCTATATAAATTGTTATGCAAAAATGCGAGAGTATCATTTTATTGTTTAATTAATAGGTTGCTTAAATAACATCACTGCTATTATTACTTGCTTGTGTGAAAAAGATCTTGAATGCATGACTAACACAAGAGATAATTTGCTTACACCATCTTGATTAACACGAGAATCATTTTTATAGAAATAGAATATTCAACGGGTGAAAATCTGTCAAAATTATGGTAAAATCTAAAAGAATTATTTGACCATCAAGTGAAAGAAATAATTGATGCACTTCGTGTTGTAAAACATGAAAAGTGTTCGCGAGCACAATTTCGCAATATTCAATATTACATCTAAATGATACGAAAATATGCGATGAGATGGTTGATGCCTCGATATGCTCACATATCGAGAACGATGCTTTGATACAAGTTCTTCTTGTGTCAAACAAAGCAATGAGTATTTGAACAAACACCATAAACCCGTTCAATAAATTTGTTCCATTCACTCAAGTGAATGTGATAAAATGCTCAATGTAAGATCTCCATTCCCACAAGTGAATATGAAAATATAATGATAAATGTCTAAAGATCATTTATCATGGTAAAGGATATGGTCAAAGGGATATGAAATTGACAAACCACTAGTAGTGGCAAAATAAGAAAGGAGCAAACGAAAATGTGATTCATGTAAAATGCAATGTGGTGTATGAAAAATACAAGTGTGTCAAATATATTACACACTATACTCATAGATGTAAGAATCCATGCAAACACAATTTTGCTCCGTAAAAGAAAATATAAATTTGTTACGAGGAATGAAATTTCATATTAATGATGCATTATATTCTCTTGCATCTTCCTCGACAAGCCATAACATAAGTTTATGTGCCAAAATCATATTATTATGAGGCATGACCGGTTGGACCATCCCGAGTCAATGATCATGCGAATATATAAAAGAACCATGAGTTTCTTCAATGATTTTTTCATTGTCTTTATTGCTCTCAATAGAAGTTAATACTTCAAATATTACCACCAAATTAAAGTAAGGGCTCATTCCCTTAGAGTTTTGGAAAATATCCAAAAGAGATATATATAGGCCTATACAAGTGCCATTTAGATCATTTTGATTTTAAAATCGATGCATCGTCAAAATGATCATGAAAGACGCAACATGAAGTTAGCGTGATTAGCGGCTCCGCTTATAAGAATGCGAGCACGTTTTCCATATCATATCTTTGGAAATGGTGGTTAGAAATTCCAAGTATTTGGTAATTATTGGAACAAGTGTTGAACACTTGTAGCTCATGTTGGTAAGCGAAATGTTTTCCTTTGAAGCGTTTATGAACGTTTTCAATTTATTACAAAGCCAATAATTGTGAGAGCAAAATTAATGGTTTATGGGGCATGTTATTTAAATGATAGAACATGAATTTGCATCATGCCAAAATTTATAATGATTCCTCCCTATTTTAATGGTTTTTTTGTCACAAAACCAGATATTTCCCATCTAAGAGTTATGTAATTGTGCGGCACCACAATACATAAAGTGGGATATTGAGAATGATAATTCATTCAGGGGAAGATAATGAGCAGCAAGAATTGGGAATGAATTATAATAATGTGAATTATGATCCTCACAATACTGATGAACATTAAACTTGAAGTTCAAAGTGTAATTCATTTTTATGATCTAGAAAATGCCAGACATATTTGGTGACCTAAACAGAGTAACTAGATCTTTTATACGCTGCTAATGCTCTAACTTATATTTGTGTCCCAATTGGACAACCAATGATTGGTAATGATTCTATGGCACGCCTATTGCGTGATAGAACAATTGATTCCAAATAAAAATCCTCGAATGATATATAAATTGAGCAAGAAGTTAAGATGGTCATATCGAGGTAATAAAGACCCCATAATAATCTCGTACTGAGACACTAGACAAAGAGGATTCTAAAAGAACCTCATGTACATTTAAACTATGAGATCTCAATAAATGATATGATATAATGTCAAGTAAAGTGTGAAATCGAAAAAGAATTGAATCGACGTCGATAGTACTATCGATGCGCAAGATAACAAATTTATCACAAAATAGCGCTATAATAACAGTGAGGATCTTGGAAATAATCTTGCAAGAAGTGCAATGATTGGCCATAATGTAAAGACGCAAGTAACTAGTGAAAGATTGAAGTCTCTTGTGATGAGACATATGAGAATTGAAGTCCGTACACATGAATGTGTAAACTTATTTGGATTAATATATGTCTTTATAAGAAAGCGAAATTAATGTGCTGAATTTACATTTTCGCAAAGACGTGAAAATAATAATGAGACATGATCTCATGTGGTGGATCCAATAAGTATTTTGATATTATATAAGTCTGGCAATATGAGAAATATTGATATGCGTCTAAAAGAATATGAGTAAGTGCTCATTTGATGTTGAGATTCCTAAAAGGATATAAAATGCATGAAGCATGTATCGTTATTTAAAATGCTTGAAGCATATAAGAAAAATTCTTGAGTATACAACTTGATCAAGCCAAATAAATCACTGTATGAGATCAAGGAATATGAGCATGTTTGCCCATGAAATTTTATAAAGATATCTGGATTTGACTATGGTATGTCAATGAAACTCTTTGAGAGATTATAAAGGCGATTGAATGCTTAGAAACTAAACTTGAAATAAAAGACAAAGTTTGTCTTAGTTTATGAATTGAACTTCTTAAGGATAAAATCCTTGTGCATTAAGTTAAAATAACATATTAAATGCACTTTATGACGCTCATGGCTATGAGGTCACATGATGTTGAAAAGTCTCATTTTGACTTATAAAGATGATGATCACAAAATATATTCGAAATTATATGAAACATGGATGATTCTCGCTAGTGTCCATACATGATATAATAAATTATTTACTTTAAATTTGTTGGCATTGTATAATGTATGAAGTACGATGACGTACTTGTATTAGATTTATGACGTATGTTTAATCCTTCTAGATATGTGAACAACATGCGGATAACCCTTCTTCATGCTATAATTAAATATGTTTGTTCTATGAAGACACTTGCTACATTGGTATTCAAAAAGTTGGTTTATTATAATAGATTGCACCAACTAAATAATTCAAGTGATGTGATCTACAAAAGGATGGAGTTATTGATGTTCGTCAAGTTCGATCAAGTGACAATTTGTCAGATTTATTCACAAAGTCTTTGCCAACAAGAGTTTTTGAGCTACTGGTTCGGAAGATCGGCCTTCGACGCTTAAAAGATATGCATTAATTTGAGGAGGAGCATTATGTGTACTGCACTCTTTTCCTTCATCAAGTTTTTATCCCATTGGGTTTTTCTTGGTAAGGTTTTTAAGGAGGCAGTTTTTATGGCGTGTAATGAACGATGAATATCCAAGGAGGAGTATTGTAAATATGGGCTTATGGGCTATGGGCTTGTAGGTTAGGTGATGTCTATTCATCTTCTCTTAGGGTTTTGTATCATTATAAATACACCCCTAATGTAACCTATTTGATTACCACTTAATAAGAATTCTCCCTCCTCTCATTATTGTGTTCATTATTGTACTCTAATTATAACATCAACCAATTAATAACATACAATTTTCAGTGAATAAGTTTTGAAGTTAATAATCATGCTCAAAATACTACATCTAATATTATAGGACCAGCTACTAAGTTGATTGTTGCATCATTAGTTGAAGATTTAAAACTTAATGTCACCACATGTTACGATTTACTCCCTCCATCCCTAAATAAATGTCCACTTTGACTTTTTGCGGTTTTTAATATTCAACTTTGACCTTAAATATTTTTGTTTGTGTTATATAATACTTGTTGCAAAATATATGAATGGATTGGGTTTTAAAAGTATTTTTCATTGGTATAATTTTCATCAATTATTATATAACACAAACAAAATTATTTAAAGTCAAAGTTGAACAAGAAAGACCGTAAAAAGTCAAAGTGGACATTTATTTAGGGACGGAGGGAGTATGATTTATGTGTTATATATATCTTTGTTTAGTTTTATGAAGATTTGTGATCAATTAATGTAAATGGGATAATTTTGATATCATTAATTACCTGCCATGAAATGCAGGTTACGCAGCTAAAATGTGGGGGCTTGGTGATAGGATCTATGTTTGATCACCGGGTTGTTGATGGGTACTCCGCTGACATGTTTCTCTTAGCATGGGCCGATATAACTCGATCCGAGACCCTATCTATGTTACCTTCATATTCCTTTGGGAGGGACATATTCAATCCGAGGTGCCCAATCAAATATTCTTCTTCAATCAATGATGTTTTTACCATATTTGAACCATCAACCAAACCCCGCCATGACCAAGACCATGGCGAGAGAGAACCTATGCTCATTAACCGTGTATACTACATTGAGGGTGAGCAGCTTAAGAGGTTACAATTGTTGGCGAGTGAAAATGGGTGTAGGAGGTCGAAAGTAGTGGCCTTCACCTCTTTGTTTTGGAAGATAGTTGCGGGGAGCATGGAAGAGTCAGGAACATCCAACAAGGTGTGTAATATGGCTGTCGCCGTTGATGGAAGACGAAGGTTGAGCGAGGGAGCTGGAGAAGAGAATGAAAAGCTATTGATTTCGCACTTTGGTAATGTTTTGTCGATGCCTTCAGGAGCGATAAGAGCACAAGTAAGGCTTTTAATTATTTAAGAGTCTATTTAAAACACTACAACAGAAGTTTCATAGTGACACATGGAAGTTGTCATTACATTTGGCTATTTGGGTTTGTGACACTTCTAAAATACGTCGTAAAGCTTCACTCAATAGTGACAGTTGTTTACCTTTGCTGACTGATATTTTGATTGTCTTATAAACCGACAATCTTTTTTACAAAGATACCAATTATTTTAATTGTTAAATTAACCAATACACATAAAAATATACATTTTGCTCATGGAGTTTCAAAACCCAAAGCCAATATTTAAAAACAAAAAACTTTTTACTTTCTTTTCTGTTTATAATATATAAAATTTGTTATAAACCCCAATTCACTAGATTCGAAATGTACTAGGAACAGAAGCATATGTGTTTAAGCGATATAGCTACGAAGGTTCATGAGTTCCTGCAGACAGCCACTTGCAAAGACCATTTCTTAGACCTTATTGACTGGGTGGAAGAACGATGGTCACTGCCATTGGTAGCAAAACCTTTTTCAACGATTATTACTAACTTGAAAAAATTACACGGATGGTCCTTGTGGTTTACACCAATTTCAAGTTTGGGTGCTATTGCATTTTAATTACGTCAGACATACCTAATTTGGCAAACGTTTAACGCGTTTGGTCCCTAATTTGGATAGGTGTTATCTTTCTCCGTTAAGTGTTTGCATCGTTAGTCCCTCCGTTAGTATTTTTTGCATCGTTAGTCTTTATTTTATAAACTAACCGTTGACCACGTTTTTTTTGCTTATGTGTCACTTTGACCCATGTTTTCGTCCGACATTTTACGTTTTCGTCCGATTCTTTACGTTTTCGTCCGATTCTTTACGTTTTCGTCTGAATTTTTACGTTTTCGTCCGATTCTTTACGTTTTCGTCCGATTTTTTAAATTTTCGTCTGATTCTTTACGTTTTCGTCCGATTCTTTACGTTTTCATCCGATTTTTTATGTTTTCATCTGATTCTTTACGTTTTCGTCCATCTCCTAAGGTTTTCGTCTGTTTTTTTACGTTTTCGTCTGACTTTTTACGTTTTCGTCCGATTCTTTACGTTTTCGTCTGTTTTTTTACGTTTTCGTCTGAATTTTTACGTTTTCGTCCGATTCTTTACGTTTTCGTCCGATTTTTTAAATTTTCGTCTGATTCTTTACGTTTTCGTCCGATTCTTTACGTTTTCGTTTGATTTTTATGTTTTCGTCTGATTCTTTACGTTTTCGTCTGATTTTTTACGTTTTCTTCCAAATTTTTACGTTTTCGTTTGATTTTTTATGTTTTCGTCTGAATTTTTAAGTTTTCGTCCGATTCTTTACGTTTTCATTCGATTCTTTAGGTTTTCGTCTGTTTTTTTACATTTTCGTCTGACATTTTACGTTTTCGTCTGTTTTTTACGTTTTCGTCTGAATTTTGACGTTTTCGTCCGATTCTTTACGTTTTCGTCCGATTTTTTAAATTTTCGTCCGATTCTTTACGTTTTCGTCCGATTCTTTACGTTTTCGTCCGACTTTTTATGTTTTCGTCTGATTCTTTACGTTTTCGTCCATCTCCTAAGGTTTTCGTCCGATTTTTTTACGTTTTCTTCTAAATTTTTACGTTTTCGTCTGAATTTTTACGTTTTCGTCCGATTCTTTACGTTTTCATTCGATTCTTTAGGTTTTCGTCTGTTTTTTTTACGTTTTCGTCTGACTTTTTACGTTTTCGTCCGATTCTTGACGTTTTCATCCGATTCTTAACGTTTTAGTCCCATTTTTTACGTTTTCATCCGGTTCTTTACATTTTCGTCGGTCTCCTTACGTTTTCGTCCGATTTTTTTTTACAAAAATAATTTTTTAAAAATTAATTTTTTTTGAAAAATTAATTTTTTTTTCGAAATTAATTTTTTTAGAAAAATTACTTTTTTTTCGAATTTAATTTTTTTACACAAATTATATTTTTTTGAAATTAATTTTTTTTTTGAAATTAATTTTTTTAGAAAAATTACTTCTTTTTTCGAATTTAATTTTTTTACAAATCAGACGAAAACGTAAAAATTCAGGCGAGAACGTAAAAAACAGACGAAAACATAAAGAATCGGACGAAATCGTAAAGAATCGGACGAAAACATAAAAAGTTAGACGAAAACGTAAAAAAACAGACGAAAACCTAAGGAATCGAATGAAAACGTAAAGAATCGGATGAAAACGTAAAAATTCAGACGAAAACGTTAAAAATCAAACGAAAACGTAAAAATTTAGAAGAAAACGTAAAAAATCGGACGAAAACCTTAGGAGATGGATGAAAACGTAAAGAATCAGACGAAAGCATAAAAAATCGGACGAAAACGTAAAGAATCGGACGAAAGCGTAAAGAATCAGACGAAAATTTAAAAAATCGGACGAAAACGTAAAGAATCGAACGAAAACGTAAAAATTCAGACGAAAACGTAAAAAAACAGACGAAAACGTAAAAAGTCAGACGAAAATGTAAAAAAACAGACGAAAACCTAAAGAATCGAATGAAAACGTAAAGAATCGGACGAAAACGTAAAAATTCAGACCAAAATGTAAAAAATCAAACGAAAACGTAAAATTTTAGAAGTAAACTTAAAAAATCGGACGAAAACCTTAGGAGATGGACGAAAACGTAAAGAATCATACAAAAACATAAAAAATCGGACGAAAACGTAAAGAATCGGACGAAAACGTAAAGAATCAGACGAAAATTTAAAAAATCGGACGAAAACGTAAAGAATCGGACGAAAACGTAAAAATTCAAACGAAAACGTAAAGAATCGGACGAAAACGTAAAGAATCGGACGAAAACGTAAAAAGTCAGACGAAAACGTAAAAAAACAGACGAAAACCTTAGGAGATGGACGAAAACGTAAAGAATCAGACGGAAACATAAAAAATCGGACGAAAACGTAAAGAATCGGACGAAAACGTAAAGAATCAGACGAAAATTTAAAAAATCGGACGAAAACGTAAAGAATCGGACGAAAACGTAAAGAATCGGACGAAAACGTAAAAAGTCGGACGAAAACATGGGTCAAAGTGACACATAAGCAAAAAAAACGTGGTCAACGGTTAGTTTATAAAATAAGGACTAACGATGCAAAAAATACTAACGGAGGGACTAACGATGCAAACAATTAACGGAGAAAGATAACGCCCATCCAAATTAGGGACCAAACGTGTTAAACGTTTGCCAAATTAGGTATGTCTGGCGTAATTAAAATGCAATAGCACCCAAACTTGAAATTGGTGTAAACCACAAGGACCATCCGTGTAATTTTTTCTACTAACTTTGTGTTTAGTTTTTGTCAATTTGTTTTCATATTTTTTTAGACAAAAATACACCGTTGGTCCCTAAACTTGCTCAAAAGCATCGCATGGGCCCCAAACTTGGGAAAATCTTCGTCGTGAGTCCAAAAGTTGGGTTTTTGACACCGATTGCGTCCCTTGACCCGTATTGCTCAGGTCAACGCCCATTTTGCGTTATATTTTCAAGGGCATAATAGTCCAACCACATTTTAATTATATCTTAGTTAAATCTAACCCAAAGTTGTATCGTATTATTGTTTCCCTCTTGCTTGAATTCGATAAAATCCTAAGTACCAGCAACACACATTCAACCCAAAGCTCTAACAATAGCACAAAATGATAAGGGGAAGGCTTTGTACAGTGGGTTGAGGAAAGAAGATTGCTCCAATGAAGACCGTTTGAGTGTTAAGAAGGAGAAGGAAGAGGCTGCCGTCATCGGTTTATCAAAGGTTTCTGATTTGGAAACAAGGATTAAGAATCTTGAAGCTGTGTATAAAGTTCTAAAGGAAATGAAGGAAAGGAAGGAACGGGATGACACTGAAAGTTGTGGTTCTAGCTAGATGTGTGTTTAGATGATAGGAAAGTTTGTAATGGTTGTCACATGAAACCGACCAATAAAAATTTGGGTTTTTACTAACTGATAGTGTTTGGCAATCAAAAGTTTGTTTCTTGTTGGTAATTGGTAACTTTGACTTTTACAAGTCAATTTGGTAGTTTGACTATTAGATGTCTAAGTAACTAAACGATTTGCCTTTTGAAATATAGTGGGTGTTTGGATTAGCATTTGCATTTTGGAATTAGATGTCAAAATATATAAAGCATTTGCATTTTGAACACATGTAACCTTTTACAATTACTGGGTATGGTTTGAATATATGTTTCATGCATCAGATGTTAAGTGCCCACTGTGTTTGGTTTTGTTGATACAAAGGTGAAATCGTTTGTGGTGATTATACCATGACATTTAGCATTTGGTTAGTTTGACTTTATAAAGGTCAACTGACAAACTAATATGTACACACAGAATATAACCTATAAGACAAACAAACACATATCGTAACATAACTGACCAATTAGCAAGTTGACTTATAGTAGTCAACTGGGGAAACATTATCTGATACAACATGAAAATGACTTAAAATATAGATTCATTGTCAGATACAAGGTTCTATTAATAATTCACAAAAATGAAAAAGATGATGTAGCTTCCACTGAACAACCTTCACCTGATGAACCTTCTAACGACGTACATACTGGAACTGGATGATCAACAAACAAAACATTGAACCTTACACTAATGATCAAACTACAACTGTGCCTAGAAAAACAAGTATCCCAACACCAAATATTCAAGTTAGATAAGGTATAATTGCAGTTTCAAAATATAAAACTCAAGCCACGCAATTCAACATTGTCTGTTGGCAAAAAGGGCAAGTACGGAGTTGGTAATCCTTTCACTGCTTCTAAAATGTGTTTTAACACCACTAGGCAAAAGACCACCAGCCCTGTTTTCAACACCATCACCAGCAGCCATGTTTTCACCATCAAAACCAGGAAACGCAACCATTATAGCCTTCCCCTTCCCATCAAAACTTTAGTTATAAGTTTTTACAACTTCCTCGCCCTTTTCCTGTTGCAAAACTTCCTCTTCCTGGGCAGTGGTGATGAAGAAACTGAACCACCTGCAACTCAAACACCAAGTGGAGTATGCCCAATTCAAACACCAAGTGAAGAACCTGCAACTCATAAAGCAAGTGATTCACCTGCTAGTCAATTAACCAAGTGAAACACCTACAAGAAATGCTATGTTGTCTTTCAGTGTAAATGTAACTTAACTGATATGTGTAGTTCATATGTTATAACAATGCAGTTTGGTTACTACTTTTTTGTATCTGTTGACTTTATAAGTCAAATTCAGTTATTCCAAACAGTCCACTAAACTGCATATGCTATTGCAAACTGAAAAATGTAAACAGCAAAACCAAAACTACAAATGCAAACAAATAATGTTTTAAAAGATTATAACAATACACTTTGATTTATAATTTTTCGGTATATGTTGACTTTATAAGTCAAAAATGGTTATTCCAAACAGCCCCTTATACTACATATGCAAATGCAAACTGATAAAATGGAAACAGCAAAACCCAAATATACATACATCACCAACTAATTATAACATATACAACAAAATATACATCTTAAGAACCATTGTTTTAAGTAGCCATCATCATCCCAAAAAATTAACATCTTCATTACATAAACATCTAAAAATAACAGGTGAACTTTTTGATGGGAGACTTGATGTCATGGGGGGAGACTTGAGCTCCTTCGGGGGAGGCACATACCACTCTTTCCTCTTTGTGCTGGAGCTTCTCACAACCACTACAAGACCAAGTACAACATTTGTAACCCTTTCCATTGTTTTTGGACTTTTATGAACAAGGGTGCTAACAGGTTGTGCATTGGAAGCATTGGGAGTGGAAGCCTTGGAATCTTGGGGAGTGGAACCTTTCAAAGTGGAAGACTTTCCCTTTCTAACCCTTGATGTGGAAGTAGTATTCTTAGAAGACAACAACCCAAAACCATCATCAGATGTGTCTGAAATAATGATAACTTCAACCTCTTTTCCTTTAGAGTTGGTATCTGGAAAGATAGCAAAAACATAAAGATATCAGAGTTCAGCCATTACTACTATCCTACTTTTCAATCATTAAGTCTAACCTTTCGCAACCTCTTTATTCCCATATTTTTTCCACAAGTCTTCAAGTATCACATCTATAATGCCCTAAAATCTGGTTTCACATTTTAATGACTAAATTGTTTATTAACCTAAGTTTATATTATGATTAGTAAATATCTAAAACTTTATGTTATGTAGTAAATACATATTATTAGTGATAAACCTATGGAAAATTAACTAAATATAATTTTTTGCCTTCCTCAATTCACACCACATTTTTTTTCCTTGTGTACATCCAATCACACGACACAAACAATTTGTATATCAAGGGATAAGACCAAATAAATTTACAAAATAAAAGATATTATGTTTCCCTTTCTCTTTGCTATTATACACGGTTTTCCCAAGCCATATTGTAAAACCCTAAATTTCCATTCTTTTGAAATTCCCATTTTGCCCCTAAAAAAATTTTGAATTTATACGAGCATACAATTAATTATACAAGAGCATTATACATTTTAACCAAAGTATACAAATTTAACCATATGTCATTCACACATTATAATTACTACATGTAAATACAAATTAACCTAAGTCATACATAATAATAATATTGTTACATAGTACAAAAAAAAAAAAAAAAAAAAAAAAAAAAAAAAAAAAAAAAACTCCTAGCCCATCAAATGTTGGACGCCCCATAAGCCCAAGAATACATGATTTGTACAAATTAAGTGGAGATAAGGATCATCAATTTGGCCCATAATTAGCCCCAAATCAAGAAGCAGAGATATCACAAATTGATTCAATTACAATCCATTCCAAAAGTTAAGTCACGCTCTCTTTTTTTATCCATCCCTAAAATCGGTCTTTTCCTCCCTCCTCTTCTACTGTACGACACCAACAACAAAAAAAACACAAGATCCTGCTTATTTTTCTCTCAAGAACAAAAGGGGTTCAAGGGTTTTGCTATTGGTAATCCGGGAGCATTTGATTATTGGAGTTCTAAGGTTCTTGTTCTTTTCTTTTGTCTCGTTTATGACAAGGTATCTCCACACCATCTTTTGTTTTTCCTTTTTTTTCAATCGACACAAACATAAATATATAAATCCGAATGTTGTTAACTCGAAAACCTAATTAGTAGCATGTTATAATACACATATTAATCAATTTATTATGCTACTTGTTAACCCTAAAAATCATCACATAAAATCATGAATGTTAACGTGTAAGAATTAGGGGTTTTTTTTTTTTTTTTTTTTTTTTTTTTTTTTTTTTTTTTTTTTTTTTTTGTGATATTGGTGTTGTTAATTTATGTGTTCGTGTGTAGGTTATTGTTATTAATCTTGAATGATTTATATGAAGTGTTTATAAATATGTTTTTGATGAGTAATTTCTGGCAATAAAAGTTATATTGATCACGTGGTTGATTGGGTTAAAAAGGATTAGATGAATTAGGGCTTGTTTGTGAATAAATTAAAACGGTTCTTGAATATGTAGATTACATGAACTGAAATTGGTGTTTGATTCCTTGTATTTGATTGCATAAGTATGTTAATATGATGCCTAGATGAGTTGTGGTTGAAGGGTATAAGCTTATATGAAAATTGGATAATTAAAATGGTGCCAGATATGGCCTAAAATGGATTTGTGTAATTGACTGTTCTGAATGTCGATTTTGTGTGCTTGATAACGTGAGCTTCTGAAGTTTCTAATACTAAAATTTTGCATGTAAACCTATTTTAGGGTCCTAGCAAAGTATTTCAATTGGTTTGAACGAATTTGAGTTTGATTCGGATGTTTTTCTGAATTTAATGTGATGATATGTTAAAATGTGTTAGCTGAGTTGTATTTCAGTCGTATTCTATGGTTTTTCATTTCCAAACCATAGCAGATTAAAGGCCAAAAATTTACAGGAATCATATTTCATATGTGGACTACTTCTTGAAATTTTTGTAGAATTTTATAAAGTCATATGGTTAGGTTTTTAAGTGAATACTTTTGAAGTGTATCTACAGATCCGAATCTGAACATGTTAACTTAGACGATTTTTAAAATGGGTGTAAACTTGATAATAAAATATGTAAACGTTCCTGTAGACTCCTAAGACATGTGGGCTTCTGTGAGAATTTTTTGGATTTTTAGTTTGGGATTCTGATACATTTTTAAAATTCGTTTATTGGGCTTAATTTTGTGATAAAATCTGTTAACATGTATGCATGTTTTACGTAAGTGTTAAAGGTGTTCTTTTGATGTTTGGTGCCCCAATACTTGTTTCTATTTCGGGTATGACTTGTCTATGTCGTGTTGATTTGTGTGTGAGTATGTTACACCTAATTGATAATCCCGAACCCGAAACCGAATTTAACTAAATTAGAAAGTCGTGTTAAAAGTTACTAATTATAGAAAGGTACTAAATATGGAAAGTTACTTAATATGGAAAGTTACTAATTATGGGAAGTTACTAAGTATGGAAATTTACTAAATATGGAAAGTTACTAAAAATGGAAAGTTTCTAAAAATAGAAAGAAACCTAAATTATGAAATCTGATTAAAATGAGCTTATAAGTAATATGTGATTATTAAATTGTATAGGTTCGGTGAAGAAGGAGTGACCTTCCATTTCTGTGTGATCCACCTTTTATCCGTTTGTCTATTTGCATAAGGTACAGATATTCTGACCTTTCTTATAAGGTTTCTCATGATCCTTTTACACCTTTTGATTTACTTAGCCTTGATATGAACCTTTGCTATGCACCTTTTGATATGAACCTTTGTTATGCACCCTTTGATATGAACCTTTGCTATGCACCTTTTGATATGAACCTTTGCTATGCACCCTTTGACATGGACCTATGATTATGATATTTCTGATGACCTTAAATTTTGTGTCATGACTATGGCATTCTGTTTGACCCTTCAGTTTGATACCCGAGCTATCACTAGTCATGGGGGTTCCATGACCATGTCATTGATGCACCAATGGCATGACTCTAGGGTGGTCGAGTGATGTTCCACCCCGTCCCTTTTTTTATGTAATATATATGGCCACGATGATTATGATTTTCTTCAGGGGCGTATGGATGCATCCTAGATCTGATCTGTTATGTTATTATGATATGTTTCTGGTGACTGGTGCTGTGTGCAGTACACACCTTTCACATTTCTGGGAGCTAGCTACTCCACTATGCTACTTATGATTTGATATGAGGTTTATGATACAATGTTATGTTATGATATGTTTCTGGGCTCGTGGTAGATTTCTGACAACCTTTACACCTTAATACTTTGTGATATACCTTCTGTTCTTCCCTAATGCACTATATTCTGTATTTCTCATTTCAGTTTCAGTACTTGTTATTTACATATCTGTTCACTGGGCTTTTTAAGCTCAGCCGCATTTCTTTTCTTCCGCGGCAGGTTATTAAGCTAGGAGCTGGGGCTATCTTTTGGGATGAGAGTATGAGCTAAGTGCAGACTTACCCTAGACATCTTAGTTTGGATACCATGTTATTTCATTTGTTTTGAGACTCAGATTATTATGTTTCTTTCATCTAGTTATTTTTGGGACTTATGTAATGTTTAAGTCATGTTGACTTACTTTTCCTTTGATAATTATGATAAGACTTCCGCTTGCATTATTTATGTATGTTCTGATATGCCACCATAATGTGATACTTCTACCCTTGTCGGGTTGGGGTGTTACAATTATGGTATCAGAGACCAGGCTTTGACTTTTAGTACATAAAAACCTTGACCTGTGAAGTTTGGACCCTTAGGCTTCCACTGTAAGAGCTTATAAGACAACCTTTGAGAACTTGCTTTAGGATCTCCCTGTAGAAACTTAAATTATGACCGGTGAGGATTGGGTAGACCTTTCCTGAGTAGTATTGCTCCCGCGTCACTCTGAATCGTGCCTCTACTTTTAGTTAAACCTTACAAGATCATTCTTTCAGAAATTAGAATTTATGCACAACCTAAGTTCAGTAACCAAGTAAGTTTAGAATGCCTCGAAAACTACATTGTTATACCTTACACCATTTAAGTTTCACTTTCTGATTCTGACCTTCATCTTCGATTCGTTTGATAATCAGTTTGATACCTTTCCGACCATTCTGAGAATTCTTACGACTATAATGTGTTTGACACATTTTGTGAATTCTTTTGCTTATGCTGAACATATTAAGTTTCCTCTAACACTTTTAGATTTCACATAAACCATTTCTATCTTATGAGAAACCTGGTGGTTATTAACCACAAGTATAGGAATTTGACCACTCCATTCTGATCATAAGATTCATTCTGCTAAGTGTTTTCCTTTGGAGATATATAATTTCGATATTATTCTGGTATGGATTTGTTAACTGAGCATGAAAATGCTAACGACTATCATGCTATACGTCTCACTTTTGGCGACTCAAACAATCGTTTTATTAATTCTTTTACCATAAATTCCGACTAGCGAAACCATTATTCATTACCCCGAATTGAGGATTTATCTAATCAACCGTAGGAGGTGAAGTTTCCATGGAGATTGACTTAAGGACCGATTATCATCTGTTACGTGTAAGAAGCAAGATATTCCTGAACTGCCTTTCGTATTCATTGTGATCACTATGAATTTTAATGATGTCAATTGTATTGGCAAATACTTCAACTATTCTTATGGATCTAATGAAATCATGTCTTTCACGAGTATTTGGACAAATTTGTTATAGTATGACATTGTGGTGTGTTCAAAGGTGAATGAGGAACATGAAGATCAATTCTTGTTAAGCCAGGATGACCCATTGTTCTGGAAGAGTAAATTTTGATTGGTGTTCATAAGTTGCAACAGATAGTACTACTATGGATCCTGCGAAGACTGAGATTTCCACCAAAGGGCCAAGATCGATGACAGTTTCCGGAGTTAGAAACTTACAGAAGAGTAGAGAAAGGTGTATATGACTGGCGTTACCATCGATGAAGCATGTAAGAAGAGGAGAGAAACTTAGGAGGGACGTGATTATACTTTGTTCAGCACGTGAAGATTACTGATTGGGCATCAAGACAACCAAACCGTAGGAGATAAACTATTCAACACATAACCTGGAGTTGACAACAGTGGTGGTGACCTTGAAGATTGGAAGACATGTCTCGCAAGGCGAAAGTGGTGGCGAGCATAGAAGAAGAATCTAATCAAGATGACGAATTTTGAGCTGTGTTAGAAGACCTGACTGAGACACGCAGTTTCACCTCCCTATTCATATTAGTTGTACTAAGATGAATTGAGATCAGAAGTAGACTTGCTGGTAGAAGGGTATTCAGTGATCATGTCAGGGATTCGTATTACTACCTCTCAGTTCTAGGATGGACTACAGAAGGCTTGAGGAATCAGACTCAAGTTTAAGATTTCCTTTCACTCTCAAACTGATGGACAAACAAAGACAGACTACTCGGACTTGGAGGAGGTTTTGAGATCATGTATTTTGAATGAACGGATTCTTGAAGCGAACATTCATGTCTGGTTGAGTTGATTCCTGTGAAAGATGGAGTAATTGATGCAATCGATGACGTACTTCACTTCTGCTAGACATACTTAGGTTTCCATTACCTTTAGGATAAGATCTATTTTCCTATTTTTTCATTCCGTTGATAATGATTGCTTCTGACACCACCTGAGAATGAAGAAGATCGATTAGGATGCTGATAGGTTGCTTTTTCACAACTCGAGATAGAGTATGACCATCATGAGGGCATATTTATATGATGCTAGTATTATGACGCCTGATCAACGTGATAATACTTACATCATATAACGTGCACTTATTGTGACCATAGGATGTCTTGAGGAGTGCCTTAGAAGCGTTAGAAATTTTGATATCCAACGAAGAACTATCCTCGGTTAGTAGACCATAGGTTCATTCTATCTGTCCGAACATTCTACCTTCATCGTTAGACATCTTGATAAGTGTGAACTCTCGACATGCATTTTGTTGACCTTGGTACACCCACTAAGAATCTTAAGCTTCATTGTAGAGCTCTCTACCGTTTGATATTACCATCTAATCTGTCTTCTGTCCGTATGTGTTCTATATGTTACTATTGAGAAGTTAAGCCTACCATCTGCTACATGTACGTTTCATTTCCGTTGAATCTGATTCATTATGATCTACTCTGGATAAAGATCTGAGGCTATGAATTATGAGAAACAAGATCTGTCTGATTGTGAGAATCCTTTGGAAGGACTATACTGAGGACGATACTACTTGAGAAACTGAAGAGTTATGCGTATTTATTTTCCATGTGCTTTCTGCGATTCGATACGTTTCCATCTGATCTGTCTACTCAAATTTCGAGGACGAAAATTTTCTTTTAGAGGGGAAGAGTTGTAAAACCCTAAATTTCCATTCTTTTGAAATTCCCATTTTGCCCCTCAAAAATTTTTGAATTTATACGAGCATACAATTAATTATACAAGAGCATTATACATTTTAACCAAAGTATAAAAATTTAACCATATGTCATTCACACATTATAATTACTACATGTAAATACAAATTAACCTAAGTCATACATAAAAATAATATTGTTACATAGTACCCAAAAAAAAAAACCTCCTAGCCCATCAAATGTTGGACGCCCCATAAGCCCAAGAATACATGATTTGTACAAATTAAGTGGAGATAAGGATCATCAATTTGGACCATAATTACCCCAAATCAAGAAGCAGACATATCACAAATTGATTCAATTACAATCCATTCCAAAACTTAAGTCACGCTCTCTTTTTTATCTATCCCTAAAGTCGGTCTTTTCCTCCCTCCTCTTCTACTGTACGACACCAACAACAACAAAAAAACACAAGATCCTGCTTATTTTTCTCTCAAGAACAAAAGGGGTTCAAGGGTTTTGCTATTGGTAATCCGGGAGCATTTGATTATTGGAGTTCTAAGGTTCTTGTTCTTTTCTTTTATCTCGTTAATGACAAGGTATCTCCACACCATCTTTTGTTTTTCCTTTTTTTTCAATCGACACAAACATAAATATATAAATCCGAATGTTGTTAACTCGAAAACCTAATTAGTAGCATGTTATAATACACATATTAATCGAGTTATTATGCTACTTTTTAACCCTAAAAATCGTCACATAAAATCCTGAATGTTAACGTGTAAGAATTAGGGTTTTTTTTGTGATTTTGGTGTTGTAAATTTATGTGTTCGTGTGTAGGTTATTGTTATTAATCTTGAATGATTTATATGAAGTGTTTATAAATATGTTTGTGATGAGTAATTTCTGGAAATAAAAGTTATATTGATCACGTGGTTGATTGGGTTAAAAAGGATTAGATGAATTAGGGCTTGTTTGTGAATAAATTAAAACGGTTCTTGAATATGTAGATTACATGAACTGAAATTGGTGTTTGATTCCTTGGATTTGATTCTATAAGTATGCTAATATGATTCCTAGATGAGTTGTGGTTGAAGGGTATAAGCTTATATGCAAATTGGATAATTAAAATGGTGCTAGATATGGCCTAAAATTGATTTGTGTAATTGACTAAAATTTTGCATTTAAACCTATTTTAGGGTCCTAGGAAAGTATTCCAATTGGTTTGAACGAATTTGAGTTTGATTTGGATGTTTTTCTGAATTTAATGTGATGATATGTTAAAATGTGTTAGCTGAGTTGTATTTCAGTCGTATTCTATGATTTTTCATTTCCAAACCATAGCATATTAGAGGCCACAAATTTACAGGAATAATATTTCATATGTGGACTACCTCCTGGAATTTTTTTAGAATTTTCTAAAGTCATACGGTTAGGTTTTTAAGTGCATACTTTTGAAGTGTATATGCAGATCCGAATCTGAAAACATGTTAACTTCGACGATTTGTAAAATGGGTTCACACTAGATTATAAAATCTATAAAAATTCCTGTCGACTCCTAAGACATGTGGCCTTCTGTGAGAATTTTTTGGATTTTTAGTTTGGGATTCTGATACAATTTTAAAATTCGTTTATTGGGCTTAATTTTGTGATAAAATCTGTTAACATGTATGCATGTTTTACCTAAGTGTTAAAGGTGTTCTTTTGATGTTTGGTGCCCCAATACTTGTTTCTATTTCGGGTATGACTTGTCTATGTCGTGTTGATTTGTGTGTGAGCATGTTACACCTAATTGATAATCCCGAACCCGAAACCGAATTTAACAAAATTAGAAAGTCGTGTTAAAAGTTACTAATTGTAGAAAGTTACTAAATATGGAAAGTTACTTAATATGGAGAGTTACTAATTATGGAAAGTTACTAAATATGGAAAGTTTCTAAAAATAGAAAGAAACCTAAATTATGAAATCTGATTAAAATGAGCTTATAAGTAATATGTGATTATTAAATTGTATAGGTTCGGTGAAGAAGGAGTGACCTTCCATTTCTGTGTGATCCACCTTTTATCCGTTTGTCTATTTGCATAAGGTACAGATATTCTGACCTTTCTTATAAGGTTTCTCATGATCCTTTTACACCTTTTGATTTACTTAGCCTTGATATGAACCCTGGCTATGCACCTTTTGATATGAACCTTTGTTATGCACCCTTTGATATGAACCTTTGCTATGCACCTTTTGATATGAACCTTCGCTATGCACCCTTTGACATGGACCTATGATTATGATATTTCTGATGACCTTAAATTTTGTGTCATGACTATGGCATTCTGTTTGACCCTTCAGTTTGATACCCAAGCTATCATTAGTCATGGGGGTTCCATAACCATGTCACTGATGCACCAATGGCATGACTCTAGGGTGGTTAAGTGATGTTCCACCCCGTCCCTTTTGTTATGTAATATATATGGCCACGATGATTATGATTTTCTGCAGGGGCGTATGGATGCATCCTAGATCTGATCTGTTATGTTATTATGATATGTTTCTGGTGACTAGTGCTGTGTGCTGTGTGCTGTACACGACTTTCACATTTCTGGGAGCTAGCTACTCCACTATGCTTCATATGATTTGATATGAGGTTTATGATACGATGTTATGTTATGATATGTTTCTGGGCTCGTGGTAGATTTCTGACAACCTTTACACCTTGATACTTTGTGATATACCTTCTGTTCTTCCCTAATGCACTATATTCTGTATTTCTCATTTCAGTTTTAGTACTTGTTATATACATATCTGTTCACTGGGATTTTTAAGCTCAGCCGCATTTCTTTTCTTCCGCTGCAGGTTATTAAGCTAGGAGCTGGGGCTATCTTTTGGGATGAGAGTAGGAGCTGAGTGCAAACTTACCCGAGACATCTTAGTTTGGATACCATGTTATTTCATTTGTTTTGAGACTCAGATTATTATGTTTCTTTCATCTAGTTATTTTTGGGACTTATGTAATTTTTAAGTCATGTTGACTTACTTTTCCTTTGATAATTATGATAAGACTTCCGCTTGCATTATTTATGTATATTCTGATATGCCACCATAATGTGATACTTCTACCCTTGTCGGGTTGGGGTGTTACACATATACACACTTCCTTTTCTTCAAAAAAAAAATATTCGGCTCCTTCATCCCCTCCATAAACCGAACAAGATAAAACCCTAAAACTCCATTGTTTTTCTCTTCCAAGTTCAAGAAGAAGAAGGTGTATTGTTGTTGATTCGTGGTGTTTTTTTCTAGTCTCTTTGATCCTTCCATTCGGCCCTTAAGGTACTCATGTGTCTCCTTTGATTTCACCCTTACACGACATATATATATGAATGAATAAAATCAGACTTAACCATGTTATATTAATCATAGCCATTTTGTTTTCTTCTCTATTTGAATCAGTTTTGAATACAAACCCTAGCCTATGTTTTCAGCCCTAATATGAATCATTAATGACACATTTAATATGTATTAAAATCTGGAAAACCCTAGGGAATTAATGGGAGTCGATTAGGGATTATGAGGGTTAGGGTTATGTTGTTTCTGTCTCGCTTACATGCTGTCCAGAATTTGGGTCGGATTCAAAGGGGTCTAATTTGATGATGTCAAGGTGTTTTTGTATGATTCTTGAGTCTAAAATTAATTTTAAGTTGCCTACTTTCTGAATATATAAATTTCTTGGTTGTTGGAGGAAGGGAGGGTAGTCTTCTGATTTTTACTAGATTAAGTGTCAAAACTGTATTTTGGATGTCTGAAAATCAGTTGGTGTTTTTGATTTTTAGTTTTAAAACCATAAGGAATTAAGAGGTATCAATTGACAAGGAGAATTTTTAAGATGTATATGACTTACTATAATTTTTGTAAATTTTTCTGGAAGGCTTAGGTATGTTTATAAAATATAAACTTTTCGGGTATACCATCAGGTCACATTCTGGAACAGGTTTGAAAAACTATTTTTGATTAGATACTTTCACTAGGAGATAAAATCTGTAAAAATTAGGGGAAGTATTAAACATATATAGGTGTCTCTGGTAAAAATTATAGAACCACAGGAGCTTGTTTAATGTGTCATAAAAATCATAAGAATGTGAACCAGAATCACATGAGAAACCCTAAACATGTTATTAAATGAACACATTAGTATTAAATGATCCCTAATCCGTGTAGGTTCGTTGAAGGAGGCGTGACGTTGTTTCCTTGTGTTCACTTTTCTATTTTCTTTCACTTCATTCGCTAAAGTACGGATATTCTACCATTTCTCAGTAAGGGTTTCGCATGACTCTTCGATCTTTGACTTTATTTCATTTGTTATGATATTCGTTGGTGATTCCGTTTGATATGATTTCACTTGATATGATTCCTTATGATATGATATTCAGTTCTATTTCATTTAATATGGCATTCATTTCAGTTGATATTCTTTTGTTTAAATACACTATGATTAATTCGTTATGATGTAATAGTTTGTTATTCTGTTACCTGAGCTAACTAGTCATTGAGGTACCATGGCCATGTCAATGAGGCACCAATGGCATGACACTATCTGTGGCGGTGTGATTGGTCTACGGCGTTCCCTTATGATATATATATTATTATTGAGCTCGTGCACTTATTTGCCATTCTGGTACGCCAATATATTTTTCAGAGTACAGGTGTATGGTGGTGCACATATTTTGTTTTGCAGGGAGCGTATGGATGCATCCTATGTTTGACTTGTAATATGTTTATGATATGGCTTTGTAGTGAATGGTTTGTGTGGGGGATTGATGAGTGTGTAAATACTCATCATTTTATACCCATAAAAGACACAAAAATGACCAAAAACACCCAAATATATTGCAGATATCCTTGGTTTTGTGTTTTTATGTGTTTCAGGTACAAAGGATTGAAAACGGAGCGAAAACGGACATTTTTGGATCGACCCGACAACAAGTGTGCATTTGATCAAGTGAAGACAAAAGTCAAAGTCAAAAGTCAAGTCAACTCCCAAAAATACCAAAACAACACAAATGATCCTTGGAAATTAATTTTCAAAGTTGGCAGCCATGGTCCCTGGATTTTCAGTATTTACAAGAATGGCCCCTCAAAGTTTAACCCATTTCACAACTAATCCTAAATCCCTTAAACCAAATACATAACCCAACCCTTTACCAAATCCAAACAATAATCCAACCCATCCCATAAATAAACCCAACCCGGTCTCCTTTTTAGCTAATCCCACAAGTCAGATAAGTCAACCCTCTTCCCCAAACTTTTGCCCGCCAAAAGCAGACCTAACACCATCATCACCCTCTGCTATCTCCTCTGCCACACTCCATCTCCCCTCCAGCTACCCTTCACATGTTGCCATCTTCACGTGTGACCATTGCCACGCTGGCAATCCACACCTCACATTGGGCGCCAAAATGATTTAATGGGCTGTGATTGTAACAACTTTAATCCAACGGATGGGAATTGCTCCCAAGAAGCACAGAAGTGATTTGAGGATGTTTTCCCTCACAACAACTAGCACAAAGGAGTGAAGACCTTAGTTTTAGAATATAGTATAAATAGGAAGTCATGTAAGCCTTGAAAGGCGGGTTTAATTTAGCAATTTTATTTAAGGTACTTGTATTTCTTTTAGTTTATTGTTGTCTTATCTTTCTTTTCCAGCATTGTAATTCAGTTCTTAATTAAATTTGAAGTTTTTCTTATTTGGTCAACTTAAGTCAACGTATGATGCAAGTGCTTAATCTGCTGCTTATCTGCTTTTTCTTAGCTTAATTTACCTTATTATAGCTATTTGAAGTTAACTGAATAGGTTGTAATAGCTTTAACTAGTGTTTACCTTAAAAACCAAGAAAAGTCAAAAAAAATAGTTAAGATTAGCTTATGCTTATTTAGTGCTTGTTTGAAATTAATAAGTTGTTATTCAGGTCTAAACTGAGTTACTTGTTCACAAATCTTCAGAATTCTAGGGTTACATAAGCTCAAACCAGGTCTAACTCAAAAATAGCCCCTTATAGGACTGTTTGGGTTAAGACTGAAACTGGGTCAAAATAAGCCTTGTACTGTTCTTGTGCAAGTTGGTGAGTTTTGGTTAAGCTTATTTAAGGCATGACAACCTGTTTTCATTTCATTTTGGGTACTAGTGAGCCTTTTTGTAGATTACTAGTAGCATAGGGAAACTTGGATCTTAAAAGCTTCTTACAAGCTCTCATCTAGCTGAGCTTGTTCTCTGTCAATTTTATGCATTTTCTCAAACTCACTTAAGTCATAACAAGCATAGGTCAAATGTCCTTTGGTTTTTACAAAGTTTGCACATCACAACAGCCAACTAGATCAGCAGCCTCAAATCCAGTTTTTTAGATTTTCAGCAAACTTTGATGATTTTTAATTCTTTCACCATTAGTTGTTAGTAGCTTAAAATTTGCATAGATAATCTCAGCTGGCTGTTCTAGCTTATGCTATTTTTTTTTTGATTTTTTAGAATTTTCCTTAACTACTTTTCACTTGCTTGAATCAACCCTTATTTGCCCTGCACACCCTAGATCAGCAGTCCTTTTGGTTTTAGCTTATTTAAGTTTCCTAGCTTATAGCTTGTTTAGAATAGCTTATCTGTGTTTACAATGGCTTAGTAGTATAGTCTTAGTAGCTTTTTCAGTTTGGCACAAGCTTATACAAGCTTGTGCCCATAATCAGTTGAGCCCTTGTCTTTTGGTTCAAAATTTTCTTTTAACTGGTTAAATTTTAAGATGTTTATAAGCTTGTGTTTTGGATTCAAAAAGTTTATCAGTTTCACAATTGCTTATTCCCTTTTCCTGAACCAGTTTTCAAAAAGAAAAAAAATAAAAATAATAAATAAAAAAAAAGTTTTTGCAAAAAATGGTGTGAGTGTGATTCGAACCTGTGTCAGTTGGTTCAACACTACACACCCTTACCAAACGCACCCAGTTATGCTTGTGTTTATTATTCACAATTTTATTTTTATAGTGGTCTTGGCCCTTTAGCTTATAACCGCTGATTTGCTTATTTCTCAGCTTATTTCAATAGCTTTTTCAGTTTTCATACTTTTCCTAGGTTAATTTTAGTGTAATTCATTTTCTGGTAAATTTTCGTAATTTTTACTTTTCATTTAATATTTTTCCGAATTTAATTTAGTTAAAATAGTTTTTAATTCGCAATAAAAAATAGAAAAGTCAAAAAAATAAAATATTTTTTTCAAAATTTTCTTTTGTCATATAGAATTTAGGAAAAATAATTTGGCACCCGTAGAGTTAGTATTTCTTAGATTTGACGTTTATGCTCGTGTTTAGATTTCCCGATTCGCGTTTTCTAGTTTAATTAGTTTGTGCTTAATTTTGCTTTGTAGATTTATATGTTTAGGTTTCCCTTAGCCTATTTATGCTTCCCGTAATTGTAGGATATTTAATCAAACACCAAAAATCTCATTTCCAATCATCAAGCACTTTAATTCCAAACCAAAAACGAAATCCTCGATTCACACCTCGTTGGGACACGACCCGGGTGATCACTTGCCCGGTATCACACATATCGTATTCACGGGTTTTGTAAGTTAACCTTTTTCCTAAAAGGTTGATTTGTCATTTCCCGCGTATCACGCATATCCGTCTGATATTATATATACTTTAGCACAGATCAGCCATACACCCCAGTTCACTTTTGGGAGCTAGCTACTCCATTTGTTATGACAGGATATAATATATGTTTGGATATTTGGTTTAAGGCATGTATCATGCCTTAGACATATGTTTTGAGCTCGTGGGCATTTTCGTATGATTCTATGATTTCCTTATCATCTTTAAGACTCACTAATTCTTTTGATTCTTATGATATATGACATCTTTTTTCAGCAGAGCCTTATGATTCCATTTCGTACATTTATTCATGATTAGATATTCGTTTGTTTATATCTGTTCACTGGGCTTTTTAAGTTTAGCCGCATTTTCTTTTCCCTACGGCAGGTATCAAGCGGGATGCTGGGATTTGAGTGATGAGAGTAGGAGCTTTTAGTGGACCACCCTGACGATAGTTACCCACTTGCGTTTGGATTAGATTTGGAGTTGTCTTTCATTTAGACTTTGTTTGGGATTGTATTTCATTTAGAAGTTATTATGTTTCAGACTTAGTATTTTATCATTTCCTTAGAAGAATTTATGTAACCTTGTAATTAATAAAGACTTCCGCTTGCGTTTATGTTCTAATTGACACCATAATGTGACATTTAGACCCTTTTCGGGTTGGGGTGTTACAATTATGGTATCAGAGTTTAGGCTTTGACCTGTAGTACCTTAAGTTATGACCTGTGAAGATGTGGCCCTTAGGATTGCACTTTAGGAGCTTATTAATTGACCCTTGAGAAATTTGCTTTAGGTTCTTCCTTTAGAAACTTAAGTTATGACCGGTGTGGATTGGGTAGACTATAAAACATTTGTTTATGTGTCATTCCTTCGCGACATTTTGATTCGTGCCCCTCCTTTAGTTAAGCCCTTTTAAGATCATTCTTTCCGGAGATTTAGAAAACCTATCATATTGCACTGCGTAAGTTTAGTGACCAATTAAGTTTAGAATGCTTTGTGGTAATGCCTTTTCACCATATAGGTTTCACCTTCTGATATAATCGCATTCATTCCTGAACCTTTGATTCATTTGTTAATTGTTTAGATGCTCTGTTGATATAAATAATGACTAAACACGTTATTAATATTTTTTGATATCTCTACTTTTTGATAATCACAAAATGTAAAATCATTAAACGAAAGATTATGACGTAAACAAGTATTTAGTTGTAAATATCTATTTTAACAACTTAATCACTTAAGGTATGAATAAACAAATGGTTAATGCATTATATGATCAAAGGAACATTTTCTTAATCACTAGAATTTTTATAAAATGTCACAAACATTTTATATCTTTTAGAAAATCATTTTTGGTATTTAATAAAAATGTTTAATCCATTATAAATTTATAAATTCAAATTTTCAACCAAAAATGGCAAAAATGTTTCAGAAAAACCTTCCCCACAAAAAGACAAATCTGAGCAACGTTCGGGTAGGGCGGCCTCTTTAATTTTACTAGGCGGCCCCCTTAAAATTAAGGGGACCGGCCCCCTATTTAAGGGGACCGCCCCGCTCCTCTAGGTCCTCAGATTTGCCTATAAATACTGGTTCATCTCTGGACTTTTTTCTCACCTTTTGCACCCCAAACCTTCTGTTCTAAATCTCTTCTAATCCTTTCTAAATCCTTTGATCATATATTATTAAGCATTGGTTTCTAAGTGATCCAAGCTTCTATCATTCAAGTGCAAAAGAAGAATACTCCTTCAACAACTAAAGAAGAAGTATTGCAACTTAGTATCATCTTGCTACCTAAGTATAAGTTGTGTGTATTTGTTAGATAGGTGTGAGCATAATTGTTTAGGCTAGATTGGTGTGTAAGTAGTGAAGTTGTGAAGAAGTTAAGGTGTGTAAGTAGTGAAGGTATAAAGAAATAGAAGAGTAAATAAGTAGTGTTAGGTAGTGGAGTAGTCGTGAAGCCGGTGTGAAGAAGTTGTGAAGAAGTCGTGAAGAAGTTGTGATTGAAGTTGTGAGATTGGTTCTAGCTACGATTAGAACTCGACATTTAGCTTTGTGGCGTAAAATTGGTGTAAGCTAAAGCTGTGTAAGGTTTTCTCCGCCATAAGGGAGTTTGTTGACATAGTGAAGAAAACTCTCGAGTTAGGTGCTCGGGGAGTGGAGTAGGGCAAGGAAGGTGTCCTTGTAACCGAACCACTATAAATCTTTTGTCTCGCAGTTCGATCTTTCCATCTCTATCTTTCATTTCATTTCATGACTTTACTTGCATTGTTTATTTAGATTTACTTATATTTGTTCATATTGTTCAAAAGTTGAGTTCATATAAATTCGAATCTAAGTTTTTTAAAAGGTAAATAAAGCTTTCATAATAAAATTAAAAGGACGAAAAACTATTCAACCCCCCCCCCCTTCTAGTTTTCCACAATTGGTATCAAGAGCCACGTCAAACAAGATTTTTAAAATAAATTTTATTTTAAAACTTGAAACGATCTATGGAATCAGAAAATATTTAGAAGGGCAATCCATGCAAAGACCACCATTATTCGAGAGTGATGGTTTTCTTTATTGGAAAAATAGATTCGAAACTTATGTGAAATCAAAAGATCTTGATCTTTGGCATGTTATTACCTATGGTGATTTTCCCCCTATTCAAAATAATCCTTTAACTAAAATAGATGAAATTGTACCTTTTGAAAAACAAAATGATGATTTGAAAAGGAAACTAGCAAAAAATAATGAGGCTAAAATGGTAATTTATAATGCATTACCACGCAAAGAATATGAATGAATTTTTATGTGTCAAACCGCAAAAGAAATTTGGGATTCTTTATTAATCACTCACCAAGGTAATAGTCAAGTCAAAGACAACAAAATAGATCTTCTTGTTCAACAATATGAACAATTTACAATTCCTGAAGAGGAATCTATTGATAATGCATTTGCTAAATTTAACACCATTATCACAAGTTTAAAAGCACTTGATGAGACTTTTTCTAGCAAAAATTGTGTAAGAAAATTTCTTAGGGCATTACATCCAAAATGGCGCGCGAAGGTCATGGCTATTGAAGAATCGAAGAACTTGATGACGTTATCGCTTGATGAACTTATCGGCAACTTGAAGGTCCATGAAGAAATTATAAAGAGAGACTCGAAAACGGTCAAGAGCAAGAAAGATCAAATCAAATCTCTTGCGCTAAAAGCCAAAAAGGAACTTAGTGATGATGATGATTCAAGTGACTATAGTGAAGACGAAGAATATGCAATGGCCGTAAGAGAGTTCAAGAAATTTTTCAAGAAACGAGGAAGATTCACTAGACAACCACGAGATGAAAGAAGATCGCTTCAAAGAAATATGAATGATAACTACGGGAAAAGAAAGTGCTTTAGATGTGGAAGCCCAAACCATCTCGTTGGCGAATGTCCAAAGCCACCCGGTTATGATTACCAAAGCGCCTTTGTTAGTGGAACATGGAGCGATAGCGACAAAGACGAAGCGGACAAAGCAAAAGACGAAAAATGTCTTGTAGCTCAAGCAACCGATGAAATATATCTAGGAATAAATTTGGAGCCCGACGAATGGATTAAGGATAATGGATGCTCGAAGCACATGACGGGGAATCGCAAGCTATTTTCCTCCTACAAGGCATACAACGGAGGTAATGTTATTTTCGGTAGTGACTTGCGTGGAAAAATCATTGGCAAAGGTACGATTTCTCAAGACTCCCTAACTATTGAAAATGTTGAGCATGTAGCTAATTTAACATACAACTTGCTTAGTACAGGACAAATATGCGATAATAAGTGTAGGGTTACCTTTACCGATAAAGATAGCGAAATAGTTAAGGACGGAAAGGTCATAGGTAGAGGAATTAGGAAAGATGGCGTATATGTCATGAAACTAGGAAATAAAACGGAAGATAAAATATGTCTAGCAACCTTAGATGAAAACTCTACACTGTGGCATAAGAGATTAGGTCATGCAAATATGCAACAAATACAATCCCTAGCCTCTAAGGAATTAGTTAGAAATTTGCCTAACCTAAGATAAAATCAACATTTTTGCGATGCTTGTAAAATTGGAAAACAAGCACATGCTAGTCACAAAGCTAAGAATATAGTCTCCACTACTAAATGCCTAGAATTATTACACATGGACCTTTTTGGTCCATCCGCTGTGCGGAGTTACGGAGGTAACCGTTATACCTTAGTAATTGTAGACGACTATTCACGATACACGTGGACTAGATTTTTAAGTGATAAAACCGAAGCCTTTGATAAGTTTGAAATATTTAGTAAAATGATTCAAAACAAATTAGGATGTTCTATAGTATCTATTAGGATGGACCATGGTCGGGAATTTGATAACGAAGTGCAGTTCGGAAAATATTGTGATTTAAATGGAATATCTCACAATTTCTCCACTCCTCGCACTCCACAATCAAATTGGGTAGTAGAAAGAAAGAATCGTTCCTTACAAGAAATGAGTAGAACAATGATAAATGAATAATCTATCCCACAAAAATTTTGGTGCCACGCCGTAGATACATCAACATATATAATAAATAGAGTCTCAATTAGGCGAATTTTAGGAAAAACCCCATATGAGCTATTAAGAGGTAGAAAACCTAATCTAAACTACTTTAGGGTATTCGGGAGCAAATGTTTTGTTCTTAATACAAAAGATTACCTTACTAAGTTTGATCCTAAGTCGTACGAAGGAATTTTTCTAGGGTATTCGCAAAATAGTAAAGCGTATATAATACTTAATAAACACACTCTGAAAGTAGAAGAATCCTTGAATGTAACATTTGATGAAACTCCACCACCACCTAAGACATTGCCGCTAGAAGATGATGACTTAGTTGAAAAAGAAGCTATTGAGGTTAGTAAAACTAAACCCTTAGGTGATGATAATGAAGATATAACACTAGGAGAAAACGAAATAGTAAATGTTAAGGAATATAAATCACACCCACTAGATAATATAATAGGAAGCCTAAATCAAAGAACTCTTAGATCACAAGCTCAAGATAAAAATAATTTCTTTTGTTTTCTCTCAACAATAGAACCTAAAAATATAAATGAGGCTTTAAAATATGAAAGTTGGGTTATGGCTATGCAAGAAGAACTAAATCAATTTAAGACAAATGACGTTTGGAAACTAGTCCCAAATCCCATGAACATGACCATCATAGGAACTAAATGGGTATATAGAAATAAGTTAGATGAAAATAGAATTGTTACTAGGAACAAAGCTAGGTTAGTTGCCCAAGGTTATAATCAACAAGAAGGAATTGATTATGACGAAACTGATGCCCCCGTAGCTAGATTAGAATCTATAAGAATACTCCTTGCCTATGCATGCGCCCTAGACTTTAAGTTATTTCAAATGGATGTGAAAAGTGCATTCCTTAACGGTTTTATCAATGAGGAGGTATACGTGGCACAACCTCCAGGATTCATTGACTTCGCAAAACCTGATTATGTTTATAGACTCAAGAAAGCTTTATATGGACTCAAACAAGCTCCTAAGGCTTGGTATGATCGATTAAAACCATTTCTTATTAAACATGATTATTCCATGGGAATGGTAGATAACACTCTTTTCACGAAAAAGAAAAGCCCAAATCTCATCATTGTCCAAATATATGTCGATGACATTATATTTGGATCGACTTGTCAGGATATGTGTGATGAATTCGCCAAAATCATGCATGATGAGTTTGAGATGAGTATGATGGGTGAACTTAATTTCTTCCTAGGATTACAAATAAAACAATTAGAAGATGAAATATTTTTTAATCAATCTAAGTAGATTAAGGAGATGCTTAAGAAGTTTGGATTAGAAGACTCTAAGCCTATGAAAACACCGATGTCTACGGAAGTAAAACTCACAAGAGATGAAGAAGGTGAGTCCGTAGAAAACACCAAGTATAGAGGGATGATAGGTAGTTTACTATACCTAACGGCAAGTAGACCGGATATCATGTTTAGTGTCTGCCTTTGTGCTCGCTTTCAAGAGGATCCCAAAACCTCTCACCTAGAAGCGGTTAAGCGTATCTTCCGATACACTAAAAGCACTATACACTTAGGATTATGGTATCCTAAGGGATCCGGCATAGAAACCATCGTCTATGCGGATTCGAATCATGCGGGAGAATACGTGGATAGAAAGAGCACTAGCGGTATATGCACGTTCATGGGATGTTGCCTAACATCTTGGTTTTCGAAGAAGCAAACCGCTCTTGCTATTTCTACTACAGAGGCCGAATACGTAAGCGCTGGAAATGCATGTCAACAAGCACTATGGATGAAAAAAGCTCTCGTAGATTATGGCATTAGGTTAGATAATGTCCCTATTATGTGCGATAACAAAGGTGCTATAGATTTAAGTAAAAATCCCGTTCAACACTCTAGGACTAAACATATAGAAATACGTCACCACTTCCTTCGCGATAATGTTAAAAAAGGAAACATATCTATAGAAAAGGTTGCATCAGAAGATAACATAGCGGACATATTCACTAAACCCCTTAAGCGCGAACTCTTCAACCACTTACGTTTAGGCTTAGGAATGATGGAATAAATTGACTGAATTTTCTGCATTTTTGGTCCATCAGATGGGCGGCCCCCTTAATGTTATAAAGGCGGCCCCCTTAATTATTAAGGGGAAAGGCCTCTCATTAAGGGGACCACCATCGTCTGACAAATTTTTTTTCTTTTCTTCCTTTCTGCCTTCCTCTCATCTGTGTCTAGGAATCTGTTTTGCACAAACCTAAAGATTGGGAAACATTTTTCTTTTGCATGAATATATTTATATACAAAACCCAATCTACTTTCTTCAAATCATTCTCACATTTAGGAAAACACATGAAAACCATTTTCCTTGCATTGTTAAATAATGCTAAAAACACTTTTCTTTCATGCATAAAATCTCACATGAATTGTCAAAATATATAATCTAATATATATCTTTGATATTCATATATTGAGAAAAATCAAATCAAGGAGACTTTGGATTGTTTCTTAGGAAATTTTTGCATCTAGGAGTCGAAACAATCACATCTCCACATTTGTTGAATATAGGCACACACTAGAACAAAATTGCTAATCACATCTCCACTTTTGTTCCATCACCTATTTCTTGTTAGTTTCTAGTGCCTTTATTCTATTATCCTTTCCTTATATGATTAAACCTTGATTGCTAGATATAATTTATTGCTTGTTTATGTGTTTAATTAATATGTCTTGCATGCATAATTATTAATATATTCCTCTATTGCCTCAAAGAGTGAGACTTGCCTAAAACCAAAAACTCAAAACATAGCCCTCCTTACCTATTCCTGCAGAAAAACCCATTTCTGGAACTCAGAACACCATCAGATGGGCGGCCCCCTTAATTCATAAGGCGGCCCCCTTAATTATTAAGGGGACCGGCCATCTACAGGCTGAGTTCACAGAATCTTTTTATGCTTTTTAGCCCATTTCATCCTACCCTTCCCTAAATTCACAAACATATTCTGTCCTGATCACCACAACAAGTTTATCCATCCTTAATCACATCAATCCTCTACTATAAATATCCTCATTCCTCACCATATACACTCATCTAATCATGTCTTCTCCCATTAACCCAAACCAAAAACCTCAAGGCTAGCAAGGATGACCATAAAACCCGGGTGGAAAAGAAAACCCCACCCTCACAACAAGTCCATCACAAATGGTGTGACTAGACAACCAACACCTCCATCCTCATTCATTCCCAACTACTCTCCAAGATCTCAACCTCATTCCTTTGAACCATTTCACAAACCCTATCATGTTGGCCAAACATCCACATTCATTCCAAACTACACTTCTAAACTTCAAACCAACTTCAATGAAACCTTTGAAAAACTTTATCATTTTGGTCAAACATCAAACTTTACCTCAAACCACACACCCCAATTTCATCTGTTGATATAAATAATGCCTAAACACGTTATTAATATTTTTCGATATCTCTACGTTTTGATAATCACAAAATGTAAAATCATTAATCGGAAAATATTGACGTAAACAAGTATTTAGTTGTAAATATCTATTTCTACAACTCAAATCACTTAAGGTATGAATAAACTAATGCTTAATGCATTATATGATCAAAGGAACATTTTCTTAATAACTAGATTTTTTATAAAACATCAAAAACATTTTATATATTTTTGAAAAACATTTTTGGTATTAAATAAAAATGTTTAATCTTTTACAAAAATATGAATTCAAATTTTTAACCAAAATCAGTTAAAATGTTCCAGAAAAACCTTCCCCACAAAAGGACAAAATTGGCCAAAGTTCAGTAGGGGCGGCCTCCTTAATTTTGCTAGGCGGCCCCCTTAATAATTAAGGGGACCGCCCCCGCTCCAGTAGGCCTCCAGCTGTCCAGTTTTTCTCCTATAAATACCAGCCTTCTCCTGGATTTTTACTCACCTTTTGCACACTAAAACTTTCTGTTCTAAATCCTTTCTAAAACATTGTAAATCCTTTGATCATATTTTCTTAAGCATTGGTTTCTAAGTGATCCAAGGTTTCACCACCAAAAGTGCAAAAGAAGAACTCTACTTCAACTAGTGAAGAAGTGTTGTTACTTACCTCATTCAATTGTGTTGTTGTGTAAAGTGTTGTGTAGTTGTGATAAGTAGATCTAAGTGTAATTACGTAGTGGTGTTGTAAATTAGTTGTGAAGTAGTTGTGAATAAGTAGTTGTGAAGAAGTAGTCGTGAAGTAGTCGTGAAGAAGTAGTCGTGAAGAAGTCGTGAAGAAGTCGTGAAGCTGTCGTGAAGAAGTCGTGATTAAGTTGTGTAGAAGTTGTGTATAAGTTGTGAGATTGGTTCTAGCTACGATTAGGACTCGACATCTAGCTTTGTGTCGTTAAGCCGGTGTAAGCTAAAGTTGTGTAAGGTTTCTCCGCCATAAGGGAGTTTGTTGACATAGTGAAGAAAACTCTCGAGTAGGTGACTCGAGGAGTGGAGTAGGGCAAGGAAGGTGTCCTTGTAGCCGAACCACTATAAATCTCTGTGTTGTGGTTTGATCTTTTCATCTCTCTCTCTTATTTCATTATATTTACCTTACTTGCATTACTTATCTATATTTGTTTATATATGTTCATATTGATCAAGAGTTGAATTCACATAAGATAGAATCGAAATTTTAAAAAGTAAACAAAAGTTTTCATAAATTAAAAAGACGTAAAACTATTCAACCCCCCTTCTAGTTTTCCACAATTGGTATCAAGAGCCACGTCAAACAAGATTTTTAAAATAAACTGTATTTTAAAACTTTAAACGATCTATGGAATCTGAAAAATATTTAGAAGGGCAATCTATGCAAAGACCACCACTGTTTGAAAGTGATGGATTTTTATATTGGAAAAATCGATTCGAAACTTATGTGAAGTCAAAAGATCTAGATCTTTGGCATGTTATTACTAATGGTGATTTTTTACCTATTCAACATAATCTTGAAACTAAAAATGATGAAATTGTACCTTTTGAAAAACAAAGTGATGATTTAAAAAGAAAACTTTCTAAAAATAATGAGGCTAAAATGGTTATTTATAATGCGCTACCACGTAAAGAATACGAAAGAATCTTTATGTGCGAAACCGCAGAAGAAATTTGGAACTCTTTACTAATAACTCACCAAGGTAATAGTCAAGTCAAAGATAATAAAATAGATCTTCTTGTTCAACAATATGAACAATTCACGATTCCGGAAGAGGAATCAATTGATAATGCATTTGCTAGGTTTAACACAATCATCACAAGTTTAAAGGCACTTGATGAGAGTTTTTCTAGTAAGAATTTTGTCAGGAAATTTCTTAGGGTTCTTCATCCAAAATGGCGAGCTAAAGTTACGGCGATTGAAGAATCAAAGAACTTGTCAACTCTTCAACTTGACGAGTTGATTGGCAACTTGAAAGTCTACGAAGCAATAATCAAGAAAGACTTCGAGATGGTCAAAGGAAAGAAAGAGCAAAGCAAGTCAATCGCGTTGAAAGCTAGGAAAGCATCAAGTGACAAGGATAGCTCAACCTCCGAAAGTGATGATGAAGAATATGCCATGGTCGTAAGAGACTTCAAGAAGTTTTTCAAAAGACGAGGAAGATTCGTTAGACAACCACATGACGAAAGGAAAACACTCCAAAGAAACAAAGACGACAAAGGTAGCAAGAGCGAGAGGAAGTGCTTCAAATGCGGTGATCCAAATCATCTCATTGGAAGATGTCCTATGATATCAAAGGAGCAAAACCAAAAGGCGTTCATTGGAGGAGCATGGAGTGACAGTGAAGAAGATGAGAAAGAAACCACAAAAGAGGAGAAATGTCTTATGGCTAAGACATCAAGTGAGGTACGTTCCGAAACCGAACACTTTAGTGATGAAAATTTATCATTAGATGAAAAAGAACTAGATAACGAATATAATAGGTTATGTATAATAGGTCAAAAAGTAATGACTAAAAATAAATCACTAAAACACATAAATAACCAATTAGAAAAAGAAATACTAGAATTAAAAATTAAACTACATAACTTAGAAAAAGGCAAAGAAATCTTTGAATGTAGAACATGTCAAGAAACTAAAAATGAAAATGAAATACTTAAGGAAGAAATTTGTAGACTTAACAAATTTGAAAATAGTAGTAATTCTCTTAGGGATATAATAAGCATTCAAAGAATGACAGGAGATAAAACCGGATTAGGATTTAACTCAACTAAGGCTACAACTAGTGAAACTAAAAATGTAAAGTTTGAAAGTGAAACTAGTAATCAAAAAATATTGGAGTCAAAGCCTAAATATATACTTATAAAAGATAGAAAAATACCCATAGCCAATAATGAGGAAATAAAAGCTTTCTACAAACCATCTTTAAAAACCGAAGTAGAAAACTCTAAACCAAAGCTTAGGTCAAAAACACCTCCTCCTAGAAGACCACCTAGTCCACACCCTCGGCCTAGAACACCTCAACCTAAAAGAAACCAAAATAGACCAAACCGTCATAATAATAGTTACCCAATGTGGAATTACCCGAATCCACCAAGCTTCAATCCTTGGGGAATACTTTCACCATACATGCATCCTAGTCAACTACAACCCATTTTTGGTTCAAACAACTTTGGATCAATGAGACAATGGGGACCAAGTGGCTAAATTGCTATCTCATTGGATTATTGGTATCTCGTCCTTGATTGACTTCTACAAGTCAAACATAAACGCTTTGAAGCGCTTGAAGACCACACGTTGAAGACTAAAAGGTACGCCCCTCTTTCATGCTCATCATTATGTGCGTAGATTTTTGAACTAGCAAATTGCATGACCCCATAAGTTTTTAATGCCTAGTTTAGTTAGTTCTTGTATGGTAGTTAGTAGATAATCCCTTATACGTATACATAACATAAATATATACATATATATATATATATATATATATATATATATATATATATATATATATATAATATATATATATATATATATATATATATATATATATCCATATTATTATACTATATACATATATAAATATATCCGCACATAACCTAGATACGTCATTTGTTAACTATCTAGAACTAAAAGAAATTGTTCGTCCTCGAACCTTTTCTTCCCTCTTTGCCTCTTTTGAACTTTAACGTTCAACACGAAAATCTTCCGTGTCCACTATCACATAACTCATGGTGATGAAGAGAAGTGAGTTAAGTGGATTAACGTAGAAGTAGCACTTTGACCGTCGAGTCAAGAAAACTATGGATGATACAAACTCCCGTCACCGCCAGCACCTATCTCCGTCATTACCTCATCATCTCTTAACTCCATTCAACATCCCACGTTTTCACACAAAATAAATATATATATAAATATGCACTTTTACTCTCACTCCCTAACACATTTGTCAACTTGACATCTTGATTATTTTATCCAAAATTCTCAAGAAATGTTTTCTTAACGAAATGTTAATAAAATGTCAAGTATTCCTTCCTCGTGCCATTAAAACCCAACGTATTTTTGATATATAATAAATCTATATATATATATATATATATATATATATATTATATATATATATATATATATATATATATATATATATATATATATATATATATACATAAAATTATTTTGCTATCAGAAACTAAACCCGAACTATTTCCAAGTTTGGTAGGCGGCCCCCTTAATGTTTAAGGGGACCGGCCTACTGTAGCTCCCAAAAACGTTTTTCTTCCAAAAATCTTTACCAAACACCCCACTTTTCAAACACACCCACTCTTGCTGCTGCTGTGAACGAACCTCAACTCAAAAAAACCATTCTCCAAATCACCATCTCCGACTAATTTCGCAAGGGGCAAACACTTGTATCTTGATTAGCAACACATTTTGTAAGTTTTCTAATTCACATTTTATCTAATTCCATTCAATTTTGAGTCTAATCATAATTAGGTCTTTTACTAAACTTTCTTTAAATCCAAAATTTGTTAAAATTAAGTCTAGAAATCTTATAACCAAATGCTCCCCATAGGATTAGAATGCTTAATCAACCTAGAAACTAAGTAATTAAAAAACCATTATGTCAAACTAATCACTCCTTTTCAAAACTAATCACATTGTTGAATTATGCCATAAACACCTGTTAAAACTAATCACATTAGTTTGTTACAACTCACAAATCCAAAAAATATATTTTTCGAATCATAAAAAAAAAATGTTTTTGTTAAATATAAGAGAGTGTTTGGATTAGGAGCTAGAATCATCAAAATTTGATCAAAATTAAGTTCATAACTATTTGTCAAGTTTATAAACACGCAATTAGTTGTTTTAAGTCATCAAGATACATAATTCATATGTATATTGAAATTTTACTAGTTATTTTCTTATTTAAAGGAGCGTTTGGCACAACACTTTGAAAGATATTTTTGAGTCAAAATCTAAGTTACTTAACACTCATAAGAAATAGCTAGATATACAATCCAATGTTTGTCTAGCCACATTTCAAAGTAGTTTATGACGTATAAAAGAACGTTCGGATATTTTTGATTTCTTATCATAATGTCCCTATAACTATTCTTTAACATCATAAAATACATTTTAAGCGAGTTAAAAATTAAAACTAAAGAACATTGTAAACTACTTCTTAGGATTTAAGTTTTAGAGTCGAAGTATGTTTACGTTCCACATAAGTAGCATATATAATATATGCATGTCATTTTCTTATTTTTCTTTGTTGCTTTCTTGTATAGGTGAAAATGCCCAAAACTACAGTCGGTGATGTCTCAAAAACAAAAGAATACATTCCTAAAGTCTCTGCCACTCCAGGAATTTCTCCTGCTGTTGCTTGTTTCTATCGTCCCATTGAAGATAGAAACATTCATGAAGGGAGAGTTGTCTATCCATCGTTCTATGAATCCGACTATATCGAACGAATGTTCTCTAATGTTCGTCTTGATTGTCTCTACAAAATCAATGAGCTTATCATTCCCCGCTTTGTTCTTGACTTCTATAGCCAAGTGACGGTGCAAACCGATCCCAATGGCTGTATCCTCATATCCTTTATGATTCAACACGAATTCATTACTCTTACTCTCGCTCAATTCGGTCAAATTCTAGGAATTCCCTACTCCGGTCAAGCTGTCTTCTCTAATGAGTGGGATCTCTCATCTCTTGAGCAATATCGACCTCAACATGGTCCTTACTACTCTAAGATTCCATCCTCTGAAGAAATTCATCAATATCTTGGGCTAGATCGTGGTACGACTAGCCGGAGGATCAAGTCAAAAGATGTTGACATCCATGCTAACCAAATCCTCCTTAAGGAGTTACGCCCCGACATAAAGCGTTGGGAAGAACTCATTCGTGAGAATGCGTTCGGTACCGGTGGTCACCGTAATCATGTCACGGCGAGCATAGCTCATATGTTGTATTGTATTGTTGCTGAACAGCCGTACAATTTGGCATATCTCTTTGTCTTCCGTATCATGTCCGCCAAAAACACTCATAATGCAAATCTTCCGTATGGCATGTTTCTCACTCGCCTCTACAATCATGTTATGATGCATTATCCACATCTTCAGAGTCCAATTTATGAGTCTGTTCAACCGGTCCTTAATCCTCTTGTTCGTGTCCGTGAACGTCGCCCCCGAAGCGACAAGGGAAAATCTCGTAAATCTGTCTCACTTCCACCTCGTGGTTCCACGTCACATCGAGGAGACGATGATGATGATGATGAGGAGGAGGAGGGCACAACACGTGCTAGTACCCCATCACCTAGGGCCTTCGTTCAAAATCTTTCGGATCTTGATTACACCGAGTATCAAGTTCCTTCTCCTTCCGAACGAACAGACGAACTGCTGTTTGAAAGATAAACCGAACTACTCAACACCACACAGCAGATGCATCAAGAAGTACGAGGCGGTTTCAAGTCTATTGGAAAGACACTTGGAAGGATGTTTGGAAAGAAGAAGAAATAGACTTGTTTGATGAGTGTTTAGTTGATTATCATTGATGTTATGATTAGACATTTATATGTAGTATTATTATCTTAACGTTTGTTTGCTATGACTTTTATTATGTTAGATGATAAACTTATTAGAACTAAGCTACTAGTTTATTTGATATAATATGCATATGCTTCTAATATGATTTTTTTTAGTCTTAAATATGTATATTATTTTAATATGCAATTGATAATATTTAATCATTCTTGATGTACATGATCCAAATGGAACTTGCTGCAAAAACACCCTAAAAATGACCTTTTTCTGGAAATTTTTCAAATTTGGTCGCCTGGGAAATCACCAGATGGGCGGCCCCCTTAATTCCTTAGGCGGTCCCCTTAATTTTTAAAAGGGTCGCCCAACAATTAAGGGGACCGGCCATCTGGACAGTAAAATTTACTGTTTCCTTTTGCATCTTGTGACCACTTTTACCTAGCCCCAGCTACTATTACCCTTAATGCACGAACTAAACTTGGAATATTACCACAAAACCTTCACAATTTGCCTAAATCAACCACATTTTCACAATATAAATACCCTCCTTACAATTACCTTTCACTTCATCAACCATCACCTTCATCAAACACCCATTTTCATCCACAATGCTATCACCAAAATCCTCCATCTCTAAGACTCCAAGGAAACAAAGACTTGTTATCATACCACCAAAACAACCTTTCATAGACCTAACCCAAGATGACATCAAAACTCCATCACCACCACCTCAAAATTCATCCCCAAGTGCACCAAATGCACCATCAAAAACACCCTCTACCCATGGAGCTTCATCTTCCTCCATTCCATCCACTTCCTCCATCAATGACTACATCCACACTCACCTAACATCATCACCAAGAGCATCATCACCACCATCCACTCAAGAACCTTCATACACCCAACTTGCCATTTCCCTATCACCCATCACACCTCTTGATGCTCACTTTTCACCATCACCAACCCCACAACCATTCTTTCCTATACCTTGGGCAATGCTTGAAGCCCATGGTGATAATTGTCTTTGTTGCATCCATAACCGGACCTTAATCTTTGGTCTTAGAGATGAGATACACTACATGTTTTCATCTCTTGAAAACATGATTGCCAACCCACCACCTCCACCTCCTTCACCCACTAAACCACCACCACCTCCATTTTCACCCAATTAAGCATATGCAATGCTTAAAAATAATTTTTCAAAACTTTCTTGTAAGCAAGCTCCATGGAAGACCATGTACTTCTAGGACGATTATGTAGTTTCATTAGTTGTTTTTATTTGTATGCTTGCAATGCTTCATGTTGTAATCTTTTGGTTGTGTATTTATACACAACACTTTTATTAAATGAATGATCTTATTCTATTTGCTTGCTTATTGTTGTTACATATACTTGTGCTTCTAACATTTTTTTTTGCAAGCGTTCCATAGCTCGTTTCCTTGGTGCCCCCAAATGAGGGGGAGTACACATCAAGGGGGAGTTCTCGTCCCGACAAATTTAGATCCTAAAACTTGTCGGCTTAACCTTTTTGATTCTACAAAAAGGGGGAGAAATAGATGTAAACTCACTAAATACTTGTCTAAAAACTAATTTTTAGATTTAATGAGTTTAGATTTTGTAATCATCAAAAAGGGGGAGATTGTTGATATAAATAATGCCTAAACACGTTATTAATATTTTTCGATATCTCTACGTTTTGATAATCACAAAATGTAAAATCATTAATCGGAAAATTATGACGTAAACAAGTATTTAGTTGTAAATATCTATTTCTACAACTCAAATCACTTAAGGTATGAATAAACTAATGCTTAATGCATTATATGATCAAAGGAACATTTTCTTAATAACTAGATTTTTTATAAAACATCAAAAACATTTTATATATTTTTGAAAAACATTTTTGGTATTAAATAAAAATGTTTAATCTTTTACAAAAATATGAATTCAAATTTTTAACCAAAATCAGTTAAAATGTTCCAGAAAAACCTTCCCCATAAAAGGACAAAATTGGCCAACGTTCAGTAGGGGCGGCCCCCTTAATTTTGCTAGGCGGCCCCCTTAATAATTAAGGGGACCGCCCCCGCTCCAGTAGGCCTCCAGCTGTCCAGTTTTTCTCCTATAAATACCAGCCTTCTCCTGGATTTTTACTCACCTTTTGCACACTAAAACTTTCTGTTCTAAATCCTTTCTAAAACATTGTAAATCCTTTGATCATATTTTCTTAAGCATTGGTTTCTAAGTGATCCAAGCTTCCACCACCAAAAGTGCAAAAGAAGAACTCTACTTCAACTAGTGAAGAAGTGTTGTTACTTACCTCATTCAATTGTGTTGTTGTGTAGTTGTGATAAGTAGATCTAAGTGTAATTACGTAGTGGTGTTGTAAATTAGTTGTGAAGTAGTTGTGAATAAGTAGTTGTGAAGAAGTACTCGTGAAGTAGTCGTGAAGAAGTCGTGAAGCCGTTGTGAAGCTGTCGTGAAGAAGTCGTGATTAAGTTGTGTAGAAGTTGTGTATAAGTTGTGAGATTGGTTCTAGCTACGATTAGGACTCGACATCTAGCTTTGTGTCGTTAAGCCGGTGTAAGCTAAAGTTGTGTAAGGTTTCTCCGCCATAAGGGAGTTTGTTGACATAGTGAATAAAACTCTCGAGTAGGTGACTCGAGGAGTGGAGTAGGGCAAGGAAGGTGTCCTTGTAGCCGAACCACTATAAATCTCCGTGTTGTGGTTTGATCTTTTCATCTCTCTCTCTTATTTCATTATATTTACCTTACTTGCATTACTTATCTATATTTGTTTATATATGTTCATATTGATCAAGAGTTGAATTCACATAATATAGAATCGAAATTTTAAAAAGTAAACAAAAGTTTTCATAAATTAAAAAGACGTAAAACTATTCAACCCCCCTTCTAGTTTTCCACATCATCCATTCCCACCAAATGACCAAATCCACATTCCCATGGAAAGGCAAAAGTTTCATGAAGAGATTAACCAAATCCATGATCTTAGTGATCTCCTTGCTATGCACCTTGCACAACGTAACAAGGGACAACCTCCATCCTCACCCTACTCAAATTGCTTACCTCACTCTCTCAACTTGGATCAAGTTACAAACCACACCCACTATTGCCCTTGTTGCATCTTCCTTCAAAAACAAATTCTCCACTTAAGTGAAGATATTTCTTGGATCGAATATCTACTCACCCGTCCTCATCCTATTCCTCCCCTAAAACGATATAATATTGTTAGATCCACTTCATCTGCTCCATTTCCTTCACCATCAAATAACTAAGCCCCACTCACAAGCTTTCCGCCCCAAAATAAAATCCCTCACCCTTTTGTGTCGCAAGCAAGTCCAATCGCTCTCTTTGGCAATTTTAGGACCATTAGTGTCTTTTACTTATGTTGTAACCCTTATGTTTTACGCATATCGTGTGATGTAATGATGATTCATGTGCTATACATGATCATCTTGAATGAATGAATAAGATTAGTTGTTTGTTCTAAATATTTTTGCTATGCATATATATGTCTTGTGTTCTTAACTTGTTTTTGCAGCCAAGATTTTCATAGCTCGTCTCCTTGGAGCCCTCAAACGAGGGGGAGTACACATCAAGGGGGAGTTCTCATCCTGACAAATTTAAAAACTTGTTGGCATAACCTTTTTGATTCTCCAAAAAGGGGGGAGAAGTAGATATAAACTCACTAAATACTTGTCTAAAAATTAATTTTTCAATTTAATGAGTTTAGATTTTGTAATCATAAAAAAGGGGGAGATTGTTGATATAAATAATGACTAAACACGTTATTAATATTTTTCGATATCTCTACGTTTTGATAATCACAAAATGTAAAATCATTAAACGAAAGATTATGACGTAAACAAGTATTTAGTTGTAAATATCTATTTTAACAACTTAATAACTTAAGGTATGAATAAACAAATGCTTAATGCATTATATGATCAAAGGAACATTTTCTTAATCACTAGAATTTTTATAAAATGTCACAAACATTTTATATCTTTTAGAAAATCATTTTTGGTATTTAGTAAAAATGTTTAATCCGTTATAAATTTATAAATTCAAATTTTCAACCAAAAATGGCAAAAATGTTCCAGAAAAACCTTCTCCACAAAAAGACAAATCTGAGCAACGTTCGGGTAGGGCGGCCCCCTTAATTTTACTAGGCGGCCCCCTTAAAATTAAGGGGACCGGCTACCTATTTAAGGGGACCGCCCCGCTCCTCTAGGTCCTCAGATTTGCCTATAAATACTGGTTCATCTCTGGACTTTTTTCTCACCTTTTGCACCCCAAACCTTCTGTTCTAAATCTCTTCTAATCCTTTCTAAATCCTTTGATCATATATTCTTAAGCATTGGTTTCTAAGTGATCCAAGCTTCTACCATTCAAGTGCAAAAGAAGAATACTCCTTCAACAACTAGAGAAGAAGTATTGCAACTTAGTATCATCTTGCTACCTAAGTTGTTTGTGTAATCATTCATTCATTTGTGTATAAGTTGTGTATATTTGTTAGATAGGTGTGAGCATAATTGTTTAGGCTAGATTAGTGTGTAAGTAGTGAAGTTGTGAAGAAGTTAAGGTGTGTAAGTAGTGAAGGTGTAAAGAAATAGAAGAGTAAATAAGTAGTGTTAGGTAGTGGAGTAGTCGTGAAGCCGGTGTGAAGAAGTTGTGAAGAAGTTGTGATTGAAGTTGTGAGATTGGTTCTAGCTACGATTAGAACTCGACATTTAGCTTTGTGTCGTAAAATTGGTGTAAGCTAAAGTTGTGTAAGGTTTTCTCCGCCATAAGGGAGCTTGTTGACATAGTGAAGAAAACTCTCGAGTTAGGTGCTCGGGGAGTGGAGTAGGGCAAGGAAGGTGTCCTTGTAGCCGAACCACTATAAATCTTTTGTCTCGCGGTTAGATCTTTCCATCTCTATCTTTCATTTCATTTCATTACTTTACTTGCATTGTTTATTTAGATTTACTTATATTTGTTCATATTGTTCAAAAGTTGAGTTCATATAAATTCGAATCTAAGTTTTTAAAAGGTAAATAAAGCTTTCATAATAAAATTAAAAAGACGTAAAACTATTCAACCCCCCCCCCCCTTCTAGTTTTCCACATGCTCATTCTTCCATTTTGAGAATTTTGTGATCATGATGTGTTGGACACATTTTGTGGTTTCTCTGCTTTTGCTAATCACCTTAAGGTTTCCACTACACTATCAGATTATGCATTAACCATTTCTATTTCCTATGAGAAATCTTGTGGTTCTTAATCACGAGTATAGGAGTTATTCATCACATTTTCATTTGTTCGTTCGATATCTCAACTTGAATTAATCGATGAAGTTTTTATCGTTTGGCATTTCCTCCGTATTTATGTCATCTTCATATTGTGTTTTATGTATCTTTCCTGAAAGGTTACACTATCATTTGTTATATATATGTTTCGTATCCGTTGGATCAAGTTCGTGAAAATTTGTCATTCGTTGAAGAACCTGATGCTATATTAGATCGCCAGGATCGAGTCATGAGAAACAAACCTTTCCGGTTGTTAGAATCGTTTTCATTTCCTTTTGTAATATGGTATGTCTCCGTTTATTCTTTCATTTCAATTTCGAGGACGAAATTTTCTTTTTAGAAGGGAAGAATTGTAATGCCCTAAAATCCAGTTTCACATTTTAATGACTAAATTGTTTGTTAACCTAAGTTTATATTATGATTAGTAAACATTTAAAACTTTATGTTATGTAGTAAATACTTATTAGTAGTGATAAACCTATGGAAAATTAACTAAATATAATTTGTTACCTTCCTTAATTCACACCACTTTTTTTTTTCCTTGTGTACATTCAATCACACGACACAAACAATTTGTATATCAAGGGATAAGACCAAATAAATTTACTAAATAAAAGATATTGCGTTTCCCTTTTTCTTAGCTATTATACACGGTTTTCTCAAGCCATATACACGCTTCCTTTTCTTCAAAAAAAATATATATTCGGCTCCTTCATCCCCTCCATAAACCGAACAAGATAAAACCCTAAAACTCCATTGTTTTTCTCTTCCAAGTTCAAGAAGAAGAAGGTGTATTGTTGTTGATTCGTGGTGTTTTGTTCTAGTCTCTTTGATCCTTCCATTCAGCCCTTAAGGTACTCATGTGTCTCCTTTTATTTCACCCTTACACGACATATATATATATATATATATATATATATATATATATATATATATATATATATATATATATATATATATATATATATATATATATATATATATATATATATATATATATATATATGAATGAATATAAATATATATGAATGAATAAAATCATACTTAACCATGTTATATTAATCATAGTCATGTTGTTTTCTTCTCTATTTGAATCAGTTTTGAATACAAACCCTAGCCTATGTTTTCAGCCCTAATATGAATCATTAATGACACATTTAATATGTATTAAAATCTGGAAAACCCTAGGGAATTAATGGGAGTCGATTAGGGCTTATGAGGATTAGGGTTGTGTTGTTTCTGCCTCGCTTACATGCAGTCCAGAATTTTGGTCGGATTCAAAGGGGTCTAATTTAATGATGCCAATGTGTTTTTGTATGATTCTTGAGTCTAAAATTAAGTTTAAGTTGCATACTTTCTGAATATATAAATTTCGTGGTCATTGGAGGTAGGGAGGGTAGTCTTTTGATTTTTACTAGATTAAGTGTCAAAACTGTATTTTGGATGTCTGAAAATCAGTGGGTATTTTTGATTTTTAGTTTTAAAACCATAAGAAATTAAGAGGTCTCATTTGTCAGAGAGAATGTTTAAGATGTATACGACTTACTATAATTTTTGTAAATTTTTCTGGAAGGCTTATGTATGTTTATAAAATACAAACTTTTCGGGTATACCATCAGGTCACATTCTGGAACAGGTTTGAAAAACGATTTTTGTTTGGATACTTGCACTAAGAGATAAAATCTGTAAAAATTAGGGGAAGTATTAAACATATATATGTGTCTATGGTAAAAATTATAGAACCATAGGAGTTTGTTTGATGTATTATAAAAATTATAAGAATATGAACCAGAATCACATGAGAAACCCTAAACATGTTATTAAATGAACACATAAGTATTAAATGATCCCTAATCCGTGTAGATTCGTTGAAGGAGGCGTGACGTTGTTTCCTTGTGTTCACTTTTTCGTTTGCTTTCATTTCATTTGCTAAGGTACGGATATTCTACCCTTTCTCAGTAAGGGTTTCGCATGACTCTTCGATCCTTGACTTTATTTCATTTGTTATGATATTCGTTGGTGATTCCGTTTGATATGATTCCAATTGATATGATTCCTTATGATATGATATTCAGTTCTATTTCATTTAATATGGCATTCATTTCAGTTGATATTCTTTTGATTAAATACACTATAATTAATTCGTTATGATGTGATAGTTTGTTATTCTGTTACCTGAGCTAACTAGTCATTGAGGCACCATGGTCATGTCATTGAGGCACCAATGGCATGACACTATCTGTGGCGGTGTGATTGGTCCACGGCGTTCCCTTGTGATATATATATTATTATTGAGCTCGTACACTTATTTGCCATTCTGGTACGCCAATATATTTGTCAAAGTACAGGTGTATGGTGGTGTACATATTTTGTTTTGCAGGGAGCGTATGGATGCATCATATGTTTGACTTATAATATGTTTATGATATGGCTTTGTAGTGAATGGTTTGTGTTTGCCATACACCCCAGTTCACTTTTGGGAGCTAGCTACTCCATTTGTTATGACAGTATATGATATATATTTGGATATTTGGTTTAAGGCATGTATCATGCCTTAGACATATGTTTTGAGCTCGTGGGCATTTCCATATGATTCTATGATTTCCTTATCATCTTTGTGACTCACTAATTCTTTTGACTCTTATGATATATGACATCTTTGTTCAACAGATCCTTATGATTCCATTTTGTACATTTATTCATGATTAGATATTCGTTTGTTTATATCTGTTCACTGGGCTTTTTAAGCTCAGCCACATTTTCTTTTCCCTGCGGCAGGTATCAAGCGGGATGCTGGGATTTGAGTGATGAGAGTAGGAGCTTTTAGTGGACCACCCTGACGATAGTTACCCACTTGCGTTTGGATTAGATTTGGAGTTGTCTTTCATTTAGACTTTGTTTGGGATTGTATTTCATTTAGAAGTTGTTCTGTTTCAAACTTAGTATTTTATCATTTCCTTAGAAGAATTTATGTAACCTTGTAATTAATAAAGTCTTCCGCTTGCGTTTATGTTCTGATTGACACCATAATGTGATATTTTGACCCTTGTCGGGTTGGGTTGTTACAACATCAGCAATTTCATCTTCTTTATCCCGCTTATTCCCATAAGTAGCCATGACATAGTCAATCATATCGTCAGAGACTTTTAGTTTGCTATAATCCCTTTTTTTGTGTGCAGAATCTGCCATTGCTTGGATTTCTTGCAAATAAATATTTAGGGAACACAATTGACTGCTAAGCTTAATATGTCAATCACACAAATACAGAAAAACGAACTAACTTTTCATCACTTTGGCTTCTTTCGCATGTCTGCATTAATCTTCAAACATCTCATCAGACGTTTCATCTGTTTGTAACCAAGTATCCCCATATTTGGCATTCACATACTCTACCATCTCATCCGTGACTGCTATCATACTAAGGTCCTTGCCTGCCATTGTTAGAGTGTTTTTTTTTTTTTTTTTTTTTTTTTTTTTTTTTTTTTTTTTTTTTTTTTTTTTTGACAAATATTAGTAGCTTGTTGAGGGTTGTTTTCAGTAGAGGTTGTATGTGACAATGTGTGTGATAGATGATCGGGTCTTACTCAAGTCTCAATGGTTGGGTGTGGGTTTATTGGTTCCCGCGCAAACATTAATAGGCGTATCAGAGAAGATACGGTCAAGTTGCATAGTTAAAATTATATTATTTCACAGTTGGTCCCTCAAGTTGAGTGTCGGGTTCGGTTAGGTTAGATTAAAGTTAAAATGTTGTTGGACTATTATGCCCTTGAAAATATAACGCAAAACGGGCGTTGACCTGAGCATTACGGGTCAAGGGACGCAATCGGCCTCACAAACCCAACTTTTGGACTCACGGCGACGATTTTCTCAAATTTTGGGCCAAGGCGATGCTTTTTAGCAAGTTTAGGCACAAACGATGTATTTTTGTCTTTTTTTTACTAATTGGTCATTAACTTCATAATTTCATTAGTATTTAAAAAAATAAGTTTTTTCTTTAAAATTTCCTTTAGCGATTATTACTATGTCTCTAGTTTTTTTTTTTTTCAGATTTTTTTTTTTTTTTTTTTTTTTTTTTTTTTTCTTCAGATTTTTGACTAATATTACATTTGGTACTTAACTTCACAATTTCATTAGTACTAGGAAAATACGTTTTTTTGTAAAAAAGCGATTATTACTGACTTTATGTCTAGTTTTTTTTCAAAATTTTTTAGATTTTTTTTACTAATATCACTTTTTATCATAAACTTAACAATATTTTTTAACTATGAAGATAAACTATTTTTCAAAAAAATTTTCAAAGGTTTTGCTTCAAAATGCATCTAGTTTCATGTCAATTTTTTTAAAAGTAAATTGGACATTTTTTATTTTTTACATTATATTTACGGTTCATTTTAACAGTGAAGATAAACTTTTTTTTGGAAAACTTTTCAATGAGTCTTACTTATTTTACTTATAGTATGTTGTCAATTTTTTTTTTCAGATTTATTTGAGTTTATATGTGCAGTAAACTTAACTGCGATATTAAGTTGTTTTTTTTTTTTTGTTTTTTTTTTTATGAATGATGATATTAAGATATGAAAACTTAATATTGCAATTTATTTAGACAATGAAGATTTTTTTTTAAGAACGGCATTTAGACAATGAAGATAGTTGTTTTCACTTTGATTTTGATAACTTAGCACTAAAATCCACGGTAAAGATTTCATATTCACAATAAAATCAACTAAAAAGCCAACTTTTGATGAACGATGATATAAACATCAAGAACATGAAAAACAGATTAAAAAAAAGAAAAAGAAAAGTATTCTAAAAAATATTAAAAAATGAAAAGAAGAAGATAACAAATTAGTAAGAATCGACGAAAAAAAAATTCAAAAGAAAAACTTCTTCATGGTCACCATACCTTTTCAAGGTAATATTCTCCAAGACGACAACGATCTTGGGTTTATTTTGGGGCAGAGCAGCAACAGTATACAAACTCTTCTCTCCAGCATAAGCAAACTCTTTACCAGTCATATGTTTCGTGAACTCGATCAAAAATAAAGCGTGTTCCAGATTAAATTGAAAGAAGAGACAGCGATGATGATAATGATAAATGTATTTCAATTTTGAGAAGAAAATGACTGAATCCATTCTTTGATAGCAGTTCATATTCTGATGATGAAAAAGCCAGGATCAATGACAAAATGGACATACCCAAATAATGATGGGAAACAGAATAGGATAAGGCAAAAGAATATGCATTCCAACAAAGATGTTAATGTTTTGCAAATTCTTTCACCATATCCTCTTTTGTTTCCTATCTTTCTTGAGACAAGTCCATTTTATCGTTGATCGCGGACTTTTCATCTGTTGAATCTAAAATATAATCACAGAATGGACGTTGTTATTTTCTTCTCAAAAATAAAATAGATTTAGCATTTTCATCATCACTTTCACCTCTTTTAATCTGATTTGAAACCCATATTCTTTATGATGAAGATATGTTCATTTCCATTAAATCAAAATGACCTTGGTCATCAGCATCGTGATCATTTAACTAAATGATCTCTGGAAGTTTGGACTCTTATTCCTAAAACCCTGGAGGTGGAGAAGGTCTACTGCTTTCCGTCACTGATAGAAATTAATAAAAATAAAAATAATAAATAAAAGATAAAAAAAAAATGACAAGTCATTATTTAGCATTCTTATGCACAAATAAAACCTTAAGCTATTGAAATGTTTTTAGTTTCTAGAACTAAAATAGGTCTAAACCAACATAACATAAATTACTAATTCAATAACACAACACTAACTATCACCTAAAATTACCTGAAAACTATCCATCGAATAGAAACATAAACGAAACACAGTAGAAATCCATTTAACAGTTTGAGCCACATATCAAAATAAAGTATACCTTTCCATAATGGTCTCTCTTATTTAGTTATCCAATGTAACATGCCCAGACAAAATAAGCTAAAAAAAGCCATAACTTGTTTGTATGGTCATAACATACCTAACCCAAACGCCCCTTACATATACAGTAATCACCTTTAACAAATTTTCAATAATTTTAGGTCAATTAGGAATATCACACTTATAAATCGGAGTTGGAAAATGCAATTAAACAAAACACAACCAATAAAAATACAAACATAATAATAATAATAATAATAATAAACAACCACATAATAATAAACAACCACATAATAATAATAATAATAATAATAATAATAAACAACCACATAATAAATAAATAAATAATAATAATAATAATAATAATAATAATAATAATAATTGACTGTGAACCAAGAAAACAACCACATACATGACAAAAACTTAACACAAACATAAAAGATCAACTAAATAACCACTACTTTTGCCTCGTAGTTTAGTTCGAAGCAGTACAGTTCTGCGTTGGCTCAAATATATAGTATTGGCTATAAAATACGGTTGCATTTTATGTCATTCAGTTTTTTCCATACCAAAATTACGACTCAATCGGTAAGTGAATCATCATATCCAAGTAACTCTTATCCAAATCAGAGAAGTTCTTTGCATAAAAGGATAATTGAAGAAATCATAGACTTGAAAAAAAAATGCAAGATTTGTAAACCAACAAAAAAAAAAAGGATCAATCGGCTATGGCTACAAATTTAGTAAGTTGCCCCGCCAAGATGTTAAAGTCACCAAAAAAGTATTTAGACTCTATCATCACAGCTTCCTACATTACCCTTTTATACAAAAAGCGCCCTGAAAAAACCGTTTGAAAACACAATCGTCTTAGTTCACATTGTTCTGATAATATATAAAATTATAGGTTAATGTGCATGAATGTTTGTGAAAGAAACAACCGACAAACTCGCCCCAGATTAATTAATGTCCCAGATGCGATCACAGAAGTTGCTAATCCGAGTATTTCTCGCGCTCAGCCATCCTTCTATGTTGTGCTACAAAACGACAAACCTGAAAGATCATCACTGCCAAATAAACACAAGTTATAGCACTTATGAAATCAGCACTTATGACAACAACTTATACAAAAATCATACATGGCTCACAACTGCAAATCACAAACAGTTCATTCATGACCATAGCTTATATGTAAGAGTAAACTGCAAAAAATATCCCTAAACTTTGAGAAAATTGCGAAAGATGTCCTCCAAAATAAAAGTGCAAATATTGTCCCTAACGTTTCATTTTTCTGCAAAAAATGTTTTTTTGGCTAACGCTTGTTAGTTTTGACCGTGTGAAATGACTATTTCACTCTCACCTACTATAGGGACATTTTTTGCAAAAACATTTTTTGAAGTTTACTATTTATTTTATTATTTTTAGTTCCCACCATCACCACCCTCTACCACCACCACCACACAACCACCCTTTACCCTTCATCATCTTCATCTTCTCCGGTGACCACCCTCAAATTCCAGTGACCAAACTCAGATTCCGGTCACTTTTTTTTTTTTTTTTTTTAATCTTTGTAATTAAACTTTTTTAAAATTTGCATCGTATAGTTTCGAGCTCAATGATACGCCTGGGCCCGAGCCCATGGCCTATTTAGGTTTTAGGGTTTTACCCTACTTTGTCTTATAAATACTCTTTGTAATATTTTAGTTTATCATTCAATCAAAGTTTAAGATCAATAATTCTCTAGTTCTTCTCTTCTAATTCTTAAGGAGCTCGCACACGCTAAAAGTGGTGCCTTATCCCGATACAACCCCTAACCGGGTCGTATCAATTGGTGCTTTCATTGAGAGCTCTCGTTGAGAGGGCTTACGATTAGGGTTCCAATTTTTTTTAATTAAAAAAAAAAAAAAAAAAAAAAAAAAGTTACTGTTCATCGGGTACTATTCCCCGGCACTGTTCATCGAATTACTGTTCATCTCGGTACTATTCATCGCGGGTACTGTTCATCGAAGGAAAAAAAAAAAATTTTTGAGTTATTAATCACTTGAGTATTATTCATGGCATCGGGCGGCAGCGATCAGGACGCGGAATACGCACTCTCTAAGCTCTTGCAAATGGGTACGGTGGCCGAATATGAGAGTGAGTTTGTGGTACTTGCAAATCGAGTAACGGGGATCTCTGAATCTTTACTTACATCGTTTTATATCTCCGGACTTAAACCGAAGTTACAAATACAATTGTTGAGGGAAAGGCCTACAACTTTAGGAAAAGCCTTTTCCTTAGCCCAGATAGTCGAGGCTCGTTTTGAGGCAATTGAAGAGAAGGAAAAAGAGCATATAATTGAAAAGAAATCAGATACCATTCCATCATTACAAAATGAATTCGCTTCACCTGAGATTAAAAGGTCGTTAAATGCTGATGAATATATTGGTGTTGATGTGGTTAATAACGCAATAGATGGTGTTTTTGATATTGGTGAGAGTAATGTGAAAAGCATGGAAGTTCGTAGTGAGTTTAGTGAATTTTCAGAAAATAAAGAAAGTGTGGAAGATGTTATTGTGGGTGGTGGTGAAGCGTGTAGGGTTGACGAAGATGAGTCGAATATAGTGATATCGCTACTTAAGGATGGAGGTGGTGAATTTGATAGTCGTTTGGATGAAATAAATTTGAATTTAAGCGAGGAATTAGCGGACTCTCAATCTGCATATTCTTCGTATCACCTTGAGGGCAAGGTGATTTTTGAAGGAGTGGGGAGTGTTATGGCATGGGTAGCGGAAGACGGAAGAATGGTGTTGTGTTATGTCCGAGGCAAAGGAATACGAAAGAAGAAAAATGTGAAGGCTGCAATTCAAAGAAGATTATGGGATCCCGGATTACGCCAATGTTGCAGGAGGACGGACTGCCCAAACGACTCAAGAAGTCTAAACGTATGGCATAAAGATTATGTCATATAATCTATCTTTATTTACGTGTCTTTGTTTAGTACTGTTTTCATGTTTATTTAGGAAAGTCAATTAAGAATGTTTTAAGAGAACACCTTGAGGGCAAGGTGGTTTTGAAGGAGTGGGGAATGATACGCCTGGGCCCGAGCCCATGGCCTATTTAGGTTTTAGGGTTTTACCCTACTTTGTCTTATAAATACTCTTTGTAATATTTTAGTTTATCATTCAATCAAAGTTTAAGATCAATAATTCTCTAGTTCTTCTCTTCTAATTCTTAAGGAGCTCGCACATGCTAAAAGTGATGCCTTATCCCGATACAACCCCTAACCGGGTCGTATCACTCAATTAGCAGCCTAAAAAATATCGTAACAGTGGGAAGAGAAAAGAAAGGTTAGAAAAGAGCAAAAAGGGAAAATTATCATGTTCTAGATCGGAAAGAATGAAAGAAAATTATTACTTTTACAACAATGCCCATGTGGTCCACATTTTAGCATCATTTTGCCATAACTTATACCTCTGTAAAAATGAAACCTTTTTAACTTATACCCATGTGGTCCACATTTAGCATCAATTCAAAGTTCAGATATTGCCTTTATTTTGTCATTATGGCTTTATTTCTAGAGCCTTATCAGTAAGAGCATTTCCATTTGGTACGCTCGGCTGGTAGCTGGCGTCATGGCCACCAGCCAATCATGGCCGACGGCGTCATAGATGCTGGCGCCATGGCCACCAGCCCACGACATCGTTATTATTTTTTATTTTTTTTCTGTGTGAATAATTCGAACGTTGGAGGAAGTGGATCCGTTTGGTAACGGTTATAAGACCGTTTGGAGCATTAAACACAAAAAATTAATAAATAAATAAAAATAAATAATAAAAAAATAAATAAAATAAAATTTACCCTTTAAAAAATCTTATAACTACCCCTTATTATTTCATACTTCATACACACTTTCAATATATTTTTCCAAACAAAATGAGTAGATTTTGGAGCCAAGAAGAGGAGTCGCTTTTGGAGGAGTGTTTCACTTAAATATCCGAGAATCCAAATACGAGTGCGGATCAACAAATGAGTACGTTTTGGGATAAATTTCTCGACGTATACAACAAGGAAGCCAAGAAGCGCAACTACCGTATTCGTACCAAGAACATGTTGACGGGAAAGTGGACTTTTTCCTTTGCCCGAAAAGCACGAATCAGGGCAAATAATCCAAACCAAAACTAGTTAATTTTATGTATTTCTAACATATGGGGTTTTTTTGGTGGATATATATGTGAGGCAGAATGAAATGCGGGAGGATATATATATATATATATATCTGTCATTCGTTTCATTCAGCCTCATTATATATATCCTCCAAAAAAACCCCGTATGTTACCGTATCGTAGTTTTTATGTAATAGGTTTTTATTTGTATGTGTTTTAATGTAATGTGTGTTTTAATTAATGAAGTTTATTTTAGGAGGGATATACAAATTTCAAAATTCAAATTCAAAGTAAAAAACGGGCGGGATATATTTAGAATTTAAAATTCAAATTCGAACCTAGCCTATAAATACCCCAGACTTCTCACACACAAAAACATTCAAACTTTAGATATTCAAGATCCAAACTCAACATTCCCCAGTCTGCAAATGTCTCGCAAGGATTTTTTCCAACAATTCCCCAGTCCTCCTCGTCGAGATTTCTCCCAATAATTCCCCTCTCCTCCTCCAAATGAAGTTTATCACACTCCATCAGAAGATATCTTCCCGGTTTTTCTACCAGAAAATGAACCGGTGAACACTCCACCGGTTGTCGAACAAAAACCAAATCCATTTGGTCTAACTGAAGATAAACTTAGACTTCTGGAAGAGGAAGCTGCTCGTTTGAAGCAGCAAGCAAGGGATGAAGAACATCTGAGGAACAACTGGTTTGATATAATGGAATGAAAGTACTATGACGGCGAGTTCAAATCATCTTCTAGTGAAGACGGTTGGGTCTCAGATGATTCCTTCAGTTAATTTGTAGTTTCATTTTAATTTTCGTATCGTAGTTTATGTTAATCGTACGTTGTGTTTTTCATGTAATTTTTGTTTTTTTTTTAATGAATGAAGTTTATCTTAGTTAATATTGTCTATGTTTTATTTTATGTAAAAAAAAATAATAAAAAAAAAAAAAAAAATAATAATAATAATAATAATGGACGACGGCACCACATTTTCTAGTGCCGTGGGTAACGGCCAGAATGTGGTGCCGTGAGATTTCTGGTGCCATAGAGATTTTTGCTGACGTGTTAGGCAAATTTTGGCCATGGCTTAACGTATCTCTAGCGTACCCGATGCTCTAATAAATAAACCTTTTTAAGCTAATTGAGCTCGAATCTATTAAAAAGTAAACTTTAAAACATTTTGATACGGTGGATGATGATAGCCAAGGGTGGAGAAATTATATTCATTTTTCCTTAAAAGGGTCGATTCTTGATATTATTATTATTATTATTATTATTATTATTATTATTATTATTATTATTATTATTATTATTATTATTATTATTTTTTTTTTAACTAAGATTCTTGATAACTCGAAGCAACAATTTTAGAGGAGACACCCTCTTTTCTAGAGCAACAACAATGTTGATAATCATTCTTGAAACTAGTCGCATGCATTGATCTCCAATCACCAGAATTTGTTACAAATGTTGAACGTCACCTGAGAATTGACGGGAGGAGAAGTTGCCGGCGATCGGAGAGATTCACGGTCGCCGAAAAAGACGCGATTGGATTTGATTCAGATTTATTTTATGGTGGTTTATGGTGGTGGAGTGTGTTTTTGTGTGTGTTTTTTGGATCACGCAGTGGTTTTTGGAGTGATGATGTCTGATGTGGAGTGAGATTTTTCTAGACGCCATTGTGGTGGTGGTGGTGGTGCCGGTTGTGTGGTGGTGGAGGGTGGTGGTGATAGTTGTGTGGTGGTAGAAGGTTAAAAAGAAAATGGATAGTAAACGGAAAAGATGTCCTTATACGTGCATGTAGTGGTGGCGAGGGTAAAATAGTGATTTCATACGGCCAAAACCAACGAGCGTTATCTTTTCAAACATTTTTTGCAACTACAGTAACGCGGGAAGGACACAACTTGCACAAAATCGAAACGTTAGGGACAATATTTGCACTTTTTTTTTTAGGACATCTTTCGCAATTTTCGCAAAGTTCAGGGACATTTTTTGCAGTTTACTCTATATGTAACTCACAAACAGCGTATGACGGCAGCCATACAGCAAAACACAGCTATTTAGGTCCGCTAAAAGTCGGCATTGTTTGGCCCTATTAAAACAGGCAATATACGTATCATCTTCTGATAAAGTTGTGTCTGAATAGTTAAATTTTTCAACTGCGATCATAGAGGTTGCAAAGCCGAGTTAATATCGCGCTAAACCATCCTTCCATTTCGCGTAGCAACACAACACTTATGAAATTAGCAGTTATGACCACAACTTATACACAGCTAATATGGATAATTTCGAAATATATCACGACAAACACGCCCTTCCATTCTGCCACAGCCAAATAAAACACAATTTATACCATTTATGATCATACACAACTTATAAGAGCTCAAAACGACCGTGCATTGGCCCAAATTGACAACATACAGACAACATTTGTATAAAAAAACAAATACATACACATATCCACAAATCCCTTATCATTTTGACTGCGATAATAATGGTTGTTGAGCTGAGAGAATCTTGCACTCAACTATCCAACCATTTTACACAGCCAAAAATAAAAAAATAAAAAATAAAAAAATAAAAAATAAAAAAATAATAAAAATAAAAATAAAAAAATCGAAAGATCATTACGGCCCAAAAAAACACAGGTCGTTAATCAGTAGTCATGACCACAGCTTATACACATCGCACAAAATCATATGAACACAAATTATAAAAACCGCATAAAATCAGCACTTATAGCTTCAACAAAAAGAAACAGATATCCAGAAATCCACTAGTAGCATACAAACTTTAAAAATTTGAAATGTCATTACAGCCAAATAAAACACAACTTGTAGCACATCATATAAAATCAAACAGAAACACATATCCATAAATCCACTAATAACATACAAACTAAAAAAAGAAACCGAAATACCATATGTCAACCAATCAAATGGCAACGAGACGTTAACGATTGTTGAACCACTGAAACCATTAAACATTCACCACTCCTTCAAATCTGAAGTTATCAAACCACCGGTCTGTGTATATTGAGAGATAAAGATGAGGGTTGCATGTGTTTCGATACTATGTAGATCTGAGAGATAGATTAGGGTTTAGACATGTATCCATTGAAGGAGACACGTATATTGCATCTACTGAAAATGGGCTACCAAACAACATCTGATGACCCAAATGATAACTCAAAAACGAAATGGCCCAACAAATTACCAAACGACATGGCCGTAACAACAAAACGACATGCCCGTAACAACAAAACGTCGTTTCATGTTTTTCCCACCCAAAACGGCGTCGTGTGCACGCCTAATGTATAATAGGGTAATATCATAAATTAAGTTACGATAATAGTCGCAAGTTTTGTTGTTATTAACAAATAAATGAAGGATAAAAACTGGAACTATTTTATAACATATGTAGCTTTTCAAATGGTATACTTGTAGTACTTTCCCCAAAATGAGAATTGTGTTACCTGTTAATGCTGTTCAAGAATGTTGTCCACGGAAATATTGCAAGCAGCACAAGCAAGTATCGTTGATCACAATCGAAGACCTCTATCAGTTTAGCAGGTATGACAACTTAAGATTCAACAGTCTTAAGAAAACCGAAAATCTTGCTAAAAGTAAGGAAGGATTGACAAGAAATCTTTGACAACTTAAGATTCACCAATAGACTCTCACCAAGCATTCAAACGGCCAACATAAGGCTAAATCATAATATCTCTAAATCAATACAGACCAAAGAGCCACAACATATTTAGCATCCTATTGCGACCAAGGATCGTCAATTTTTACCAAGGAACCCAGAGAAATTAGTTTTCTTCTATAAATGGGTTCCATGTCTTTCAGAATCATGTCTAGAACAAAACCTTTCAGAGTTCATATCATTCATTTCCATACTCTGAACCACTCAAATACTCACCATTCTCCTCGAAATATTCAATCAAGCGTTTCAGGAACTTGTCGCTGGTCACAGTCTCTGTGTCACAAATGATACAGCACTGTCTCCTTGCCCGAGTCACAGCAACATTCATACGTCTACGATCACTCAGAAATCCCACCTGAAGAATTTATAAAGTTTCTGTCCGTTTATTCATCAAGAATTATACAGATTTATCCCAACTATAAAATGGCAAGGGAGTAAATACCTCTTTCTTTGAGTTGGACCTGACCATTGATATGATAATGGCTTCTTTTTCCCTGCCTTGAAAGCCATCCACGGTTGAAATTTCCAGTTCCTTTAACTTGTCTTCCTTAGTTCTCAGCATTCTTAGTAATACAACCTAAAATAGTTTCTCCGTGTGACAACCAAAAAATCCATAAGGCTCTTTTGCGTTTTTATAAACAGAATGAGTTTTGCTTTACCTGTGCAGAGTAAGGGGTAATGATTCCAATATCAGAAGCACGTACTCCACTTTGAATGAGTCTTTTGGCATGGGCTATAGCAATCTCAGCTTCACCTTCATTTAACGTGCTTTCTTCTTCATCCTTCTTTTCTTCCATGTCACAGCTACAATGAAATATAGTTGGTATCCAATTTAAACAGCAGTCGAGATAAAATATAAAATTAAAAATGAACCAGCAACATAATATCACCGATCCTAATAAATCTACATCAGAATGATATTGAGTGTCATTATTCATATGAGACAACAGTAGTTACGCTACTAATATGCATACCCTGCTATGTCTATGAGAAGAAGAGTAGGCTCTGCCGAAGAAGACTTCTGCACATCTTCGAGTTCATACAGGGCATGTCCAGCAACACTTGCATGAGCTTTGACCTATAATTATAATAAAAATATAACCGACAGTAATAGCAATGAATGAATGATGATCCAGTTAAAACGGTAAGCACCTTCCCGACCTTGTAAAGGTGGCAATTTCAACCCATTTATTCATAAAAGGGTCTATTCGAGTTTTGTTTTATCGCAATGGGTCCAATCAAGATTTAATTAATAGGGGGAACAAAGTCGACCAACTTGTATGATAATGCAGATAATCCAGGACAATAAAGTGTTTCTAGGTTAACGCTATCCGCCCCATTCGAGTTGCATTGAAAAAATGACTCAACTGGACCTTTGACCCCCCCCCCCCCCTTCCCCCCCCTTCCCTCCCCCACCAAAACCTACCCCAGGCTGCCACCTTTGTGATCTTAGAAAGAAACAATCACGTACCTTATTGTTGTAAAGCTCCTTTGATGACCACTTCATTATAAGCTCATGCATACGGTACTGGACAGTGAGCATAGATATGACTTCATCTCCATACAAATCTGCAAGCCGTTCAAAGAGAGTCCTTCCCAAGCCCTTTTTCTCAGCTTCAACACTCTGTATTGTTGGAGGAAGCTGGAGATGATCCCCTGAAAGTACACACCTAGAACCCTACGAAAAAATATAAATAATAATCACGCACGTTTCGATATTTAATTAATCCATGACGCTAGATATTCAAAGTGGAAACTATGTATTGCTAAATTCTTGTACTTTAAAAACATTTTTTGGTTTGTTACCTTTAGTAAAGCAATCCAGCAAGCTACCTCAAGTGCTTGAGCAGCTTCATCAATTATCACGAGATCAAATGATGTGCCATCTAACTTTTTCGTTAATGAACCTGTGAGAGTGGTTAAAACGACATCTGCATTTTTTATAACGTCTGTCACAGCCAGTTGCTGTCTCTTGCGTTCTTCTTTCGAAAGCATCCTGAGCTCCTTCCGGATATCCCTTTTGGTGTTTCTGTCTTTAGCTTTCAGCAATTTACCATTCAGTGCCTGCAAAACATTAGAAGGAAACAACTTCAGAGTAAAAAAACATATCTAGAATTTATAAGTTTTAACTTGTTTACAAATAACTCACCTTCATCTCTTTTCGAATGTCATTTGCAAGAGAACTGTTATCTCCACGTAATACCTACAGGTAACCAACCAATCACAAGTGTTAAACTTTGTAGCACTCAAACCTTTACTGAAATAATCAACAATATGACCAAATCGCCCTTTACCTGTGCATCAAGAGCGCTATCTAATACTTGGGGCAGTAGCCGTGCAGGATGTCCAACTCTCACCAGCTTTACTCTAATCCATAAATCAAACACAACTTTAGAAACAGAAATCGACGAAAACCATTATATACAAATCTTATCGTCGTCTTAAACAAAAAATATATCATTGTGTTACCTGTGAGGAACCAGTCGTTCAACAATGTTGTCAACTGCAATATTAGAGGCAGCACAAGCAAGAATCTTTGATCCACGTTTCACTTCCTGTAGTATAATTTCCACCACAGTTGTCGTTTTACCAGTTCCAGGAGGTCCATGCAGCAAAAACAGGTCTTTTGATGATAGGGCTTTTTTAATAGCATCTTTCTTGGAGAAAAAAAGAACATTATGTTATTTGGTCCGTGTAAAGAAGGTCAACCTATAAAACTAACAAATCAAAACATATGAACGCAACAATTAAGGGGCAGGTATATACTGAACACCTAGTATGCATCCCCTCAACATACTGTCGTTCTATCCCTATATATGCAAAATAGAAGTCGCGGGAAAGGTTAAATACCTGAGAATGATCAAGGTTTTTATTAAAAGGAGTGAAGGAAACATCCTTTTTCACGACTGTTGGAGATCTTTCTCCAAATAATACAGGAACCAAATCTGCAGCAGGACCCCGTTGGATACCTTTACTTAGTTGTATCAATGTGTCCTTCATTCTACGGTATGTCACCTACACACACATGCAAAAGGTTCTTAAAATATTTCATTCTAACGAAACGATCAATTATCAGAACATGTTTTCCATGGATGTGTGCACTGCCCAACACTCTAAAACATGATCTATAAACTTCATTAACCAAGCATAAACAAAATTCCTTTAGATGTTTAATGATCAACTGAAGACAGAAAATAGCGTGAACTGATTCGAAAAACTAGTTAAGCTGAAGGCAAACTAGTGAGAAATTGTAGATGAAATGGGTAAACAAAAAATCAAATGGTTTAACTGATATATTACTGGGTGATTTTCAAAAAAAAAAAAAATGCAAACTAGGAAACAGAAAATGCAGCAGTATGAATGTTGTACCTCATTAGTCAATTTCTCAATGCGTAAAGTACTATTTAAACCTTCTTCTGGAATATCGTCAAAAGCAATGGTGATTGATGAATCCTGCAAAATGTAATATACGTATCTCAAAATCAAGGACAGTAAACAATGCTGGAGTTTTTAAGAAGAAAAATAACTACCTTCAGACGATAAACAACGCCTTGTCCAAGGGCAGGAGAGCCTGGATCAGCCTTGTTTGCTTTTAGAACAACCACATCATGTGTCCCAAACTGCAACAAAAGAATATTAGCTTAGAATATTTTTGGCTTCACCAAAAACCTCCGATTTTTTTCGATTATAAATGACTCACTGGAACAGCAAGCATTTTAGAATGATACACATATATTAAACAAACAAAAGCACATGGGATCAGTAGCTCATTTCTATGTAAAAAATAAGTCAACCAAGTTTTACCTTGTGCGCCGGAAGAACGTCTCCTTTGTTTGATTGAAGTTCAAGAAGCGTTTTGCCCATCAGCCCCGTCTACAATAAGAACATATCAAAAGGCATAAAAGATATATTGTCAATGGTTGAGCTAATTTCAAATTATCAGTTAAGCAACAAAAGAGAAATTCAATTTACATATGATAGTATCTTCATGATTAAAAATGATTTCGTTTTTCGGAGAACTGTGTATGTCTTTTATTATATTTCTACCTTGATGAGTAATAAATGTAATATAAGACTTGACCCGACCACAATCTTTTGAAGAAAATAACGCGACAACTAATTATAATTGAGAAATACAAACCTGAACATCTACACACTTCAAATTAAGCATGGTCGATCCTCTCTTTGCTGCAGAGTCTAAAGTTCTATTAGCACCAGAGCTCATTGATGCAGATATCTCAGCTTCCTATGGTGATTATATGCGTAAAAAGCACACATCATCATTTGCTCAAAATAAAATGAACTCAACGGGAAATAGCTATTAGCACAAATCATCATGCATTGAAGTCAAGTATGAATGATCATACAAGAAAACAAGCACGTACTATAAAACAGGATCAAATGGACTCTATCCCCTATCACATAAATTAGTAGAAATGCAAGTTGTAGTTAAGCAAACAAACTCTCAAAACCGAACAAATCATAAGCAATTCTCCCATTACAAGAACTATTATACAAAACACACTGCAGCTTGTAATCTTATCCTAAATGTTAGAGAAAGTACAGTTGGTTTACTTTGAGGCAGAATAAGTTTACTTTGGAATTCAACTTAATACGAGTTTCAGGTACCTTATATGCGCTGCAAAGCTAGTATCCTAGAATATCAAAGTATTTTAGCGCTTGGCATATCCATTTCTAATTCTAACCTTCTGAAGTTTTCAGACCTTAAAATTTGAATAACGAGGCCAGAAGTTGCTACGATAAAACTGACTATCAAAGTTAATTGTAAAACTACTAAAGCTATCGTTACTTAAAATCTATTGGATCTAATTAAGTGATTCTGATTCTTGAAATGGCGATAATAACTTTCAAAAATCACATATAAACACCCATTTCCTCTCAAGCTTAACACTAGTTTCACTCTATTTGTAGCAGCATTCGTTATAATGTTCAGGTTGCATTTGGCAATGAGCGTTAAAAAAGCGTTTAGAAATTCTAGCTTTTAGCTTGTAACTAAACGGTTTTACAAAACAAAAACGCTACAAATGCCACTAGTTTAATCATTGCTCTTATAATATAAGTACACAACTCTTGAAATGGTCTATTGCCACTACACTCAACATATTAAAGTGTATCGTTCAGCCGATCAACGCAATCGATTTAGTCAACTAAAACACTAGCAAGCCAATATTATTATCTCTCAACTACAGTTTACAATTATATACACAATATACATGCCGAATTAGGGGTTTTTTTTTGTGTGTGGGGGGGTTGTTTAAGCTTATTTATGGCGTTATGAGCTTAATATCGGCTTATGTTTCATAAGCCCATTTTTTTTTGGCTTATTTTGAGACTATGTATAAGTTGATTATGTCATAACAAACTTATATAAACCTGATCAACATATGAATTTATATTAATAAAAGATTGAGGTACCTTTTCCAAATCGATAAGTGGAGTCATTTTGGATACAAATTGTTCGATTGACATCGATGACTTCTTTCCGGTGTCCATGGCTGCCGGAGTGAGGGGAGCTACACCGCCGTCAATGAACGGGTTTAACTGGTTTTAACCCGAGTAACTTTTTTGTTGAGTCTCAAACTAACTGTTTATTTTGTTTTTTGCTTTTTTAATAACTAGATATACAGGACCTTCAAAACTTTCTACTTGATTGAGGTACTTTGATTGAGGTATTGAATTAGGGTTATTTACGAATGTAGGGGGTTTTAATATTAATTAGATTTGGAGGAGATGTTCTTGTGTCAATGATTGTGCGTGAATGAATGATAAGAGATCGAGTTTGATTGATGGAGGAGGAATTTGGGAATGTTGGGACTTCAAATATTTAGTGGGAATGATACTGAATTTTAAGTTTCAGCCCAAATCTTTGAAAAACTTGCTCCACCGTTTTCAAGTTTTAATTTTTTATATTTTGACACATATATTTTTGTAAGTTTTAATTGAATGATTACAAATCACATTCCTTTTTTGTAGAATATGGATAAATTTAGAAGTATTTAGGCTTTTCTTATTTAATATTTAAGAAAATAATAATAATAATAATTTGATTATTACTTAATAAGGTATGATTTGATTTTTTTTAAATGTAAAAGTCCCCACTAGAAGTTTTATTTTATTATATAAAAGATGGTTTTTAATTTTTTGGCTAACTAAGAGCACCCCTAGTCGTGAGTATCAAAAACTACTCATTTGGGTCTCACGGGTGGCATGTCATCATGACAAACACGCTTCTATAATTCTCTTATCATAACTAACCACAACTTACTCATTTGGGTCCCATCACTTCCTATTTTATGTTTTTATTCAATTTATCAAATAACATAAAATTCATTCATTAAAATTAAAAATACAAATACAACATATTCAAAACATACAAAACTTAAAATAAATATACGAAAAACAAAAAAACGATACGGAAAAAAACACGATACGGAAAACAAAGAAAATACAACACCGTTAAGCATTTTATTCGTCCCATCTCAAAACCTCCCACACGTGAACATATTTGAAGTTTCTCCCACCAAAGCGTTGTTTAAAAATGGTCTTTGCATTCTCGAGATGATCAGTGCATTTTCTTCGTTTGTACGCTGCAAATGTTTATAAATAGCGTTGAATTTTTGACGTTCACTGTTAAGTCTTGTCCATTTAACCGTGACCATATTTTTGTTACGATTTGTCATCGTTAGACTGATTGTTGAACATGGCTACAACCTGGTTCCAAAAGGAGTATTCATTTCCGATGTCTAAGTCTTGTGAAACTTCGACCCAAACTTCAAATTCAATTTCAAATTCAAATTCAAAATACGAGCGGGATGATTCAAAATTCAAATTCAAAATCAAAATCAAAAATTTGCCTATATATACCCATTCACTAATTTGTTTCTCACACACACAACTTCTTAGCACAAATTCTCAACAATGTCTCAACAAAATGTCTCACAACAATTTCTCGACGTTCAAAACTTCTCCCAACAATTTCCCACCGTTCAACACTTCTCACAACAATTTCCCAATGATATGGTTAACACTCCACCACCACCAGATATGTTTAACACTCCACCAAAAGATATTTTTATTGTATTCCCAACGGAAGAGGAACCGATGGAGGAACACGAAGCCAATCTGTTTCAATTAACTGAGGAACAGCTACGACTACTTCAGCAGGATGAAGAAGTATTGAGAGATGTTGAAGAAAACGCAGCACGAGAGGAAGCTGCTCGTAGGGAGCAGGAAGAAAGGGAAGCAAAATACCGCATGAACAACTTGTTTGGCATTCTAGAACGAGTGTATGAAGAGGGCAGGTTTGCGGATGCAGAATCTCCTTACGACGAGGGTTATAACATAGACTTTTCATTGTAATTTGTATTTTCATTTTCATTTCCGTACCGTAGTTTGTGTTAATCCGTAATTTGTATTTTCAATTCAATGTTTAATGTATTTTCAGTTCCGTATCAAAATAAGTTTATATTCATTTAAAGTATTGAAGCAAAAAACAAAAAACAAAGAAAAAATAAAATAAAATTAAACCATTTGATATTAATTTGGGCCCCACTTGTCAGCTCATTTGCTTCACCGTCTGGGCGAGGAAGTGGTATTCGGCGAGCAATGGCGAGTTGGGATGGTGTGGTGGCTCGCCGTGGCGAGGCTTCCACGCCAAGGTGGCGAGGCAACGAGTAGCCGACACCTTATGCTCTAATACTACCTCCGTCCCATATTAAGTGTTCACTTTGACTTTTTGGAGTCTTTCTTGTTTAACTTTGACCATAAATTTATTATTTGTGTTATACAATACTTGATGCAAAATATAAGAATGGATTGGGTTTTAAATGTTTTCTCATTGTTATAATTTTCATCAAGTATTATATATCACAAATAAAAATATTTAATGTCAAAGTTGAACAAGAAAGACTTAAAAAAGTTAAAGTGGACACTTAATATGAAACGGAGGGAGTAAATGAGTTTTAAATTTACTCTCACACTTATTTAAACTATGGCCCGTTTATTTAAACTAGGGGCCCGTTTGGTTTGTAGATGGGTTTAGGATTTGAATTTGGATTAGGATTTGAAATATAAGAGATAAAATATATTATAAAATATATAAATTATTACAGTAGTAAATAATACATTATAATTGGGTGGGCTATAGTATTGTGAAACTAACGAATGCGAACGAATGGGAAGACAGATACATAAATTAAAAAAAAAAAAAAAAAAAAAAAAAAAAAAAAAAAAAAAAAAAAAAAAAAATTAGTGGGTAGTGAGAGAAAAGTAGACACTTGGACTAGGATTTATGAAACACTACGAATTTAGAATTCATGCCCACATGATTTCACTAACCAAACAAAGGTTTCTACTCTCAATCCCAAATCCTAAACCAATCACCTCGAACCAAATGGCCGAACGGGCCCTAGGTAAATCTTTCAAGCTAGGTAAATCTTTTCCATTTTAGATGGCTGACGCGACCACTTTAAGATTGTTCTAATTGTTCATGTTAAAAATAGTTAAAAGAGATTTGATAGAGTTTATTGATTCATATTATTTTTACTGGAAATTATTATTATAAATTTAATAAAAAAATATTAATTAAGGTAAAGAAAAAGTTGATCCATAATCGGTATGTTTTATAATAAAATATATATATGTTAATTGTCTAGAGACTATTATTTTGAGACAGCGTAAGTATTAACCGGGAGATTACAAGTTTCTTTTAGAAGAATTGAGTTTGTCGCTCAAAATATATTTATAAAAACTTGTCATTTTTTAACAGTTTTATATGTCACTCATAGTGGGTAATGTTTTATTGCTAGTACACATTTATTATACGAAGTAGAGCAATATGTGTAATGGCAAGCACAAATTACTCATTCGGGCCTCACAGGGTACCACGTCACCATGACATACCTCCCTTTACAACTCCCCTTCCAATAACATACCACAACTTACTCATTTGGGTCCCACCATTATCTATTTTTATTTTTTTTTATTCAAATACCTAAATAAACTAAATTCATTTCATAAAAATAAAAATTCATTTCTTAAAACGTTATCCCCTCTTTATTAAATAAAACCAGTAAACAAAACCACAACACCACCAACCAAAAGAAAAGAAAAAATGAGTAGCAGCATCTTCCAAACCCATTCACCACCTTAAAAAACAACAACAACAACAAGATGTTCTTCCAAAGACTAGTTTCAATGGCTAAAGATCCGGCACCTTTAAAGATCCGGCCACCACACCACCAAATCCGATCCTGCCACCAAAAAAGAAAAGCAAGAAAACTAAAAAAAAACATTTGATAACGTTTAATAACGTTTATATTTGTTACCTTCTGACAAAAAGTACATCCCCAACACTCGCCGTGCAGACGAACAAGGAACGAATGGCGAGTCATGGCTAAGGTGGGCGGTACAATGGCGAGCTACGGCGAATGGTCTACGTTGGCACGGCGAAGGACGACGATGTCTACACCGTTTGCTCGTATAGTTTACTTACTAATAACTGTGATTGACAAATAGGTGACAAAATTAACTTTTTTTCTATGTACTTTAAGTGACAAACATGATTTTTTAACCTGTGTATGCTATTTAGTACATGTAAGTTACAAAGTGATTACTGCATTTTAAACCCGGTGTAACGGCGACTCTCATCTCCATTGTCACATCAGTTTTCTCTCTTCAGGACAACTTCATGACCAACTTAGGGCAACTAAAAAACCAAAAAAAATACCCCACAAAGAAATACCACACAAACAAACATAGAACACAACTCGGCCGCATATGCGACCTACTTGTACATTTTGTGGGTTGGGAACTAGTCTAAGGTGAGGGGGTGTAATTCAAGGCATATGACTCATTTTATTTCTTTGTTACTTAAATAATTTTTTCAGTAAATCATATCTGGTCTCCTTCATGTTATTTCACGACCATTTTCATGTTTTCTGGCAACTCTCAAGATTAGACATCAATAGCAACCACTAACTAATTTTAGTACGTAACATGAAAAAAATAATCTAATAGTTACATTAACGTGATTTTAATTAAATATATACGAAACTCACTCCGTTAGAAATACGGTATTGTCTAGACTCTTCTTTTTTGGGTTGGGGACTCAGTCGCAGCACCACCTATTTACTGATTTACATGTCTCCTGTATCATGTTACTTGAGCCTTAAGTTTACAAAAGCAGAACTAAGGTGCCGTTTGTTTATTAAGAGGAATCTGACTCGCACATCTGAATCTGAATCTGAGGCAAAAACGTCTGAATCTGAATCAAATAATATTGTTTGCTTTTTTCATAAAGAAAACGTCTGAATATTTATTAGTTCAACTAGAGGCAGTAAGATACTCCTTCCATGTCAAGTCCATTTAGATGTTTTTACCTCTGCCTCTGAACGAAAAATAAAAAACAAACACACTTAACACCTAAATGCTCTAACTAACTAAGAGCTTTGATCTATTTAAGAGGCTCTTAAGACTTTTTTAAAGAAAACAAACACCACCTAAGTCACGATAATCATTTTTTGTTTTTGTTTTTGTTTTTTGCTTAAGCTCAGTTTTGTTCGTTAGTGTGTTTATTGTTACATGAAGATCATGGCTACTACCAATCTATCATAAGGCCGTTCTTGAGGATTGCAAAATGGGCGATCGCACAGGGCTCTAATATTTTAAGGCCCAAAATGTATGTTCGATATATAAAATTATAAGTGATGTTGAAAAATTATATAGTTATGAATATAAAAATACATTTTTAATAAGTATATTTGAAGAATGAAATTTATACGCAGATAGTTCTCATTGTATGTTTCAAAAAGAACACTTTTCATTTAGCCTAATTAATTTAGTTTAGAGCCCCATTATCTTAGCTCCGGGCCTCCAAAAACTCGGGAACGGGTCATGTCTACCATACCCGTTAAACACACCCACAAAAAGACCTCAACTAAGTGTGAATATGGATTCTAGAATTGATAACACTTTCATAAGATTACGAAAGGTGGTTACATAAGTTTTGAGTGTCAACTCTGCAATCGTTAAGTTATAGTTACAATTACAGTTAATCCTCTAGAAGAGGTAGTACAACGTCTTGGATCGCTACAAGCTTTGCATGCCCACCATATTCTACCGGCAACACATCTTCCCCAACATCCTTGACAAATTGGCTTTTCTCTTCATCGTTGCTTACAATTATAATCTGCATTTACAACCAATGGGTCAACACAGCCTGATTCGACCCGTTTTGGCATGCATATGCTTAAGCACTTTTTTAGTTTTAACCAGTTTGGATATGATGTTTAGCCCAAACAAACCCAAATTGACAACTAAATGGGGCGTTAGGCATTGCCCATTCTAGCATAAACCGAACCTTTTTTTCTGAAAAGCAAACTCAAATTTGAAAACACAAAAGCATAACATTAGAGTAAAATAGATAAGGTGATCAACTTTTATTTTTTGTCACACGCATATCCGAACAAAAAGATAATATCTCGCATCTTCGATTCTCAAACCTAATTAAAACATCATCTCCATCCACAAAACTCAAAGATCATTTTATTAATTTTCTCTTAACGTTTTGCATCTTTGACCAATCACATTGTTTTTGGTCATGAAAATAAGTACGTTTGTCCCGTGAAATATGCATCATTTCCTATTTGAGGTTAAATTACCATTTTACCAATTGTTTCCCCCTATCTATGTAAGGGTATTTTAGTGGAACGCTGCAAACTGTTATGAAAATGTTCATGGAAAGAGGAGTAGAGTATACCTTCTCTAAAGTTGCTTTTTCCAGAAATTTAGAAACCAGCCTCCAAACGCTCACAAAAAACCGCGGCATATTTAGCAAGTAACATTTTGCTAACCTTTCGGGGTAGTATGCCTACAAGCGAAACCAAGATAACACGAATGAGATGTCGTGTTTTGTGCTTTCTTTAAAATCGATAAATAAGATGATCAAATAAATTGATAAACCGTGGCGTTGTGTATCTGAAAGTTATAACATGGTTATGTTGTGGCATAATCTGTTACTAAAAGATATAGAGCAATGACATTGATGAACATAGAAAAATGAAGATAAGCATTTACCTGTAAAAACTGAAATCCAGTGATTAATGCACGAGCATCAACGTTTTTGTAACCAATTTGATCTAAATCAAGAACACCAATCATCTTCTCGTTTCCGATTTCTTTTCCTTTGAAGCCACTAAAATGATGAAAAGAAGATTATGGTTGACCAAATACATACTCAAACAAAAAGATTTATTGATCATATTCGCATACTCTTCCAATAATGTGAGTACTAATTACATCACTTCTGTAGTATTCTAGCCAATTTAAAACACAATTTAACGAACATAAAGTTAATCGTCCCAACTGTTATTGATTTCTTTTGATTAAAATTCGATCAAAATGATATAATTGATATGCTCGTGAGATACTAAGGGGCCGTTTACTAATAACTTAATGTCCTGTTTGGTAACAAAACTGGCTGGAAACAGGAAATTTTGGTGTTTCTTTTTAACTTATTGCAAAAGAGAATCCTTAATGTGGAAGGGGCAATTAAGCATACTGTTTCTATTCAGGACGTCTTAATACGATTTTTTTCCCGAACTAGTGTAGGTGGAAAAAATAAATTCGAAAAATTTAGAAAACTTCGAAAAAATTTATAAAAATTCAAAAAAAATTTAAAAATTCGAAAAATTTATAAAAATTCGAAAAATTTATGAAAATTCGAAAAAATTTATAAAAATTTTAAAAAAATTCAAAAAATTTTAAAAATACAAAAAATTTATAAAATTGAAAAAATTTATAAAAATTCAAAAAATTTGTAAAAATTCAAAAAAATTTATAAAAATTCGAAAAATTGATAAAAAATCAAAAAATTCGAAAATTTTATAAAAAATTTATAAAAATTCAAAAAATTTATAAAAATTCAAAAAAAATATAAAAATTCGAAAAATTGATAAAAAATCAAAAAATTTGAAAATTTTATAAAAAATTTATAAAAATTCAAAAAATTTATAAAAATTCAAAAAATTCGAAAATTTTATAAAAATTTATAAAAATTCAAAAAAACTTATAAAAAATTTGAATTTATTAAAATTTTTTTCGAATTTTTATAATTTTTTTTGAATTTTTAAAAAATTATAAATTTTTACAAATTTTTTGAATTTTTAAAAAATTATAAATTTTTATAAATTTTTGAATTTTTTAAAAATTTTTATAATTTTTTATAAAATTTTCGAATTTTTTGAATTTTTTTGAATTTTTAAAAAATTATAAATTTTTACAAATTTTTTGAATTTTAAAAAAATTATAAATTTTTATAAATTTTTTGAATTTTTTAAAAATTTTAATAAGTTTTTTCGAATTTTTATAATTTTTTATAAAATTTTCGAATTTTTTGAATTTTTATAAATTTTTTGAATTTTTAAAAATTTTCGAATTTTTTTAAAATTTTTATAAATTTTTTCGAATTTTCATAAATTTTTCGAATTTTTATAAATTTTTTCCACCTACACTAGTTCGGGAAAAAACTCGTATTAAGATGGTCAATTAAGCATAAAAAAGAAACAACATATATCCACACAGGACCTAACTAGAAACAGTACACATATATCCACACAGGATCTAACTAGAAACAGGAAAAAAAAGAAACAGCCCCTAAGTACTATTATATAAAACATGTTTTCCGTATAGAAGTTTAGCTAAGAACCCAATACCAAAAGAAGACAGCATTTGAGTAACTACTCAACAAAATAACATATAATCATATATAAATTAGGAAGTACCTTGCAATTACTTTGTCAAGCAGATGAGCCACAAATTCTGTATTGCAGACAGAAAACAAAGTATTAGTTTTGCACTGGCTTGACTGTACTAAATACAATAGTCATACAAGGATATCTAGAAAACTTAAAAATAATTTTCCGCAATACAAAATCAGCTTGTGTAATATAGACTTATATTATTATAAACTATTCATACAAAGTCCCAAGCCCAGGTAACAGGGACAACATGTTTCATGTAACTACATATGGAACTTTTACACTAAAACTTTTTATTTGAACTCTTGTGGGAGCTTCATTCATGGCTCAATTTATATATCAATTCTATATCCCAAACTATAAACATTTGTGACAGTTTTTGAAGCTCGATTGTTTCCTTTTTGACTTCCAAAAGAGAAATAAGGCTGCAGATGGTACATTGCGGATAATACTTGCTTAATAAACAAGTCGAAGTTATTCGGATCAAAGTCAATTCAAGAGAGTCAACTTGGAAGTTCTAATGCCTAAACCGATTATGTTAGAAGAGACACATCATAAGGCCCACAAAAGTACAAAACTCATTAACTTATATATCTAATTAAAGTACCTAATTATTTGGTCAGGTTGTTTTCATAAACCAAACAAATATATAATGCAATAAAGAAGGCATCTTACCAAGACATGTCATTACCAATTAAGAAATCTAACAAAAAGACAAAGACATGAATATTACTAAGATCATTAAGTATTAAAACTATAAGTTGTCCCAATCAAATGAACTAACCAAGAGTCCAAGATGAATACCAACAAAATATAACCTTTTAAAGGCTAATCAGTGTGCCAAGATAACTATAACTTATTTTATAAAAATGAAAACAATACTTTGAAACGAAGTACAAGAAATCCAAAACCAGAATAATTTGTTATCATCTTAATGGCCGATAACTTTAATCCTTAGAGCTCTAATCTAGTTTTCCATATGTTTTGTGGTTTTTTTAATCGCATATATATCCCTCCAAAAGTCTAAAATTACATATATATCCAACCAAAAGTCATAATTATATATATATCCTTCAAAAGCTTAAAAAATACCATATATATCCAAATAACTATTTTTACATAAATAAACATCTAAAATATATTATAATTATCATTTTCATTATAAATTGACAACTATACCCTTCTTTCTTCACAAAAGTAATCATCATCCTCCTCACATTTTGACAGTGAGGCATTTCACAAATTTTCTCTCAACATCCACTTTAGATTCTTGTAAGCGATTGTAGTCTTATATGATGTAAGAATCAATAAATTGCCATTATAAATGAACCTTTACAAAAGTAATTTACATTACTGTTCTCCTACGTGAATCTCAGTCATACATTGTTAGCTACTATCTTGTAGAACCTTTTTTCTAATTTCCTTTCTCTTCTTTAGATCTACTATTTGGGTTTGTATTCTATTATTACTATAATTTGTTTCGTGCATTGTTATTCTTCCATGTCGCTTGTGACGTCTCCGCCATTGATGACAAGTCGACCCCTCAACAACACCCCTTCTATGATATCCTTTCAACGACGGTTGACGCACAACAATATAACCGGAGAACTAATCTCGTCATTATTTTTTAGTTAAGATACAAATTTGTCAACTGGGGATACGAGATTGTAAGGTTTGATTTTGTAGCAAGATCTGGGTTGTGCGTTTCATTGCAAAGAATAAAATTAAGGATATAATGGTCAAACTAAAGTTATGTGGTAGTTATCAATAATTTAATAGTTTATTTATATATAATTTGATTATTTGGATATATATGATAGTTTTTAGGCTTTTGAAGGATATATATGTAATTATGATTTTTGGTTGGGTATATATGCAATTTTAGACATTTGGAGGGATATATATGCAATTCCCCCGAAAAGGGTAAAATGGTATAAAATGATTAAAAATTGCTGAATTCATACTTTATATACAACAATTTGGCAGTGGCCTTTAGTAGTTCAGTTTCAAGACACAAGGGGAGTGTTTGGAAGTGTATATTCACAAGGGGGTGTAGATAATAACTGATTATGATTCTAATGACTAAAACTTCAAGACAGCCGGAAACATGATACTACGTACCACTGGCTTATGCAACCGAGAATCATGAAAAAGAAATAAGCTAACTATTCGCGAGAAGCATGAGAAATGAAGTGCTTACTTACTTCAGTAAAGCTGTTTCACAACTTTAGATCATTGAGCAATTCACAAAAAATGTGAATCAGCTTTCGTGACAAAAGTTATTAACCAGTTTTATGAAATATAGGACGCTCTTAGCTTCGCACCGCTTTTCACAAATATTCAGCTTCTTACCATAGCATAACCACTGAAACTACTTATCTAATCATCACAATTTCTTGTCAGAATACTACAAGTTGCAAATTTTAACCCCTCCAAACACCACCAAATCTACCCTTTAAAACATAATGCTTAGATAAAACAGCCAATATGTAAAAATAATTAAATTTATAAAAAGAAATTTACTCTTTAACTGAGGCTGATCTTTAGCAGGATAATGTTTGGAACCTTTAATAATCATAACAGGATGCCCATCTTTCGACAACCCTTGTAAATAAACCTTTTTAGCATCCAACTGATCCATCACTTCCGAATCCGGTATAAACCCCAATGGTACAAAAGACGCTCTCCATTTTTGCCATGTAACAAACATCTTTGCTGCTTTATTTGGATCCATTGATCTTGCTATCAAGAATCTTTCTAGCATTAAATCACCACAATTCTACAAAATAACAAATATCCCTTTCAAATTAACATAAGTTACATAGCATTTTGTTACAAGCTTATTTTTGGGCTTACAAACTTATCTCATTTCGGCTTATATTTCATAAACCTCAATTTTCCGGCTTATCTAAGCAGTCTTATATCATAACAAGCTTATATAAGCCCACAGATTTCAAAATAAAGCCTGAAAAATGAGGCTTTTATAAATTATAAGCCGAAATGAGATAAGCTGATAAGCCAAAAATAAGCTTAAACAAACACCCCTTTAATAATAAGTTGATGAGCTTATATGATTCAGGCTTATATTTTGTAAGCTCTATTTTTTTATTTTTTATTTTTTATTTATTATTTTTATTATTATTATTATTATTTATATTTTGGCTTATTTTCTGGCTTGTGAACTTATTATCACTTAAGAAATGAAAAATTAATAGACAGAAAATAAGCCCAAGAAAATAGGCTTATAAGCCGAAATCCTATAAAGCTTAAAGAAACACCCCCTAAATCACCATATTTTTACAAAAAAAAAAATACACAGTTCAAATAAGTATAAATTACATAACATTATGTTACAAAGTTTGAAACTTTATATGATACTTACTTCAGAGGATGAACCAAGATTTTGGATGATATTTCTCATTTGGGTGAGTTTGAGTTGTGTATTTTGGTCCATTTTTTGTGGGATTTTTTTGATGGACAGATTGAGAAGATTGATGTTTAGTGATATAAAAGAGAGACGTGAAAATTGAGCAATGAAAGAAGAAAGATCAAATGAGTGTTAAAAGACAAAGTTTAAGTCAATGGAGAAAAGTAGAAGAAAGAAATGGATGAAAAGTACTATTTTGAATTATTGTTTCTTTTTTATTTTTACTTTACTTTTTAGTTTTTTAATTGAGAAGTCAATGCTAGATGTTTCTTGCTCACAAAAAATGGTAGATGTAACCCGGGATTAGCAAAATCAATCGAAAACCGATTTAATCTGACAAACCGAGTTGAATCGGGCTTAATTAATCATATTCGGTTCGGTTTTCGGTTTTATAGAATTATTTTAGTTTTTCTCGGTTCGGGTCAAAACACAACTATTCGATTCGAACTAGATAAACCGACCCGAACCGAACCGACCTTACTCGATTCGGTTTCGATAGATTTTACTCGGTTCAGTTCTCGGTTCACGTTTTACCCTTAATCGGTTTTCGGGTCAGGTTTGGACGGTTCGAGTCGGTTTGGCCCTAGATGTAAGTGTAACTTGGTCCTTAATCTAAATTCAGAGTCATATACAAAGGTGTGTGAGGTGTGTTATCGTACAATGTCTGTATCTTAAAATTTTAAGGGCTTCAAAAAAAAAAAGGAAAAAAAAAAAAAACAAGAAGGGTTAGTTAGGGTACCAAAATTTATTTCAACATCCGGATCGTTTTAAGGGTTTCTATCTTATTTATGAATTAATCACACCTTTATCAGTATCCACAATGGACAGAGAGACGTCTCCGTTAATGATTTTGCTCACCTTTTTATTCTCTTTGTGCTTTACATAACAATCTTTATTTTGCTCTTTTCGTTTTTCTACATGTTTAACTGATACATTCAATATGAATAGATTAAATGTAGCATACAAAAATAAGAGGTGATTTTACAGTTTGTTTTGTGATTTGCACACTACAACTGTGTAAAGCATAAAATGACGTGTCTAAATAATAAAGGAGAGGGTGCAAATCAATTTCCTAAAAAAATTCATCGTATATTGAATAAACATATTAGGGACATCTTTTTATGTGTCAACTCTCGCTAATCTCATTTCAAACTACAAGAAAGATAAACAAAATGATATGTCGTTTAATTCTTTGTTGTGTTTAAGAGTCAAACGTAATATGTATTTAGTACAGGCTTAAAAGAATACCCGTATATACACAATACACAACTTAGGAATACTAGGCGTGTACTCGTTCATAGCGACGAGATTTATAGCGGCAAATAATTATAGTTGAGATATTGTGGTTATGTTTATCATGTAATGTTTAGTAATTGACGTTGGCAAGTCATCATCACCTTCGAAGATAACAATAACATCATACCAGTTTTACTTTAACAAATTGGGATTGAAATATAGATCGAGACTGAGAACAGAATGGGATGAATTTGGTGTAAAAAAAATGATTGGGCAATTTTAGAACCAAAAACTATTGTTAAAGCAACTATTTTTTAAAGCATTTTTATGCGGGAAAATAAACAAAAAATTGAAATTTAAGTTTTAAAAAGGTATTTGGGGATAATACATTGCTCATTTTTTTTTTTTTTTTTTAAGGATTAAGTAAAAAGATTTTTCCATTATATATAGTAGAGATAATACAAGTTATTGTAGAAACAAATTTTGATTAAAATCAGATTAATTTTTGAGTAAAATTGAAAATCGTTTAATGAATTAGTTGCTAGCGTTTGTTAACTTAGGGAACCATTCAATGAACACTCTTAGTAATATAAGGGGTAGTTTAGTAATTTTATAGCATGTGTCTTGATACTATGTGGATCGGAGAAAGAGATGAAGGTTTAGACACGTATCTATTGAAGAAGACACGCATATTGCTTAGTTTATTAACCCTAAATAAAAATAGACTAACAAACAACATCTAATAACTCAATTACCAAATGACCTGGGTAAAACCATGAAGGCCTAACAAAACAACATCTAATGACCCAATTATCAAACGACAGGGCTAAAACCACAAAACGAAGTCGTTTTGTTTTTTTACTCCCTATACGGCGCCGTCTGCACACCTAATGTATAATAGGGTAATAGCACGAAAAGTTGAATTAAAAAAACAATAATTTAAAGTTATTTTATAATTAAATTTCTAGTTAAAATAAATTATCTTGAATGATAATTTTAATCGATTGATATTCAAATTAAGAGGCTTGGGTACAATAACTCCCCAACGGCGTTATGGCTGAGTTGGCAGGCGTTGGGGCGATTTACCATACCAGAAGAGGAGGCATTGGGGCTGCGTTTCCATTTACGTTACTACCACAACTCAGGACGAAACGCACGTATGGACAAAAAAAAATTACAAACAGCCCCCTCAAGTTCCTTTGCTCTTTATGTTGGGGAAGATGAAGTATTAAATGGTTTTTGCAATGTGTGTGTACAGCGAGTGTGTGTGTTTTGCAAGTTGGGGAAGATGAAGTATTAATAGGTTTTTGCACTTTAGTTCCTGTGTTTTTACAGTTTAGTCCTTGTTGGTTTTTTTTTTTTTTAATTAAAAGTACAACCTTTTTATTTTAATTAGTTTGTTTTAAAAATTTAATTTATTTTTTTTATTTAATATTTTCGCATGTTTTATAAATTTATGCTTTTTGTTTTTTTAATTAAAAGTACAACCTTTTTATTTTTAATTTAGTTTGTTTTAAAATAAATGTAATTTTTTTTATTTAATATTTTCGCATGTTTTATAAATTTATGGTTCTTTTTTTTTAAGTATTTGTAATTTGTATTTTTAAGTATAAGATTGTTTAATGAATGAAATAGTTAAGGGGTTAATTTATAAATTGTAATTTTTTAAATGATGGGTCCCAAAATTTGGTGTTTTTTGGTGTTATAATAAAAGGTGATTTTTTGGTGTTAAATGTTTTTGTGTTGAAGTGATATGGCGTTGAAGTGGCACAAAAAAACGGTGTTAACATGTTACTACACTTTAAGCTCTAAGTGCATTGCCCGAAAGTTCATAAGTATTCAAGGAAAATATATTTTTGGATTATGCTTTTTGCACAAAATTTGTCCTATCTAACTTAAATCGCAAAAAATAATGTACAGATAACATTAGTAGCCAAGGTCAGACTCAAGATTTTTGAGAGGGTGTTGCACAATTGTCATTTAGGTTAACTAAGTTACATACTTACATGTTAGGTCACCATAATAGATTCAATACAAGTATAAATGAGATAGAAATAAGAGAGAAAGATGGATGGTCGATTACTTCAATAGATAAAGTGACAAAGGTTTAGTAGCATAAAGAAATAAGCAACAAAACAAATGAGAGTATTACATAGGTATTTATAGGAGAGGATACTAGGGCAACATCCCTAGATCCTTCCATTCTAACGAGTGGGCTTTTAAATAGGCCCATGAGCTTACTTCATAAGCCTAGTAATAATAACAAACATATAAGCCTATTTAGTTAAGCAACCTATTACAAAACTTAATGACCGACACTTGATATTAATTACACGTATTCCCAACAATCTCCCCTAAAGGGTTGGTTATCAAAGGTTTTTTGACGTCTTCATTTCTTTATTGGCTTTGACGTCTCTTATATCTTCGTTCTTTGTGATATGATAATGTTGTGATCTGCCTTTCATCAATGTTTTTGGTTTTGGTTACTTTACGTCTTCATCCGACATGCTCATACTTCTTCTGACTTTGAATCTTCATTCTTGTATGTTTCACATTACTTCACTTTGATCTTTGTCTCTTTACTTTGTAGATTCTTCGACTTTGACGTAGAATCTTTCACAACTGAACTTTGCTTCGATCTTTGGTGAGTACTTTATCTTTGTTAGTATGAGCATGTGGATCATGATAGTAACGGTCTCTCCTCCAAGGATAACTCATCAGTAGCTGCATGGTAAAGGTTAGTAATAATCTCCAATTGATCACGGTGGACTTTTCTTAGAGAATTGACCACTACGATTATTTTACTGATGAATGTCTTGATTCCATTCACCTTGGTCGGGCACATCAGCTGTCCGAATCCTATTAAGGACATTTATCGATACTATGGATAGAATCCAAGTATAAACCCACATCTTCAGGACTCGATTTGTGAAAGGAATCTCCTTAGCAGGATTTCCAGCACTTATAGGCTCAGACTTTGAGAGAATTAACAGCATAGTGTGAAAACTATCTCTAATCCTTACAAAAGCCATTCCTGAATTGGATACCCTCAAGAAGGCTTACAACAGGTATATCGAAGTATACCCACAATTCAGGTGAGTCGCTGAAGTATACCGAAGTATCACTCCACGACTGTAGACCATTTGAAGCATAAAGTAACCACCATCACATGTAAGGCAATATCCGAAGATCTCATAAAAGACTCTTATACAACTTGTGTCCTTTTTGGCGAACACAAGCGTATGTTATGAAAAGTGTATCCTAAGAGATCTTTTGATGAATCTCATGGCTCTAGACTCGATTAGCCCATTTTGGTTTTAGTCGTCGGAGGCATGGGGCAGAGTGCCTCCTTTTCAATACCAACACATCTCGGAGTGAGAGGTCGATAGATTATGCAAGGTTCTCCGTGAGAAATGAAACAAGTACCTTTTAAGAGATACTTATTGAGTGGCTAAAAGGTTAAGTACAGTGCGTCACTGGGTCCATGACGTATTGTCTTCAATACCGGTGTCATCTTAGTGACACGCAGTAGCATATGAATTGAACCCGGTTTCTGCCCTAAGTTGAACTTTTGAAGGGCTATTTCTTTTCACCCTTTTTCATAACTTTTCTTTTTAATTATTCAACCCCTTCTTTCTCCTTACATTTCTTTACTCCATTTTTTTTTCAAATCATACTTAAGGACTTCTAGTACTAAACTATGGGAGTTGTCCCTGGGTAAATCCCTCCGGCTCAAGCGGATCATAGGACATAAACCTAACCATAAAGAAATAACCAACAAAATAAATGAGAGTATTACATGGATATTTATAGGAGAGGATGCTAGGGCAACATCCCTAGATCCTTCCATTCTAACGAGTAGGCTTTTACATAGGCCCATGGGCTTACTTTATAAGCCTAGTAATAATAACAAACATATAAGACTATTTAGTTAAACAACCAATTACAAAACTTAATGACCAACACTTAATATTAATTACACGTATTCCTAACATTACATCTTAAAAAACGAAAGTTGCAAATAAAAATATCACGGGTTGCCCATACAAAAAATCGACAATTTTTGAAAACTTTTGCATTTCATAATCTAAAATGAGGTGTAGGTCCGTCCCTGTTAGTAGCCATGTTTGAATTTTATTTTTTCATTTGTTGCATTCTTCTAAAATGGCATTGAATATTTGTCCCTCTAAAATTATTGCATTATTTTACCCAATTACCATGTACCAATGCAGTACGATTCCTGCCACCAGCAACCATCGTCCACCTGGAATATATATAGGTGGTCATGTAATTTACACCACACAGAATTGCAATTTTGGTAAGTTCTCTGGACCACTCTCTACACACCACGTGGACACATTTATAGTCGCAAAAGAAATTCTCAAGTTTAATTTCGAGGGGAAAAAAATATAAATAAAAAGAAATATAAGAAATCTTGTATTTTTAAGTTTTTTATAAAGAAGAAAAGAAAATAAGTTAAGAGAAGTGATAGGAAGATCGGGTATTTTTACTTTAAAATCTTCGGCTCACTTATCAGTGTTTGATAACACAGAATGATTTAGTGCTGAATGATTCTGAAGTCTGAATGGTTCAAAGGCTCTGAATGACTTGGTTCTGAATGAAAATTGTATGTTTGATATCGGTTCTGAATGAGTTATCTGAATGATAAAAAATTACCATTTTAACCTTTAGATAAAAAATTACATTATTTAGTTTTAAAAATTTGATTATTTTGTCAAAACCATAAAATAAAAGAAAAAGTATGTAAAAACCTATAACGTTAAATACACAGTTAGGAAACATATCATATTAACTACATATATAATTTTAATAATTAATAGGAGTAGGAAACTTTGTAGTAGCCCCATATGTCAACCACTCACTCATCCCCACCTCCACGCACCTTTTCCGATTCCCAAGTTCTTCCTTTGCTCCATCTCCATTTATTCCGATGAAGAAAACCACCACAAAACAATTTTGGCAACGAAGTGGTGTCTTATTGTTAATCACACAGAGTGCCGAGGGCACTAGAATGACTTACCTGAGGGCACCGGACTTTTTTCCGACCAAAATAACTTTTTTATAAACAATCGGTGGAATGGTTCAGAGATATGTTAGCAGTGGAATGGTTCAGTGGAATCGGTGGAATGGTTCAGTGTTCAGAAGTATTTAACAAACAATCGGAATGCTGACCGATTCAGCACTTAGTGCTGAACCATTCCATTCAGCACAAATCAAACTTTACAATCTTCCTCCCACTTATCAGAGGAAGAGGAAAGAAGAAAAGATAATTCTTTTTATTTCTTTTCTTCCCGATCTCTTCTCTTCTCTTTTTTTACATAATTAACTCGAAAACACGTCATTCATGTTCCTGTGAAGTTGATAGAATATTTTAGTAAAAACTGTGTAAGTGTATGTTAACAAAAAGTATGACAAAAAGGTCTAGACGTATGTCTAAACTTTTTTCTTTTTTAAAATGCATTCATTGAATAATGTATATCATGTTCATTTAAGCAATAAGACAATCCTAATCCTTATAAATGAAGATGTAAACGAGTCAAATCAAATTAAACATTACAAAGCTTGACTCTACAATATTATGTTCGACTGGAGCTCAGCGTGACTTAATTAAGGAAGCTCAAACTCGACTCGAAAAGCTCGATTCATAATGATAAACTAAAATTAAAATATAAGATAAGATTTGAATTCAGTTTGAGCTCGACTTGAAAAGCTTGATGCGTTCATAAATAAGTATTTACATTTTATGTATGATATATATAAACCCTTAAAGTATACATAATCTATACTACATATAAAGCAAAATAAGTATTTCCTCTTAGGCCGTCTCTAGAGTCGTCAACACCCCCATGCAACGGCGTCATATTGTAGCTGTGACGCGTTCACATGACCAGTTCATGTGATCTTTGTCGTTTTCTTCCTTTTTCCATCAAATCGAGCTCAAAGTGTATCCTTTTCCAGTAAATACATCCCAAGTACCTAAAAGTCAAATAAAAACGATTTAGGGCAATAAATGATCAATTATGTACGAATTTAAAGGCTAAATGACCTCTTAAAAAAGTATGAAAGTACACCTCATTAACAAGTGATATTTAAATACTTTACATACCATTTTGTTGTTGGCTACTGGTCTCCAGTGGCGCTCTTCATTGCAAATAACTACGTTTAGCTATCATACTAACCACCTGACTAGTAATGCACTTCACTACATAGCAAGTTTGAGGAACCTAATGCTGCATTCTTTAAGGAAAATACAACTAAGATCACCCCGGGAGGTGCAATATGGCACCATTGCTAGTAGTATATTCATATGTTTTTTTATATCTATTAATTTTGTTTATTTATGATTTTATCATTCTTATTTTTTATTATTATTTATGAAAACTTTGTATTTTTTTTTTTTTTAAATTTTTTTCTTATACAGTTATTTGGTTCAATGTGCTTTCAAAGTACATATCATTGTGATGTATCAGAATCATGATGAAGATAATGCATCAGCATCATATGTATCAAAATCATGACGATATTAGATGCATTTATTAAATATTTTCTGATTTTCACATAATAATGTAATTAGTTCTGATATTATTGTTTTAACTCCTATGAAGAATCTATTAATTGGAGACAACTACAATTTGTAAAAAAAAAAAAAAAAAAAAAAACCATTAGGAACAATGGGCAATGGTTCATTGCACGCGTTAGGAAGAAGAATTATTGTGTGACTCAAGTACATTAGTACATGCAAGTAAATTTGCTTTTATTATTATTATTATTATTTCGGTGATAAAGCCAATCTTGCTTGGTGATCACCATAACATCAAATTTATTGTGACCACCAACTCCTATCAATGGTCCTCACCATTCAGATTTTGCTTTTTTTTCCATAAGCACTTTAGAAAAGTCGATATGAGCATTTAATTCTACTACGTACTATATAAAGATACGACAACAAGCTTAAAAAACATCAGCATTACACAACAAATATGTCTACCGTTAGTAAAATTGTAAAGTTGTATAAAGCTTTTTAATTAATCTAAAATCTGATACTAAAACTGAACAGAAGAACAATGCTAATTTTCGTAAAACCTGATAGAGTTTTGCTTCGCAATGCTAATTTTCGTAAAAAAAAAAAACATTGAATTTCCTAAATTGCCACCTGGTCCCGATGCATTGTGTTTCGAGTTATTGCTTAGTTGTACATCAATAGGTTAAAAGTGACCTTAGTTTTCGCTAAACTCAAATATTTTAATTAAAAATCGTATTTTTATTTTTTTTCCTTATACTGCAGTTAAGATATCTTGTGCACCCGATCACTTTTAGCTCTGATTCGTATCTAAAAGGTGGCATAAAGTCTCCATTAGTTTGATTTAAGGCCCCATTAAATAGAAACTCAAAGTTGTGATTGACAATATTTTGACGGTGTACGAAAAATTAATGAATGTTGACAGTCAGAAACACAGTGATCGTTGAAGATTGAAGAATAATTAATCCATTGTATGATGGTATCTCATATCTTCTTAGAAAATTCTTGTGACGTTATTTCACAATATCAATCTTAAAATGCAACTCAACAGGTCACTTGAGGAACTTCGACATCTTGAAGTGCAACAAGCTTCGCCTCCCCACCAAATTCTTCAGGCAACACTTCTTTGCCAACTTCTGTGATAAAGCGACTTCTTTCTTCCTCATTAGTCACAATCACAATCTGTATCAACGATTAAAGGTCATGAAATCAACCTTTTTTACTTGAAAAACAAATCAACAGATTAACTTTAACTATGCATAGATGGGTAGGGAACCGGTCTTAACATACCTTATCCAGTGTTGCTTTATCAATGAAATAAGAAATCATTTTCCAAGCACTTACAAAGAACCTTGGCATATTTAATATGTATAATCTTGCTAATCGCTGTGGGTAGTAAGCCTATGAAAAGCGGACAAGTTAAACACGTTAGAACTTGGGTCCTAGCCAGATGGTAAAAAGATGAACACGCAAAGACTACAGTATTTTTTTTAATGATCTTACCTGTAAAAATTGAAATCCGGATATGTACCCTTGAGTGTCAACGTTATTATAACTTAGATTCTTCATTTCCAGGATGGCAACTATCTTCTCGTTTCCAATTTCTTTGCCTTTAATTCCACTGTAATGTCTCATGATAACTTTAACAATGTTTGTACATACTTTATAACTTTGTCAAAATACAACTCCACGATGATGAAATATGGTAAGTATAGTACTTGAGCAGTTGAACTTTTAGAATTAGATTAAGGGAGGATTGCATAAAAAGTTACGGAGTAACATAGTTAGGGTACTTTTGGAAAGCTTAATTAAAATTTTATTTAGTCTGAATACTATTTCCTTTAATAGATAACTGAGCAATATATGACTTGTCCCAAATTTCAATTTTCTTATGCAATTTTCCCTTAGATTAAGTTCATCACCAACGGAGTATAGAACATCCCAAAATGAAACTATTACAATGAGGTATATATAAACTAAAGAAGATTACATACCTTGCGATTCCTTTGTCAAGAGAATGGACCACAAATTCTGCAGTTCAGAAAGAAAAAGTAAGTTAAATTTGTAATGCTACAACATATTCAAATTGAAAGAAAACACCAATTTAACCGTTGTCTTGACCTCATGTGGTCAAACCGGCATTTTCTCAATCCAAAATATACATGGTTTGTTTTTTGATATCTATAAATTCAAAATGAAACTCCCTTTTTAGACAAACATATTACAGAAATAATGATAAAAACTAAAGAAAGAAAGTTACTCTTAAATTGATGTTGATCTTTAGCAGGATAATGCTTGCAAGCAAATAAAACAATAAGAGGATGCCCCTCATTGGAAAATCCCTGAAGAAATATTTTTCGAGGTTTTAATTCGTCAAGAACTTCAGAATCGGGAATGAATCCTAGTGGGACAAAAGAAGCCCTCCATTTTTGCCATGTAACAAACATCTTTGCTGCTTTCTTTGGATCCATTGATCTTGCTATTAAGAACCTTTCTAGTGTTGGATCTTCGTACTATTACAGATATAAACCAGATTCCATGATTGAAATAATAGTAACATATTGCTCAACTAAACTGCTTCAATAAAAAGGAAGTAAACATATATCTATGAATCAAAGCAACTTTATTAGTTACTTCGCGATAACAACAAACTTCCGCTAATTTATTCCCAAAGTTGGTTCCTAATAACAAATGTGAGCTGTATAGTGACTAACATCAATCATGTGATGAGTTACAAACAAGTAATTTCACACTTTACCAATCAATACAACGAACATCTAAAACTGCACAAAGTTACTTCAGTTTATATTGTTACCAATCCTAATGGCTTTTGGTATAATTAAGTTGACACGATATGAAGATTGGTAAGATTTTATAACTAGCCATGCCAGGTTGTTATGATCTGTACAAAAGTCAAAACTATAAAAAAAAAAAAAAAAAAAAAAAAAAAAAAAAAAAAAAAGTTGCTAATATGTGCTATTTTACGTTCTAATCACATCCTCTTACGTAAAATATCTAGATTCAGACATTTTGGTCGGCTTTTCACTAAATGAATGCTTGACATTTTGTCTAAATGTCCAAAATTTGGCGAATAAACTGAAAAAATAAATGGGATCCCAATGAAATTCTTTTATAGCATTATGAACTCAAAACCCAATATAATTAACACTAAGATCTTAAATCAAAGTTATAATAATAACAATACAAGTTGTACAGCCTAGTAAGATTTATAAAATTCAAAAATAAAAAGGTATACCAAATGAAACTCACTTATGAAACATGACAAGCAAGAGTTCGAATTGAGAAAATTAAAATTGAAAGTCTAACTATAATCGACATTAATTGAACGAAGAAGATTTATTAAGTATTCAGAGTAGCAAGTTTAAATTGGTTACCTCGGTCGAACACCCGAGTTCCTGAATGTATTCCTTCATCTGAGAGAGTTTGACTTGTTGATCTTCTGCCATTTTTACTTTCGAAAATGCAAAGATTTAAAAGAACATGGAACTACTATGGAAGAGATTGTTTATTTATAGAGAGGAAAAATATATATGGATGTGCTCATGTGGAGCTCATTTGTCCTAAAGCTACTCGCAGTAATGGTTCACGATCAACATACTCGTCTCTCATCTGTAGAGCAATCGATCGTCAAGTTTTTTTTTGGGAACATGGTCGCATACTTGATCGATAAACTTTTTTACTAGCCGTTTGGATTTGTAACATTTGAAACAAAAAAAGAAAAAAAAAAAAAAAAAAAATCTTTTAGCACACTTATAAATACCACATATTAACACAACATATTAACACACTTCAATCCAAAATTTTGAAATTCAATATCGAAACTCAATTCCTTTAATCACTGCAAATGTCTTTCAAAAAAGATTTCTCACAACAATTCCCCTCTCCTGAACGTCGAGATTTTTCTCAACAATTCCCTCTCCTGAACATAATGAAGTTTATCACACTCCACCAGAAGATATCTTTCCGGTTTTTCAACCGGAAAATGAACTGGTGAACACTCCACCGGTTGTCGAACAAGACCTAAATCCATTTGGTCTAACAGAGGATGAACTAAGACTTATGGAGCAAGATATGGAAGCCCTGCTTGAAATGGAACAACGTGAACGAGAAGAGGAAGCTGCTCGTTTGGAGCAGCAAGCCAGGGATGAAGAAGAGCGTAGGAAGAACTGGGAAATGGGTTGGTTCTCACCAGATTCCTCTTCGAGTGAAGACGGTTGGGTCTCAGATGATTCTTTCCATTAGTTTGTAGTTTCATTTTAATTTTCGTATCGTAGTTTCATTTGTAGTTTCGTTTTAATTTCCGTATCGTAGTTTAATGTAATTTCTATTTGACGTTTAAATAAATACATAACATATCCATTTACAAAACTTGAAAAGAAAAAAAAAGAACATTTCGTATATAAACACAAGGGGCAAAAACGAAAAAAAAAAAAAAAAAAAAAAAAAAAAAAAAAAACATTACGTATATAAAACACAAGGGGCGAAAGTCTAAAATTTGAGTTTGTGTTAAAAATTTTTTTTTTTTTAAAAAGAAAAAAAGAAATTTTTTTTTTGATCATGGTCGCCCTTACTGGGGCACCCAATCGCCTGAAGGTCGCTGGAGGAGAAAGCTGACGTGACAGAGAAAATAGGAGGGATTAGGATCTCTTATTGGGGTCAGCCTAAGACAGTAAGGTTAGGCTGGATGCAGTAAGGCGACCAAGTTCCCCCATTTTTCTCTGTCACGTCAGCTTTTTCTCTCCAGCGACCTACAAGCGATTAGGTGCCCCAGTAAGGGCGACCAAGTTCAATTTTTTTTTTTTTTTTTTTTTAATCACAAATTCAAATTTTATTTAATAATTAAAACATTACATAATAATTCAAATAAAATAAAAACATTACAATAAAATTGAAATCACACTAAAACATTACGATTCTTATTAAAAACTAATAATTAAGGTTGTGTCGTTCCTTGATTTCGTTCTTAATTTCTTGCATCATTTGTTTGACAGTTTCTGGCAAAGCCGGGTCGATTGGTGTTATATAGAATATGATGTCTTTATCCCGTTTATTTTGCCGGTCAAATTCAAGTCTTTCTCTTTCGACTTGAACTTTATTTGCCTCTATTTCCAACGCTTTTTTCTTCAATTCGTAGTAGCCGTCTGCCATTTCCTGCCTCTTTTCCAAAGCAACATCCTGAAAGCACTGCCATTTCTCGGCTACATCTCCATATAAGAAGACTTGGAAGAACTCCCCGAGGACTTCTTCTTATTTTTCTTAGCGGCGTCTCGGCCAATTGGTCGCTCTTTTCGAATGACTACTTCTTCATCATCAGGCACATCCGAACCCGTTTCGGAAGTCCTTGCCTTCTTTCGACCCACATCTTGGCTTAAAAAAGGCGGTATCTCATTGTCCTTCCAAACCTCATGGTCCTTCAGAATTTCCCAACAATGCTCCAATAAGAACGCATGTTCATACATTAATTGGTATTCTTTACACGCTCGTTTGTAAACAGTGAGGTCATTCTCACCACTTCCATAATTCTTAAACGAATTATCGTAAATGGCACAAAACTGACCAACTCTAGGACGAATCCTATTTTTCCATTTGGTAACTATCGAGTTGTAAGTTCTTTCTGCGCCAACCTCATTTTCAAAGTACTTAATCACTTTCCGCCAAAATCCTTTGGCATTTTGGCTGTTTCCCACAATGCTATTCTCGGACACATCGCACCAAGCTCTGCACAATGCGACCTCTTCTGCGCGTGACCAAAGCGAAGAATCATTCTTTGTTTCCTTCTCCACAGCCGGCTTCTTACCCTTCGTTGCTCGTTTTTTTGGTTTCACCGGCGAAGTCTCTTCTGAAATAGCATCTTCATTTGGAACCGATCCATGACCCGAACCATAACCCGAACCGTGATACTCTTGAGTCGGATAACCCGAACCGGTTCCCATATAAAAGTCAGGATTGTTATATAATTGTTCATCAAAATCACAAGCATTAAAATTCATACGGTTAACCGGAGAATATTCTTGATAACCTGAATATGAAGACATTGACGAGTCCATCGTTGGACGATACACGGATTCGGGTGAGCCGTACGGTTGTTGTTGTTGTTGTCGTTGTTGTGGAGGTGGTTGTTGTCGTTGTTGTGGAGGTGGTTGTTGATATGGTGGAATAAATGGACGATTTGTAGGACGATTTACATAAAATGGATTTTCAGTTTGTTGTTGTTGAGGAAGTTGCGATTGATAATCAAAACTAGGAGCTCGGAGATTAATGTTTGGTGACATACCGGTTAACCGGAAATTCGGATCCGGTGTTAATTGCGGCATGTTTTGAGTCAATCGGGATTTTCGGCCTTTTGATTGTGGTGTTTTCTTAGACATGTTGAATTAAGGATTGATGTGTGAGATTTTGATTAAGAGAATTGAGAGAGTTTGGTGTAGTGAAGTGTGTTAAATATGTGTATGTATTTATAGTGTTTTTGAAAGATTTTTTTTTTTTTTTTGAATTGTAGCATGTTTCCGTTACAAAAAAGGGGCATAATTCTCTTTTACAATCGATCGACCCAGTGACCAAGTTCTATGCGATCGAGTGAGGTGATCGAGTTGTGTAGTAAGGGGATCAATCCCCATATTCGATCGAGTAAGGGTTGATCGACCTTACTGCATGTAGCCTTACAGAAATGTATGGATGTTGAATTTAAAGATCTTTTTTTCAATTAATAATAAAGACAAAGTAGAAATGTGAGCAACTCAAATGCTAGAAAGGGGAGTAAACTACGTGCATAACGTGAAATAATGTTACTAACTAATAGTTTGGTTAATACTACCTCCGTCCCAAAATAAGTGTCCAGTTTGACTTTTCAGAGTCAAACTGGTTCAACTTTGACCTTATCTATTTTTGCGGGTGTTATATAATAATTGATGCAAAATATATGAATGGATTGGGTTTTAAGTGTATTTTTCATTGGTATAATTTTTCATCAAGTATTATATAACACAAAAAAAAAATTTTAGGTCAAAGTTGAACCTGTTTGACTCTGAAAAGTCAAACTAGACACTTATTTTGGGACGGAGGGAGTAATTCTTAACATTGCAATTTGATTATTAAGTTATATAAGTTGTGTGTAACTAGTTTAGATAATAGGATAACTGACATGACGCCAACAAGCGGGGGGCTCGGCTTGAACCTACTATCCTAGCATCTAACAATTAGTTCTCAGTGTTTTGACAAATATTTAGGCAGTTGGAGTGACAAACTATGAGTTGGAGCTTTTATTTTAGAGTCGTGAGCTATATATATGTAAAATGCACGTCTACGGAAAAGGATAACTGTTCAAGTTACTCGAAGAAGTCGAGATATTTTAACTCTGTCTATGCTATTTCCGTAACATATAAGCTAGGAAAAAATACTTATACTATCTTCAGTTAAGTTTTAATGAAAACTCATGTGGTTTTATATTAGGCTTCAAGAAGGTAAGGTGTGGTAATACCAAAATTATATATAAAAAAGTGACACTAGTAAGAGTGTTTGGGATAAGTAGTGCTGGCACGTGAGGTGCACATGACCAGTTTATAACTGTGCGTGTGATGTGCACCTGACTATCTCCCACAACTCACCCACACACTCTTAACTAACTTTGGCGCCAAAACCCCTTTTAAATACTTAGCTATTGTAATTCATTTCTTCTTAGCTTTTGATTAATAAAACTCTCTCTTCTTGAATTTGTTATCATATTCAGTCCACAATAACTACCATTTAACCAACATCCATTTTCCCGCCAAAACTAACAATAAATCAATTCGAATTCATTTCTACTTTCATTGAATTCCAAGTTTATTGTTGCATTCTATACGATTCTTTGGTGAATCCTAGAAGTGTTGTGTATCAATTGGTATCATAGCTTGTCACCCTGGCAAACTCTTGAATTTCGGTCATCTTCTTCGGCGTAATTCCGGCAAGAAACAGAGATTCCCGTCAAAGAAATTAGTCACCACTAATTTCATTGTTCTGTTTACATCTGGTTAGTGTCAATCATCTGTACGATCATAGGATTAGCCCATAAGTAGTTAAATCCTCTAATCCTGAACAAGCTGATCAGAAGCAGTTGGATTGAGTAACCCAGAATAGAATCAATAGTCATTAACCCATTGTTGATGAGTGTTAATGATATTGATACAATGGTGAATACAAGAAGTGCTCAAGAAGTTACAATGGAGTCACTCCAACAAACTGTTCATGATTTGCAAAGAATGATGACAGAAATGGCTAATGAAATGACCAGAATGAGAAATGGTGAAGGCACCAGCACTGGTAATCATGGCAACAATGGAGGAAATGGCAACATGGCAAACCAATATGGAAGGATGGCCAAGATTGAGTTTCCAAGATTCAATGGGGATGATGTCAAGGGTTGGCTGTTTTGATGTCAACAATTCTTCAAGATTGACAATATTCAAGAAGACATGAAAGTGGAATTAGCAGCCATGCATTTGTCTGATAGGGCTTTGGTTTGGCACCAACAGTTCTTGAAAAAGTATGGTGATGGTTGTCCTTGGAAAATGTATGAAAGGGAAATCTTGAAGAGGTTTAGGAATGTGTTTGAAGACTCCATAGTGGAACTCAAGAATCTGAAGCATACTAGTACAGTACAAGTCTATCAGGATTAGTTTGAGGAATTGTTGAATAGGTTGGATCTAACTGAGTCTCTTGCCATCAGTTTGTTCATTGGGGTTTGAAAGATGCGATTAGCATGCCTGTTAGGATGTTTAAGCCTCACACCTTGGTTGATCTCTTTACCATGGCCAAAATGCAAGAAGCTACACTCACAGCCACAAGACCAAGGTATAATTCTTTTCACTCTAATATAAAGACTACTAATATTGGGTCTGTAGCTAAGGATGGGGGTATTCTACCAAGACCAGTTAGTAGACCTTTGGCTTTACCTACACCCACAAGGACACCATATGGTGATAATAGCAAAGTTAATAACAGGCCATTTAAGAGGTTGTCACAAAAAGAATATGAGGGAAAAATGGCAAAGAATCTATGTTTCTATTGTGATAAAAAATTTGTTCCTGGTCACAAGTGTGAAGGACAGTTATTCTCACTAGTAGTTTCACCTTTGGATGATGATGAGGAGAGGTGTGAGGAATTTGTTGATGCTCAGGAAGAATTGATGGAATTGAGTGCTATTGATGATATGCAGCCTCAAATTTCACTAAATGCCTTTACTGGTGCAAGCACTTTTAAAACTATGAGGGTGGCTGGAATTGTAGCAAACAAGTATAAAATGCACATCTTAGTGGATTCAGGGTCAACCCACAACTTTTTAGATGACAATATGGCCAAGAAAATAGGCTGCAGGGTGAGTCAGACCAACCCATTGAAAGTGTCAGTAGCAGGGGATAGACAGCTTGTGAGTGTGGAGGAGTGTAAGGATTTTCAATGGAAGATGAAAGGTGAGACATTCACCACTGATGTGATGCTTTTGCCCCTTGGAAGCTGTGAAATGGTGTTAGGCATTTAATGGTTATCAACCTTGGGTGATATGAAATGCAATTTTAAGGAATTAAGAATGGAATTTGCCCATAACAATAAGAAAATGGTTTTGAGGGGTACCTCAAAGGCTCCAGTTCATTGGGTGGAAGGTAGAAAGCAATTGCAAATGATAAAATAACCACAACAAACTGAAATGATGATGTTGTGTGTTTACCCAAACACTGGGTTAGATCTGTGGTCAATGGAGAGTAATGGGTCAGATACAGTTGTAGATGAGTTGCAGGGCATAGTTGACTCTTATGATGATGTATTTGCAACACCAAAGGAGTTGCCTCCACCAAGGTCTCATGATCATAGAATTTCACTGATTGAAGGAACTCAACCAATCAATATTAGACCCTACAGACACCCTCTTACCCAAAAGGATGCTATTGAGGCAATGGTTAAGGAGCTTTTGGAAGCTGGTGTGATCAAACCTAGTCAAAGTCCTTTTGTATCTCCTGTGGTGATGTTCAAGAAGAAAGACAACACATGGAGAATGTGTGTAGACTACAAGCAACTTAATAAGAGTACCATAAAAGACAAGTTTCCTATACCATTGATTGAAGAATTAATAGATGAGCTTCATGGGTCAACTATGTTTTCCAAGTTAGATATGAGATCAGGGTATCATCAAATTAGAATGTTTGAGGATGATGTGGCCAAGACTGCTTTCAAAACTCATGAAGGCCATTATGAATTTCTTGTGATGCCATTTGGCCTGACTAATGCCCCATCTACCTTCCAAGCTTTGATGAATGAAGTCTTTAGGCCTTTCTTGAGGAAAATTACATTGGTGTTCTTTGATGATATCTTGGTATATAGCAAATGTTTAAGTGATCATGTGAAGCACTTGACTCAAGTATTGGAGACATTGAGACATCACAAGCTGTATGCCAAAAAGAATAAACGTGTGTTTGGCACAAGCCATGTAGAGTACTTAGGCCATGTAATCTCTGCTGAAGGAGTAGCCACAGAGCCTTCTAAGATTAAAGCTATGGAAAATTAGCCACAACCCAGAAACATCAAGAAAATCAGAGGGTTTCTTGGGCTAACTGGTTACTATGGGAGGTTTATAAAGGACTATGCTATCCTGAGCAAACCATTGACTCAACTGCTAAAGGAGAATGGGTACAGTTGGAATGACCAAGCACAAGCAGCCTTCCAAATGTTGAATGATGCTATGATGAAAGCTCCAGTTCTCAGCTTACCTAATTTCTCAAAGCCATTTGTCATAGAAACTGATGCTTCAGGAGTTGGATTAGGAGCAGTTTTGTAGCAAGATGGTCATCCTATAGCTTATCTCAGTAAGTCACTATCTCAAAAACATCAGTCCCTTTCTACTTATGAAAAAGAGTTTTTAGCAGTAATTTTAGCTCTAGAAAAATGAAGGGGGTACTTATTAGACAGGCATTTTGTGATTAAGACTGATCACTTCAGTCTTAAGTACTTATTAGATCAGAGAATCAGTACTCCCACTCAAATGAAATGGTTACCTAAATTGATGGGGTTTGACTATGAGGTGATATACAAAAAGGGCTGTGACAATGCTGCAGCTGATGCACTTTCTAGACTTGAAGGACATGGTGAGTTATTGTCAATAGCTGTCTCAACTATCACCACTGATCTGTATGAAAAGATTGTTAAGAGTTGGGAGACTGATGCTCAAGTTCAAGACATTGAGCAAAAGTTACAAAATGGGCAGCGTGCAAAGAAGCATTATGTTTGGGTCAATGGGTAGTTGCTAAGAAAAAATAGGTTGGTGATTGGGAATGATAAGAAATTGAGGATTGAACTGCTTAAACACATTCATGAAGGTGTAATTGGAGGACATTCAGGTGTACAACCAACTACTCAAAAGGTGGTATCTCTGTTCTATTGGAAAGGCTTGAGAATGGAAGTGAAACAATTGATAAGGGAGTGTTTGGTTTGTCAGAAAAACAAGCCCGATTTAGCTTCTTACCCTGGCCTGCTACAGCCATTACCTATTCCACAAAGAGTATGGAAAAGCATTTCCATGGATTTTATTGAAGCCTTACCTAATTCTTAGTGCAAGGATACAATTTTGGTTTTGGTAGATAGGCTGAGCAAGCATACTCATTTCATTGCTCTTTCACATCCTTTCAATGTTGCACAAGTGGCTCAAACTTTCTTGGATACAGTTTATAGGCTACATAGGCTACCAGAAAGTATTGTATCTGACAGAGATAAGATATTCATGAGCAGGTTTTGGAAGGAACTCTTCAAGTTGTTACAAGTCAAGCTCCTAATGTCTACTTCCTATCATCCTCAAACTGATGGACAATCAGAAGTGGTGAATAGATGCCTTGAGGGCTATTTGAGGTATATGGTCGGAGAACAGCCTAAGGAATGGTCTAAATGGTTAGATATGGCAGAGTTATGGTACAATACAAACTATCATACTTCAATCAATACTACACCCTTTGAAGTACTATATGGTCAGGCACCACCAATCCATGTGCTATATTTGGGTGGTGAAAGTAGGGTGGAAGCTGTGGATAGATCTCTAAGGGCAAGAGAAGAGGCTATAAACATCCTTAAGTTTCATCTGCAAAGGTCTCAAAATAGGATGAAACAACAAGCTGATAAGAACAGTTCTGAAAGGAGATTTAAACTCAATGATTGGGTTTGGTTTAAGCTGTAACCACACATACAAGTCACTATGAGGCAGGGCAAGCAAAAAAAATTCTCACCAAAGTACTATGGCCCTTTTAAGGTTATTTAAAGGGTGGGTGAAGTGGCTTATAAACTATCCTTGCCTGCACAATCACAGATACATAATGTCTTTCATGTATCTCAGCTTAAAAAGTGCAGAGGTGATGATATTTGGATGTTGGTCATATCTCCCATAGCTATTTGGACATAAAGATTGTTAAAAGAAACAATGCAGTGACAGTGTATGGTCTTATTCAATGGGCTAATGGAGACAAGGATGATGCCACATGGGAGCTATTGGAAGACATGGTTAAACGTTTAACAATGTTTGATGTCAGTTCTTGAGGACAAGAACAGTTTAAGGGGGATGGATTGACACTAGTAAGAGTGTTTGGGATAAGTAGTGCTGGCACGTGAGGTGCACATGACTAGTTTATAACTGTGCGTATGAGGTGCACGTGACTATCTCCCACAACTCACCCACACACTCTTAACTAACTTTGGTGCCAAAACCCCTTTTAAATACTTAGCTATTGTAATTCATTTCTTCTTACCTTTTGATTAATAAAACTATTTCTTCTTGATTTTGTTATCATATTCAGCCCACAATAACTACCATTTAACCAACATCCATTTTCCCGCCAAAACTAACAATAACTCAATTCGAATTCATTTCTACTTTCATTGATTCCAAGTTTATTGTTGCCTTCAATACGATTCTTTGGTGAATCCTAGAAGTGTTATGTATCAAAAAGGTATAAACACATTAGTATAACAATAAACTAATTAGGTAACTCCTTTGTATCAATAGCGTTAAAACTTAAAACTTCTTATGTATTAAGGTCATGGTCGTGGCAGGTGTTCAACCATTTACATGTTTATACCTAGTGTTTTCTCTTAGTGATAGTGCGATTGATGGGTTCAAGGGTTGTACTTGTATCTTATTCGTAGTATATTAGATCTTCACTTTTTGTTTTGTCCATGTTTGGTCTTGGTGTAGTAGTAGCTTTTCGGGTATATTTCTGGTCGATATGGTCCTTGGGAGTTGGGAGTATAGATGTAATGTGGCATCTTGCTAGCATATCTATAAAATATACACACACAAAAGTTTCCCCACACCATTGTGGTGACTATTTTGATTTTTTTTAAACTACTTTGAAATTTATTGGAAAGATCTAGCAAGAATCTAGATCTAAAAAATAGAATTACATAGAAGTATTATAAGCTTTGATATGATCCACAATGACGCTGTAACTTCAAAAGGGATGTAACATAGAGAACATCGAGCATTTGAGCAAATCGCTAGACATAATTTGAATCAATCTCAACCATTTATTGTTTTTATCAAAACAATTAAACTCATTTTCACCCTCATAACTATTTCACAAACCTTTAATCGTTATATGGAACTAATTATACCATTCCAACACGAATACAATTATCTTTCTATAGAAATCTAACATTATATACTTTCGACCATTTTTTAGAGTTAATTACATAAATCGTCCTAGTAATTAGGCCAAAATTACATGTTTGGTCCTAAAACGCGATTAATTACACCAATGGTCCCTGTGGTTGTCCAAATTGGTTTGACCGGTCCTTTGACCGATTTTCCATCCAAATGGACATTAACTAATACTAACGTTAGGGGAAATTTCGTCTATTCGCATATAGTAAACACCTACTTCTTCACTTATAGTTCCCGTTTTATTACACCGATCGTCCCTCCTTCTTCACCTCTCTCTCACAAATGGAATCCTCTAATGAAGCTGCACAATACGGTAAGAACATAATGCATATGGGAAATTTCAAAAAAGTAGAGGTGGATAGGGATAATGAAACGGAAGAAGAGAGTGCTGAGAGTGACACAAGTGGTAGTGATTCAGAGGATTTGGATTATGATCCAAAGCATGATGAAGTGTTTGATGATGATGAGCATATACTTGAAGATGTTCCTTTAAGTAACTCTATTTTCAATGTCAATCCAGACCCTAAACATGATTTAGGTATAGCTGTTGTTGAGGTTCATGAACATGATCTAAATTTCATTTATTGTGACTCATTTGGAAGTGACTTAGATGATGGAATTGCAAGTGATAAAATGACAGGCAGTTTGAAGGAGCATTATTCAATGCTTAGAGAATATACCTAAGAGTTAATTAATCAAAATCTAGGCACAACTGTTAGGATTGATGTACAACAAGAACCCAAATCCAGACTCTCCAACAAGAATTTTAGAAGGGTGTATGTGTGTTTGGGAGCTCTTAAACAAGGTTTCAAAGCTTGTGGCAGAGAAATCTTAGGATTAGATGGACGCTTCATGTCAGGTCCTTTTCCAGGTCAAATTCTAACAACAGTTGGGGTTGATCCAAACAATGGATTTATCTAGTAGCATATGCTGTAGTTGAAGCAGAAAATAAGGCATCTTGGTGTTGGTTTTTGAAATTACTTGGAAAGGATCTTGGTATAGAATCCAACTTCAATTTCACTTTCATTTCTGATAGGAAAAAAGTACACATTCTATTGTATAATTTGCCATGTGTTTTTATGTAAAATGAGAACATATACACTTTTAATCCCATCCTTAACCTTAACTTTCAACAGGGACTTATACAAGCCATTGCAAGTGTGTTTTCAAGTGCTGAACACAGGTTCTATGTTAAGCATATTCATGAGAATATGAAGTCACAGTTTAAAGGAGGTGTTTACAAGGACATGCTTTGGAATGCAGCTAGAGCCACTATTGTTGTTGAATTCATCAGAAAGATGGCTGACCTCAAGTCATACAATTCTGTTGCTTATGATTGGTTGACCAAGATTCCAACTGAACAATGTAGCAGATCACATTTTTCAGGTAATTAACTAACTTACACTGTACACAAGCATACCAATAATTGGGCATATACTTATATAGTTTGTGATTTGTTTAACAGGAAGAGCTAATTGTGATCTACTCTTAAACAACATATGTAAGGTGTTCAATAGACAGTTAGTTGATGGCAGAGATCAACCCATCATTACTTGTTCAGAATATATCAAAGTACTTGATGAAGAGGATTGTGGTAGTTCAGGAAGTGATAGCAAAGTCTTTTGGACCACTTACTCCTACTGTGACATCCATGTTTGATGCTATCAAAAATAAGCTATTTACTACATTGTTGATTGGAATGGAGGTTCTTTATATCAAGTAACTGGGCCTTACAGGGATCAGTGTGTTGTTAAAATGGATAGAAAAGAGTGTTCTTGTAGGAAGTGGGAGCTGACTGGAATACCATGTAAACATGTTGTGGTTGCAATATATAACATGACTAGGAATGGAATGGGAGCTGTTATACCTGAATAGTGGGTTCATGCTGCTTACAGACTTGAAACATGGACACATGTATACTCATTCAAAATCAACCCATGTAATGGCAAGGAGATGTGGCCAATAGTTGAGTCTAAAACAGTCATAATACCACCTATTCACAAACTCCAACTTGGCATGCCACCAAAGAAGAGGAAGAAGTCAGTTGATGAGCTTGCAAGTCAAATTTGTTCAGTTATTAGGCAGTGATATGAATTCTGTTAAGTTTGATGTATTTTGTATTATAAGTATTAACTCTAGTTTGTTAAATGTGATGTGTCCTTCTACTTTGAACAATATAAATTCTGTTATGTTTGTTTAATCATGTTATGTTTGTTGAGTATGACCTTCTAAAGTCAACTATCATGTAGTGTATGTTTGCTGAGTATATCCAAACACCCCCTTTATCCAATGTAAATGTTAAATGAGATGAGTTGACTGCAAATGCTCATGGATACAGTTATATCAAAACACCCATTTAGCATTTGCGGTCAACTCATGTAGTCTACAAATTATATCCAAAACACACCATGTATCAAATGCAGTCAACTCATGTCATGAGCATTTGCAGTTTGACTTTAGAAAGTCAAACTGCAAATGTTAAATGGGACCATACTTGCAAGTTGCAACACCTTTTCCCCCCCCTTTATTAACTTCCTCCAACCCTAACTCTCGCCAAAGACTCCAAAATCTGTTTCCTTTCTTCTTCTCCCTCATCAGGTTATAAACACACATAATTTCCCTTATTTCCCAACCCTTATTTCTATGCGGTACTCAGAACTCAAATGGCTAAAAATTACTTTGGGTCTGATGAAGAGGAGTGGGAAAAAGTGTTATCAAACACACTACTCTTTGATGAAGTTGTTAATACATTTGGCTCTGAACTAACTGACGAATATGGTTCATAAGAAGATACCTAAGGAGCTGAGAGAAAAGTTTTTGAATTGGATGAAGGGAAAAAAGTACTACTATGAAGAGCTGTTGGGTGCTAGGGAGGGGAATCAAGAGCCGGAGGATAGCAAGTTACCAAAAGTTGATGATTTGGAAACGAGGATAGAAAATCTTGAAGTTTTGTATGCATATCTCAAGGAAAGGAATGAAAGGGAAGGTTGTGGTTCTTGCAAAACGAGATGAATCAGTAATGGTTGTCAACTTGTAATTGTTTGGGTTGTTATTGAACTAATGATGTATTTCTATGCTTGAACAAGTTTGGTTCTTTCATTGTACGTTTGATGTTTTGTATATGTTTCCAAGCTTCTGTAATGATCAATAAAAATGTTTGGGTTGTTATTGTCACTGATAGTCTTTGCTTGTGAATTGCTAAATATGTTAGACTTAGGGAAGTCAACAATCAAAGTTTGCATTTTGTGGTATTTGGTTAGTTTGACTTTCACAAATCAATTGGGTAAGTTAACAATGCAGTTTGGTTATGTCACAATCATATCCAAACACCCCCTTTATCCAATGTAGTCAAAACTCCCATTTGCAAATGCTCATGGATATAGTCATATCCAAACACTCGTTTAGCATTTGCAGTCAACTCATGCAGTCTGCAAATCATATCCAAAACATCCCCTTTATCCAATGCAATCAACTCATGTCATGATTTGCAGTTTGACTTTAGAAAGTCAAACTGCAAATGTTAAATGGGAGTTTTGAATGGAAATGCAGTCTGCAAACACTCAAACTACAAACTACAAACTGTAATATTGCTACAAACATAAGTCAACTGAAGAATATAGCAATCCTGCATATTCATATACTAATTAATAGTAAATAGTTGTTTTCATCAAAAAGATGCAGAATACCAATTCATATACTAACAATAAACACCCTACTACAAAATCTTCAAAGGTAGCAACAAAATTAAAGTGTTTTTAAACATCACAATACAACACATACACTCCATTCAAGGTTTCTTGGACTCCCTCTTTCTTGGAGCTGAAGTTGAAGCAATAGGAGCATTAGGAGCTCTTAAAGCAATTACACATCCAGTAGTGGGTATTTCCTGGTACCCTCTTGGAGCTGAAGTTGAAATGGAAGCAACTTATCTTGTAGGAGCTATTAAACTTTTGGGTCTATCCTTTAATTGATGATGCTCTACTTGACTTGCCTTCTTTGCATGCCTTGCCTCAAGCTAATCACAAAGCTCCTTTACCTTCTTTGCCTTTCCCGTATCATCTAGAAGTTAATAGGTTAAGACAGGTCAAATGTACATCTACAATACACTTCCAAACAACCCATAAATTTAGTTTGAAAATAAATATTTCATCTATAAGTCTTCAAGTATCACATAAGCTATTTCATCCTCTATATGCCACTTATTCCCATATTTAGCAAAAATATACTCAATCATCTCATCAGTCACCAGCAGCTTTGTATAATCCTTATCTGTAGCCTTTGAAGATTCTACCATTGATAAGTATTTCCCTATAGAATAGACCATTTGTAGACCATAAGGGGTGTTTGGATACCATTTTAAGACCATTAGGGGTGTTTGGAACAACCATTAAAACTACATGTATAAAGTCTCAGGAAAATAAGTCAACAAGAATAATGCAACAAATACATGTATCAAACACTTCAACCATAATGTACCCTCTAAAAAAGAACAATGCAACAAATACACTAACCTTTCAACATAGCATAATTATATAAGTCGTCTAATATCTCATCAGAAACTCCATCGTTTTGCTTCCAGTCCTTCCAATATTTAGCATATACATAATCTGCCATATCCTCAGTTACCTCGATTTCGTTCCAATCTTGTTGTGCCATTGCACGAATGAGGTTGTGATTAGTGTGGAATGATTAAATGTAATATGGTTGTGATGGGTTGTTAATACTTTAGAATGATCAAAGGGGAAAAAAGGGTTGTGAAATATGTAAACAAATTATCGAACTTAGGTTATGAAAGGGGAAACAAGCTCGGGTCAAAATAACCTTTGAAACTCGGATCAAAATAACCTTTCCCGCGTTTAGAAAAAATGGTGTTGCAAACATGATCCCTAAGGTATATTGTATGAGAATGGATGGATGAAATTGCCCCTACCGTTAGTAATAGTTAGCGTCCAATTGGATTGACAATTGGTCAAAGGACCGGTCAACCCAATTTGAACAACCACATGGACCATTGGTGTAATTTCGTTTTAGGACCAAACATGCAATTTTGGCCTAACCACAAGGACGATTTATGTATTTAGTCTTTTTTTTATCATTTATTTTGCAGGTTTCGATATATTACATTATAATAAAAATCTTGAAGGTTCACATACTTTACTTGTGTTAACCCAACCCTTAAACCCTTAACTATAAACCTTAAAACCCTAACCTCTAAACCTTAAAACCCCTAACCGCTAAAACCCTAACCCCTAAACCTCAAAAAACCCTAAACCCTAGCCGCTAAACCCTAACTGCTAACCCATAAAAAGTCTAACCTTAAAATTCTAACCCCCAAACCTTAAAAACCTAAACCCTAACGTTAAACCCTAAACCCATTAAAAAAAGTCAAAATAAAAATATTGGGAATTAAATGTTCTGAAGATTAGCATTTGGAAGTACATGTTCACAAGGTTTGTACTGCTGAGAAGAATACTCTAACAGTACTAACTGCTATTGTATATCTGAAGTCTGCTCAAGTTATAACTAACAGTACTAACTGAAGTTAGTACTGCTGGTACAAAGAAGGTACTGCTGGTGCTCAGAAGGAAAATACTCTAAGTGTTATTCTACTGCTAGTGTTGGAGATTCTACTGCTAAATGGATAAGTGTCGTGTATACTACTGCTGGTTAGATAAGTATGAAAAAGATATTTTGTGTATAAAAGTCAAGTATATACGGTAGATAATATCTTAGACAAAGTGTTCAGTAAACATGTTGTATACACAGAACAAGTTGTATCTTGGTTACTGACATACATAAACAGCTAGTAGTTTGACAAGACTTGACCATATTGTAAAGATCTCCTTTGGACTATAAAAGGGAGATCTTAGCTTAGAGATAAGTGTGCTTAATTGATAATACATGTGTCTAGTCTAGTATTGAACATAACAAGAAATAGTTATCTTTGTGATAGAGATTCAAGGTTTTGTAACCCTAGTGATAGTGAAGATCACTCGTATTATTCTCAATAATATTGAATCGTTTGGTGATATACTTTCTGTGTTCATTGTTCAATATACAAACATCACTGTTCCATTTCCAATAATCAATATCCTTCTAAGTGTGGTTAAGTAGATTCCGCATACTTAATCATATTTACTCAAAGTATCATATACACACGTTATAAAGGACTAACATCCTACCAAGTGTATCGAATCCTCTCAATTGGTATCAGAGCAAGGCTGATATATTTGATTTAGAAGAAGAAGAAAAAATGGACGTGGAGAATACTCAGGCTACAAATATTGCTGCAAAGTTACCTATGCTTAAACAGAATGAGTTTGAGTTGTGGAGGCTAAGGATTGAACAATACTTCATGGTTCAAGATTATGCTCTCTGGGATATTATTCTGTATGGTGATTCTTTTACACTAGTTTATACAGAATCCATTCTTGAAGGTAAAACAGTTCGGAAAAGAAACACTGGACCAGTTACCAATGAAGAAAGGATACAAAAGAGGAATGATCAAAAGGCAAGGAATTTGCTGCTTATGACCATTCCTGGTGAACAGATGCTATCTTTTAGCAAGTATCCTGATGCAAAAACTCTTTTTGAAGAGATATGTGCATGGTTTGGTGGTAATGAAACTACCAAGAAAACTCAGAAGACATTGCTGAAACAACAGTTTGAAAACTTTAGCTCAAACAGCAATGAAACTCTTGATAAGCTGTTCTCAAGATTGCACAAGCTTGTCAGTCAGTTAGCAGTGTTGGAAGTTGAGATAGCCAAGGAAGATCTCAACATGAAGTTTTTAAGAAGTCTACCTGAAGAATTCCATACTCATGTGGTTGTCTGGATGAATAAGCCAGACATTGAAACCATGAAACTCAATGATTTGTACAACAATTTCAAAATTGTTGAACAAAGTCTGAAGAAGTCTGGAAGCCATAGTACTAGTTCTGGGAATATGGCATTTATGTCATCTCCCAACATTAGTAAGTCAGAGGAGGTAAACAATGATGAAGGTGTTTCTACTGATACTTCACATAATAATGTTGTTGGACTTGGAGATCCAACATTCTATGTATTCATGACTAGTCAAACTAGTGGTTCTCCTCTAAATCATGAAGACCTTGAACAGGTGGATGATGATGATTTAGAAGAGATGGATATCAAGTGGTAGGTTGCTTTACTGAGCATAAGGGCTAAAAAGTTTTGGCAGAGAACAGGAAAGCAAATAACCATTAATGGTAATGAAACTGCTGGGTTTGATAAGAAGAAAGTAGAGTGTTTCAATTGTCACAAGGAGGGACACTTTGCAAAAGAGTGCAGGAAGCCAAGAAAGCAAGATAGTAGGAGCACTTGGTATAAGGGAGACAAGAAGAAAGAAGTCACATTGGAAGAGCCAAAGGCTATGCTGGCCATTGATGGTGTTAGCTATGATTGGAGCTTCATGGCTGATGAAGAGGAAGCACCAACAGAAGCTGCACTGGTGGCAACTGAGATTGCATTGATGGCATTTTCTGATTCAGAGGTAAATTCTATAATAAAGTGTACTGAATCTTGCTCTACTCTTAAAGCTTATGAAAAACTTAAAAAGGAATTTGATGATAATCTAGAAGAGCTATATGAAAATAGTTTTAACCTAGCTAATCATAAAAGAGGTCTAGCTGTTCTTGAAAAACAAATTCTGCATTATAGAGGAAATGAATCTAAGTTTAGTGATGACATAGTTGTACTAAAAAGAGATTTAGAGTACAAAGAAGATATAATAGTTGTACTGAAAGAAGTACTAGAAGAGCACAAAAAGAAAAATGAAAATGTTAAGATAACAATAGACACACTAGCTTATGCCTCATATGGAATCAATAAAATTTGGGAAGCTCAAGTAGTTAATAAAGCTAAGTCTGGTATAGATTACAATTATGTTCCTCCACCATTCAGAGGTGTTCCTTCACCTCCAGGTATTGACCTAGCCCATACAGGATTAGCTGAATTTCAAGAACCAATATTTGAATATGGTTCTAAGTCTACTGAGAGTCTTAAAGAAGTAAGTGAGAGTTTATGTAAACCTTCACTTCATGAGGACAAGGTGTCCTCTGTTAGGAAAAATGCACATGTTATGTCTAAACCTGAAGTGGTTAAGAAAGCAGGAACAAGTGTTCCTAAGTTGGTCAAACATGATACTGAAAGGCCTAAGACACATATTAAATATGTTAGGCAACTAGTAAAATATTTTGAGTAATATAGAACCACAAACAAGCCCAGAGGTAACCAAAGAAATTGGAATGACCTCAAGTCTCACCAACTAGGTGATGGCTTTGTCTTTTATAACAAAGCTTGTTACACTTGTGGAAGTTTTGATCATCTTAAAGCTTTCTGCAATCAATGGGTATCTGGGTATACAAACAATAGAGTGAATTTAAAAAGGCATACAACTCAAAGTCACTCTAATTTCAATAGAACAACCCCCAGAGCAGTTTCATTTAAGTCTGGCCCAAAAGCAGTTCCTTGATGCGTGGTTTTGCAACCTTACAACAGGTTTTACCTCTCGAGGGATCTCAAGAGGCTTACAACCCCACCAGGCAGTGTACCTGACCGATGTAGTATAGTGTAGTGGTAAGTACGGGGGATTGATCGTTCTCCACAGGGAATAGTGTCGTTAGGATTGAAAAACTACTCTAATTAGGTCTAAGGGTGAGAGAAGATTCTTTTTGTATTTTTATATTTTTTATGAAAGCAAGTAAAATCTCGGGTTTGAAGGAGTGGGCGGAATTAGTTGCTAGTCAACTAACCCAAAATAACTACAAATGCAAATAAAATAAAATAACTGAAAATGAAAAGATTGTGAAACTTATGTGGAGAGAAATGTGTTTACTTAGATTTCCTTACTCCCTAACTATCTTTTACTGGTTGATTAGTGTGTATTAATTGCGTGGATGACGGGTGTATTCCTTAATACCAATCGTGGGGTGGTGTACGTACTTCCCCAACTCTACAAGCTCCTACTTCACTCCTATGTCGAGCCGGCTAGGAAGCTCCTAACATGGGATCACTAGAATTCGCTCATGCATTAAATACAACCATAAAAAACCTTAGTACGCATTGGTTCATGTTTCTTAAGACGTTCAAGCAAGTTACCGAATAGGAAGTTAGCCAGTTTTCTTAAGCCTAACATCGATAAACAATCATCCAATACAATTATTAACACACTAATAACCAATAATCAATAGCTAGGTTTCATTAGATCTAAGCAAACACAAGATAAATCTAGCCTAGCATGTTAATCAAAAGACAAGAACGAGATATAATCAAACAACACATAGACATATTGATTGATTAAACAATTACTTATCTTCAATTAAACATGGGAGATCCAAGGGTATGAAAACCCTTAAAAATGGCAGAAATTCGTCTTAGGGTTTCTCCTCACAAAGTTGCACACTAATGACAAAAAATTGCAAAACTATATATAGAGTTTAAGGGCTGACGGCGTCACGTTATAGGACTTGACGCCGTCACCTCGCCGTGTCTAGGGTTCCCGGATGGCCTTCCTGACGCTGTCCCTCTTTAGACCTCCAAAATCCGCTCTGGCTTATCAAAGCTTGACGCGATCAGAAATGAGCTTGACGCCGTCCCTCTTTAGCTTAAACCGTGACGACCTTGATCACTTCAAAGGGTGACGCCGTCAGACTTTCCATTGTAAAATTCTCTGGCTTATCATGAGTAATTTTCATATCCACCTTTTTTTGCCAAGCCGTGACGCCGTCTGGACCAATCCCTGACGCCGTCAAAGGTACTTTCTAGCCTAATTTTGAGACTTTGTCGTTTTCTTCACTTTTATGCTCCAAAAACGTCCAAAATGCTTCCTTTTCCAGATTTCTTCTTCAAAGTACCTAAAATGACAAAAGGAACGATTTAGGGCAATATTTGATCAAATAAATACGATTTAGGGCTTAAATGACCCCCTAAAAGCGGTACACTTTTCGCTTCATCAAATACCCTTACACTTGAGATTTGCTTGTCCTCAAGCAAATGCGCTTTTATTCTAATCAAAATACAAGTTAGGGGTCATTTAAGGCTAATATAAAAGTAATTACAACAAATAGTCGTTCCACTTTAATCATAATAAGCACGGAGATTACAGACTAGCACCTCACAAGTAGTTTTTAGATACTCACATCTCTCAGGTGTCATAAAATATATCTCATAAATGAAAATGAATAATATCTCTCACTACCTGTCATAGCAAATAGATTACCATAGGCTTGGGAAAGGGTCAAAAACCTCCTCCACTAGGCGTAAGCACCTAAGATAAACTATCAAAGAGGGCTTTTAAACGGGTTATAACGTTAGGTGTAGGGATATGATAAACACGGATTTGTTGGATAAGAGATATTTTACTGGTGGCGAGTTAAAGATCTTGATTAATTACATGTACAATATGGCGTTGCTAAGCCAAGACTAGACTCGACTTAAGCTAAAAACAAAATAACAAAAACATAAAATAAACATAAAATGAAACGGGATGGTAGTCCGTATGTTTTTTTCTACTTTTCTTTTTCTCATTTTTTTGTATTTTTCTTGATTTTTTCGATTTTTTTTTTTTTTTTTTTTTTTTTTTTTTTTTTTTTTCATACACTCTTGCCCTACCATCCAAAATAATACATCATAGGGGCGTCGCATTCCCCTTACACTTGAACTTTTACATAACTTCACAAATAACTATTCTAATGACTCGAATTAAGATAATCGAAACACTTGGAGTACTTTTAAAATATTTAGCACATATGGGGGTAATAATGTTGTTCTTCCCCATTACTCCATTACACTAGTACTTTACCCATGAGTCCCAATCGTCCCAAAACAATATGTACAAGGATATGACTCGACTTAGCAACCATGTAATCAATTAGATAATTAACTTAGGGTTTAAACAAATGTTGTCACAATAATGCACTAAAAATGAGTGCATACAAGGTAGGCTAAGGCGATTTGGGTGTACATTTAAGTGGGGTGTAACAAATTCTTACTTTATGTAAAATGCTTAAAGTTAGAAACGAAAAGATAGGCTCTGAGGGGTGTACTAGGGGTATCGTGTACTAAAAATGAGTACAACGCAAAGGGTGTGGGAAAATTACTTGACTAATGTAGCCAATGTAATTATAACAAAAACACAGGTGTAAAACAATGGGTTAATCCTAATGCCTCTTATCATGTAGTAAATCTAACTACACGAATGTAGTCTCACTTGTGGTCTCGGAATGGTCCTAACGCAAGTTCTAGAATCTAAGTGCTACCGGTACACACATCATAGCATAAATGCTTTTCCTACCAATTCTAGGGGTGAACCTCACATATTTGGGGGTGGAAATTTTTTTTAGTGGTACGGTTTTTGTGCTAGTCATATAACTCCTATCCGTGAGATGCTCATTAAGATCAAAGTTTCGCTCCTATATGTTGTAAAAAATTTTAAATTTGGCACTAAAATTGCCTTAACAGGTATTTATCTCAGTTTTATTACACATCTACCATCAAACAAACAAAAATCAAGCGTAATTGCATTCTCTAAAGTATCGTATTTTTACCCCCCCCCTTACACTTAAGATGAACATTGTCCCCAATGTTCAAATAACAAGATGTAAAAGTGAAAAGGTAAAAGAATGAAATCAAATACTCCCCTGATTCGTTCGGTGGATAATGTGGTAACATGGTTAGAGCTTCTTCCAAGGTAATGTAGAAGCTCCATGACTAATGCAACGCCATAAGCTAGATTCCCCATACATCTCCTTGTCCAAAATAACCTGTTAAACCTGAGAAAACAAACACGAAAACCTGCATAACATCGGCGGGATAAATTCTATATATAAGGATATAATGCTTGTGGAATGATAATTTTGCAGATTCCTGGATATTAAAAGTTATAGATTTAATAAAAACTTTTTATGAAAACAAAACTTTCAAAAATTTCTGAAAATTAAAACCTGACGCCGTCAGGTTGTAACGCCTGACGCCGTCAGAAATGATCTGACAGAATTCTCATGTTAAGTTTCCGGAAAATTTCTGGAAAAACCTATACCTTACTTCCTGGAAATCCTGCAAAATATCATTATGACTCGATACAAGCATTTGACTCAAACAAATACGAATATGTATGTTAATTTAATATCATTACGATTCATGTTCATTTGTTCTTGTAAACCGATTTGGATTTCCCTTACACTTATCTTTTGCAAAATACCTTTATATGTAGTTAAGACGAAGTTAAAAACAAGATAAAGCATTTTCACAATTTACTTTTTGAACATGAACCAATAAAAATAAAAATTAAACGTACATACGGAAACAAATAAAATCAAACAACCAGACAAATAAATAAACACACAAAACAAATAAAGCTTGGGTTGCCTCCCAAGAAGCGCTTTTCTTTATTAACGAGTCTTGTAGCTAGACTCAAAGTCCTTCTACCCTATGTAAGTGAGTTCGTCATCGAGGACGTCTTTAGGGTTAAGCTTGGATTGAAGTTTCCTATTGGTCCGCTTAGTACAATATATCTTTTCAAACTTCTCTCCATCCGGGTCATACAATGTCATCTTAATATGCCATGACCCATCTCCATCATTGGGTGGTTTGTCCCAATCCCACTTATGATCATCGTCTTCACGAGTCCACTTATTCATTCCTAGGTTAATTGGCAAAACTCCTAGGAAATCAATCATCTTCCTGAAAACTAGAGGGTCTTCAAATGGATCCAATTCGGTATCCCTAGCTAAGAGTTGCTCTACCGTATGTGTTCGGTTCACAAAGTCCTCTTCTAGGTAAAATGGGCGTTGGGGTCCTATGAAGTCTCTATCGATCCAAGGTCCATATCTAGATGGTCTCCTATTTAATTCTAACCAATGGGGTGTTGGTTCCTCACTAGTATCATAGGTGTGTTTCTTCACATCATAGACTGACCAAGTATCTCCTTCTCCTACCGCTATCTTGGATTCCTTACAATCAATCATAGCACTAGCGGTCGCCAAAAATCCTCTACCTATCAACAAGGGGCATGTAGGGTCGCTAACCATATCAAGGACGTGGAAATAGGCTAAAATGGTTAGTTTTCCAATGTGTACTAACACGTCTTTGACTACTCCAACCGGGTAAGCAACACTCCCATCCGCTAAGCCTATTATCACCTCGGTTTCTTCAAGTTTTCCTAGTTTTAGAGAGGTGTAGAGAGGTAACGGAAGTAGGTTAAGGCTTGATCCAAGATCGGCTAATGTGTCATAAGCCTCCGAATTACCGATCTTGCAAGGTAGAACAAATAAGCCCGGATCATCTAACTTCTTAGGTAGCTTGTTTTGAACAAAGGCGGTCCCTTTTTCGCCTAACTTGAGCTTTTTCTCATCCAACACATCAATAACCGGACTTTCAAGGTGGAGCTCCTTGAATTCTTCGTCAAGGTTTTGAGTGGGAGGTGTTTCAACTACGACTTGGGTTTGTTTGAAACACGTGCTCATGGAATTGACCGAATAATATTGTGGACAAGAACTAGGAGACGAAACCGACGAGATGGCGTTGACGTTTAGTTTCGGGTTCTTGACTGTGTTGCTAGGGAGTGTTCCCATTTCTCGGTCATTGAGGGCTTTCAACAAAGTGTCAATCTTATTGGTCATCTCGCTTTGTTTTTGTTTGAAATCGGCTTCAAACTTGGCCAAACGAGCTTCTTGAGATGCCATAAATTGAGACATCAATCCTTTAAAGTTATTGGTACTACCATTGCTGGAAGGATTGTTGTTGAAAGTACGGTTCGAGTTGGAACCGCTTGATTGGAAACGATTAGGTGGGTTGGAAGAATTGGTTTGTTGTGCGTTTTGGTTTTGTTTCCACCTAAGGTTTGGGTGATTTTTCCATGAGGGGTTGTATGAATCACTGTAGGGGTTTAGCTCAGGTTTGAAAGTGTACCACTTGTCTCCTGCTCCGTCGGTACGCGAGGATGCGTAGTCCGCAAAAGCTTGTTCGGGGAGTTCCATGCAATCACGAGTGTCGTGGGGACCACTACATAATTCACATGAAGAAGTGATTTTGTTCACTTGGCTTGAAGGTTTAGGAGCCTCGTAGGATTTCATAAGAAACTTGACTTGGTCTTCAAGTTCTATGATCCTATGGTCGGAAGTGCTTGAATTGTTCGAAGGCAAAGATATTGCCTTGACCGTTTTATTCAAATCACGGGGATCACTCCAACTTTCGTTGTCATAAAGAGCAAGATCTTCTAGGAGAGCCCATGATTCTTCCGCACTTAGATCACGTAGCTTACCACCGGCCGATTGGTCAATGGTTTGCCTCGTGGAGAGATTGATATGGTCATAGAAGATTTGGACTTGGAGCCAAAGTTCTATGCCATGGTGAGGGACTTTTTGGAGTAAGTCCTTGAATCGAGTCCATGCCTCGTAGAGGGTTTCGCCTTGACGTTGTTGGAACATCAAGATATCATTCCTTAGCTTGGTAGTTCTTCCTGGTGGGAAAAACTGAGCAAGGAAACGAGTGGTGAGATCATCCCAAGAGGTGATGGATCCTGCGGGTAGACGCTCTAGCCATTGACTAGCTTGGTCCCGCAGAGAGAATTGAAAGAGACACAGTCGGGTCGTCTCTCGAGTGGCAACATCAAGGTCTATGGAATCAACGATTTTGAGAAAGTCCTTGAGATGTTGGTTAGGATCTTCGGAACGAAGTCCATGGAATGCGCATCCGCTTTGCACCAACCGGATGGTGTCGGATCGCAAGGGTGTGACATTGGCTCCTTGAGTGAGCTCAATGGTGTTTCGATAGCCATGGTGGCTAGGACGGGAGTAGTCTCCTAAGGTACGGGCTCTAGGAGGTTGTGGTGGTTGTTTTGGTGGTGGGTTGTTGGGATCAAGGATATTACCACCTTCCATGATGTCGGATGGTAATGGTTACGAACAAAGAAACGAAGAAAAAAAAGATAGACTAAAGAAAACCTAGAAAAATGAAAATAAAAATCTCACTAGAAAGGAATCTAGTGAGTAGACCTAATAAAATAAAAATTCAACCTAAACAATAACTATTCCCCGGCAACGGCACCAAAAACTTGATGCGTGGTTTTGCAACCTTACAACAGGTTTTACCTCTCGAGGGATCTCAAGAGGCTTACAACCCCACCAGGCAGTGTACCTGACCGATGTAGTATAGTGTAGTGGTAAGTACGGGGGATTGATCGTTCTCCACAGGGAATAGTGTCGTTAGGATTGAAAAACTACTCTAATAGGTCTAAGGGTGAGGGAAGATTCTTTTTGTATTTTTATATTTTTTATGAAAGCAAGTAAAATCTCGGGTTTGAAGGAGTGGGCGGAATTAGTTGCTAGTCAACTAACCCAAATAACTACAAATGCAAATAAAATAAAATAACTGAAAATGAAAAGATTGTGAAACCCCTAACTATCTTTTACCGGTTGATTAGTGTGTATTAATTGCGTGGATGACGGGTGTATTCCTTAATACCAATCGTGGGGTGGCGTACGTACTTCCCCAACTCTACAAGCTCCTACTTCACTCCTATGTCGAGCCGGCTAGGAAGCTCCTAACATGGGATCACTAGAATTCGCTCATGCATTAAATACAACCATAAAAACCTTAGTACGCATTGGTTCATGTTTCTTAAGACGTTCAAGCAAGTTACCGTATAGGAAGTTAGCCAGTTTTCTTAAGCCTAACATCGATAAACAATCATCCAATACAATTAATAACACACTAATAACCAATAATCAATAGCTAGGTTTCATTAGATCTAAGCAAACACAAGATAAATCTAGCCTAGCATGTTAATCAAAAGACAAGAACGAGATATAATCAAACAACACATAGACATATTGATTGATTAAACAATTACTTATCTTCAATTAAACATGGGAGATCCAAAGGTATGAAAACCCTTAAAAATGGCAGAAATTCGTCTTAGGGTTTCTCCTCACAAAGTTGCACACTAATGACAAAAAATTGCAAAACTATATATAGAGTTTAAGGGCTGACGGCGTCACGTTATAGGACTTGACGCCGTCACCTCGCCGTGTCTAGGGTTCCCGGATGGCCTTCCTGACGCCGTCCCTCTTTAGACCTCCAAAATCCGCTCTGGCTTATCAAAGCTTGACGCCGTCAGAAATGAGCTTGACGCCGTCCCTCTTTAGCTTAAACCGTGACGACCTTGATCACTTCAAAGGGTGACGCCGTCAGACTTTCCATTGTAAAATTCTCTGGCTTATCATGAGTAATTTTCATATCCACCTTTTTTTGCCAAGCCGTGACGCCGTCTGGACCAATCCCTGACGCCGTCAAAGGTACTTTCCAGCATAATTTTGAGACTTTGTCGTTTTCTTCACTTTTATGCTCCAAAAACGTCCAAAATGCTTCCTTTTCCAGATTTCTTCTCCAAAGTACCTAAAATGACAAAAGGAACGATTTAGGGCAATATTTGATCAAATAAATACGATTTAGGGCTTAAATGACCCCCTAAAAGCGGTACACTTTTCGCTTCATCATTCCTACTTCTAGACCAAAAGTTTCTACTGCTGCTAGGAAAAAGAGGGCAAATGCTGTTAAGGCCTCAGTATGTTGGGTTTGGAGACCAATTAAACCCAATGGTGCATCAATCATTTTAAAGAAAATTGATTACATTGATGCACGAGGTAGATCCAAGTCAGTAATGGCTTGGGTCCCTAAAGGAAACTAATTTCCTTATTTATGTGCAGGAACATTCAAATGCTAAACAAGAAAATCAAGGATACTCATATAGTGGATGTTCAAGACACATGATTGGAAACATCTCACACCTTTCAATCATTGGATAGAGGATATGTTACCTTCAGGGGAGGAATAGGAGGAGAATTACTGGTAAAGATGCTGGTATTGAAAAATTTGTACTGCTAGTACAAAATTTGGATTGTTTTGTTCATACTGTTAGTCATATGTTTCTACTGCTATAAGACAAATGCTTTGCATTTTGTTTCTTGGTTTTGGACTAACATTTTCAGGTATGAAAACTTGTGCACAAAGGAAGTTTCAAGTGCAAAGTGTGAACAAGCAAAAGTTGAAAATTCATTAACAAAGGTTAAGAGTAATTGGTTAATGATAGTCAGAGTTTGGGAATTCATTAACAAAGGTGTAAACCTAAGTTAATACATTCTTTAAAATTTCTCTCTTGAAACTAATTATGATATTTCATAGTGAATTAATGGCTTAGTTGGTCAGATAGTAACTGACACAACTTACTTTCTATCATTTTATACTTTAATTAGTATAATGAGCAAGTCTAAGGACATCTGATAGAAAGAACAGCGAACAAATGTGCATCTAACACTTGTGTTAGAAGACACAATTGTCACGAGTTGGAAAACCTGTCAAGAAAGCCCTTTGAATGGGTTTATCTGTACACAGGCAGTTATTTATAACTGAAAATATTGGTTCTCACACAACCATAGGTTAATTTAAACCGAAATCTTGATTAAGTGTCTGTTACACACTTAATCCCTTCAAAATGGTTGTAAGCAGTATGATTTTTCAATAATAAAATCAAGTTCATACTGCTAAGTTAAAAGTTTCTTAAAAAGGATTTTCAAAGTGGCTAAGAAAAACCATCAAATAATGGATAATGAGTCAATGCCCCATGATTCACCACTCACAGGAGGTTACACACCTGGAAGTGATGAGGGCAGCAAATAAACTCTTAAGGAATTGATGGCTACATGTACAACATTGTCTGAAAACATGTTCTAATTGGTAGCTCAGATGATGGTGAGAGATCTTCCAAACATGAGAGGAAATGATAAATCTCAGGGGAGGAAGATTGACCAATCAAGGGAGGATTAAAAGATTGTGGTTGTGTATGCTCAGAATCAGGGGAGGAAATTTAATAAGAAAAGACAAGAGCATACAAGATAATGATGTCAGCTTTTTGACATGCCAACATGTCTTATTATTTAGCCAATAATAAGAACAAGCACAAGCATTCAGTTGATGGATACTGGGAATAAGCATAAAAGAACAAGATTCTGGAGTATTATATGTGGAAAACTAGAAGGGGGGGGGGGGTTGAATAGTTTTACCTGTTTTTAAGTTCTTTTAAAAACTTCTTTAAAACTTTGCTATTGGAAACCTTGATTTGATTCTTATGTGCAATCAAACAACACCAATATGAACTACACACTAAACTAACTAATAATAAGTAATAAAAGTAAAGAGTAGAGATGGAAAGATCAAACCGAGGCAAAGGGATTTATAGTGGTTCGGCTACGAAGCACTTCTTCGCCCTACTCCACTCCCCGAGTACCACACTCGAGAGTTTCAAGCACTATGTCAACAACCTCCCTTCAGGCGGAGAAAACCGTACACGTCGCTTATCCTATTTCCAACACTAAGCTAGATGTCGAGTGCTAATCTTAGCTAGCATCAATCTACCACGGTCCACTTGACCAATCACTCAAGCCCAATGGCTTCAAGAGATCTCCAAGATCTCGACACGATCACAATGAACAACACTCACTTGACTAACTCTATCCTATTGACCCTTGATCTTCTTGATCAATCACACAAGCCCAATGGCTTCAAGAGATATTCACTATCTCTATAAGATCACAATGATCTTGACTCACTCTCTCACAAAAGAAAAATAATCTTGATGTATGCTATGATACAACAAGGTTGTAACAAATGTTACAATAAACCTAACAACTATAATTCTTGTATCTTCTTGAATACTTTGAGTTCTTCTCTTGAACTTGAAGAGGAATGACAACACCTTGTATCAAATTGGATACTTTGTGTTCTTCTCTTGCTATTGAAGAGGAATGAAGAGGATCTCTAAGTTGGATGATTGGATCACTCTTGAACAAAATAAAAACTAAACTAAATGATCAAGAAAAGAAAATGGTGTGAAGAATTTAAACTCAGAAGTTTCTGTGTGAAAAAGGGTGAAGAAAATCTGTGAAGTGGGCTGGTATTTATAGGCAGAAAAAATATGGCCGTTACAGAGGGACGGCTCCACTAAATCACCGACGGCTCCACTAAATTTAGTGGAACCGTGTCAGAAAAAGACGCTCCATTTTTTGTCTTTTCTGGTGAAAACTTATTTGGGGAAGTTTGGAGCTGATTTTGGGGGGAAAAATAGCTGTTGTGTATTTTAAACTTACTTTTCCATTAAAACATTTCTTAATTATTCAAAAATAATTTGCAAAGTATATTTTTGAAGAAAATGTTTTGTCACATAAAAATGTGAAGTCTTAAATCCAAATTTACTTCTTTGATCATTAGTGAAGTTGTAAATTTGTTCTAGAGTGATTTTTGTAGAAACGGGATCTTCCGATTAAAAACTTGTTTACGTTAATTTTAACGTAACATGATTTCACATTTTGTCATCCTCAAAACGTGAAGTTATCGAAAGATAGAAATAACGTTTTTAGAACATTATTTGCATCAACAATCTCCCCCTTTTTGATGATGACAAAACATAAACTCATTTTATGTTAAAATTAATTTTAACCAAGTTTTTAATGAGTTTACTCCCATTTCTCCCCCTTTTTGTCGAAGCAAAAAGGTTGCTAAGGCTCCCCCTTGATGTATACTCCCCCTCTTTTGGAGGTTACCAAGGAATCGAGCAATGATTCATGCTACAAAACAAGGTTAGATAACAAGTATACAAAATCTAACATGTAGCACGCATGACAAATATCCAACCACAAAAATGACTAAAAAGCCAAGCCCCAACTAAAATAAAACATGCATTCATAAAATAAATGTCATACATAAGTATGACTACATGATAGAAGCAAATTGAACAATAATAAAACACATAAACATCAATAGTTGTATGAGACTTCAAGATTTGCTTCAAACTTCAAAAGGGTTCCTAGACTTTTATTGGAGAAACTAAACATAACCATGTCTAGTTGGTTGGGCTATTTGGTGGTGGAGGGGGTAGTATGATGGGTCCTTGTGGTGGTGTGAGGAGGTGCTCAAGATAGGAGAATTGAAGACTCAACTCATCTCTAAGGCACATGATGAGGTGTTGGTTGTGGTGACAACAAGGACAACTTAGGGTATGTGGTTGTAGGGGATAGAGAATGGGATGACCCATTAAAGGTTGTGGTGATGGTGATAAGGATGAGGATGATGTATTAGTACCAAGTTCAAATGGTGATGTAGGTGATAGGGTTAGTGTGAGAGCTAAAGGGTGTGGTGATGGTGAGAGGGAGGATGATGAAGTATTACTTCCTAGCTCAAAGGGAGTTGATGATGATGAGGTGAGTGTTAAGGCTAGTGGTTGAATGGGACTTGGTTGAGACAAGGGTGTGGTGACTCTTGTGGTGGAGGTGGATGATGATGTTGGCCTTGTTGAGTTGGCCTTTGATGGAGCTTGGGGTGTAGAGATTGAGGAGGTTGATTTGGTTAAGGTTTGTGGTGTGAGAGTTTCTTCATCATCATCCAAGGTTAAATCAATGAAAATTATCTCATTGGAAGGTTTGGTTGAGGTTTGTGGTGTGTTGACATTCTTGATCCATTGATCAATAAGAATTGTCTCATTGGTTGGTTTGAGGTTAAATATTGGCTTTTTAGCTTTGTGTGAAATGGTGGCCATGGTTGAAGATATGATAATTGTATGGTGAATGTGAGGTGGTGAGGATGAGCAATGGATGATGTTAGCTTAAATAGCCAAATCAAAACATGCAAGGTTGGATAGGATTGTGAATTTGGGGATTTGGGTGTATTGGAATCAGGTTGTGTTTGTAGATTTCCAGGAAAAGAGAGTCAAAAAGTGAAAGAGAACAGTAAAATTCTTCTTCCCAGGGCACGGTACCACTAAAGGCACCACGGCACCACTAAATTTAGTGTAGCCGTCCCCTATTTAGTGGAGCTGTGGCCTCCAGTTGACCCTTTTTCCAGTTCTGCAGGTTCTAGGCTACCTAAAATGGGTAATTCTGGGTAGACTGTATTGTAGCAAATCCCAAAGTCTCAAACTTCTAAAGAGTTATCACATAGATTTCCTAACACTAGTCTTCAACTAGCAACTAACAAAATCATGTGATCATCTAAGTTTAGGCAACTATTGAGCATGCATTAAGCAATTTTATCATCTAGTGCATGCATGAAAGCAAATAATATGAACTAGGCAAAGCTCATGAAAAAGATAAAAACATTAATATTGATTAACTACTTAAAGTTACCAATGTCAAGTAAAAATTGTTAAGACAATTTAAACATGTTAATGTTAGATGGACATTGTCATGACCCCATTGATAATAACTTAATAATACTTAAGTTAGTAATACTACTTAAGTAACACTATCTAATCACTTCTCTTCCCCAACTTCTTTATCTTATTCCCGAGTCCTTTAATTGCATTACCAATGGACTTGAACCCCCCGATTGTTTGCTCATGCATCGACACTTGTCGATTGTACATGGTTGTTTGCCTTCTCATCACAGAGGTGAGGTTGGTTTGGTTGAATGGAAGGTCGGAGGTTTGTTTGAACGATGAAGTGTCAAGGTTACGAAAGTAGGTGTCGGGAGAGGGAGTATGAGGACGAGACGTTCCTTCTTCGTTCACCTCATCATCGTCCTCATCCATAGGCTGAGACGATGAACCGTGACCGAAGGAGGAAGAAGAAAGAGGAATATTGGAAGTGGATTTACGACCACGTTTGGACCCTTTGTCCTTACGTTGCTTTGTGCGGTGTTGTGGTCCACCAAGGGGTTTCATGACCGGATTGACTAGGACATAGTCGACACTACGGAGATTTGGAAAAGTTTCCATGACCCAATTGAAGAGACGAGTAAGCAACATACCGTATGGCATGAGCTTATTAGAACCGCTATGAATATTGGCCATCCTCTTGACCATGTAGTATGCGAGGTTATATGGTTCCTCGATACTAAGATAGTAGAGCATGTGAGCGAGACTCGCCGAAACGTGATCCCTGTTGCCCGTAAGGCTCAACAGGTTCTCACGTATAAGGAGTTCCCAACTTCTAAGGTCGGGAAGGAGTTCTTTGAGGTAGATTTTGTTTGGGTCAAAAAGGACAATGGAACCATCACATTTTTGATACGTGTTGGAGACTCGAGGTGTTTGGATGACTTGTTTGATGGCTTCGAGGTCGGGGATTTCGGTACGATAAGTACCTTGATTTTCAAGATTGTAGAAAAGAGACTCTAGGGAATGATCTTCAGTGTATGCACACTGACCATATGAAGGAACACCGAGAATCTCACCAATCTCGGAGACAGACAAGATGATGTTTTGGTTTTGGATCCAAAAATCAATGAAGACATTACCATCAACATCAGTGAAGGTACGGACTTGACTATAAAACTCGAGGACAAAACGAGGACAAATTTGACTGTTAATTTTGTATAAACAATCAAAGTCAATGGTAGGAAAACAGACTTAGATGTTATCCAAGAGAACATAATGAGCATCGACTA